>CM065299.1:14504785-15704785 GCA_032871835.1 Dipteronia dyeriana | reverse complement strand
ATATTCAACATATTCAACAACAAAAATTTTTATTATGAAGAAATCTGGAAAAAAATTCCAGATTTATGGAGATAATTAAAAAAAAGGAGATATATCGAATACAGTTTTCATAAAAACCAACACATTTTTAGTTCATCTTCGTCAAAAAACTTTCAAAAAAAATAATATAATCTCTAAATCTCGATCGAGATCCAGAAACATGGAAGTGGATTGCGAATAAGGGAGACCACATCCACCACACGCTGCCGCCTGCACACCACACCAAAACCCAACCACTACACCACATGTTATCACCTGCAAAACCTAACCATCGTGTCAACGCCGCCTGTAAAACCCAACAACCGTGTTGATGCCGCCTGTGAAACCAAACACCGCATCACCACCACCCTATCTTGTTCCCCACCTCAATCTCATTTGAACACCACCATCAAATCCATCCCACCTAAACTCCACCCAAACAACACCTAACCAAATGAAAGAGAGAGAGAGAGAGATGAGAATCGATACAAACTGAAAAAATTAAAAAAATTGAAAAAGGAACAACGAAAAAAAAGAATTGAAAAAGAGAGAGAGATTTGAGATGTGAGAGAGAATTTGAGGAGGGATGTGAGAGAGAGAAAATGAAGTTTGTTTTTTTAAGAAGAAGATGAGATCGAGAAAGAGAGAGATGAGATCAAGATATAGTGTTTGACCGATGGTGAGAGAGGTTTGGGTGGTTGTAGGGGGTGTTTCACTGTTGTGGATTCACGTGAGAGAGAGATGATGAACTAGTGTGTGTGTTAAGTGGTGTTGTTCTTTGTGATGATGATGGATCGGTGTTGGTGAATGGTGATGAACCAGTGTGTATTTGGTGTTGGTGATGAGTTTTGATTAGTTTTATTTTTAAATTTAATTATTGATTAGTTTTAATTAGTTTTATTTCCTTCATATATATATATATATATATATATATATATATATATATATATATATGTATATACATAATTGATTTTCATTTTATTTCTATTTTTGTGACACATGACATGTCCTTGATTGAAAGACAAAAATACCCTTGCAAATGTTAAGTTTGACTAATAACTAACTAACAGATGAACCTATTTGATATACTATTCAAAAATCAGGGAAAAAGTTGCTAAAAAATCAAACTGGTTTAAAAATTTGACGTTTCAAAAATACTTAGGGACCCAAATGATATTCCCTTTTTCTTTTGCAGTAAAAAGAACAATTTATTAATAAAATAGAGAAATACAAGAAAAATATTGGTCTTCACATAGTTCCAAAAATAACATGAACTGATCACTCATTAATTCATTTAACAAGAAGAAAATTCTCATATATAATGATATAAAAAAAGAAGAGCGAATTCCATTAAATAACCTTTAAATTAAGCCTAAATTCAAGAATATGCACTTTCAATAAGTTAATTGTTTTTATCCACTATTATAGGTGACTTTACAAAAATACTCTTACTTTTTGAATTTAATAAAAAATGTTTTTTCAATTTAATGAAAAAATATTTTCAAATTATATCTCTCAGACAACATTAATAATATGATTCTCTTTCATCATTATCTATCTCTCTCAATCAACATTCTATCTCTGCCTAAACCGCTTTCTATCTCTCTACCCAACATTCTCTCTCATCAACTTTCTCTCTACAATATAGAAAACGACTACACACATAACTCTTTTGTTCTTTAGATCTACTTGTACTGCAGATCTACATTGTCCACAAATCAATCGTCTCACAACTTCACCGTAATTGTTTTGTAATCGAGTTAATAGTGAAATTTAGCCAGGGGTCAGAGAGAAATTTTTCACCAATAATCGACAATCATGAAGCCTTGAAAGACCGTAAAGCCACCCCGCAGGAGCAGGAAAGGCCGGTTCGACTTCGAAGTTACCAGAAGACAAGCCATGTGCGACCGGGACAAGCTCCCACAAGAGTACTGGTACCCGGGCTTCTCCAGGCCATCTATCGGGGAACCTCGGCTCTGAGGTCGAGCTCCACAACCGCCCCGTAAAATACCAGGGGAAGTCTCCAAGCCTAAGAGACATTCTAAGGAAGCCCGCCAACCTCTCCTAAAGCCCGCTGTTCTTGCTAGACATAAAAGGAGAATCACGCCTAAATCTACACTACCCCAGCTACCTCCCGGGAAGGTCTACAAGAGCACGTTAAGCCCCCACGGGTCAAGAAAAATCCATCTTAAGCTTCTAAGAACAGAGCCAGAGCAGGGGTCTACCTCGTTGTACGGGACAATAGGCAGCTGGCAGGATGACCTCCATGAAGATCCATGGCACGAGCGCACACAAGATCATCTCCACTTAATATTTACATGCACGTCAAGAGTTTAATTCAAATAAGGGAACAAACTTATCTTCTTCAACGATATCATCGAATCCGGAAACAATTCAAATTTAAATGATGAATCCCGCCCAATAAGGAGGGAACAGATTCATGAATCACGATAGAGTATTTGCGAACTAAAAACCTACTTGGACAATATATATGAGAGGCCAAGCATGGTAGAGATGATCAGAGACAAAAAATCATAAGCAACAAATATACACATAGAAGGAGGGCCTAAATTCTGGATTCAGAACACGGTCACTTTCATCTCCACTATTCGATAGACATCGAGTTACCACCACCCTACACCTCCGAGAGACTGTGAGCAAACTAAAGAGATATTTGTATCTTAAATAAA
This sequence comes from Dipteronia dyeriana, assembly GCA_032871835.1. Taxonomy (NCBI): domain Eukaryota; kingdom Viridiplantae; phylum Streptophyta; class Magnoliopsida; order Sapindales; family Sapindaceae; genus Dipteronia; species Dipteronia dyeriana. Next base: position 15,702,077 of record CM065299.1, on the reverse strand, counting down.
TCAATAATAAAGTTCCCTATTACTGTTATTACATTCCAGCCACTCGTCTCTCTCTTAAACAGGTCGGGAACCAACGGTACCTACCCCGGCCACCACTTTCGTGGTAGTGGTCTCGAGGGTGTTAACAGAAATTTCTCATCTCGAGTAAATTTTTCGACAACACTTTCTGGCGCCGTCTGTGAGAAACTCTCACACCACCATTTTATTACATTCAAAAAGTTCGTTATTTCAAAGTCATCATAAAGCTCCGCTTCTCACAAGGGAAGCAGGGCACCTCGGGGCAACCTTCTGCAACATCGACACGAAAGGTCCCGAGGAAAGAGAGAAAATCCGAGCTCCATAGCCAGATTCCCACCCACCCAGCTACTGTACGGGCTCTGGATCCCCCTATGGGAAGCCAAGACGAGCTTGACCAACAAGCGGTGGCCTTTGTAGAGAACTTCCACCTTCAACTACTCGCTGAGGGTATCGCTATCCAACAAACAGGTCTCTGCAATCAGGGGGAATCAAGTAGGCCTGGGGCTAGGCAACCGGCTTTTGATCTCTTGGGACCCGCCCATCGGGAATCAACTCGTAATAGAACGGGGCTTCCGACATCGATCAGAGATAGGCTAGAGCCCATGCCCCATGTTCTTGAAGCACTGCCACACTACCAACCACGACAAGTCAGATTCGTGGCAGATGTCCTTTTCTGGGGACGGGAAGAGCTCCTCCACCCAACGATTACAAGGAGGGAAGCCTAGGGTAGAGAAGAAGAAAGTCAGCAAAGCCCCCGAGCGAGCCCCCTCCGAAGAAGAAGTCGGGTAGAGGTCACCAGTTCATCAGAGGGATCTGATGGTGAGGAATTCGAGATCGACTCAAGGAAGTTCGAAAGCAAGCGACTAAGGGACCAGTTGGCAGAGCTATAGAAAAAGGTCCAATTGATGAAGAAGGGGAAGTACAAGGAGGATAAGAAAGATCCTCTAAGTGAAATGAACGCCCCCTTCACCAGAAGGATTCGGGAGGCAGAGCTCCCGCCTAAGTTCAAAATGCTAGCTGACAGGTTTTCTGGGACTGAAGATCCTCTGAGCCACTTAGAGAGCTTCGTTCAACAGATGGAGGTTTAGAACACAACCAGGGCCTCTATGTGTCGAATGTTCCCCACTACACTCACGGATTATGCTAAGACTTGATTTAGGAAACTACCCGCTGGGAGCGTGGATTCCTTCATCAAGTTATCAACCGATTTCTGCTCACAATTCCAGGGAGTTAAGCCCAGACTGAAGGACCCGATCCATCTACAATACGTGATCTAAGAGAGAGGGGAAACTCTCCGGGCTTATGTCGAACGTTTTCACAAGGAATTCATCCAGATGGGGGTCTTCACCGAGAGAGAAACCATAGCCAACTTCAGAAGAAACTTGTGGGAGGGAAAATTGTTTCGGTCTTTTACCAAGAGACCTCCAGAAACCTACCAGGAAGCCTATGATCGGGCTCTGGAACAGATTGAGGTCGATGAACAGCTCAAGGTCAAGATGGAGCATGACGACATGAGAGCCAAAAATCGACAAAAGAAGGAAGCTCCCAGATCTGAGTAAGCTCAAAAAATCTAGAACAAACCTCCTAATAAATCAACATACGGCTTCCCTCTTCCTCAGCCCAGATCGGAAAGGTATCAGGATAAACGAGCTTCTCCTCAAGCTTTACCACCTCCCAAGACAGTGGCCCTTATAGCCTGCGATGAGAGGGGGTACGCCCATTATACTCCTTTAAATGCATCCTGAGAAACAGTCTACCTCGCTATTCGAGGATAAGGGTTTGTTACAGAAGCCAGCTCCTATGAAAGTCCCGGTCGATAAAAGAAATCGTTCCAAATATTACGACTTTCACGAGGACGTAGGGCACAATACTTCAGGATGCTACAACTTACGGAACCAGATTGAGGCTTTGATAAGGGTAGAATGCTTGATAGAGTTCTTACAACAAGTCAGAGAGAACATTCAGACTGGAAGAGAGGTGCAAGCCGAGATCCGATAACATGCTGAGAAGAGGAAGAGAGAGCAGGCGGACCTGATGCAACATATTCAGATAATACATACTATTAGCGGAGGTCCCACTCTGGCCGGCACCTCCAACAATTCCAGGAAAAACCATACGAGGAAGGTCCCTTTACGGATGAGGGGCGTGATATCTTTAAGGTCGACCAGAGACCGACCAACCCCTCCCAGTTGTCACAGATCATCTTCACCGAAGCAGATGTCTATAACACCATGCAGCCATATGATGACCCCATGGTCGTCACAGTACAAATTGCCAACTTCATGGTGCACCACGTGCTCGTCGACACAGGTAGCAGCGTCGACGTTCTATTCAAAGTCACTTTGGAATAAACTAAACTTGAAGCAATGGTGCTACAACAGTTGTACTACTTCATTATATGGTTTCACTGGGGACTCCATCACACCCGTAGGATCAAAAATCTTACCAGTGATCATCGGAGCCATACCTCTTCGGTAAAACATCATGACCGACTTCATGGTGGTGGATACCCCATCGGCCTACAACACAATATTAGAGAGGCCATTCCTATCATCCCTGAAGAGGGTCTTTTCTATTTACCATAATGTCCAGAAGTTTTCGGTAGGAGACAAGGTGGGAGAGGTTCGGGGTGATCAGCAAGCAGCTAGGAAATGCTATGCAGTGTCAGCTAACCCAACAACTCTAGCTAAACAACTCGCCCAAGTAACGACTATCCAAGGCGGGATAACCCCAGCACTAAACCTGAAAGACATGGGCTCAACCGATTGTCCCGAAGAAGGCATTGTGGTACCCGGCATGGAAGAACAGAGAAGGGAATGGGCCAGCGGCCATCCGGTCGATAAGTTAGAGGAGATTCCTGTTCGACTAAGCGATCCCTCGAAGGTCGTCAAGATCGGAGCTACCCTTGAGCCAGGAATGAAAGAGGGTTTGATTAGGCTCCTCACGGAATTCAACGATATTTTTGCCTGGAGTCATGTGAAGATGCCGGGGATCCCGATGACATTAGCTGCACATCGATTGGCGGTGGATCTGACCTTCAAGCCCATCAAACAGAAAAGGTGCCACTTCAACACTGAAAGAAATGTGGCGGTTCAAGAAGAGGTGGATAGACTCACCCAGACAGGTTTCATTCGAGAAACCCGCTACCCCGAATGGATCGCCAACATGGTCATGGTTAAGAAGGCGAATGGGAAGTGGCGCATGTGCGTGGACTACATCGACCTCAACCGGGCATGCCCAAAGGACAGTTTCCCTCTGTCAAAAATTGATAAGTTGGTTGATTCCACCTACGGAAACAAGTTCCTGAGCTTTATGGATGCGTTTTCTAACTACAATCAGATTATGATACATCCCGCAGACCAAGAAAAGACTAGCTTCATCACTGCGCAAGGCCTATACTGCTACAAGGTGATGCCTTTCGGGCTCAAAATCTCTGGAGCTAGTTACCAGCGGTTAGTTAACCGTTTGTTCAAGCACGAAATTGGAAGGTCGATGGAAGTGTGTATCTACGATATGATCACTAAATCTTCGACCTCAAAAAGCCATCTGGACGACCTTCGTAGGACCTTTATGATCCTAAGGGAAAACCAGATGAGGTTGAACCCTTCCAAATGCGCATTTGGTGTAACTGTGGGGAAGTTTCTGGGATTCATGGTCCATGAGAGAGGCATATAGGCTAACCTGGAAAAAATCATGGCTATCCTAGATCTGGAATCCCCCACATCTCTTAAACAGGTTCAAGCCTTGACCGGACAAGTAGCAACGTTCAACAGGTTCATCTCCTTGTCTACCGATAAGTGTCTACCATTCTTCAAAGCTATCAAGCAGGGAAGAAACATAAAATGGGATCATAAGAGCGATCAGGCATTCCAAGCTTTGAAAAGATACCTAACAAGCCCTCCACTGCTGGTCAAGCCAAATCCTGGAGAAGAGATCCAAATATACTTGGCCGTTTCAGAAACCGTTGTGAGTGCGACCTTGGTCAAGAAATGCGGGGATAGGATCCATCGACCTATCTACTATGTGAGTCACGCTCTAACCAAGCCCGAAAAGAACTATACTCTGCTGGAGAAGCTCGCTTATGCCTTGGTGACCTCGGCAAGGAAGCTCCGTCCTTACTTCCATGCTCATTCAATAGCAGTGGTGACGGACCAACCCCTCCGTCAGTTCTTGCAAAGGCCGGCTGTTTCTGGAAGGTTGGTTCTATGGGCCCTAGAGCTTACTCAGTTTGATTTAAAGTATAAGCCTAGGACCACGATAAAAGCTCAAGCACTAGCGGACATTGTAGCAGAACTTTCAGTACCTTCAGATCAGGCAACCCCAGTGGTAACAAATGTCACCCTTGAGAGGATTCCAGAATCTGGCAACTGGCCGGAGGGCTGCGAGTCATGGACTCTCTACACTGACGGAGCTTCTGGGCAGTCCGGGGGAGGAGCGGGCATAGTCCTCATCAACCCAGAAGGAACTGAGTGCTGCCATTGTTTTAGGTTCGAATTTAAAGCCACGGACAATGAAGCAGAATACAAAGCCCTACTAGTTGGGATAAAAGCTGCCATAGAGCTCGGGGTTGATTACCTGAATATCAAGAGCGACTCTTCACTCGTGGTCAACCAAGTTTTTGGGGATTATCAGGTCAAAGGGGATAACATGATCGCTTACCTGAAACTGGTGCAACAACTCAAGACCGGATTTAAGGGATTCAGAATCGAGCAGATACCTCGACAGCTAAATCATCGGGCTGACGTCCTAGCCAAGATAGCTGCCTATGGTGGCCAGACCCTACATCACGGAATCCCTCTTCAAGTAATCCCCTTACCTAGCATTATGACTGGTAAGGAAGCTTATACCTTGGACCGACAGCCATGCTGGATAGATCCAATAGCAGAATATCTACAGGACGGGAAACTCCCCTGGGAGCCCGACCAAGCTAGGTCCGGTATTGTATGGTGGATGAACATTTATACCGAAGAGGAAAATCCCTTCCCCTGCTCTGATGTCTACACCCTGAAGATGCCAAGTGGGTCTTGAGAGAGGTTCATTCCGGGGAATGCGAGAACCATATTGGTGGAGAGGCCTTGGCATATCAGGTTCTCCGCATGGGGTATTACTGGCTGACCATCCATTAAGATGCTAAGAACTTGGTACAAACCTGCGAGGCATGCCAGAAGGCCGCAAACTTGAGTCACCACCCTCTGGAGCGTTTGTCATCCCTTAGCTCGCCATACCCCTTTGCTATGTGGGGAGTCGATTTGATTGGACTGCTTCCTACAGCTCCGAGACAGGCCAAGCACGCTATCGTAGCGATTGATTACTTTATAAGATGGGTTGAAGCCGGACCACTGTCCCAGATATCGGAAGAGAACATAACAAGGTTCATCAAGACCAATGTAGTTTGTAGGTTCGGAACCCCTCTTGCCATCATAACCGACCTCGGAAAACAGTTCGACAACGGTCGATTCAGAGATTTTTGCCAAGGTTTGGGAATCGACCTTCGATTTGCTTCGGTATCCCACCCTCAGACCAATGGTTTGGTGGAATCCATGAACAAAACCATCAAGAAGTTGTTGAAGAAAAAGCTATAACAAAAGAAAGGCAGATGGGGAGAGGAGCTTCCCGAGGTCCTCTGGGCTTACCGCACTATAAAGAGAACAACTGTCGGGGAAACGCCCTACTCGCTGGCCTTCTGGGTTGAAGCAGTCCTACCTATAGAGCACAAGTTAACCTCCTTTAGAGTCCAACGATTTGAACTAGGGAGCAATGAAAGCAAGCTCTGAACTAGTTTGGACCTCCTGGAGGAAAATCAAGATCGAATAGCTGAAAAGGTAGCAATCTACCAAGGCAGGATTGCCAGGTACTTCAACAAGAGGGTTAAAACCAGAAGCTTCAAAGAAGGGGATTTGGTCCTCAGGAAAGTGATGTTGAACACTAGGAAGAGGTCAGACAGGGTCCTATGGCCCAACTGGGAAGGACCCTACCTAACAAAGATGGTGATCCGTATTGGGGCGTACAAGCTCGATGATATGGATGACCGACTCATCGACCATACTTGGAATGCAGATCGCCTAAGGAAATTCTACCCTTGAACAGGGGACTCAGGAACAGGCAACCTCTGACTAGCTTCTTTTATTTTTTCTTCTGACAGTATTGTACTCCATCTTCCATATCAATATAGCTTGCCTTTTCATGTTTACTCCTTCTTCAACTATGTTCTACTATGATTTGGGTCTACATGGAAAGTTTCGACATTATCGCCTCAAGATCAGGGGTAAGCCGAGGAAGCCCCCTCGCTACTCCTGATGCCTCGGCCGGGCACCACCCTTCACCAAGAAGGGTTTGAGTGTAAGAATATAGTTGCCATCCAGATCTCGAGACCAGGAAATAGCTAGATAGCCCTCCTGATGCCTTGGTCGGGCTACCACCCCCAAGAAGGATCTGAGTGTAAGAGCATAGTTGCCATCCAGATCTCAAGACCAGGAAATAGCTAGATAGCGTTCATGATGCCTTGGTCTGGCTACCACCCCTAAGAAGGATCTGAGTGTAAGAGCATAATTGCCATTCAGATCTCAAGACCAAGAAATAGCTAGATAGTGCTCCTGATGCCTTGGTCGGGCTGCCGTTCCCCCCAAGAAGGAATCGAGCTTGAAAGCGCGAAAGCCCTCTTGATCCCCGAGCCTAAGAAGGGGGCTAAACAGGTCTTTACTTAATGTTCTACTCAGGCTACAACCTTCCAAATGAGCTCGGGGATGGAGGGCTCAATTTACTTAAACTCTAAATGCTCCTGTTATTTCACTAGCTCTCCTTAATACAGGGTTACTTACTACATCAGACCCACAATCAAACAAGGGGACTGTCATCTGAAGAAGTTGAGCTAGGAGTTTCATTAGTATGGGGGCTCAATGCTAATAACCTTTTTTCTTTTCTTATTTTCCCCCAAAGATAGCTCGTTTCGATATAAAAGCTGGACGATCAAGCAAGTACATGCAAGCCAAAGTTAGATCTGATATTAAAATTTTATTATTAAGTAAGAGAGCCTATCCCCCAACAAGGCTACAACAAGCAAGGGGGGCCCAATCCCTGGTTCCGAGCTACAAAAGAAAAATAATAAAAGATCAAACACAGTTGAAGATGGGATGCTCACCCCCTTTTCCGGGCATTCAAAATAGGTTACATGAGAGAGAACTCAAGCTTCTTCGTCTTCCTGAGGACCTTCAGCCTCCTCCTTCACAGAATGAACCTCGCCCTCTGCTCCCCTCTCCGGTCGCGGCTCATCCTGGTCAGCTGCATCTACCGCCTCCGCCACCTCCTCTTAGGGATCAGCCCCGGCTGCCTCGGGGTTGACAGGATCCTCCTTCACGATTTCATTGATCACCGCCATAACTTCAGGAGATATAGCTGTATCAAGAAGGCTGGTCATCGACTCAGGCACGTTTCCGCCTTCTGTTGACTCCATTCCTGAGAGCACTGCGGGGGGGTCTCGGGCTTCAGCAAGGCCTTTTTCTAGCTCCTCGTTGTGTACCCCCTTCTAGGATTCACCGGGACCAGATGCTGGAAAGGCTGGAACATGAGGAGGCAGATCTGACACCTCCAACTGCTTCTCAGCTCCCTCCCCGGAAGGACCAGCTCTAACAGTTTTGGGGCATGACATCTCCGCAGCCTGCGACATGACCTCTTCTCTATCCCAACCAACGATGCTAGAGATCGAATGGGGGAGGAAGAGCCTCTGCAACCTGATAGGAGGTATAAAAGTACCCCTCGCTAAAAGAGGCTTCCACTTCGACTTGGAGCTGGGTAATTCGAACCTGCAAGGTTTGGTTCTTAACATCTAGGGCCTTTGCCTCTCCCCTCCATTCATCCCGCTGGTAGCCCACCGCTTCGACCGGAGAGTCTCCTGATCAAAAGCCCGCTTCAGCCTCTCATGATCGCATTAAAGCTCAGCTATCTGCGTCTCCATTCCTTGTTGGCTGGAGGTCATCTCCTGGACTAGGGTCTGAGCCCGCGCAAGTAACCCCATGGCTCGCTCAGCTTCAGACTCAGCCTCAGCCTTGGCTGCCCGATTACGGAGGAAGGCTATGGCCACCTGAAACTTGAAAGCCTGCAAAGGAAAATCATGTTAGAAAATGACAAGTCAAGCAGCTGAATGAAGAAGTAAAAGCGATAATTACCTTGGCTAGAAGGGCGGACCCTTTGGTGATCAAGATGTCCACAAGTATCGCGGTCATCCTAGAAGGCCCGCCGCCTGGACAGGATGCGACAAATTGCTTCAGGACCTCGTCCTTACTCGCCTAGCTCGATTGCTGGTGGGGGGGAGAATGGGCGACCTCAGAAATATCGACATCGGGCTCCCTGGGAACCTCGACTGTCAGGGATACAATCGGATCTGCAGAGAGGGGTAGTGTGACTCGGGGAGCATCGTTTGGTGCAGTAACTACTATAAGGGGGGGGGGCATGAATGGACTTATTGACAACTTGGGAGGCAGACCCTCCTCTGTTTAAAGCCTTCGCAGCCTGAGATGCAAAAAGAGCCATTTTGGAATTCACTTGGGAAGGAGAGGGGGAAGGAACAAATGGGGCAACTACCTTAGTGGTTGACCCCCACTTTTTCAGAACAGCCGAGAGTGCTCCCGGGGACGATCTGGAAGGAGGAGGAGGTATCCCAGCTTGTCGGGCTTCGCGAGAAGCTGGAGCAACAACAAACACTGTTAGAGAAAGAAATCAAGATCATCAGAACTAAACCATTAAAAAAACAAGATAGACCAAGATACTTACAAGGGGTAGCACCAGATATCCGCAGATACCTGTTTACCATGCGGGGATCAAAAGGGTCAGCGGTTGGAAACTTCAGATTCAAGTAGTTCCGAGTTAGGATGGTCTTCAGCACTGCTTCAGACTCAGCGGGTAAGGAATCCCGACCTCAGGTGGGTTTGTCACTAAAGACGGTGGGAACCTCGAGCTCATGCCCGTCGACGAAGACAGAGCTCCCCTAGTCTCCCCCCGCCAATACCCATTCTTATTTCCAAGCGGGGTCTTTCTTTGAATCCCTGGAGATGATAAAATTGAGCCTATTCTTGGCCTTGACATAGAATTGGCCTCGTGAGACTCCTGCCAGGCTACAGATCTAGAAAAGGAAGGTGCTCCTCAGCCCCGAGCTCCCTGGTTACGCTGCTCAGCTCGCATTGCTCCCTCCATAATACCAGAAAGCAGACTAGATGCCTCTAGAAGCCGGACGTCAGTTGAAGCGGAGCCAACTGAAGAGCATTGAGAGCCCGCCGAAGGGTGGGGTGAAGAGGGAGCCTCACCCTGCTCTTAAAAGCGGCGACGTGGATAGGGAGCACGCCTTTGGGCAGGCTAAAAACATCTTAGTTCTGATGGGGGACAGTTAGAGAAACAGTGTCAAGAATACCATACTTGTCCCGTAGACGGCCTATCGACTGAGGATTGACAGTAGAGTCGGGGATGACCTTGGGTTTGAAAGGAAGGGTTATCACTGGAGGAAGCTCAGCCACTGTGACTTGAGCCCTCCTGACCGCATCTAATCTCTCTCCGATGTTAGAGTATTCGTCTACTAGGTTCAGAGGATTGTCATGCCGGTTTGAAAAGCCAGAGCCGATAGAAGCCTTCCTGTTAGAACGATGGCGCTGGCGGAGCGGGGAAGATTCCTCGTTGCTTGAAATCCCTCTCACCCGCTTAAGAGAAGCTAGGTTAAGGCCCCCGGAGCCCTCCACCAAGGCATCAACACTATTTATGGAAGTCGACATTGATGGGCAAGAGAGATGAGAAAGCAAGCAGAAGATAGAGGCAGAGAAAGTAGGGAAGAAGAAATTTGAAAGTTTGAAGATTTGAGGAAGTATGAAGAAAGTGACGGTCAGGCTGGGCTAGAGGTTTATGGGCGATATCCTTGGGAAGATCACCTGGAGCTGTATTGCAGCAGTTTTTCTTCGAATAACACTCAGTTTCAAATTCAAAATATTCGGTAATTAATGAGAAAATTTCGCTCTCATTAATTTTCTTTATGGTGAAAAAATTTCTAAATTAAATAAGGAATCTGACTTCAACCCCAATTCTACCACCAGTGTTCAAGTTAGAGGGGACTTCTGTTAATAGTGAAATTTAGTCAAGGGTCAAAGAGAAATTTTCCACCCATAATCGACAATCATGAAGCCTGGAAAGACCGTAAAGCCACCTCGCAGGAGCAGGGAAGGTCGGTTCGGCTTTAAAGTTACCAGAAGACAAGCCAGGCACGACCGGGATGAGCTTCCACAAGAGTACTGGAACCCGGGCTTCTCCAGGCCATCTATCGGGGAACCTCGGCTCTGAGGTCGAGCTCCACAACCGCCCCGTAAAATGCCAGGGGAAGTCTCCAAGCCTAAGAGACATTCGAAAGAAGCCCGCTGTCCTTGCTAGACATAAAGGGAGAATCACGCCTAAATCTACACTACCCTAACTACCCACGGGTCAGGGAAAATCCATCTTAAGCTTCTAAGAACAGAGCCAGAGCAGGGGTCTACCTCGCTCTACGGGGCAATAGGCAGCTGGCCGGATGTCCTCCATGAAGATCCATGGCACTAGTGCACACATGATCATCTCCACGTTATATTTACATGCACGTCAAGAGTTTAATTCAAATAAGGGAACAAACTTATCTTCGTCAACGATATCATCGAATCCGAAAACAATTCAAATTTAAATGACGAATCCCGCCTGATAAGGAGGGAACGGATTCATGAGATCACGGTAGAGTATTTTCGAACTAAAAACCTACTTGGACGATATATATGAGAGGCCAATCATGGTAGAGATGATCAGAGACAAAAAATCATAAGCAACAGATATACACATAGAAGGAGGGCATAAATTCTGGATTCAGAACACGGTCTCCTTCATCTCCACTATTCGACAGACACCGAGTTACCACCACCCTACACCTTCGAGAGACTGTGAGCAAACTAGAGAGCTATTTGTATCTTAAATAAATCAATAATAAAGTTCCCTCTTACTGTTATTACATTCCAGCTACTCGTCTCTCTCTTAAACAGGTCGTGAACCAACGGTACCGACCCCGGCCACCACTGTTGTGGTAATGGTCTCGAGGGTGTTAACAGAAATTTCTCATTTCGCGTAAATTTCCTGTCAACAGAAGGTATAATGCTTTTGTTTTCATTTTGAAACTCTTATAGGAACATATGTTGTTGTTTTCTTGTAATTAGGAAGGATGTGAAATCGATTTTGAATGTTTTACGAACTCTATTTTTGTTAACCCAGAATCATTGGACGACGGAAAATTTTATCGTATAAAGATGTGTATATTTATTCGTATAATCATATTAACATGTTTCCATGTAATGAAATATATATTAAATCGTGTAATAATATATTATTTAGCATGCTGTTTTTACAGAGTAATGAGAGAGTTAAGATTGCTTATTTCATATGGTGACAGTGATTTTTAAGAAATATGAGGGCGGTGATTCAGAAATGGTATTTGTCTCGTGATTTGATATACGATAGCTTAATGAATGCAATTAAAGATATTGTGAGGATTGATTCATCTAGTTGCAACATTGAATTAAGGCCTGCTCTGACTACTAGTGGGAGGCGTGCCATCCCAAGAATTAAAAATGGCGACATTTTTTATGTCTAAAGAGAAGGTTATTCCAAAAGATTAGGATTCCATCAACATGAGAGTATCGTGGAAAGAAATCTAGAACATGTTCGTGGTGCAAACAGGCTGGCCATAATCGATATAATTGTCCAACACTTTAACTCTCATTGGATTCACAGCGTCAAATACAATTGAGACACGGCCTACTCAAACACATAAACAACCCAAATGTGGTGGTTATGGCGGTCAATGCCATAACAAACGAACATGCCCCCACAGACAGACTAACAAAAGAGATTCGGGGCATGATGAAGATGTTACCGGTGTTTGAACATTTTCTACTTGTTAATTTCAGAACTTGTAGCTGAACTTAAATATTTTAGATTTCAGATCATGTATTTGAACTTAAATTTATGTTTTATTATTGTGAAAGTTAAACATGTTTTATTATTGTTTTATTATGTTAAATTATTTATTACCGTGAATTGATGTACCAGGTATCATATACATTGTTGTAGCATGTCCAAAATATATATTTTGATAATAGATACTAAGTATAGAAAACATTACACGGTAAAATTTAGAAAACATTACATGATGAAATTTAAATACATTACACTATTCGATTCAACAAATAAAAATATATGATACATTATTTTCCATTGAGGACATTAATATCCAAAAAAGTTTTCTCTTGAATAAAAATAATAAACTTATTAAATATGAATATTTTTAAATAAAGACTTAATTTTTTGGCTATTTTAGAAAAGCTCCAAAAAAGAATTCCAAGAATTCAAATATTGTTACTTACAATTCACAAATAATCGTTTGTAACAATATCTTTGATTAGTTTATTGTCTCATCAATTTTATTTCACTTGAATAATAAAGTGTACACAGTACACACAAACAAACGATATCAAATCTAATCATAACAAGTTATTAATTAATTATTAGAAAATGCTACTTTTTTTTTAAATTATCATAAAAATATATACAATTTAATGTAGCAGATTAAGGATGAATTTTTATATTTTTTTTTTCCTTATCTATTTTATTAGACTGCCACATTGATTTATACGTATTTTTAGGACAATTTAAGGTGAAGCCTAATGTTACCCTAATCCTTAGTTGATCACTTTTCTGCAGTTCAAACGAATCTGACCTTCTTCCCCGGTCAAAACTTTTATGTTTCCCATTTTGACCATGGACTTGGCAAAATCCGCAGAGAATGCCCTTGCATTTTCGCTGTAAGCTTTCACCAACTCATCTGTAGACCCACCATTGAAGAGCGCCTGATCAGAGTGAAGCAGTCCCTCTTCCTCGACCAAGTTATTAAAATAAGCCGTATTGAAAAGTGTCGGTGACGGGTCTAGCGGAGCCAGGTTGGTGTCGCCACCATTGCGTGGACATGATTTTCTACGCTCCTTGGCGAAGTCATCGTCTATGTTTGTTTCGCTGTAGATGCGGTCCTTGAACGTGAAGCATTGCGCGAAACCTAGAGTGTGACCACCGGAGAGCGCCACCAAGTCTCTCTCGTCAAGGCCTTGTCTTTTGAAGATTTCGATCAGTGCAGGGAGGTCCATGAGCGGAGATGGAATGTCTCTGTCGGCTTGGGTTCTGCTAGCAGTGGTTGAGTCCCTTCTTCCCAGTGGCACCATCCAAGAAGGCCCTCCTAGCTGGAAATTAATTTCAGTGGACAATATTTAACGAAAGCAAACCGTCAGACCGAATGATTTAAATACTTTTATGTTCTTTCAAAGATTTTAGGGTTTGGTGAATATTAAAGGAGTTGGATGTGTTATTCTTGGGTCATAATTAAAAACAATAGAAGAGTTAGAACATACGCACCGCAACAACAGAATCACGAGCTGCGACAGCCAAGATGTCGGCGCAAGAAAATACGGGGCGTCCACAAATTTTATCGACCTCTATTTTAATTTGGTCGATGACTTCGAATCCTCTTACGGAGTTTTGATTAGCACGTGAGTTCTTTTCACTATCGATGGTGGACGTAGAATCCAGAAGAAGGGAGGCATCACAACCCTACATTAATCACAAAAACCAAACACATATATATGTAAGTATTCATGCACATCAAAATCAATAGTAACTACTTCATACAGAAAATACAGAAAAAAAAACATCAGTGTATTACGTTAACGAAACAATCGTGGAAATGAAGGCGAAGCAGAGATGCTCCCATGCGGCGTTCGTTGTACACCGCAGCCTCAACCACTCGCTTGATGGTAGGCAAAGCTTCGGGGCACACATGTTCATAGTAGTAAGGAGACAATGCTGAGAATGCTGTGGCCGCGAAGGCCAATATGAGGATGACGTTAAGCTGGAATGAACCGCGTGAAGCCATTAATATGATTTAGCAAATTAACTCTATTAAGCAAATTGAACTCTGAATTTGATGTTGTAATGCATCTTGGTTTTTGGCTTATTTATAGTGTGAAGAAAGATATAATAGTAAAAGTTAGCTTACATCATCCTTGTACTTGGCCTAACAATATTAAAGATTATTTCTGCTTCTCGGAAGTTTTGTGTAGCCCATTTTTGCAAGAAACCCATATCCTCTCTTGTATCGCATGGATTCATTCTAATCATGTACTTTGTCAAATGATTTTGTGTTGATTCCATCAAAATTTTACTTGCTCACTTTAATATCATGGAAGAGAAGCCTTCTTCAACATCAAGAAATTAAACATTTGTTTTGTTGTAGTAAATAATATATTTATATGGTTAGCTAGGTCAGAGCAGGTATTATGTACGTAACGGGATGCTTTTGTGTAAAAGTTTTCTTGAATATTACGCGTTACGCTGTGATGTTTTCTCTGCAGTGGTTGAGTTGATTACTTGATCTACTAACCTATCAGTAGTTTGACTACTGTTTTCGTTGTCTTTCAAAGTCGTTGACGGGCCCGTTTGTGACTGTGAATTATCAATGGCCCACAGTTTTGTTTTTAATACGTTGCCGTTTCAATGTAATATAAACATCTTCTGCTGATCCACAGTGGTACTGAACCAATGCTGACCTTATAAAGATCTGTGTACATCTGTCTTTAAAAAAATGTGTGACCAAGATTTGTTCTTCCTTTTTGCCCCTCTAAATAAAACTAAAACTTCACCCAAACTACACCGTTTTGCTTTATTTTTTCACATAATTTTCTTTATCATCATGTTTCTATTCCTCCATTCAATTCCCATATAAACTCTTAAATAATCACGAACCAACAACACCCAGACTTTGATGGAACACATAGCAAGGAAACCAGACCTTAACCCACAAGTATAGATTTACTTAAGAGGGAGAAACAAGGATATGGACAACACTTTTTTTTGAAACGACAGATGTCAACAGATCTTTAAGAGGTCAGCATGATTCAGCACCGTTGTGGATCAGTTGACTGTTGGTACCAATTTTAATAATTTCAGGAGTGACAAATATTTTAACCCTTCTAAAATCGCATTGACACCCTATATTAATGACATTTTATAATCTCTTTATCAACCTTGAGCGATATTTTTTTAAAATTAAACCATTAAAACTACTATCACATATAATTTATCTGTTCATTTTTATATTCCCTTATTTAATGGTGTAAATGTGGAGCAGATCTGGATGGACTGGTCCGCCTGGCCTGCCAAGGAAGGCAGACCGTGCTTAGCATGGCTCGCCCGGGGAGTTGCCGTGCCAGGCACGGCCCACTTCCTAGATCGTGTCAGGCCGTAGATTTAGGGCACACTGTGCCGACCAGTCATGACACGTCTAGCCGGTGTGCCAAGTCCGTCGGTTGGCACGACGAGTCAGCATGGCAGACCAATATATTGGGCACACCGAATTATTAAAAAAAAACATAAAAAAGAACACTTTATTTATAAAATGTTTAAATGTTTAAATGATAAATGATATTATAGAGTATTGAACCATGGTTCATAACCCTTATTTAGAAAAGTATGTTTTCGTTTACCTTTCTCTCATTTTTATATTGGTTAGATCTCTATTCAATGCTCTTATTAATCCAACGTGGGATGTGAGAGTGAATACAACTATGGTTAAAAACAATTATTATAACCAAGATTATGGAAAAATAATATGTGAATGAGATTTAATGATTTTTATATATATTGTTAACGTAAAATTTGCTTAATATGAGAAATTCCGACTAACACCCTCGAGACCACTACCAGGAGGTGGTGCCCAGGGTAGGTACTTTTATACCTAACCTGCTTAGATAAAAATGAATGTTTGTATGAAAATAGCAAGTGGAGGCTTTATTATTGATTATTTGTGATATACATGATTCTCTCTCTCTCATATGTTCACAGTCTCTCTAGAACATAGGAAGATGGTAACTTTTTACTAGTCGAATAATGGACATTACGGTGGCCGTGTTCCGTTCACAAAATTTAGGCCCTCTTCTCATTCTGTTTGTCGATCTCTCCCTTTGGTTCTGTTGTCTCTCCTTTTTTTTACTCTATCCTCTCTACATCATGCTTGACCCTATTTATATTTGGTCAAAGTAGGTTTGAATTCACTGATATCCCACAACGATCCCATGAATCCGTTCCCTCCTTATCGAGGGGATCCTTTATTTAAAAGTTGTTGACCCCGAGTAAATAGCGAAAACGATGATATTGTTGACGAAGATAAGTTTGTTTCCTTTTAGGAATCAAACTCTTGACTCATACGTATGCAGAATTAATGTTGGTTATCACATAGATATGACCTTGTATGTTCTCACGACATGATTTTTCATGGAGGTCACCGAGCTAGCTGCCTATTGTCTCATTGAACGAGGTAGATCCACGCTTCGACTCTGTTCTTAGAAGCTTAGGATGGATTTTTCTCGACCCTTTGGAGTTTGAGATGTCCCTGTAGACATTCATGGGAGGTAGCAGGTGAGATTATTCTTTCATGCCCAACAGGGACATCGGGCTTTTGGAGAGGTTGGTGGGCTTCTGTCTTAGACTACGAGTCAAACCTGGCCTCGGGAAGCCTTGGTTTGGAAGGGGATCACTTTGTTTGTGCCAGGCTTCGCTTCGAATGCTTCTTAAGCTCGACAATTTTTTATTGCTTTCACGGGGTGGTTTTGGAAACCGACCTCAGGAATCGAAGTGCCTGGGTAGGTGCTCTTGAGAAGCCCGGATTCCAGTGCTCGCGTTTGGGCTGGACTTTATCGTGCCCAGCTTCATTCCTGATGGTTCTGAAGCCCAACGATCCTTCCCTGCTCTGGTGAGGTAGCTTTATGGTCTGCCCAGGGTCTCATGAATGTCGAATTTAGGTTTTGATTTAGGCTTGGGGAGTGGAAAATTTTCCTTTGACTCCTAACCAACTTTTGCTATTAATAGAAGTAGCCCCTATCTGACGTGAACACTGGTGGTAGAGTTGGGATTGGAGTCAGATTCCCTATTTATTTGGGAAATTTTTCATTACAAAGCAATTACTGGGAATCTTTGAATAAAATATTCTTATTAACTGTTCAGGTGATGTGTCGAACTTGGATTGGTGTGCTCCTTAAAAAAATCGGCTGCGTTACTGCCCTTTTCGCAGCTCGAGGCGATCTTCCCGAGGATGTCACCGACGTCATTATAACTCTACCCTCTATTTAAAGTTAAACTCACTGCCTCTTCTTCATGCATCCCTCCACTTTCAAATTTTCATATTTCCTTTCTCTCCCTATCTTTTCTAACCTCACCACTGTCTTTCATCTACCTTCAAGCTCTCCTCATTCAGCAATGTCGATCTCTTCTGATAGCATTGAAGCTCTGGTTGAGGACACTGGCGGCTCTAACTTAGTTCCTCAGAAACGGGTGGGAGGAATCTCGAGCAACGAGGATTCTTCCCCGGCCCGTTAGAGTCGTCGCTCTAGTAGGAACGTCTCAATCGGCTCTGGCTTCTCGAATCAACCCGACTACCCTCTGGACTTGGTTGATGAAAACTCTGACGTAGAAGAGAGGGACGACGTCGCTAGGAGGGGTCAAGTCACGGTAGTTGGTCCTCTTCCGGTGGGGCTTCCGCCGTATGACTTTAGGGTCATCCCTAATTCCACTGTTGACCCGGACTCCCTCAATCATATAAGATCTAAGTACGGTATTCCTGACATCGTTTCCCTCGCCATCCCATACAGATACTAAGACGTCTTTAACCCTCTCAAGGGAATCCTTCCAATTCATGTGGCGGCCCTCGAGAGTGGGATCAGGCTTCCCCTTCATCCTACCTTACGGTTTGCTCTCAATGCCCTTCAACTAGCTCCTTTCCAGTTGATGCCTGGCTTATGAAGGCACATAATCGGCTTTCTTGTACTGTGGAAGGAGCAGTGTGAGCTTAGCAAGATAACTCGGGATCCCGAAACAGAGGAGTTGGCTTTCCTCTTCCAAATCGGGAGTCTGATCGGGGTCCCTCGAGGTCAATTCTACGCCAAGGCCAAGAACAAGCTTAACTTCATCATCCCTGGAGCTTCAAGGAAGGATCCAGCTTGGAAGAAGGAGTGGATACTGGCCGACGATGATTGGGGGAGCTCGATCTTCATAGGTGGGAATGAGTTCAAGGTCCCCACAACTTTCAATGGCAAACCAGCATGTGATCAGAACTCCTTACCCACTGAATCTGAAACGGTGTTGAGAGCAATCCTTGCCAGGAACTATCTAAATTTGAAGTATCCCACCGCTGACCCCTTCGATTACCGCTGGGTGAATCAATATCTGCGGATCTCCGATGCTACCCCTTGTAAGTGATCTCAAGTTATTATGCTTTGATCTGTTAGCTGGCTTGTTTCTTACATTTTTTTTAACAGTTTTTGTTGTTGCTCCAGCTTCCTGAGAAGCTCAGCAAGCTCGGACCCCTCCCTTTCCTGCTAGATTGTCCCGAGGGGTATTCTTGATTACCTCGAAGAAATGGGGGCATACCATCCCAGCTGTAGCTTCACCTGCTTCAGCTTCATCTCCTACCAAAGCTAAGTCCATGATGGCTATTCTTACGTCGCGGGCTTCCAGAGCACTAATCAAAGGAGGACCTGCTTCCCAGGTTGCTAATACGACCACATCTACCCCTTCATCAGCGGTCCCCGCTACAGTTATCTCTCATTCAGTTACATTACCCACTGCTCCAATCGACCCACCTGTGCCCCAATCGGTTCAGGCTACGGGGGATCCCGAGGCTAGTATTCTTGATACTCCACCTTCTCTCCCCCACCATCAGTAGGGCTCGATGGGTCAGGACGAGGTTCTAAAGTAGTTTGTTGCATCTTGCCCGGGTGGTAGGCTTCTAGGATGGCTTCAATGCCTGTGGACATCATGCTTACCAAGGGGTCTGCCCTCCTAGACGAGGTAGTCATTGCCCTTATTTTTTGTGACTGTGAGCTTTGATTGCTCTCTAACCTTTGTTTCATATTTTGCAGGCTTTCAAGTTTAATGTCGTAATGGGTCGACAAGTATCTCTTCTCCGTGATCGGGCTACCAACGCTGAAGCTGAAACTGAAAGGGTCATTGGGCTTCTCGAGTAAGCTCGGTCTCTTGTAGAGGAGATGACTTCCAATCAGAAGGAAATGGAGACTAAACTGAGCGGGCTTCGTTGTGTTCATGAGAGGATGAAAATATCATTTGACCAAGAAACCCTCAAGTGAGAGCGACGGGCTAGGCAGAGAGACTCCTGGAAAGCTGAAGCCAAAAAATTAGATACTGAGAATAAAGATATGCATGCCCAGATTGCCAAGTTCCAAGTCGAGGTGGATGCATCCTTCAGCGAAGGTTACTTCTACGCTTCTTACCAGGTCACTGAAGCCCTCCCCTCTCCCTTTGACCTATCCATCATTGCTAACTGGAATATAGAGGAGATATTGGCCAAGGCCAAAGAGATGTCTCGCCCCTTAGGTGATGACTTGGATCCTTCTAACGTGGTCAAAACTGGGAAGCAAACAGTTGGGTTAGATCTTCATTCTCCTTATCTCGTCTTCCCAACGTCAGGTCCCGGATAATCCTCGAGGGGGGTTTCACCCACGGAGCCAGAAGGATCTTACGGAGACTTGAGACCCCTCTAAAATTATTTCAAAGGAAGAAACAGCAGGGGGAGAGAGCATGCCAGAGTCAATGGTCAATCTTTTTGATGTAGCCATACCACCTGAGGTTATGGCGGTGGTCAATGAAGTCTTGGTTGAGGACCCAGCTAAGCAATAAGCCGTTAAGGGGCATCCTCAGGGTGAGCTAGCAGAGACGGCTAACTAGGATGAGTGACCACCGGAAAGAGGAGGAGAAGACGAGGTTCATCCTGCAAGAGGGGAAGCTGGAGGAAATCAGAAGGATGTAGAAGTCCGAGTCTATCTTCTCGCAACTTGTTTTGAATGCCCGGAAAGGGGGGTGAGCATCCCATCTTTACTCACACTTGATCATCATTTTTTTTTGTAGCTCAGAATCGGGGGTTGGGCTCCCTGTTTGATTGCTGTAGCCTTACTGAGGGATAGACTCTATAATTCATCAATGAAATTTAGCTTTTTGACCTGGTTCAAATTTTGATTTGCATGTACTTACTTCATTTTTGATTTCCATCTAGGTTCAGCCCTTATAGCAACCTGCCTTAACCTTGGAAGAGTAACAAGATAGGAAAATTGCTTAGGTGTGAAAGCAAATAGCTAGCTCGGGCTTTCTGACTTGACAGGGATTTATAGCTCAATGATTTCAGTCGGTAGTTCCCTTGTCTACTCGTAGATCAGTCTGCACCTATCATAGTAGGCAACCTAATGTTCACGGAAAATTTAGACACCAGTAGTACCTAAGACATTAGAGTTTAAGTAAAAGAGCCCTCCATCTTCGAGCTATTCCAGGGGGTTATATCCCGAGTGAGGTATCAATGAGAATCGCCTAGCCCTCTCTTTGGCTGGAGATCGGGATGGCTATCAAGCTCTTAAGCTTGAGTCCTTCTTGAGGGTTGTAACCCGTCCAACGTAGTTTCTCCAAGGATCTTACAAGAATTGTGAAGTAATACAACATAGTTGCTCCAAAGAGCTTATAATGGTGGTTGAATGTAGACCGATACCGGTATATTCTTGGTAAAGGTCATACATACATTGATAATGTCGAGAGATCTTTAAACGAAGCATGTCTGTCTCTGTCATTGATCGAATCTGAGAGACCCCTTCTATGCCTTTTACATGCATATTTATAAATGGTGACTACCTTGGCTTGCAAGTCCAGGATTCTTCAATCTTCCTTTCTTTATTGAGTACGATTCTTCCTTTAATGTAGTTGATCAGATCGTGGCTAATATCTCGGAGGGGATGTGTTTGTTTCCTCTTCGGACTCTTCTTTCCTTAATAAGCGGGATTCTCTGTTATAGTTGACCCCAAAGAATAGGTTATGGAGGATATCTTAGAGGAAAAGGTAATTGTTTCCTCTTTGTACTCTTTCACTAATGACGGCCAATAAAGAGTTGAATATTCTCTTTATTAATGGTGTTGATCATGTCATTAATTGGGTTGACTGCCTCTATTAATACAGTTGACCTCATTAATGATACTTTAAATGTCATGGAAGTCAATCCTCTCTTCCTACATTACCGAGATGAGAGCTCTAGTTTTGCTTGTCACTTTAGAGAGGCACTTCATGGAGGTTACCCGAGGTGACATTTGATATTTCTTGAGGGCGAGGTACCCTAGAATCTAGTACACTGGCGGGGTCCCCCGAGAACCTCTCGATTGTCACAGAGCTAGATGTTGGTCTTTCCATGGAGCTTGTGCTAACCATTTTAGGGGTGAAATATCCCATAGGGTTCCAACCTTGTAGCTGGGAGCTTGGTTTAGCTACGCCGAGCTTCATCATGGAGCTTGACCTAATTATGGAAGCTTACTAGCGGGGTAATGGGCTTGGCTAGCAAGCCCTGGTAAGGTGTTTGCCATAAACAGACGTTCTTGACTCGCTTCTGGAATGGTGGAGAGGTACGCTCGAGTACTTCTCTTGATACTTGATTTAACCATGCCAGGATCTACAGTGGATCTTGGCATTTTTTGGTGACGATGAGGCTTTACGGGCTTCTTCCTCTAATGCTCGGATAGGTCGAGATTATACCTCGACGAGGCAAGAGGGCCTTTGTAAGACAAGTTCGGCACCTTGTAGGTTTCGTAGTGAAAGTAGAGATTGTAGCAAGCTCTAGGAGAATGCCTTGAGATACCTTGATGTCGGCGGGCCCATGTCCTTTCACGTAGACCTAGCTTTGGGCTTTATCCTGTCATAAGGAGCTTGACGCGGTCTCGTCGGGCTTTATTTGGTAAGCCTGGACTCTTGCAAGATGCTCAGATGGTATGGGTGACCTCTCCTTGCTCCTGTAGGATCGCGTGGTAGCTCGACCTCGGGGACCTTTGCACCCCGTCATATAAGCCCGAATTCAGACCCTTGCAGAAAGGTTGGGAAGTGGAAAATTCTTCTTTGGTCCCTAGCTAAATTTTGCTATTAACAGAAGTCCCATCTGACTTGAACACCGGTAAGTATTTGGGGTTGGAATCTGAATCTTGTACTACATGAAGAATTTTGCTTGTCGATTCTTACTTGTAGCTAGAATTGCTCCCAGGCTTAGAGAACCTGGGTACTATTCATTCCTGTAAAATAAATGAGCGTATTGCTCGATCATGTCGGATGAAGTTTCTTTGGTTAACCTGGGTACCTAGAATTCCTTTTCCAGGAATCATGGTACTTAGATAAGCTGGCGAAATGATTCTGGTAGGCATCTATGCAATCTAGATCCTTCCTAGCGGGGTTGGCCCGGCCAAGGCATCATGAGCGCTATCTAGCTATTTTCTGGTATTTTGATCTGGATGACAACTATGCTCTTACACTCAGACCCTTCTTAGGGGTCATAGCCCGACCAAGGAATCAATAGCGCTATCTAGCTATTTACTGGCCTTTTGATCTGGATGGTAACTATGCTCTTACACTCAGACCCTTCTTGGGGGTCGTAGCCCGACCAAGGCATCAGGAGCGCTATCTAGCTATTTCCTGGTCTTTTGATCCGGATGGCAACTATGTTCTTACATTCAGACCCTTCTTGGGGGTCGTTGCCCGACCAAGGCATCAAGAGCGCTATCTAGCTATTTCCTGGTCTTTTGCTCTGGATGACAACTATGCTCTTACGCTCAGACCCTTCTTGGGGGTCGTAGCCCGACCAAGGCATCATGAGCGCTATCTAGTTATTTCCTGGCCTTTTGATCCGGATGGAAACTATGCTCTTACACTCGGATCCTTCTTGTGGGAGGTCACCCGACCAAGGCATCATGGGTGATGAGGGGGCTTCCCCGATCAATCCCTGGTCTCGAGATTTGGATGGAAACTATGCTCTTACACTCAGACCCTTCTTGGCGGGGGGTGGTGCCCGACCAAGGCATCATGAGTGCTATATAGTTATTTCCTGATCTCGAGGCGATCATTGTCAAAATACCATGGCGTTCCTCTTGGAGGGATTTATCCAGTCCAGGGCATCGAGAGGGCTATGGAGCTCTCTTGGTGATGGCGATCCTCCTGAAGGGATTTTATCCGGTCCAGAGCATTAGGAGTGCGGTGTAGCTCTCCTAGTGATGGTGATCACATAAGATCTACTATGGATACCGAAATCGAAAGAGATGCAAACTCATGGCGAGATAATACGAAGTTGTATCAATGCATGGTGGTATCGGTTGATAACCAGTCTCGCTCTAGGAGTTCTTTAACGAGTAGAATCTCTTGAGATGATGCTAGGGCCATCGCCCCTCACACTGGAGTACTGGGAAAATATTAAGCTTCAAGTCCCCAAGTGATGTAACCGGTTTGGAAGTCTGCTTAGGGTAGATGAGAGCCTTCAATAATCGTAATAGAGCTCAGGACTCCATTTTGAACTAATCGGGTTCTCTAGGTGCTTCTCGAATGGATCGGGACCTCAATGGCTCATTAGGGTATTGGAAGGCCCATTACAAATGGAGAGGAGCCATCGGTATGATAATCTTCGAGAGCAAGCTGGTGTTTGCTAAGGTCGAGCTCGTGCAAGCCAAGGAGGATGGTTACTTCTTCACAACCTTCCAGGTAGAGCTGGCTCTACTTCCTCCCTTTGACTTTAGAGTCATTGATGGACGAAAAAGGGAGGGGATTAAGAAGAAAGTTGCTGAGATGATTGTGTATGTTCCCTTCTTAGCTGGCAAGTCTTGGGTTGCTGAAGTAGACTCGGGCTCAAAATCATGGTGCAGTAGATGATCAATCCGAAGAGGGAGCTTTTCCCTTAAATAAAGACCACAGCTGAAGTGGTTGTTTATATGGCAAGTAAGCCCCGGTTGATCCAGAAGTAGATGTTTCGGATGGAGAAAACTACTCTATTAGGTGACGTCAAACCAAAAGGTGAAGGAGCTGACCACGGTAGTGAGGGGCGTAGTTATTCTGAATGACCAGAATTAAGGCAACCATGGCTAATAAGCAGGGAACCCGGGAGTGGATCCAACATGCATATGATGTGGAGAGACTCAGGTCTATGCTTTGTGTCATGCGTGGATTGCTCTGAAAGAGAAGGTATACTCTTGAGGGAGTGGTTTAAACTCTGCATGGCAACGTGGCTAGCTTGGGAGCCAATGTAGGTGCTTCATTTGGTGAAGGACGCTTCTGTGTTGCTTGTTAGGCAGCTCGAGCTCTTCTTCCCTCTGACCTGATCATCATTGGAGGACGGATACCTTGAGTAGATCATAGAGAAAGTTGAGAGTTACCTGGGTCCGCTCCGACTGAAGCCAGACCTTATTGAGATGATGGATGTGCAGCTGATGAGGAGGACTTGGTTCCCATTTCTGCTTTCATGTCTAGTCGCGTTGGGGTAGGAACTACCTTGAAGTCCCCTGCTGTTGTGGATGCATGGGGGGCTTCAAGTCTGCCTACCTCTCTATCTGAATCTGTTTAAGTAGAGGTTTTTATTGGTGTTACCAAGGTAGGTGGGTGCTAGCTCAGAGAGGTAGATCGGGACCAAGGTAGCTCGCTAGGGCGATGAATGGCTCTAAACAAATGGAGAGGAGACACCGACCTAGTAATTGCCTGGATATTTGCTCGGGATTCTAGAAGTTTCCCGCGACTGAAAGAACAATTTGGACCCCTCCGTGATGAGTGGTGACTTACTTGAGCATTGGATGACCCTATATGAATGGAGATGGGCTACCTGTCTGGTGCCGGTTCAGAGGTGTACTTGGGATATCAAGGAGCCCCCAACAACTGAGAAAAATCTCTGAACCCTCAAAGAGTGGGAAACCTCTGGGATCTCTTCGATCATATCGGGCTTCGGTGGCTTGCTAGGGCGATGAATGGCCCGATAAACATGGAGCGAAGCCTCCGGTCTTGTAATGGTGCTACCGATCTAGAAGCTTGCTTAGGCACGTAGGTGGCCTTACCAAATGTGGGAAGCTTCTGAGAGCTCCCCGATCAGATCGGGCTTCGGTGGCTTGCTAGAGCGATGAATGACCCGGTAAACATGGAACAAAGCCACCGGTCTTGTAGCGGTGCTACCGGTCTAGAAGCTTGCTTAGGCATGTAGGTGGCCTTACCAAAGGTGGAAAGCTTCTGAGACCTCCTCGATCGGATCTGGTTTCGGTGGCTTGCTGGGGCAGTGAGTGGCCGGTACACTAGGAGCAAAGCCACCGGTCTGGTACTGGTCTAGAAGCATGCTTGTGATCTTTGGAGTCCCCGACAGTTTGAAAGGAGGCTCTGAACCATGCTGGGATGGATCGGGGTCGTAGTGGGTCACTTGGGCGTTGACCGACCCTGTACAAGAAATGTGTACAAGAAATGAAGAGCTACTTGGCCTTACAGTGAGGCTGCTAGTCCAGAGGTTTGCTTAGGCATGTAGGAGGCCTTACAAAGAGTGGGAAACCTCTGGGCTCTTCTCGATCAGATCGGGCTTCAGTGGCTAGCTAGGGTGATGAATGAGCCGGTACATATAGAACGAAGCCACCGATCTTGTAGCGATGCTACCGCTCTAGAAGCTTGCTTAGGCATGTAGGTGGCCTTACCAAATATGGGAAACTTCTGAGAGCTCTTTAATCGGATCGAGCTTCGGTGGCTTGCTAGAGCTGTGAATGGCCCGGTAAAACATGGAGCGAAGCCGCCGGAGGTACTGGTCCAGATGCATGCTCGGGATCCTAGAAGTCCTCAGCAACTAAGAGAGGGCTCTGGACCCTGCTGGAATGAATCGAGAGTTCAGTGGCTCACTTGGGCGTTGACAGGCCCTGTATAAGAAGTGAAGAGCCACTTGGCCTTATAGTGAGGCTGCTGGTCCAGAGGTTTACTTAGATATGTAGGAGGCCTTACCAAGAGTGAGAAACCTCTGAGCTCTCATCGATCAGATCGGGCTTCGGTGGCTTGTTAGGGCAATGAATGGCCCGGTAAAAATGGAGCGAAGCCACCGGTCTTGTAGCGATGCTACCACTCTAGAAGCTTGCTTAGGCACATAGGTGGCCTTACCAAATATGGGAAGCTTCTTAGAGCTCCTCGATCGGATCGGGCTTCGGTGGCTTGCTAGGATGGTGAATGGCCCGGTAAACATGGAGCGAAGCTACCAGAGGTACTGGTCCAGATGCATGCTCGGGATCCTAGAAGTCCCCAGCAACTGAGAGAGGGCTCTGGACCCTGCTGGAATGAATCGAGAGTTTAGTGGCTCACTTGGGCGTTGACAGGCCCTGTATAAGAAGTGAGGAGCCACTTGGCCTTACAGTGAGGCTTCTAGTCTAGAGGTTTACTTAGGCATGTAGGAGGCCTTACCAAGAGTGGGAAACCTCTGGGCTCTCCTCTATCAGATCGGGCTTCGGTGGCTTGCTAGGGCGATGAATGACCCGATACGTATAGAGCGAAGCCACCGGTTTTATAGCGATGCTACCGCTCTAGAAGCTTGCTTAGGCACATAGGTGGCCTTACCAAATATGGGAAGCTTCTGAGAGCTCCGGGTTTCGGTGGCTTGCTAGGGCGGTGAATGGTCCGGTAAACATGAAGCGAAGCCACCGGAGGTATTTGTCCAGATGCATGCTAGGGATCCTAGAAGTCCCCAGCAACTGAGAGAGGGCTCTGGACCCTGCTGGAATGAATCGAGAGTTCAGTGGCTCAATTAGGCGTTGACTGGCCCGATGCGTGAGGCGTGGAACCGCTAATCTTCTACTGGTCGTGCTGCTCTAGAAGCTACTCAGCTGAGTTGGCTTCTTAGATTCATGGGTCGACTTGCAACCTCTACCTAGGAGCTTATGAAGGGCGGACCTGGAGGCTTGAAGGGATCCGTATAAACAGGTCGAAGCCCAGTGGATCTGCTGAATAAGTGATACACTGGTGGCGGAGTGAATTTGCCGTAGAAGAGCATGAGAGGTGCACTTCTACTGTATAGGAGCTCTCAATGTATCAAAATGGTTCAACTATATAGGAGATCTTCAAGCGGGGAGCTACTGTATTGGAGCTCCACGATTATCTGAGCAGGTTCACTTTATAGGAGTAGCATAATGAACTGGTTCCATTAGAAATCCCACGTACCATATTTGCTCTATAATGAACGAAACTCGTTAAATGATAAAATGAGCACCATATGCGATCCATAGGCTATGTAGACAAGTATGGAGAAAAGACATCGTATATAGTAAATGATATTCATGAATAATGAATCTGTTACCTCGATAGTATAATGATACTCATGTAGAGACATAGAGGCTTTCAAAAGGGGTATGGAAACTTCCCACAGACGGTGCCAGAAAGTGTTAACGGGAAATTTGTTTAGGATGAGAAATCCCTATTAACGTTCTCGAGACCACTACCGCGAAAGTGGTGGTCGGGGTTGGTATCGTTGATACCTGACCTGATCTTGTATGAATATGAAGAAGGATGAAAACGTAGGTAAAAGACAAGCCATCCCGCCTGTCAGGCATCGTGCTTATGAAGTAGATCTGGGGAGCTTGAGGTTCTCTTGCTGGTGTGAAGGGGTTGATCTTGGTCCTGGTCCTCAGTCGGGGTCAGATTCCGTCTTGGTATCTGGAACCCAGTATTGGAGCCCGATTCCTTCATGTATTCCCCGACCTAGATAGCAAGTAAGAAAGGGGGCTTATCTAGCTCCAGTGTCCGAGAGCTCGTTTTCTGCCACAAAGATGATACGGGAGAGCTCATCGACTTCCTTCAAGCTGGTCTGGGTGGTTTCTCCTCATCTTGACGTGCGACTTTGGCCTATAGATGAGAGGATAAGAGTGCTAAGTCTAGCGGGGTAGAAATCTAGCTTCATTTCCTTAGGTCTTCGTTGTTGTTTCCCGATCTCATGTAAGAAAGATTAGAGAACTAGGACCAATAAGGTCGGTTCCTAGCCCACATACACACATGCATAACACAGTAGATAATAAAAAATACATAAGTCTTTTGTAGAGGGAGATGGACTGACCAAGGGGGAAAAAGCGTCACGAATGATCACATGCTGATAAACCCCAAGGCAGTATCCGGAGGAAGGGGGAATACCCTTCCTAATGTATATATCAGAGAATGCTCCGGGGAGCTTACAAGAATGGTGAAGTAATACAATGTAGTTGCACCAGAGAGCTTACAATAGTGGTCGAATGTAGACTGATATCGGTATATTCTAGGTAAAGGTAATACATACATTGATGATGTCGAGAGATCTTTAAACGAAGCATGTCTATCTTCTGTCATTGATTGGATCTGAGAGACCCCTTTTATGCCTTTTACAGGTATATTTATAAATGGTGACTACCTTGGCGTGCAAGTCCAGGATTCTTCAATCTTCCTTTCCTTATTGAGTACGATTCTTTCTTTAATGTAGTTCATCAGATTGTGGCTAATATCTCGGAGGGGATGTGTTTGTTTCCTCTTCAGACTCTTCTTTCCTTGATAAGCAGGATTCTCTGTTATAATTGACCCTAAAGAATAGATTATGGAGGATATCTTGGAGGAAAAGGTAATTGTTTCCTCTTTGGACTCTTTCACTAATGATGGCCATTAAAAAGTTGAATATTCTCTTTATTAATGGTGTTGATCATGTCATTAATTGGGTTGACTGCCTCTATTAATACAGTTGACCTCATTAATGGTACTTTAAATGTCGTGGAAGTCAATCCTCTCTTCCTACGTTGCCGAGATGAGTGATCTAGTTTTGCTTGTCACTTTGGAGAGGTACTTTATGGAGGTTACCCGAGGTGACATTTGATATTTCTTAAGGGTGAGGTACCCTAGGATCTAGTACACTGGCGGGGTCTCCCGGGGACCTCTTGATTGTCACAGAGCTAGATGCAGGTCTTCCCATGGAGCTTGTGCTAACCATTTTAGGGGTGAAATATCCCATAGGGTTCCAACCTTGTAGCTGGGAGCTTGGTTTAGCTACGCCGAGTTTCATCATGGAGCTTGACCTAATTATGCAGGCTTCCTAGTGGGGTAACGGGCTTGGCTAGTAGGCCATGGTAAGGTGTTTGCCATAAACAAACGACCTTGGCTCGCTTCTGGAATGGTGGAGAGGTACGCTCGAGTACTGCTCTTGCTACTTGATTTAACCATGCCAGGATCTACAGTGGATCTTGGCGTTTTTTCGTGACGATGAGGCTTTACGGGCTCCTTCCTTTAATGTTAGGACTGGTCGAGATTATACCTCGACGAGACAGGAAGGCCTTTGCAAGACAAGTTTGGCACCTTGAAGGTTTTGTAGTGAAAGTAGAGATTGTAGTAAGCTCTAGGAGAATGTCATGAGATACCTTGATGTCGGCGGACCCAGGTTCTTTCACGTTGACCTAGCTTCGGGCTTTATCCTGGCATAAAGAGCTTGACGCGGTCTCGTCGGGCTTTATTTGGTAAGCCTGGACTCGTGCGAGATGCTCAGATGGTATGGGCGGCCTCGCCTTGCTCCTGTAGGATCGCGTGGTAGCTCGACCTTGGGGACCTTGGCACCCCGTAATATAAGCCCGAATTCAGACTTTTGCAGGAAGGCTGGAAAGTGGAAAATTCTTCATTGGTCCCTAGCCAAATTTTGCTATTAACAGTATTCGTTTCCTCTTTGGACTCTTTCACTAATGATAGACATTAAAGAGTTGAATATTCTTTTATTAATGGTGTTGATCATGGCATTAACTGGATTGACTGCCTCCATTAATGCGGTTGATCTTATTAATGGTACTTTAAAAGTCATGGAAGCCAATCCTTTCTTCCTACGTTGCCTAGATGAGAGCTCTAGTTCTGCATGTCACTTTGGAGAGGTATTTCATGGAGGTTACCCGAGGTGACATTTGATATTTCTTGAGGGCGAGGTACCCTAGGATCTAGTACACTGACGGGGTCCCCCGGGGACCTTTCGATTGTCACAGAGTTAGATGATGGTCTTCACATGAAGCTTATGCTAACCATTTTAGGGGTAAAATATCCCATAGGGTTCCAACCTTGTAGCTGGGAGCTTGGTTTAGCTACTCCGAGCTTCATCATGGAGCTTGACCTAATTATGCAGTCTTCCTAGCAGGGTAGCGGGCTTGGCTAACAGGCCTTAGTAAGGTGTTTGCCATAAACAGACGACCTTGGCTCACTTCTGGAAAGGTGGAGAGGTACGCTTGAGTACTGCTCTTGCTAATTGATTTAACCATGCCAGGATCTACAGTGGATCTTGGCACTTTTTGGTGACGATGAGGCATTACGGGATCCTTTCTTTAATGCTCGGACATGTTGAGATTATACCTCGATGAGGCAGGAGGGCCTTTGCAAGACAAGTTCGGCACCTTGAAGGTTTCGTAGTGAAAGTAGAGATAATAACAATCTCTAGGAGAGTGTTATGAAATACCTTGATATCGGTGGACCCAAGTCCTTTCACGTCGACCTAGCTTCGGGCTTTATCCTGGCATAAGGAGCTTGACGCGGTCTTGTCGGGCTTTTTTTGGTAAGTCTAGACTCGTGCGAGATGCTCAGATGGTATGGTCGGCCTCGCCTTGCTCTTGTAGGGTCGCATGGTAGATCTCGGGGACCTTGATACCCCATCATATAAGCCCGAATTTGGACCCTTGCGGGAAGGCTGGGAAGTGAAAAATTCTTCTTTGGTCCCTAGCCAAATTTTGCTATTAACAATAGGCATTATTGATAAAAAGAAAGGAGTACATTATTGCTGGAGACTAAAAACTAGGTGGGGGTAGCCCGCTCATGAGTCCTCTGTTCAGGGGTAAAATTTTCTCAAGTGATTTTCACTCCAAGTATGATCGATAAGTCGGCCATTCATGTCCTCGAGCTTGTATGTCTCATTGCGGATCACCACTTTTACTAAGTACGACCCTTCCCAGTTAGGCTCTAGGACCCCGTCCGACCTTTTCCTGGTATTCAACGTCACTTTCCTTAGAATTAGGTCCCCTTCCTTAAAGTTTCGGGCTTTAAATCTCCGGTTAAAGCATCTAGCAATCCTACTCTGGTAAACTGCTACCTTATCAGCTATTCGATCTTGTTTTTCTTCCAAAAGATCCAAGCTAGCTCGGAGCTTATCTTCATTGCTCCCTGGTTCAAAATGTTGGACTCTAAAGGAGGTCAGTTTGTGCTCGATAGGAAGGACTCTTTCAACCCCGAAGGCTAGAGAATAAGGGGTTTCCCCGGTGGCTGTTCTCCCCGTGGTACGGTAAGCCCAGAGGACCTCGGGAAGCTCCTCGACCCATCTACGTTTTTTCTGCTGCATCTTTTTCTTTAACATCCTCTTAACGGTTTTATTAGTGGATTCCACCAATTAGTTAGTTTAGGGGTGGGCTACCAAAATGAACTGAAGGTTGATTCCCAAGCCTTCACAAAATTTTTTGAATCGGGCATTATCAAGCTGCTTTCTGAGGTCAGCTATAATGGCAAGAGGGGTTCCGAACCTACAAACTACATTGGTTTTGATAAACCTTGTTGTGTTTTCTTCTGATATCTGGGAGAGCGGTCCGGCTTCGACCCATCTTGTGAAATAATCAATTGCCATGATAGCATGCTTAGCTTGACCAGGAGCAGTAGGAAGTGGTCCGATCAACTCGACTCCTTACATAGCAAAGGGGTATGGCGACCTAAGGGATGACAACCGATCCGAAGAGAGGTGACTCAAGTTCGCGGCCTTCTGGCATGCCTCGCAGGTTCACACCAAAATCTTTGCATTTTGATGGATGGTTGGCCAATAATACCCTATGCGGAGTACTTGATATGCCAGAGCCTCCCCGCTAATGTGGTTTCTCATTCCCCGGAATGAACCCTCTCAATGCCTACTTGACATCTTCAGGGTGTAAACATCAGAGCAGAAGAAGGGATCTTCCCCTCCTGTATAGGTGCCCGTCAATCAAACAATACCGGACATAGAGCCTTTTGACTTTCCTAGCTTGGTCGAGCTCCCTAGGAAGTTTCCCATCTTTCAAATAATCAGCTATTGGATCCATCTAGTATGGTTGTCGATCCAAGGTATAAGTTTCCTTACCTGCCACTGTGCTAGGTAGGGGGATTACTTGAAGAGGAACCTCGTGGGGTAAGGTCAGGCCACCTTTTGCAGCTATCTTGGCAAGGATGTCTGCTCAACGACTCTGTTGTCGAGGTACCTGCTCGAATTTGAATTCTTTAAACTTGCTCTTAAGCTGTTGAACCAGTTTCAGGTAAGCGATCATGTTATCCCCTTTTGCCTGATTATCCCCGGAGTCTTGGTTAACTACGAGCGACGAGTCACTCTTAACATTCAGGTAATCAACCCCGAGCTCTATGACTGCCCTTATTCCGGCTAGAAGGGCTTCGTACTTTGCCTCATTGTTAGTAGCTTTAAATTCAAATCTGAAGCAGTGACAACACTCAGTTCCTTCTAGGTCGATTAGAACTATGCCTGCTCCTCCCCCGATTTGCTCAGAGGCTCCATCAGTGTAGAAGATCAATGATTTGCAACCCTCCGGCCAGCTGTCGGACCTAGGACCTTATCAAGGGCTATGTCTGTTGCTGCGGAGGTTGCTTGGCCTGGGGGCATCGAGAGCTAGGCTTTAATTGTGGTCCTAGGCTTATACCTCAAATCAAACTGGGTGAGTTCCAAGGCCTACAAAACCAATCTTTCGGAAACATCTGGCCATTGCAAAAATTGACAGAGGGGTTGATCTGTCACCACTGCTATTGAATGATCTTAGAAGTAGGGTTGAAGCTTCCTTACTGAGGTTACCAAGGCATAAGCGAGCTTTTCCAAAAGGGTATAGTTCATCTCGGGCTTGGTTAAAGCATGACTAACGTAGTGGATAGGCCGCTGGACCTTATCTCTATGTTCATTGACTAAAGCCCCGCTATCCGCAATTTTGGAAAAACCAAGTAAATTTGTAGCTCTTCCCCAGGGCTTGGTTTAACTAGTAGCGGAGGGTTTGACAAGTATTTTTTCAATGCTTGAAAAGCTTGTTCACTCTCATGATCCCATTTCATGTTTCTTCCCTGCTTAATGGCTTTGAAAAAGAGGAGACACTTATCGATGTACTGAGAAATGAACCTGTTGAGCGCTGCTACTTACCCGGTCAAGACTTGGACCTGTTTAAGTGACGTGGGGGACTCTAGATCCAAGATAGCCTTAATCTTTTCTAGGTTAGCTTCTATGCCTCTTTCATGGACCATGAAGCCCAAAAATTTTCCCGCGGTCACCATAAAGTCGCATTTAGAGGGGTTCAATCTCATCTAGTTTTCCCTTAAGATCATGAAGGTTCTGCGAAGGTCGTCCAGATGGCCTTCAGAGGTTGATGACTTGGTGATCATGTTTTCGATGTATACCTCCATTGATCTTCCAATTTCGGTCTTGAACAGTCGATTGACTTACCGTTGATATGTAGCTTCTACGTTCTTAAGCCCGAAAGGCATCACCTTGTAGCAATATAGACCCCACATAGTGATGAAACTGGTCTTTTCCTGGTCGACGGGGTGTATCATAATTTGATGGTACCTAGAAAATGTGTCCATGAAGCTTAGGATCTTGTTTCTAGAGGTGGAGTCAACTAACTGATCAATTTTTGGTAGAGAGAAACTGTCATTCGGGCATGCCCTGTTGAGGTCAGTATAATCGACGCACATGCGCCATTTCCCATTCGCTTTTGTGACCATGACCACGTTGGCGATCAATTCTGAGTAGTATGCCTCTCTGATGAAGCCCACTTGGGTTAACTTGTCCACCTCTTCCTGGACCACAACATTTCTTCAAGCGTTGAAGTGGTGCCTTTTTTGTTTAATGGGTTTTGAAGGTCGGATCCACTGCCAATCAATCAGCAGCCAATGTTATCGGGATCCTAGACATCTCACCTTGACTCCAAACAAAAATTTCATTGAACTTTGGGAGGAGCCTGATCAAACCCTCTTTCACTCCTGGCTCAAGGATGGCCCCAACTTTGACGACCTTCGAGGGATCGCCTACTCGGACAGGAATCTCTTCTAACTTATCCACTGGATGGCCGCTGGCCCATTCCATTCTCTGCTCCTCATTGTCTAGAACTATGGGGTCATCTTCAGGGTGATTTATAGGCCCTACATCTCCTAGGGTCAATACAGGGGTTGCCCTATCTTGGATCGTTGTCACCTGGGCAAGTTGTTTTGCTAGAGTCGTTGGGTTGGCAGACACTGCGTAGCATCTCCTGGCTGCTTACTGATCACCCCGGACTTCCCCCACCTTGTCTCCTACTGGGAACTTCAGGACGTTGTGGTAAATGGATAGGACTCTTTTCAAAGATGATAAAAACGGCCTTCCTAATATTGCATTGTAAGCCGACGGGGTATCTACCATCATGAAGTCTGTCATGATATTCTACTAGAGAGGTGTGGTTTCAATGATCACTGTTAGGATTTTGATCCCACGGGTATGATTGAGTCCCTAGTGAACCCATATAGCGATGCATTGCAGCTATTGTAACACCACTGTTTCAAGTTGAGTTTTTCCATTGTATTTTTAAATAGGACATCAACGCTGCTACCTGTGTCGACGAGCACACAGTGTACCATGTAGTTGGCAATATGTACCGTGATCACCATGGGATCATCATGAGGCTACACGGTGTTGTAGACATCCGTTTTGGTAAAAATGATCCGTGACAGCTGGGAGGGGTTGGTGGGTCTCTGGTCGACCTTGAAGATATCCCGCCCTTCGTCCATACGAGGGACTTTCCTTGCATGGTTTTTCCTAGAATTGTTGGAGGTGCCAGCCAGAGTAGGCCCTCCGCTGATAGTGTGTATTATCTGGATTTGATGCATCAAGTCTGCCTGCTCCCCCTTTCTCTTCTCAGCATGCTCACGGATTTTGGCTTGCACTTCCCTTCTAGTCTGAATGTTCTCTCTGACTTGCTGTAAGAATTCAACCAGACATCCTCCTATTATCAAAGCCTTGATCTGATTCCGCAGGCTGTAGCACTCTGAAGTATTGTGCCCCACGTCCTCATGAAAGTCACAATATTTATAGTGATTTCTCTTATCGACCGAGGCTTTCATGGGAGTGGGCTTCTGTAGTAAACCCTTGTCCCGAATGGCGAGATAGACTGTTTCACGGTATACATTTAAGGGGGTATAATGATCATACCCCCTCTCATCTTGAGTTATTAGGGCCATTGTCCTGGGAGGAGGTGAAGCTTGCATAGGAGTTCATTTTTCTAGATATCTCTCCGATATTGGTTGAGAAATGGGAAAGCGATATGTCGACCTATTGGGGGGTTTGTTCTGGCTTTTCTGAGCTTGTTCGGGTTTGAGAGCTTCTTTTTTTTCGCTTTACGGCTCTCATGTCGTCGTGTTCCATCTTGACCTTGAGCTGTTCGTCGACCTCAATCTGCTCCAGAGCCCGATCATAGGCTTCTTGGTAGGTTTCTGGAGGTCTCTTGGCAAAAGAACGGAAGAGCTTGCCTGCCTACAGGTTCATTCTGAAGTTGTCGAGGGTTTTTTTCTCAGTGAAGGCCCCTATCTGGATGAATTCCTTGTGAAAACGCTCGACATAAGCCCGGAGGGTTTCCCCTTTCTCATGGATCACGTAATGTAGATGGATTGGGTCCTTCAATTGGGGCTTCACTCCATGGAATTGTGAGCAAAAATGGTCGATAGTTTGGTGAAGGAATCCACACTGCCAGTACGTAGCTTCCTAAACCAGGTCTTAGCGTAATTCGTGAGGGTAGTGGGGAACATTCGACACATAGCGGCCCTGGTCGTATTCTGGACCTCCATTTGTTGAACGAAGCTCTCCAAGTGGTTCAAGGGATCCTCAGTCCTAGAGAATATGTCAGTTGACATTTTGTATTTAGGTGGGAGCTCCACCTCCCGGATCCTTCTGGTAAGGGGAGCATTGATCTCACTTAGAGGATCCTTCTTGTCCTCCGTGTACTTCCCTTTCTTTATTAGTCGGCGTAGCTAAACCAAGCTCCCAACTACAAGGTTGAAACCCTATGAGATATTTCGCCCCTAAAATGGTTAGCACAAG
The DNA here is from genome assembly GCA_032871835.1 of Dipteronia dyeriana. Taxonomy (NCBI): domain Eukaryota; kingdom Viridiplantae; phylum Streptophyta; class Magnoliopsida; order Sapindales; family Sapindaceae; genus Dipteronia; species Dipteronia dyeriana. The sequence goes on along the minus strand of CM065299.1, from coordinate 15,666,070 downwards.
CTCCATAGGAAGACCATCATGATCGATCTAGCTCCATGACAATCGAGAGGTCCCCGGGGGGCCCCGCCAATGTACTGGATTCTAGGGTACCTTGCCCTTAACGAGTATCAAATGTCACCTCAGGTAACCACCATGAAGTACTTCTCCAAAGTGACATGCAGAACTAGAGCTCTTCTCTCCGCAACGTAGGAAGAGAGGGTTGACTTTCATGACATTTTAAGTACCATTAATGAGGTAAATCGTATTAATGGAGGTAGTCAACCCTATTAATGAGGTCAAATATATTAATAGAGGCAGTCAACCCAATTAATGACATGATCAACACAATTAATAAGAGAATATTCCACTATTTAATGGCCATCATTAGTAAAAGAGTCCAAAGAGGAAACAAATACCTTTTCCTCTAAGATATCCTCCATAATAGATTATTGGGGGTCAACTATAGCAGAAAATCCCGCCTATCAAGGAAGGAAGAGTCCGAAGAGGAAACAATCATATCTTCTCCAAGATAATAGCTACAAGCCAATCAACTACATGAAAGGAAGAATCGTATTCGATAAGGAAACAAAGACTAATTGAAGAGTCCTGGACTTGCACGCCAAGGTAGTCACAATGTATAAATATGCCTGTAAAAGGCATAGTGAGCGGGCTCCGATCGATGACAGAAGACACATGCTTCGTGAAAGTTCCCGAGAAACGTGTGTCTATAACCTAGAGGGGGGGGGGGGGGGAATAGGTTTTAATCAAGTCAATTACCAATTTTTCTTGATTAGACATACAACATCAAGTGTAAAGTGCGGAAATATAAACAACACAAGATGTATACGTGGAAACCCTCCAAATGGAAAAAACCACGGGCTGTTAAGTGCGCCACACTCGGTCACAGAAATCCACTATATGAATAAAAGGTTACACCCTAAAGTGATACTCGGACTCTCACTCTCGACAACTTCAGGCTATGGACACCGCCACTCACCACTCTTGGTTCAATCCCTAGTGATATCCTCTGATCCACTACTCTTGGCGTGAGCACCTCCTACTCTACCCCTCGGGCCTTTTACAGTGAATACCCGACCAATTTCTTACCAACCTACCCTTGGTTGCAAGGCTTCTCTTGCTAGTGCAACTTCACACCGAAGCCACAAGACTTTGACTCAATGAAGAGTTCAACAACCTATGTGAATATGATGAAATATTCAAACATGCAAATAATGCTAGGCAAAACACTAAATGCTTATCTAGAAATTTAAGAATGTCACTAAGTACAATTCCTAGATATCAATGTCTAAATGAATGTTCATAAAGACTTAACTAGATATAGTTATGCAACATTATATCCTAGTTATCAAACAAGTCCATTTCAACATATGTTGGCATTAAGCATGGCATGGTCATTAAATGCAATCATCAAAATGCAATCAATATGACCTAATTACCTAGAGGCAACAATGACCTAAATGCTAGCTATCACAAAAGCCATATCAACACAAGTTGTCATTAAGTATGGCAAGGACTATAATGCAATCACAAAATGCAATCAATGAGTCTTAATCAATAATGTCTAAATGCAATGCATAACGACTTAGCAAGAAGGGTAAATATGTCCTACATTCAAGCTATCAACAAACAAATCCAATCATGTTATCAAGACTAAAAAATATATGCAATAACTAGAGTCTAGGTATTTAATCATGCAATAAACACCTAATCTAGAGTAAGAAGAACAATAAAAGATATTCATTGAAGTTCTTACTTACCTAGTCATGAAACCAAGAACACCCATGCTCATATGATGGAGAATGGTGCAAGATGGAGATGGGTTTTGGTTTGGAGAGTCAAAGAAATAAGCTTGAAGATTTCTCTCTCTAATGGAGGTTCTCTCTACCTAAAAATATGTTCTTTGAGCTCTAAGAAGGCAAGGAAGAAGAAGAGAACATATATAAAGAAACCCTACATGAAATGGCATCGTTTTTGGACTTGGGAAGCAAAATCACACACGATCGCTGTGCATACCACTGTCCAGTCAAGTGCCTAGGAAGCTAACTAGGCAGCATTGGACGGCTGGACATTACCGCTGCCTAGGTCGCTGGCTAGGCATGGCACCAACAGCTGTCTAGGCCGCGGTACACGCCAGACAACACAACAACTCGATCTTCGAGCGACCCGAAACATGACCAAATGACATCCAAACCTTTTGTATAATATACCATTGAAAATGTATGGAAGTATACTTTCTACTACAATTTACAAAACATGATTTTGATGTCTGTATAAAAAGTTATGGTCATTTTAGTAACCAAAGGTCAGAAACGGACAACAACAGAGATGCCCTGTTTTTGTGGTCACTTTGGAGATTTTAAAACCAATCCAAACGGTCATGAAATATTACGAATAATATACCGTTGGAAAGGTATGGGTATCTAGTTTGTACAGAAAATTTCAAAACTCATTTTGAATCATTGTATAAAAAGATACGGTTACAAGACCATACAAAGGTCAGTTTTAAAATACATTTAAATAATTGAAATACACTCTTTTGAAACTAGACACCTTACTCCATATAACCAAATCAAGAGAAGAATGAGACATTCTTATATGGTCACTCAACGCGTTAAAACAAGCACACCATCGTGCAAGCGCAAACACAATACAATACCACACTTAAATCTACAAATGAAGTGCAAGTGTGATTGTGAAGAGATGCACACATATAAACAATATCAACACAAATGCAAGATCAACAAAGCATGCATGAGGTGTGTGTGTGCACCTAAACTCTTTAAGAGACAAAGTCAAGTGAATATACCTTTTGCTCTTAAAGTCATGGAGATGCTTGGAAGCTTGCCAATGAGGTCTTAAGCTACCCATTACACAATCATCCCTAAAGTGGTGTAGTTTGTCATGAAATAAGCCAATCATAAAATTGAGGTTCTTACACTTCGTTTAAAGTTCTCTATAGATCATCAGTGTATGAGTACCCCGACCAGGAAAATACCGGTATCGGTAAACACTCATTGTTGTAAGCTCCCCGGAGCATATAGGTTGTACTACTTTGACATCTTTGTAACCTCCTCGGAGTATCGCATGATATATATATATACAAGGAAGGGTATTCCTCCTTCCTCTGGATACTGCCTAGGGGTTTTTCAATATGTGATCACTCGTGATGCTTTTTCCCCCCTTGGTCAGTCCACCTCCATCTACATAAGACTTGTGTATTTTCTATTATCTACTGTATTACGCATGTGTGTATGCGGGCTAGGTACCAACCCCATAGGTCCTAGCTCTTTAATATTTCTTACATAAGATTAGGAAACAACAACGAAGACTTAAGGAACCGAATCTAAATTCCTACCCTATTGAACCTAACGCTCTTATCGTCTCCTCTACACGTCAAAGTCGCACATCAAGATGAAGAGAAACCGCACAGACCAGTTCAAAAGGAGTTTAGAAGCTCTCCCGTATCCTCTCTATAGAAGAAATCGAGCTCTCCGACACTGGAGCTAGATAAGCCCCCCTTCTTACTTTCTATCGGCATCGGGGTATTACAGGAAGCAATCGGGCTCCAGATCCAGGCTCTGGATACCAGGACAGGTTCCGACCCCTATCGAGGAATAAGGTCCAGGATCACCCCCTTCGCACCAGTAAGGGAACCTCGAGCTCTCCAGATCTACTTTACAAGCATGAAGTCCAACGGGCGGGATGGCTTGTCTCCTATATACTATTTCATCCTCCTTCATATTCATACAAGATCAGGCCAGGTATCAACCCCGGCCACCACCTCCGTGGTAGTGGTCTCGAGGGTGTTAATAGGGATTTATCATCCTAAGCGAATTTCCCGTTAACATATATATACATATTATATTATAATATATATATATATGTTAATGGGAAATTTGCTCGGGATGAGAAATTCCTAATAACACTCCCGGGACCACTTACCACGAAAATGGTGGCCTGGGTCGGTACCGTTGATACCTGACCTGTTAAGAGGCAAACGAGAGGCTGGATCGTAGTAACAATAAATGAGAGCTTTTATTATTGATACCTGCTTCAAAATACAAATCACTCTCTTATATGCTCGCAGTCTCTCTAAGATCTAGGCTGGTGGCAACTCTGTGCCTGTCGAATAGTTAAACCAAAAGTGGTCGTGTTCTGAATACAGAATTTAGGCTTTCCCCTTTTCTTTTCTTTTCTTTTTCGCTCTGTTTCTATGTATGTTTTTCTGGATATATCCCTCTACGTATCCTGCTTGGCCCTATTTATATATAGTCCAAGTTGGTTTGAATTTGCTGATATCCCGCCACGATCTTTTGAATCCGTTTCCTCCTTATCGGGCGAGATCCTTTATTTAAAAGTTGTTGACCCCGAGTAAATAGCGAAAACAATTAACGTGAATGAGTTTGTTTCCTTTTTAGAATTAAACTCTTGGCTCACACGTATACGGGATTAATGATGGTTATCTTCTAGATATAATATTGTATGTTATCGCGACGTGGTTTTTCATGGAGTTCACCCAGTTAGCTGCATGTTGCCCATTAGAGCGAGGTAGATCCCTGCTCCGACTCTGTTCTTAGAAGCTTGAGATTGATTTTCCCTGACCCTTAGGGGCACGAGGTGTTCATGTAGACATTCCTAGGAGGTAGCCGGGGTAGTGTAGATTTAGGCGTGATTATTCTTTTATGTCCAGCAAGGACAACGGGCTCCTGGAGAGGTTGGCGGGCTTCTCTCGAATGTCTCTTGAGCTTGGAGACTTCTCCTGGCATTCACGGGGCGGTTGAGGAGCTCGACCTTAAAGCCGGGGTTCCCCGATATGTGGCCTGGAGAAGCCCGGGCTCCAGTTTTCATGTGGGAGCTCGTCCTAGTCGTGCCTAGCTTGTTTCCTGTTGGTTGTGAAGCAGAGCCGACCTTCCCCACTCCTGCGGTGTGGCTTTATGGTCTATCCAGGCTTCATAAAAGTCGATTATGGGTTTTGACTCGTGGAAAAAAAGTGGAAAATTTCTCTTTGACCCCTGACCAAATTTTACTATTAACAGAAGTCCCCTCTGACTTGAATACTGGTGATAGAGTTGGGGTTGGAGTCAGATTCTTTGTTTAATTGAGAAAGTTTTCCGTTATAAAAATAATTAATGAGAGCGAAATCTTCTCATTAATTACCCAATATTTGAATTTGAAACAGTGTTTTATTCGAAGAAAGACGGCTGCAATACGACTCCCTCCGCGGCTCTAGGTGATCTTCCCGAGGATATCACCGATATCATTACCTTTAATCCTTTATTTAAACCCGACCTTACTGTCACTTTCTTCACACTTTCTCAAATCTCAAATTTTTAGATTTCTTCTTTCCTACTTTCTCTTCCGATTTCCCTCTGTCTTTCGTTTATTTTCAAGTTATTCTTACCCATTAATGTCGACTTCCTCAGACAGTATTGACGCCTTGGTTGAGGGCACCGGAGGCCCTAACCTTGTTCATCGTAAACGGGTGTGAGGAATTTTGAGCGATTAGGAATCTTCCCCGGTCAGCCAGCGCCGTCGTTCTAGCAGGAACGTCTCTATTGGCTCCGACTTCTTGAACCAGCCCGACAACCCTCTAAACCTAGTTGACGAGGATTCTGATGTCAGGGAGAGAGTCGACACTGTTGGGAAGGTTACGGTTACAGTGGCGGAGCTTCTTTCAGTGATGACCCCTCCTTTCAAACCCTTGGTCATCCCTGATTCCACCTCGACCCTCAATCGATTAGCCATGTTCAGGACAAATATTGTATTCCTGACATTGTTTCCCTCACTGTCCCCCACATGAAATATGACCTTTTTAGCCCACCCAAAGGAGTACATCCTATCCATGTCTCAACTTTCGAGAGCGGGGTGAGGCTTCCTCTTCACCTTACCCTTCGGCGAGCTCTTAATGCCCTTCAGCTGTCTCTGCTCCAACTGATGCCCTGCTTCTGGAGGCATCTAGTCGGCTTCCTTGTGTTATGGAGGGAGCAATGTGAGATCAGCAGTGTAACTAGGGAGCTTGGGGCTGAGGAACTCACTTTCCTTTTCCAAATAGGTAGCCTGGCTGGGGTTCCTCGAGGCCAATTCTACACCAAGGCCAAGAACAAGTTTAATTTTATCATCCCCGGGACTTCAAAGAAAGACCCCGCCTGGAAAGAGGAGTGGGTACTGGCTAGGGGAGACTAGGGGAGCTTTGTATTCGTAGGCGGGCATGAGCTCGAAGTCCCTATTGCTTTCAGTGACAAACCTTCGTGGGATCGAGACTCCTTACCCGCTGAGTCTTAATTTAAAGTTTCCAACTACTGACCCTTTTGACCCCCGCAGGGTGAACAAGTACCTGTGAATCTCTGATGATACTCCTTGTAAGTGTCTGGCTTTATCATGCTTTTGGATTGTTTGATAGTCTTAACCCCTTTCTTAACAGTGTTTGTTATTGCTCCAGCTTCTCACGAAGCCCGGCAAGCAAGGACCCCTCTTATTCCTTCCAGATCATCCTCGAGAGCTCTCTACAACTTCGAAGAAGGGGCGGTCAACCGTTAAGGCTGCTACCTTGCTTACTTATACTCCATCACCTTCTCAGGTGAAGTCTAAGATAGTTATCTTGCGTCTCGGGCGGCGAAGGCTCTAAACCGAAGAGGGCCATCTTCCCAAGCCGTTGACATGTCTGCATTTGCCCCCTCATCAGTAGTTCCTGCTGCTTTAACTGATGCTTCCCTGGTCATATCATCCCTTTCTACTGATCCGGCTATATCCTGGGCAGTCCAGGTTCCCATGGAGCCAGAAGCCGATACTCTTAAGGTCGCCCCTTCTCGCCCCCACCAACAATCGAACTCGGTGGGTCAGGACGAGGTCCTGAAGCAATTCGTTGCATCTTATCCAGGCGGCGGGCATTCTAGGATGACTTCGATACCTGTGGATATCATGATTACCAAAGGGTCTGCTCTTCTAGCCAAGGTAATCGTCGTTTTTACTTCCTCATTCAACAACTTGATTTATCATTTTCACACATGAATTTCCTTTGTAGGCCTTCAAGTTTCAGCTAGCCATGGGACATCAGGTGGCCTTCCTCTGCAATCGAGCAGCCAAGGCTGAGGCTGAGGCTGAGGCTGAACGAGCCATGGGGTTGCTTGTGCGGGCTCAAGCCTTGGTCCGGGAGATGACCTCTAGCCAACAAGGAATGGAAACACAGCTAGCTGAGCTCCAGTGCGATCATGAGAGGTTGAAACTGGCTTTTGATCAGGAAACTCTCCGATGGAAGCGACAAGCTAGCCAGCGGGATGATTGAAAGGGAGAGGCAAAGACTCTAGATGTTGAGAACCAAGCTTTGCAGGCTCAAATTACCCAGCTCTAGGCCGATGTGGAAGCCTCTTTTAATGAGGGGTATTTCTATGCCTTCTTTCAGGTTGCAGTAGCCCTTCCTCCCCCATTTGATCTCTCTAGCATCACCGGCTGGGATAGAGAAGAGGTTATGTCACGGGATGTAGAGATGTCTCACCCCAAAAACAATGGAGCTAGTCTTTCTGGGGAGGGAGCTGGGATGCGGTTGGAGGTGCCAGATCTACCTCCTCATGTTCCAACCTTCCCAACATTTGGTCCTTGCGAATCCTTGAGGGGGGTCCAAAACAAAGAGCTGGAAGGAGGCATTGCTGAAGCCCGAGATCCCCCCACAATGCTCTCAGGAGTGGAGTCAACAGAAGGTGGGGTTATGCCTGAGTCAGTGGCCAGTCTTCTTGATGCAGCCATACCGCATGAAGTTATGGCAGTGATCAATGAAGTCGTGGATGAGGATCCTGTTGACCCCGAAGCAGCCAAGGTGGATCCCCAATGGAAGGTGGTGGAGGCAGTAGGTGTCGCTGATTCGGATGAGCTACAACCAAGGAGGGGAGCAGGGGGTGAGGTTCACTCTGTAGAAGAGGAGGCGGGAGGTCATCAGGAAGATGAAGAAGTTTGAGTTCTCTCCAATGTAATTCATTTTGAATGCCCGAAAAAGGGGGTGGGCATCCCATCTTTAACCGTGTTTGACCTTTTGTCATTTAATTCTTTTTTTTTTTGTAGCCTAGAATCAGGGATTGGGCTCCCTGCTTACTGTAACCTTGTTGGAGAATAGGCTCCCCCACTTAATAATAAAGCTTCAATTTTAGATCTAACTCTCACTCTGACTTGCGTGTACTTATTTGATCTCCCTCTAGGTCCATCATTTATTGTGAAACGAACTATCTTGGGGGAACAAGATGATAAGAAAACTGTTTAAACATGAAAACGGGCAGTTAACGTCGGGCTTCCTGCCCACCGAAACTCGTAGCTCAACTTCTTTAGTCGATAGTCCCCTTTTTTGATTGTAGGTCTATTATAGTGAGTAACCACGTATCAAGGAGGGCTAGTAACCAGAACTAACTGGTATATTTAGAGTTTAAGTAAATCGAGCCCTCTATCCCTGAACCCTTTTTGGGGGTTGTAGCCCAGGCGATGCATTAAGTAAGGAACTGTCTAGTCCCTTTTTTTAAGCTAGGGTTTTAAGCTAGGGATCGAGAAAGCTTCCGTGTTCTTAAATTCAAGTCTTTCCTGGGGGTGGTTGCCCGACCAAGGCATCAGGAGGGCTATCTAGCTATTTTTTGGTCTCGAGATCTGGATGGCGACTATGCACTTACACTCAGATTCTTCTTAGGGGTGGTAGCCCTACCAAGGAATTATGAGGGCTATCTAGCTATTTCCTGGTCTTGAGATCTCGGTGGCAACTATACTCTTACACTCAAATCCTTCTTGGGGGTGGTAGCCCGACCAAGGCATCAGGAGGGCTATCTAGCTATTTCCTGGTCTCAAGATCTGGATTGCAACTATGCTCTTATACTCAGACCCTTCTTGGGGGTGGTAGCCCGACCAAGGCATCAAGAGGGCTATCTAGCTATTTCCTGGTCTCAAGATCTGGATGGCAACTATGGTCTTACACTCAGATCCTTCTTGGGGGTAGTAGCCCAACCAAGGCATCAGGAGGGCTATCTAGCTATTTCCTGGTCTTGAGATCTGGATGATAACTATGGTCTTACACTCAGATCCTTCTTGGGGGTGGTAGCCTGACCAAGGCATCAGGAGGGCTATCTAGCTATTTCCTGGTCTTGAGATCTGGATGACAACTATGCTCTTACACTCAGATCCTTCTTGGGGGTGGTAGCCCGACCAAGGCATCATGAGGGCTATCTAGCTATTTCCTGGTCTTGAGATCTGGATGGCAACTATGCTCTTACACACAGATCATTCTTGGGGGTGGTAGTCCGACCAAAGCATTAGGAGGGCTATCTAGCTATTTTCTGGTCTTGAGATATGGATGTCAACTATGCTCTTATACTCAGACCCTTCTTGGCAGGGGGTAGTGCCAGGCCGAGGCAACAGGAGTGGCGGGGGGGTTTCCTCGGTTTACCCCTGGTCTTGAGGTGATGATGTCAAATTTTCCATGTAGACCCAAATCATTGTAGAACATAGTTGAAGAAGGAGTATACAAGAAAAGCAGGCTTTATTGATATGAAGGATGGATTACATTATTGTCGGATAAAAAAAAAGAAACTAGTCAGAGGCCGCCTGTTCTTGAGTCCACTGTTCATGGGTAGAATTTCCTTAGGTGATCTGCATTCCAAGTATGGTCGATGAGTCGGCCATTCATATCCTTAAGCTTGTATGCCCCATTACGGATCACTATCTTTATTAGGTATGGTCCTTCCCAGTTGGGCCCTAGGACCCCGTCTGACCTCTTCCTGGTATTAAACGTTACTTTCCTGAGAACTAGGTCTTCTTATTTGAAGTTTTTGGTTTTAAACCTCCTATTGAAGTACCTGGCAATCCTACTTTGGTAGATTGCTACCTTCTCGGCTATTCTATCTTGTTTTTCCTCTAGGAGGTCCAAGCTAGCTCGGAGCTTACTTTCATTGCTCCCTGGTTAAAAATGTTGGATTCTAAAAGAGGTCAACTTGTGCTCCATAGGTAGGACTGTTTCAACCCCAAAGACCAGCGAGTAGGGTGTTTCCCCGGTAGTTTTTCTTCTTGTAGTACGGTAAGCCCAGAGGACCTCATGAAGCTCCTTTGCCCATCTGGCTTTCTTATACTGTAGCTTTTTCTTCAACAGCTTCTTAACGGTTTTGTTCATGGATTCCACCAGACAATTGGTCCGAGGGTGGGCTACTGAGGCAAATCGAATGTCAATTCCCAAGCCTTCGCAAAAATCTCTTAATCGGCCATTATCAAATTATTTTCCGAGGTCGGCTATGATGGCAAAGAGGGTTCCGAACCTACACACTACATTAGTCTTGATGAACCTTATTGTGTTTTCTTTTGATATCTGGGAGAGTGGTCTGGCTTCAACCCATCTTGTGAAATAGTCAATCGCTACGATATCGTGCTTGGCCTGTCCCGGAGCTGTAGGAAGCGGTCCAATCAAATCGACTCCCCACATAGCAAAAGGGTATGGTGAGCTAAGGGACGACAAGCGCTTTAGAGGGAAGTGACTCAAGTTTACAGTCTTCTGGCATGCCTCGTAGGTTTGCACCAAGTTCTTCGCATCTTGATGGATGGTCGGCCAATAATACCCTTATGGAGAACCTGATATGCGAAAGGCTCTCCACCAATAAGGTTCCCACATTCCCCAGAATGAACCTCTCTCAAAGTCCACTTGGAGTCTTCAGGGTGTAGACATCGGAGTAGGGGAAGGGATTTTCCTCTTCGGTATAAATGCCTATCCATCATACAATACCGGACAGAGAGCCTTTTGACTCTCCTAGCTTGGTCGGGCTCCCTAGAGAGTTTCTCGTCCTGTAGATACTCCATTATTGGATCCATCCATCATGGCTGTCGGTCCAAGGTCTAAGCTTCCTTACCTGTAATAATGCTAGGTAGGGGGATTACTTAAAGAGGGACTCCGTAAGGTAGGGTTTGGCCACCATATGCAGCTATCTTGGCAAGGACGTCAGTCAGATGATTTAGTTGTCGAGGTATCTGCTCGATTCTGAATCCCTTAAATCTGCTCTTGAGTTGTTGAACCAATTTCAGGTAAGCGATCATATTATCCCCTTTTGCCTGATAATCCCCAGAGACTTGGTTAACCATGAGTGAAGAGTCACTCTTGATATTCAGGTAATCAACCCCGAGTTCTGTGGCTGCCTTTATTCCAGCTAGAAAGGCTTTGTACCCCGCATTATTATTCGTGGCTTTAAATTCAAACCTGAAACAGTGACAACACTCAGTTCCTTCTTGGTCGATGAGGACTATGCCCGCTCCTCCCCTAGATTGCCTGAAAGCTCCGCCAGTGTAGAGAGTCCACGACTCGCAACCTTCTGACCAGTTGTTAGATTCTGGAATCCTCTCAAGGGTTACATCTGTTACCGTGGGGGTTGCTTGGCCTGAAGGTATTGAAAGCTCTGCTACAAAGTCTTCTAGTGCCTGAGCTTTTATCGCGGTCCTAGGCTTATACTTTAAATCAAACTGGGTAAGCTCTAGGGCCCATAGAACCAGTCTTCTGAAAACATTCGGCCTTTGTAAAAATTGACGGAGGGGTTGGTCCGTCACCACTGCTATTGAATGAGCATGGAAGTAGAGATGAAGTTTCCTTACCGAGGTCACCAAGACGTAAACGAGCTTCTCCAATAGAGTATAGTTCTTTTCGGGTTTGGTTAGAGCGTGACTCACATAGTAAATAGGTCGATGGATCCTATCCCTGCATTTATTGACCAAAGCCCCGCTCACGGCGTTTCTGAAACGGCCAAGTATATTTGGAGCTCTTCTCCAGGATTTGGCTTGACCAGCAGTGGAGGGCTTGTTAGGTATCTTTTCAAGGCTTGAAAAGCTTGTTCACTCTCCTGATCTCATTTCAAGTTTCTTCCCTGCTTGATAGCTTTGAAGAATGATAGGACTTATCGGTAGACCGAGCGATGAACCTATTGAGCGCTGCTACCTGTCCGGACAAGGCTTGAACTTGTTTAAGAGATGTGGGGAATTCTAGATCTAGGATAGCCATGATCTTTTCCGGGTTAGCCTCTATGCCTCTCTCATGGACCATGAAGCCCAGAAACTTCCCTACAATTACCCTAAATGCGTATTTGGAAAGGTTCAATCTTATTTGGTTTTCCCTTAGGATCATGAAGATCCTATGAAGGTCGTCTAGGTGGCCTTATGAGGTTGAAGATTTAGTGATCATGTCATCGATGTACACCTCCATCGACCTTCCGATTTTGGGCTTGAACAACTGATTGACTAACAACTGGTAAGTAGCTTCAGTATTTTTGAACCTGAAAGGCATCACCTTGTAGCAGTACAGGCCTTGCACGGTGATGAAACTGGTTTTTTCCTGGTCCGCAGGATGCATCATAATCTGATTGTAGCTGAAAACGCGTCTATTAAGCTCAGAAGCTTATTTCCGGAGATGGAATCGACCAACTGATCAATTTTTGGCAGAGGAAAACTGTCATTCGGGCATGCCCGGTTGAGGTCGGTATAGTCTACACACATGTACCATTTCCCATTTGCCTTTGTGACCATAACCATGTTGTCGATCCACTCGAGGTAACTGGCTTTTCGAATGAAGCCTGCCTGGGTTAGTTTATCCACCTCTTTTTGAACTGCCATATTTCTTTCGGTGCTGAAGTGGCACCTTTTCTTTTTAATGGGTTTAAAGGTCGGATTCACCACCAGTCGATGTGCATCTACTGTCATCGAGATCCCCGGTATCTCAGCATGTCTCCAAACAAAAATGTCATTGACCTCTACAAGGAGCCTAATCAAACCCTCTTTTATTCCTGGCTCAAGGGTAGCTCCGATATTGATGACCTTCGAGGGATCGCCTATTCAGACATAAATCTCTTCTAACTTATCCACTGAATGGCCGCTGGCCTATTCCCTTCTCTGTTCTTCCATGTCGGGCACCACGAGGTCGTCTTTAGGGTAATCGGTGGAACACGCGTCTTCTAGGTTTAGTGTAGCGGTTATCTTAGCTTGGATCGTCGCCACCTGGGTGAGTTGTTTTGCTAGGGCTACTGGGCTGGCCGACACTGCGTAGCATCTCCTAACTGCTTGCTGATCACCCCGAACTTCCCCCATATTATCTCTTACAGGGAACTTCAGGACGTTGTGGTAAATAGAAAGGACCCCTTTCAAGGATGTTAGAAATGGCCTCCCTAATATTGCAATGTAGACCGATGGGGTATCCACCACCACGAAGTCGGTCATTATATTTTACTGGAGAGGAGCGGCTCCAATGATCACTGGTAGGATTTTTGATCCTACGGTATGATTAAGTCCTTAGTGAACCTATATAATGGAGTAGTGCAACTATTGTAACACCACTGTTTCAAGTTTAGCTTTTTCAAGGTATCTTTGAACAGGACTTCGACGCTGCTACCTGTGTTGACGAGCACACGGTGCACCATGAAGTTGGAATTTATACCGTGATAACCATAGGGTCATCATGAGGCTACATGGTGTTATAGAAATCCGCTTCGGTGAAAATAATCTGTGACAGTTGGGAGGGGTTGGTCTGTCTCTGGTTGACCTTAAAGATATCCCGCCCCTCGACCGTACGAGGGACCTTCCTTGCATGGTTTTTCCTGGAACTGTTGGAGGTACCGGCCAGAGTGAGCCCCCCGCTGATAGTATGTATTATCTGAATCTGTTGCATCAGGTCTGTATGCTCCCCCTTCCTTTTCTTGGCATGTTCTCGGATCTCGGCTTGCACCTCACTTCCAGTCTGAATGTTCTCCCTGACTTACTGTAAGAATTCTACCAAGCATCATCCCCTTATCAAAGCCTCAATCTGGTTCCGTAGGTTGTCGCATTCTGAAGTGTTGTGCCCTACGTCCTCGTGAAAGTCACAATATTTATAACGATTTCTCTTATCGACCGGGGATTTCATGAGAGCGGGCTTTTGTAACAAACCCTTGTCTCGAATGACGAGATAAACCATTTCACGTGATGCATTTAAGGGGGTGTAATGATCGTACCCTCTCTCATCGCGAGCTATAAGGGCAACTGTCCTGGTGGTGGTGAAGCTTGAGGAGAAGCTTGCTTTTCTGGATGCTTTTCTGATCTGGGTAGAAAGAGAGGGAAGCGGTATGTTGATTTATTAGGGGGTTTGTTCTGGTTTTTCTGAGCTTGCTCGGGTTTGGGAGCTTCCTTCTTTTGTCGCTTTACGGCTCTCACGTTGTCATGTTCCATCTTGAACTTGAGCTGTTTGTTGACCTTAATCTGTTCTAGAGCCAGATCATAAGCTTATTGGTAAGTTTTTAGAGGTCTCTTAGCTAAAGACCGGAAAAGCTTTCCCGCCCACAGGTTCCTTCTGAAGTTGGCGAGAGTTTCTTTCTCGGTGAAGACCCCCATATGGATGACTTCCTTATGGAAACACTCAACATAAGCCTGGAGGGTTTCCCCTCTCTCCTGGATCACGTATTGTAGATGGATCGGGTCCTTCAATCGGGGCTTAACTCCCTAGAATTGTGAGGAGAAATCGGTTGATAACTTGGTGAAGGAATCCACGCTACCAGCAGGTAGTTTCCTAAACCAGGTTTTAGCGTAATCCATGGGTGTAGTGGGGAACATTTGACACATAACGGCCCTGGTTGTGTTCTGGACCTCCATCTGTTGAACGAAGCTCTCTAAATGGCTTAGGGGATCTTCAGTCCCGGAGAATCTGTCAGTTGGTATTTTGAACTTAGGCAGAAGCTCTACCTCCCCGACCCTTCTGGTGAAGGGGGCATTCATTTCACTTAGAGGATCTTTCTTGTGCTCCTTGTATTTTCCCTTTTTTATCAATTGGACCTCATTCTGAAGTTCTGCCAACTGGTCATTTAGACGTTTGCTTTCAAATATCCTTGAGTTGATCTAGGATTCCTCACCATTGGATCCCTCCGACGAACTGGCGACCTCTACCCGGTTCCTTCTTTGGAGGGGGTCCGCTCGAGGGCTTTGCTGACTTTCTTCTTCCCTATTCCGGGCTTCCCTCCTTGAAGTCGTTGGGTGGAGAAACTCTCCCCTCTCCCGGGGAAGGATATCTGTCGCGGATTTGACTTATCTTGATTGATAGTGTGACAGCATTTCGGGGACGGGGGGCATGGGCCCTAGCCTATCCCCGATCGAGGTTGGGATCCCTGCTCCATTACGAGCTAATTCTCCAAGGGCAGGTCCCAGGCGATCGAAGGTAGGTTGCCTAACCCTAAGCCTGCTTGACTCCCCCTGATTGCAGAGAACCGCTTGTTGGATAACGATTCCCTCAGTGAGTAGTCGAATGTGGACGTTTTCTACGAAGGCCGCCACTTGTTGGTCAAGCTCGACCTGACTTCCCAGAGGGGAATCCAGAGCCAGCACAGTGGCTGGCTGGGTGGAAACCTGGCTATAGAGCCCAGATTTTCTCCATTTCCTCAAGACCTTTTGTGTCGAAGTAACAGAAGGTTGTCTCGATGTGCCCTGCTACCCCTGTGAGGAACGGAGCCTCATGATTATTATGAAATAACAAACTTTTCGAATGTAAAGGTGGTGGTGTGAGAGTTTCCCACAGACGGCGCCAGAAAGTGTTAACGGGAAATTTGCTCGGGAAGAGAAATTTCTACTAACACCCTCGAGACCACTACCACGAAAGTGGTGGCCGGGGTCGGTACTGTTGATACCTGACCTGTTAAGAGGCAAACGAAAGGCTGGATCGTAGTAACAATAAATGAGAGCTTTTATTATTGATACCTGCTTCAAAATACAAATCACTCTCTTATATGCTCGCAGTCTCTCTAAGATCTAGGATGGTGGCAACTCTGTGCTTGTCGAATAGTTAAACCAAAAGTGGCCGTGTTCTGAATACAGAATTTAGGCTTTCCCCTTTTCTTTCCTTTTTCTCTCTGTTTCTATGTATGTTTTTCTGGGTATATCCCTCTACGTATCCTGCTTGGCCCTATTTATATATAGTCCAAGTTGGTTTGAATTTGCTGATATCCCGCCACGATCTTTTGAATCCGTTTCCTCCTTATCGGGTGAGATCCTTTATTTAAAAGTTGTTGACCCCGAGTTAATAGCGAAAACAATTAACGTGAATGAGTTTGTTTCCTTTTTAGAATCAAACTCTTGGCTCACACGTATACGAGATTAATGATGGTTATCTCCTAGATATAATATTGTATGTTATCGCGACGTGGTTTTTCATGGAGGTCACCCAGTTAGCTGCATGTTGCCCCGTAGAGCGAGGTAGATCCATACTCCGACTCTGTTCTTAGAAGCTTGAGATTGATTTTCCCTGACCCTTAGGGGCACGAGGTGTTCATGTAGACATTCCTAGGAGGTAGCCGGGGTAGTGTAGATTTAGGCGTGATTATTCTTTTATGTCCAGCAAGGACAACGGGCTCCTGGAGAGGTTGGCGGGCTTCTGTTGAATGTCTTTTGAGCTTAGAGACTTCTCCTGGCATTCACGGGGCGGTTGAGGAGATCGACCTCAAAGCCGGGGTTCCTCGATAGGTGGCCTGGAGAAGCCCGGGCTCCAGTATTTATGTGGGGGCTCGTCTTGGTTTCACCTAGCTTGTTTCCTGTTGGTTGTGAAGCCGAGCCGGCCTTCCCTGCTCTTGTGGGGTGGCTTTATGGTCTATCCGGGCTTCATGAACTTCGATTATGGGTTTCGACTCGTGGCGGGAAAATGGAAAATTTCTGTTTGACCCCTGACCAAATTTTACTATTAACAATATGTATATACACACACACATATATGCTTTTTGTTCATAGATGGAAAAGATGGAAATTATTACATAATATCAACTTATTTGGTTTTTATTTTTTTAACAAAACCATCATTTAATTTTAATAGACCTCCCAACTCTCCCCATATTTTCCATAATTAAAGAAAAACGGCATCAACATAATATAATTATGTTATATCAATGAATGGAAATGGAAATTCAATCCCACATCCCACATCGGATAAATATGATAAATGAAAAAAAAGGTATAACCTATATAAATATGAGAAAAATGTAACGGGAAATATATTTACTTGGACAAGGGTTATAAGCATTAACCCAATACTCTATGATGTACATACTCTATGATATTATTAATAAATTGATTTTTTTAAGAATTAAAAAAGAAGTAGTTTGACCCATTGGCACGCCTAAGCTGACATGTAGACTTGCACAACACTACCCCTTGACACCCACCAGGGTTGTGCTGTGCGGGGCCTCTGTTTTCCAAAATGGGCCAGGAGTGCCAGACCTAGTTTAAAAGAGATGAGCACCGGCAATTTGGAGATGGAACACAAATTATCAGAGTAGAATGAATTTTCAAATCTAAATTTATTTCCATTAATTATGCTTTTTATATATATATAAAGAATCCTTTCATTCTTTGTTTTATAAAAAAACTCACAAGTGAACAACATTTTTAAATAATTATAAATTTTGAGACTGCAGAGTTTTTGTTATAATAAAAAATTATAAAAGGGATAATTTTGATATTATGTGGGGTGTATTTATGAATTTTTAATGGGATTAATATATTAATGAAGTACATACAATTTTATAAGGGTGTAAATATCATCACTATAATTTAAGATCAAGCTAAAACATATAATGGTCGTGTAGTCCAATTGTTTTTGTTGAAAACATGAATAAAAGTGAATTCATGAATAAAAACTTGAATAGATATTTTTTGAAGGCTAACATCTAGGTTAGTATTTTGTCTAAATTTGTATAGGTCAAACATTACACCAATAAGTATGTTTCGGAAAACAATATTAGGTTGGTTCAGCGGAAAGCCTCTCACACTAATTACATCTGAAATGTTATGGTTTCGAGTCATACCCATTTTTTCAAATCCTGAAATATTACAATAGTTTAAAAAAAATTGATATGGACACCAATTCCCAAAAACGAACAAATAACCATTCTTACAAAAGAGGATAAAATTTCCCACTTATTTTTTTTTTGAGCACCATGAAACTTAAATTATCCATATCCTCCTCAACATATAAAGGAAAATATGCATGTCAACTCAACTATTCAACTAAGTATGTCATAACTAAAAATAGGGTAATGATATGCGTCCCATTTTTTTTTTTAAAAAATCTTTCAAAATGATGTAGTACGTAAGATGTTAACATCACATCACTCGTTTGAGGTGTGTCAGAGTAAAGGTAAGGGCGGTCTTGGCATAAGGAGGATCCTTGACAAGAATAAGGTCTCGCTTGCTAAGTGGATTTGAAGGTTTGGTAGGGAGGATTCAGCGCTTTGGAGGAGAGTCTTATGCTTGAAATATGGCGTTCAAGAAAGGTCTCTTATGTGGAGTTGGCATGGTCCCATTTTGGCTTCTTTTTTTGTCAAATCATTGGGAAGCCTACTGAAGGAAGGTTCTAAGTCGGCTAGTGTGATTCATTCTAGATTTCAGAGGATGGTGGGTAGGAGTGATAAGGTGGATTTTTGGTCTGAAGTAGATATGGATGAGAGGTCGTTGAAGGTTGCTTTTCCTAGATGTTACGCTTTGGCTGTTAATATGAGAGGTGCGATAAAGGATTTTGGTAGTTGGACAGAAGATGGCTGGAAGTGGTGCATTTAGACTAGAAGAAAGGTTTTTGATTAGGAAAAATATCAGTAGGAGTGTTTCGTTGCCTTGGTGGACTGCATTCCCATTCGAAGACACAATCCGAATTGCTTAGCCTGGTCAATGAACCCGGATGGAATGTTCTCAGTTGCCTCCTTTCGTAGAGCTCTGAAGGTCCCCTCGAATGTTGAGGTTTCGATTCCTAAGATCTTATGGTAGGGGTGCTATCCTCCCAAAGTGGAACTTTTCCTATGGCAATTATGGAGAGGTAGGGTATTCGTTAATGAGGTGCTTCAGAGATTAGACATGCTTCAAATGACAGATCTGAACTATCCACTATGTAATTCTGGTAGTGAAATGATCGATCACTTATTTCTGACGCGCCCTTGGTCAAAGTCTCTGTGGCTGAAATGCATGGCTTGGTGAGGGGTTTGTTTTTGTGTGAATCAGAATGTGAAGGATTGGGTGGTTAGTTGGCTTGGCCTCTGCCCAACTCCTAATCAACAGAGAGTGTGGACGTCTCTCTTTGGTGCTGTTGTTTGGTCAATTTGGGAGTATAGGAATCAATTGTTGTTTAAAGAGAAGCAACCAAGCTTGGATCAGGTGGCAGATAGGTTCAAATTTTGGGTTGTTTGGTGGTTCAAACACCTTGGAATTGGTTCCCAGGACTCTGTAAATGCTCTGCTACGGAATGTGGGAGAGTTGTGTGTGGAGAATAAAGTTTCCAGAAATTTTAAAATTGCAGAGTGGATTCCTCATTTGGTTGATGTTTTGAAGTTCAATGTTGATGGCTCCATGTCGGGTAAACCAGGGCCGACAAGCATTGATGGGGTGTTGAGGGACTCGTATGGGAAGATTTTATGCATTTTTTGGTTCCATATGGGGATTTTAGGCTGTAACGCAACAGAAATATGGGCTATTCACAAAGCGGTAGAGCTGTGTTTTTTAAACCCCAATCTTCGAGGTATGACGATTATGGTTTTTAGTGACTCTAAGGTGGCTTTGTCTTGGGTTAATATAGGGGATCTCAGAATTTTTGCCCATGTTAACACCATTCTTGACATTTGGAATATCATGGCTCAGTTGGAGACATGGTGGTGGTTTATGAATCAAGGTCCTTTAACTCTTTTGCGGATAGTCTGACTAAGATGGGGTCAAGTGAGTCGGGGGATTTTGTTGAATGGGGAGATTGCTGATTTCTTCTATGCTACCTTCGTTTTGTTCTGTTTTGGGAAGAGTTGCTGGCTGGTTTTCCGGTGTGGGAGTCATGCGGCTATAATTTGAGTTCTCATGGTTGTTTGCTTGTGTGTTTCGAGTATGAGCTTTCAACTTCTTTGTGTTTTATTTGGCTTTTGGTTGTTTGTGTTTTGATTGTGTTTCTGTAGGTGTCTTCTTGGGTGGCCTTTTTGTTTTGTGCCTTTGTGGCTTTGCTTTGTTTCTTTGGGTCTGTTGCTCTTTGTATCTGTGTGCCCTGGTTGTGGTTTCTTGCTGTGCCCTGGTTGTGGGTGTGTTCCTTTGTTGCCTTTTCGGCTTAATAAAGTTTTACCTTTTAAAAAAAAAAGTGATTTACAAGATTTTGATATCTCAAGTGCCACATCATTTGAAAAGGAATTTGAAAAAAAATGGGACGCTCAGTATTACCCCTAAAAATAATATACACACCTAATAAAATATTATAATTTGTTTCATTAATTAACTTGTGAAAACGGATTTTATAAAGATAATGATCGATGGCCTGATGGGAACTCAAATCTCAAATCAAATGGGGTTGAGTTTGGGCTCAAAATTCGAATGCTTGTACCATTAAATATTGCACCCATTTATCTTTCCAACTACTGTACGTTTACGGTATACATCGTTTTTTTTGTTCATTTAAACTGTCATAGTACAAAAATATTGGTCATTCACATAGTTCTAAAAATAGCATGAACCGACCACTCACTAGTTCATTTAAAAAGAAGAAAATTTGACTCTCACATAAAATGATATAAAAACAATTTCAAAAAATAAAGAATACAATAAAAGAAAGAAAAAAAGAATACAAATATTGTTACTTACAATTCACAAATAATCGTTTATAAAAATATCTTTTGTTAGTTTGGTGTCTCACCGTCTCAAACAATTTTTCCACTCGAACAAATTTGAATAATAAATGTACAAACACACAAACAAACAACGTCACCAAATTGATTTATATAAAGTTATTAATTATTAGTTTTTCACTTTCCTGCAGTTCAAACGAATATGGCCTTCTTTCCCTGTTAAAACTTTGATGTTTCGCATTTTGACCATGGACTTGGCAAAATTAGCCGAGAATGCCATTGCATTATGGCTATAAGTCTTCTCCAGCCCATCTGTGGAGCCACCACTGAAGAGTGCCTGATCAGAATGAAGCAGTCCCTTGTTATTGGTCAATTAATTAGTTAGAGAAATATGCCGTGTCGAAACGTGCCGATGATGAGGGGTCTAGCGAAGCCAGTTTGGCATCGCCAAGTCTTTCTACGCTTATTGGCGAAGTCACGATGATCGCTGTTTGTATAGTTGTAAATACGGCTTTTGAATCTGGAGCGTGCATTACATGAAGCCTGGAATGTGAGCGCCGGAGAGCGCCACCAAGTCTCTTTCGTTGAGGCCTGGTCCTTTGAAGTTTTCGATTAGTCTAGGGAGGTCCAAGAACAGTGAATGGATGATTTTGTGCTAGTGTCGTGCTAGTTGTGATTGAGTACCTTCTTCCTATTGGCACATTCCCGAAGGGATAAGGATCCTCTAATGAACTTCACCTCTACTGAACCATTTTGTTCTTTTAAGAATCTGGTACGTACGTGATATATGGCTTTTAAAACATTATGTGGTTGAGATTCATTTTCTAATTTATTCTTTTAAGTAAAATTTAAAACCGTTTTGTCGTAAAACTGAACCTAAGCCAACCTAAGCTAATAAATTCTAAAAAATTTCTTTTATGTCTTTATCTTCTCATACCATTCTGACAATCATCTCACATCTTTTATGGCCAGTTCTTACTGGTTACCTCTTCAATTTTGACGAGATTAGAATCAGTAGATGGTTGATGTGAAGTCTTTCGGCATCTGAAATCAGCCAATCCTTTACAAATAAAAGGTTTGATCCTTAAAGCGACTTATAACTTTTTTCTGTCCATCAAAGATCATAGGGTTTGACGAATACTACAATTTTGAACTTGAGTTCACAAAGGTATGCCCCATCATCGGGTTGTAATTATAAGGGTGGGTCCTCTAGTTTAACCTATTAGTTGTTCTAGTCCCTTTAGTTCCAGAATTCCTCTGTTAGGTCATTTTGTTAACATTTTCGTTAGAATTTGGATGTTTGCCATGAACAGAGAGCAAAATAACCCTGCTGCCCTTGATTTTTTTTTTTAAATATTTACTTATAAAAAAAATTGAATCGCCACCATCCATTTGAGATGATAGACGGTGGAGATCACCAGATCTAAAGAAATAAATATTTAAAAATTTATATTTTGATAAGTATTAATAAAAATTAAAAACAATTTAAAATAAAATAAATAATTAAAAAATATTAACAAAACCCTAATTCATTCGTTCTCACTCTATCTCCCTCAACTCTCTCTCTCTCTCTCGCTCGATCTCCCTCTTCTTTTTCATCTCCTTCATTTCTTCAACTCACCACAACTCACCAAACCCTAACCCTCGTTGCCACCACCACCAGATTCAACACAACCCAAATTCAATTAAAGTTAAAAAAAAAACTGAAAAATCCAGTGGAACACCCAAACCCTTCATCTCTCTCTAATTTTGTAAAAGTCCAATTTTACTAATTAAACATTATCGATCGTCAAAATTCTTTGGACTCACTAAGTCGATGACTCCATCTCTCTGTATTTTTTTCCTGTGATGAAGAACAGACTCAAAGTCTTCGAATTCGGTAGAGAAGACGAGCTCACTGAAGGCGAAGAAGACAAACTCGATATCGATATCATATCTCGATCTTGACCTCATTTTGGCTTTTTGAGTCGTTTAATTGGACTCATTGAATGATCAGTTGCCGTGCTTATCGGAGTTAGCCTCCAAGGCAGAGAGTTTTCTGGCGACACCTTCGTTCCACTCTCTAGATCTATGTCTGCCTTTAAGTTCTTCTTGGTTTGATTGGGTTTGGGTTTGGTGTTTGGTGGTTTTTGTTTGATTGAGGGTAGTGGTGTTTGGAGGTTGGGTTTTGGTGGTTTATGGGTTCGATTGGTTTGGGTGTGTTATGATGAAAAGTTGGTTTCTGGGTGTGATTGAGTTTGGGTTTGGTGTTTGGTGGTTTCCGGGTTTGATTGAGATTGGGTTTCTGGATTCTTATTTTAAGGTGGTGGTGGTGTTTGGTGGTTAAGATCAGATTTTTTTGGTAAGTTTGTGGGTATAGAAAAAAAAATGTTGATTCTAGTGTTGGTATGGTGGTGATATTGGTGGAAGTTCTAGGTTAGGTGGTGAAGTGGTGTTGATGATGATGGTGAATATGAATGGTTGATTTTATTTTATTTTTTTCTTTTTTGTTATTTGAATCAAAAGTTTGGTAGTGGTAGTGTAGATGATGAAGGTCAATTTGGTGATTGTTGATTTGTTTCGAAGAGAGAGAGGGTATGAAGAGAGATTTTTTATTTTTTTTTAATATTAGTTTTTTTATTGAATCAATTTTTTAATTGTTTTTTTATTTTTCAATTATTAGTGTTAGTATACCATTACTAAAGTAAGCTACCATTTTGCCCTCACACTATTAGCGGAAATTTTAAAAACTCTAACGAAATTGGACAGTGATCGCGTCAAACTACACAAAGAGTGACTCTCGTAATAGTACGAGGTCGAATTCTAGTATAGTGACGAAGTAGGGATCATTCCCACAGGGACTAAAGGTTTTATTACCGGATTTTATCGGTTTATCAACTATTTGAACAATTTAATAGCAAAGGTGTCTAGATTTTAAAACTAAAATTACTAAAACAGAGATTGTCAACACACAATGCCAACTAATCTCAACAAGAACAAGAATGATAATAATACAAAAAGTGTGCTAGAACTCGAATCCACATCACCTATCTTAATTATGTAAACATTATAAACACCTTTATCCTCAACCATGTAAGTAAAGATTATAGATTCGTATTCCCTACAATGATTCCTAATCTCTTTCGATGTCTTGGAAATCTCATCCACACATACAATACATTGCTTGAATTTATTAGGCCTTATTGAACACTTTCATGTATCATATATGCTAGCCTAGTGATCTCTCAACTTTGTAGTCATATATAGTGAAAAATTTGCTTATCAAGTGATCATTTTTGAAGATGGCCAATCAATATAATAGCATTAAGCATGCAAACTGTTAATAGCAAAATTTGGCTAGGGACCAAAGAAGAATTTTCCACTTCCCAGCCTTCCCGCAAGGGTCCAAATTCTGGCTTATATGACGGGGTATCAAGGTCCCCGATGTCGAGCTACCATGTGAACCTACAGGAAGCAAGGTAAGGCCACCCATACCATCTGAGCATCTCGCACGTGTCCAAGCTTACCAAATAAATCCCGACGAGATCTTGTCAAGCTTCTTATGCCAGGATAAATCCTGAAGCTAGGTCGACGTGAAAGGAACTGGGTCCGCCGACATCAAGGTATCTCATGACACTCTCCTAGAGCTTGCTACTATCTCTACTTTCACTACGAAACCTTCAAGGTGTCGAACTTGTCTTGCAAAGGCCCTCCTGCCTTGTCGAGGTATAATCTTGACCTGTCCGAGCATTAAAGGAAGGAGCCCGTAAAGCCTCATCGTCACCAAAAAGTGCCAAGATCCACTGTAGATCCTGGCATGGTTAAATCAAGTGGATAGAGCAGTACTCGAGCGTACCTCTCCACCCTTCCAAAAGCGAGCCAAGGTCGCCTGTTTATGGTAAAAACCTTACCAGGGCCTGCTAGCCAATCCCGCTACCCCGCTAAGAAGCCTGTATAATTAGGTCAAGCTCCATGATGAAGCTCGACGTAGCTAAACCAATCTCCCAGCTACAAGGTTGGAACTCTATGGGATATTTCGCTCCTAAAATGGTTAGCACAAGCTCCATGCGAAGACCAGCATCTAGCTCCGTGACAATCGAGAGGTCCCAGGGGGACCCCGCCAGTGTACTAGATCCTAAGGTACCTCGCCCTCAAGAAATATCAAATGTCACCTCAGGTAACCTCTATGAAGTACCTCTCCAAAGTGACAAGCAGAACTAGAGCTCTCATCTCGGCAACGTAGGAAGAGAGGATTGACTTCCATGACGTTTAAAGTACCATTAATGAGGTCAACTGTATTAATGGAGGCATTCAACCCAATTAATGACATGATCAACACCATTAATAAAGAAAATAGTCAACTCTTTAATGGCCATCATTAGTGAAAGAGTCCAAAGAGGAAACAAACACCTTTTCCACCAAGATATCCTACACAACCTATTCTTTGGGGTCAACTATAACAGAGAATCCTGTTTATCAAGGAAAGAAGAGTCCGAAGAGGAAAAAACTCATCCCCCCCGAGATATTAGCCACGATCTGATCAACTACATTAATCGAAGAATCGTACTCAATAAAGAGAGGGAGATTGAAGAATCTTGGACTTGCACGCCAAGGTAGACACCATTTATAAATATGCCTGTAAAAGGCATAGAAATCATGCTCCGATCAATGGCAGAAGACAGACATGCATCGTTTAAAGATCTCTCGACATCATCAAAGTATGTATTACCTTTACCTAGAATATACCGGTATCGGTCTACATTCGACCACCATAGTAAGCTCTCCGGAGCGACTACTTTGTATTACATTCACCATTCTTGTAAGCTCCCCGGAGCATTCTTCGATATATACATAAGGAAGGGTATTCCCCCTTCCTCCTGATACTGTCTTGGGGTTTTTCAGCATGTGATCATTCGTGATGCTTTTTCCCCCTTGGTCAGTCCATATCCCTCTACAAAAGATTTGTGTTTCTCTTACTTATGTCCTGTGTAATGCTTGCGTATATGAGTGCGAGCTAGATTCCTACCTCGCTGGACCTAGCGCTCTTATCTTCGCTTCTACATGCTAAAGTCACATATCAAGATGAGGAGAAATCACCCAGACCAGCTTGAAGGAAGTCAATGGGCTCTCATGCATCATCTTTATGGCAAAAATCGAGCTCTCTGGCACTGGAGCTAGATAAGCCCCCTCCTTACTTGCTATCTAGGTTGGGGAATTACGGGAAGGAATCGGGCTCCAGAACAGGGGCTCCAAGTACCATGACGGGCTTTGACCCTGACCGAGGACCAGAACCAGGACCAGGACCAAGATCAACCCTTTCACACCAGTAAGAAAACCTCAAGCTCTCTAGATCCTAGGCAGACTTGAAGCCCCCCATGCATCTACAACAACAGAGGACTTCAAGGTAGTTCCTACCCCAACATGACTAGACATGAAAGCAGAAATAGGAACCAAGTCCTCCTTATCATCTGCGTATCCATAATCTCAATAAGGTTCGACTTCAGTCAGAGCAGACCAAGGTAGCTCTCAACTTTCTCTGTGATCTACTCAAGGTATCCATCCTCCAATGATGATCATGTCAGAAGGAAGAAGAGCTCGAGCTGCCTAACAAGCAACATAGAAGCGTCATTCAGCAAATGAAGCACCAACCTTGGCTCTCAAGGTAGCCACGTTGCCATGCAGAGTTTAAACCACTCCCTCAAGAGTTTACCTCTTTTTTGGAGCAATCCATGCATGACACGACGCATGGACCTGAGTCTCTCTACATCATATGCATGTTGGATCCACTCCCGGTTTACCTGCACATTAGTCATGGTTGCCTCAATTATGGTCATGTCTTCATTCAGAACAACTGCGTCCCTCACTACCGTGGTCAGCTCCTCATCTTTTTGGTTTGACGTCACTTGAGAGTGAAGTTTTCTCCATCCGAAACATCTACTTCTGGATCAATCGGGGCTCACCTGCGTATAAACAACCACCTCAGTTTGTGGCCTTTATTTGAAAGAGAAGCTCCCTCTTCGGATTAATCATCTACTGCACCATGGGATTTCGAGTCGGGTCTACTTCAGCAACCCAAGACTTGCCAACTATGATGGGAACATACACAACCATCTCAGCAACTTTCCTCTTAATCCCCTCCCTTTTCCGTCCATCAATGACTCTTAAGTCAAATAGGGGAAGTAGATCTAGCTCTATCTGGAAGGTTGTGAAGAAGTAACCATCCTCCTTGGTTGGCACGAGCTCTACCTTAGCAAACATCAGCTTGCTCTCGAAGATTATCATACCGATGGCTCCTCTCCAATTGTACTGGGCCTTTCAATGCCCTAGTGAGCCATCGAGGTCTTGATCAATTCTGGGAGCACCTAAAGGTCCCGATTAGTTCAAAATGGAGTTCCGAGCTCTATTATGATTGTTGAAGGCTCTCATCTACCCAAAGCGGGCTTCCAAAACAGTTACATCACTTGAAGACTTAAAGCTCATTATTCTCTCCAGTAACCATATGGAAGGGGCAGTGACCCCAACATGGGGCGATCTCTCCCAGTGATTGGTTAACAATAAAAAACGTCTTTTAAGGAATGCCAGTCTACAATCTGCACCCATAATGCAGATCATCTCAAGAGATTCTACTCGTGAAAAGGCTCTTAGAGCTAGTCTGGTTAACAACCGATACCACCTTCATTGATACAACTCTGTATCAGCTCACCATGAGTTTGCATCTCCTTCGATTTTGATCTCCATCATAGTTCTCCTATGATCACCATTCGCTCACGATCGAGATACCTTAGACAGATCAAATCCCTTCAGAAGGATCCGAGTATAAGTGCATAGTTGCCATTCAGATCAAAATACCAGGATATAGCTACATAGCCCTCCTGATGCCCTGGACTGGATAAATCCCTCCAGGAGGAACGCCATGGTATTTCGACAATGATCGCCTTGAGACCAGGAAATAGCTAGATAGCACTCCTGATGCCTCGGCCGGGCACTACCCCCAGCCAAGAAGGGTCTGAGTGTAAAAACATAGTTGCCATTCAGATCTCGAGACCAGGGATTGATCAGGGAAGCCCCCTTATCACCCTTAATTCCTTGGTCGGGTGACCTCCCTCAAGAAGGATCCGAGTATAAGTGCATAGCTGCAATCTGGATCAAAATACCAGGATATAGCAATATAGCCCTCCTGATGCCCTTGACTAGATAAATCCTCCAGGAGGAACTCCATGGTATTTCGACAATGATCGCCTCGAGACCAAGAAATAGCTTGATAGCGCTCATGATGCCTCGGCCGGGCACCAACCCCTACCAAGAAGGGTCTGAGTGTAAGAGCATAGTTACCATCCAGATCTCGAGACCAGGGATTGATCGGGGAAGCCTTTTCATCACCCCTGATGCCTTGGTCGGGTGACCTCCCCCAAGAAGGATCTGAGTATAAGTGCATAGTTGCCATCCGGACCAAAATATCAGGATATAGCTATATAGCCCTCTTGATGCCCTGGACTGGATAAATCCCTCCAGGAGGAACGCCATGGTATTTCGACAGTGATAACCTCGTGACCAAGACAGCTCACTAGCGTTCTTGATGCCTTAGTCTGGCTACCACGCCCAAGAGGGATCTAAGTATAAGTGCATAGTCGCCATCCGGATCCCAAGAACAGGGTAACTAGCACTCATGATGTCTTGGTCAGGTGACTTCCCCTAAGAAGGATCAGAGCATAAGAGCATAGTTGCCAGCAAGATCACGAGATCATAACAAACAAAAAGGTCATCCTGCTACCTTGGTCGGGCCAACCCCGTAAGAAAGGATCTAGATGGCACAGATGCCTACCGGGATCGTTTCGCCAGCTCGTCTAAATCCCATGATTCCTGAAAAGGAAATTCTAGGTACCCATGTTAACCACAGAAGCTTCATCTGACATGATCGAGCAATACGCTCATTTATTTTACAGGAATGAATAGTACTCCGGTTCTCTAAGCCTGGGAGCAATTCTGGCTACAAGTGAGTAGCGACAAGCAAAATTCTTCATGTAGTACAAGATTAAGACTCCAACTCCAAATACTTACCGGAGTTCAAGTCAGAGGGGACATCTGTTAATAGTAAAATTTAGCTAGGGACCAAAGAAGAATTTTCCACTTCCCAGCCTTCCCGCAAGGGTCCAAATTCGGGCTTATATGACGAGGTATCAAGGTCCCCGAGGTCGAGCTACCACATGATCCTACAGGAAGCAAGGTGAGGCCGCCCATACCATCTAAGCATCTCGCACGTAACCAAGCTTACCAAATAAATCCCGATGAGATCTTGTCAACCTCTTTATGCCAGGATAAAGCATGAAGCTAGGTCGTCGTGAAAGGACCTGGGTCCGCCGACATCAAGGTATCTCATGACACTCTCCTAGAGCTTGCTACTATCTCTACTTTCACTACGAAACCTTCAAGGTGTCAAACTTGTCTTGCAAAGGCCCTCCTGCCTCGTCGAGGTATAATCTTGACCTGTCCGAGCATTGAAGGAAGGAGCCCGTAAAGCCTCATCGTCACCAAAAAGTGCCAAGATCCACTGTAGATCCTGGCATGGTTAAATCAAGTAGCAAGAGCAGTACTCAAGCGTACCTCTCCACCCTTCCAAAAGCGAGCCAAGGTCCCATGTTTATGGCAAAAACCTTACCAGGGCCTGCTAGCCAATCCCGCTACCCCGCTAAGAAGCCTGTATAATTAGGTCAAGCTCTATGATGAAGCTCGACGTAGCAAAACCAAGCTCCCAGCTACAAGGTTGGAACTCTATGGGATATTTCGCTCCTAAAATGGTTAGCACAAGCTCCATGCGAAGACCAGCATCTAGCTCCGTGACAATCGAGAGGTCCCATGGGGACCCCGCCAGTGTACTAGATCCTAAGGTACCTCGCCCTCAAGAAATATCAAATGTCACCTCGGGTAACCTCTATGAAGTACCTCTCCAAAGTGACAAGCAGAACTAGAGCTCTCATCTCGGCAACGTAGGAAGAGAGGATTGACTTCCATGACATTTAAAGTACCATTAATGAGGTCAACTGTATTAATGAAGGCTGTCAACCCAATTAATGAGATAAGCAACATCATTAATAAAGAGAATAGTCAACTCTTTAATGGCCATCATTAGTGAAAGAGTCCAAAGAGGAAACAAACACATTTTCCACCAATATATCCTTCACAACCTATTCTTTGGGGTCAACTATAACAGAGAATCCTGTTTATCAAGGAAAGAAGAGTCTGAAGAGGAAACAAACACATCCCCCCTAGATATTAGCCACGATCTGATCAGCTACATTAAAGGAAGAATCATACTCAATAATGAGATAGAGATTGAAGAATCCTGGACTTGCACGCCAAGATAGTCATCATTTATAAATATGCCTGTAAAAGGCATAGAAATCATGCTCCGATCAATGACAGAAGACAGGCATGCATCGTTTAAAAATCTCTCGACATCATCAAAGTATGTATTACCTTTACCTAGAATATACCGGTATCGGTCTACATTCGACCACCATTGTAAGCTCTCCAGAGCGACTACTTTGTATTACATTCACCATTCTTTTAAGCTCCCCGGAGCATTCTTCGATATATACATAAGGAAGGGTATTCCCCTTTCCTCTTGATACTGCATTGGGGTTTTTCAGCATGTGATCATTCGTGATACTTTTTCCCCCTTGGTCTTACCATATCCCTCTACAAAAGATTTGTGTTTCTCTTACTTATTTCCTATATAATGCATGCGTATATGAGTGCGAGCTAGATTCCTACCTCGTTGGATATAGCGCTCTTATCTTCCTATCTACATGCTAAAGTCGCATATCAAGATGAGGAGAAATCACCCAGACCAGCTTGAAGGAAGTCAATGAGCTCTAATGCATCATCTCTTTGGCGGAAATCGAGCTCTCCGACACTGGAGCTAGATAAGCCCCCTCCTTACTTGATATCTAGGTCGGGGAATTACGGGAAGAAATCGGGCTCCAGAACCGAGCTCTAGGTACCATGACGGGCTTCGACCGACTGAGGACAAGGACCAGGACCAGGACCAGGACCAGGACTAGAACCAGAACCAGGACCAGGACCAAGATCAACCCTTTTACACCAGCAAGAGAACCTCAAGCTCCCCAGATCTACTTCATAAGCATGAAGCACGAATCACGAAGCCCGACGGGCGGGATGGCTCGTCTTCTACCTACGTTTTCATCCTCCTTCATATTCATACAAGATCAGGTCAGGTATCAACGGTATCGACCCCGGCCACCACTTTCGCTGTAGTGGTCTTGAGGGCGTTAATAGGGATTTCTCATCCTAAACAGATTTCTCGTTAACACAAACCATTCATATAATTAATCAAAGTGAGGTTTCATCTTGTTCTAGCACAAAGGAGGCTTAGCTCATATTACATATGGAAACCATACATAATATCAATTGAGTACAAGCCATATCAAATACAAGAAGATAAAGGGTAGAGTTTTAAGAGAAAAACTGATTGTAGAACTTCTTCTTGCAATGCTTGGCTCCAATGGCTTCGCTCATCCAAGAGACAACCTTCTAGCTGCTTCAAGTTTGTTATTGAGGCACCCAAGTTCAGAGAAAAATAATAAGTTTGTTCTGGAAAAATTGTTCCACAACACCTCTTCTCTTTTTCATTTCTTCTATTTAAATGAGACTATGCACAAATGGGAAGAGAGATGAGTTTTTATGAAAGGAGATTGGTGGGAGGAAGAAGGAGAGTGGCCGGGAAAATGATGATGATGGGAAAAAGTAGGAAAAATGATTCCTATATAGGGATGGGACACCAAATCCCAGATTTTTGGGGCTCAAGATTTCATACAAGAAAAGCTGGAGGTGACGTTTCCGTTCGAGAAGTCGCTCGACGAAGAGGCGAAGTGTGTCGTAAAATACCGATTTAACGCAGCACAAGGCATTTTCGCTGGAGACTTCACTCAACACTTGGGTAGAAACTTCTCGTGCGGAAATGGCTGATCATGAATTCGTTGCAGCTTTCACTTGACGCTCGAGCGAACACTTCTGTCGCGTAAATGGCTGAGCCTTTTTTCGCGTGAAGCTTCGCTTGATGCTCGATCGAAAATTGTTGCACTGGAAGAGTTGAACGAATTTCTCTCGACACTTGAGTGAAGACTTTAGGTGCACAAATGGTTGTTCTCTCTTTCACGCAAGACTTCACCAGAGGTTTGGGCGAAGCTAAAATCCAAACTCTCAGAAATTACACAGTAACCCAAAAGTCTTGATTTTCTACAAATAAGCCTCCATGATAGAAAAACTCCTGAAACACTGAATTAAACCATTAAAAGTACGGTTATGCCTGGGAAATAAATGAAAAGATAAAGAAAAAGGGGCTACACAAAGTGTGAAAATCGACATTATCACACCCCCAAACTTATCGGTTCGCTCTTCCCGAGCAAACCGACAAAAGAAACAAATTTAACTAAAATTAGAAAAACTACAAATAACAAAAATTTTCTTTTGAGCAAGATGAAAAAGAGAGATGTGATGTTAGGTGTAAAAAGTGTAGGGATTTGAAAATATTGCTACGTTCACTGAGATCAAGCAAGAATTTTCAAAAGCCAAGGTGCTACAACAAGAGAGACTACAATTCCATACTTCTAGTGATCAATCCATCAAAAGTATCGAACGCAAAAGTCAAAAGATAACATTTTACTTTGAATCTAAACCTTTAAGTTCTTTCTCATTTTACCACACAGAACCTAAGCTCACTCAACTAACACATGCAGATGGAATTTAGGAACAAGAAAAATTTCAAGTTACACGCATGGGATCAGTTTGAAAAACCACTGGAGTTAAAATGCAGTTGGATCACAAGATTGGAACTGAACATTAAAAACATGGCTAACACCAAAAGATACCTTGTAAGCAAACTAAATTCCCTCCTAAAGATCAATTAGAACTTCTTTAAAGCTCAAGTGAGGGTAAGGGCAATGAATAGGCTAGGTGGTTACGATGTTTCAAGTTGGCAAACGACTATGTTAAATCGTTCTATCTAGAACGCTAATCCCACTAAGGTTGAGTGTTTATGCATAGACTTTATTCGGAGCAAATTTATACAAAACAAAACAAAGTCTTCTTCTCTTCTTTCTCCTTTTCTGATTTTTTTGATAGAGAAATTCAAGATCATTACACCACTTACAAAAATTGCCTAAATACAAACTACTTTGCAATTTCAATTCTATAAGCTACATTTCTCAATGCTCTTTAACCATAGTCGCTTGCTAAGGGTTGGTTTAGTGTTTGGATAATATGGGGTGATATGTATTTGTGGGACGTAAGGGTGTAGTGATTGGGTTAAGGTGTGTGCTATAAATTATGGGGCAATAAGGCATAACCACACAAGGTCAAGGGATTGTGTATGGGCTATTTAAAAGTGACAAACATGCATTGCCTACGTCAACCCTAAAGGCACAAATTAAAGCAAACAAACAAGGCGGAACTAAGGTGAAGTTGTTAATTAATCATTCTTTAATGTCCAATGCAAGGAGTGACATCATTTTTAACTAAAAAATTTTGCTTAGGAAAAACTACAAGAAAAGTGTTTAAGATTTGAAAGAAATTTCACACTAAAAAAGGACGCAATTTAGGCTCTGGCCTCACACGGGGTAGTCTCCACTAATGAACTAAATACTTTAAGCGCGATACCCCATTCACTCAGACATCAATAAGTCTGGTGAGAAGTGTGCAAGCAATGTGGTGTAGTTTTGACTAATGCTATCCTAGCCCAGACTCAGTGAAACAAAGCATACAATGAAACACCTCCCACTATACAACCCAAAAACATCTCAACAATTTTTGAAAATTTTGAAAATTTTGAAAATTTGCTCAAAAATAGAAAATAAAAGAATGGCCGTACCCCCAAACTTGAATTAAACTTTGAACTCAAAGTTTACACACGATTAAGAAAAATTGGACAGAGTTTCGTTTGAAACAGGGAGTACTACCAAAAGTAACCTGTATAAAATCGACATGCATATATCTAAAAACAGAGCTCAATACTAAACAAACAAAATTGAACATCAATGCACAAAATAACATCGCACTCTTAGGCCTAAACACGAAATATAAAGTCAAAGAACAACTAATAAAAACATCCAGAAGATAAAAAACTAAAAACAAAGTTAAAAGCTAAAAGTTCGAAAGCAAATAAAACTATATCCAACATGAAGTTTTGAAACTAAAATGCATATGTAAAATGAGGCTAGCTAAAAGTGTGGGCGGCTACATGGATCCCGGCATCTTGCCCTTTTGCTTCGGGTCCCTAGTAAGTGCCTCAACCTCAGCAGCCAACCTCTCTGCCTTCATCTAGGCCTTTCTTTCAACAGCTGCTGTCTCCAAAATATGAGGCCTACCCACTGGCCTATGCGACCTCCTCAAGGGCTGTAATCCGAGCTCCTGCCTAGTTGTGGCCACTTCGGAGTCCAACTGATCTGTCCTCTCATGAATGCTCCTATACTTCTTGGCCTACAGCTCTTTAAACTGTTTCAGCTCATCCCTGAAATCACTCAGATACACATTATTATAATATTTTATGTCCTCTATCGTCTTCTCGATGGCGTCCAAAATCTGCCTCAAAGTAGGTAGAGTTGAACCTTCATCCTCAGCAACACCAGCATCCCACTCCATCTCCTCATGAATCATGGGAGAACTGGTCCTCATTTTCTTCCTCATGGGGGCACTAGTTCCGGTGTTGTCAGTAGCGGGCAACGAGTGTTTCTCCTTGGTTGTAACTATTTTATCCCACGAGAATCTCCCCAAATCTGTGGTTGGAAAGTCGTCTTCCATACCAACCAAGTCTACCCCTCTGCAAAGTTATGTGATCATGCACGGAAAGACCATCTGTTCACTTGAAGCTAGAATGCTGTCAGTAAGGAACAACTCCCTTTTTATAATCATCCCTACATCAATTTCTCTCTCATGAAGCATGGAATAAAAGACCTTGGATAGGTTGAAAGAAACTATGGTAACATGTTTATTGGGCTTCAAGGATCTATTGAAAAGTAGCTGCCAAAAAGCCAACTCATTGTGCAACTTGAAATGATGGATTGCATTGGTTGTGGAGTTCCATTTGATCATTGGCTCCACGACCAAACAGTTCACGAAATGGGTGCTTCTCTTCACAAAGATGCCATCTAGAATAACCCCACCATTAAACTGAGTTGGGTCGCCACCTCTGCCCGCAAATACTTGTTAATGTCTTGTGGCCGACAATGAACCTCCTTCCTCCCACTAAAATAGATCATTTTGACTGAGATTGTTTTGAAATCATGCTAGTGCAAAAAACTCTCTATCAATTTCGGGTTTTATTATGGTGATCGGGACATATACATTTCCGACTACCTTCACCTTAATACTTCCGGGATGGGAGTCCCACCTAGCTCCTCTAATTTGATTTCTCTTTCCACTATGAACTCTTTTTTCGCATTCATCATCTCTAACTGGATTTCATAGTCCGGATTCAACACTATCTTCGGATTATTTAGGTTTGACCTCTATGATTGCTTTGGTACAACCCTTGAACCCGAAGTGGTGGCCATTTCCTCCTTAGACCTTCCCATTGCTGCTCTGAAAACCTCAACAACAAAACAAGCCAAAAAATTTTGCCTAAATTTTTTGAAATCACCTGAAATTCTTAAATACAATACCACAACCTCTCTTACCACGAAACCAACAGCACACCACACTTAAGCTACCTCAAAATACGTGCGCACACACACACACTCCTAAGGCATACAAACTTTCAAAGCAACCAAGCAATCCCTAAATTACACAAATAATTGCAATAAAAATGACCACAACCTTCTCTAACTGCAAGATATCATCAAAAAATTACCAAATCATCAAGAATCACGCAAAAGCCCTCTTCTAAACACATTAGTTTCACAATAATTTCGACCCAACCCAGTCTAGAACCTTAATTGCACGAAATCCCCAAATTTTTGAACCAAAGATGCACCTAAATGGTCATTGAATGAAAAGGGACTAGAGTAGGTGTAGAAGAAAGGAATTACCTTAGTTGAAGCTCTCTTTGGTCAAAAATGGCCTTGGAGTTGATGGAGGAAACTTTGAATTTGATTTGGGAGGTTTTGGAATGATGATGAAAGTGATAGCATCACACTTATTTTAAGCGAAAATCGTGTTTTTTGCTTGACTTTTCACTTGAAGAGGGGGAAAAACCTAAGTGAAATTCTTCTCAGTAGATTTTGATCTTAACTTGTTCACTCGAGGGTCACGTGAAGTGTCACACGAAGATCGTCTCAGATGATTTTGCACCTATGTTGTTCGCTTGACATGAGTGTGAAATGTGGAGCGAATTTGGTTGCAGCCTTTTCCGTGAGAAAATCTTTCGCTCGAGTCTCAGGCTGACTCTCGAGCGAATCTCTTGAAAATTCTTTCAGGCTACCTTTTTCATGATGCTCTGCCCCATACCTATTTTTTAAGATTTTCCAACATCCTACGCACAATGAACTTAGAAAAACGTAAAACGAAAAATGATTGGAAGGATAAAATAGTTCAACAAGAAATTTTAACTTCAAGCAACAAATTAAAACTAACTACTATTTACAAGTGGGACTTCCCTTTTTCTGTTCTTGTTCGGCTCATGATAGAGAATTCCCTCTCGAAATTCCTCATTTTCTTATTCCCGGTAGAACTCTAGACGTTGCCCGTTTACTCAGAAGCTATTCTTGGCATGATTCTCAATTTCTACGGCTCAATTCAGAAATACTTCCTTCATCGTGAACAGTCTTGATCTTCGAATTTTAAGCTTTCCTGGAAACAATCGTAGTCTTGAATTGAACAATATCACCTTATTGCCAACTTTGAGTTCTTTGTAAGCCAACCGTTGATAATGCCATATTTTTGCTTTCTCCTTGTAAATTCTTGAGCTTTCGTATGCTTCAAGCAGGATTTCCTCCAATTCATTAAGTTGCAGCAGTCTCTTCTCACCGGCTTCCTTCATCTCAAAATTTAGAGCCTTGATTGCCCACCAAGCTTTATACTCCAACTTGAATGGTAGATGCCATGCTTTCCTGTAGACAAGTCGAAATGGTGACATGCTTATAGGGGTTTTGAATGTTGTCCGGTATGCCCGCAATGCATCCTCCAATTTAAGTGCCCAATTCCTCATCTTGGTTCCCGCTGTCTTTTCAAGAATTTCTTTCATCTCTCGATTTGAGACTTCAACTTGGCCATTGGCTTGTGGGTGATATGGGGTGGTTATCTAGTGCTTAACCCTATATTTATTTAATAAGGCCTCAAACTGCTTGTTGCAAAAATGGGATCCTCCGTCACTAGCAATGTCTGTTGGTGTACCAAATCCTGAAAAAATGTTTCTTTTCAAGAACTTGGTGACTTCTTTTGCTTCACATGTTCGGGTGGATATGGCTTCATCCCATTTGGATAT
Source organism: Dipteronia dyeriana (assembly GCA_032871835.1). Lineage (NCBI taxonomy): Eukaryota > Viridiplantae > Streptophyta > Magnoliopsida > Sapindales > Sapindaceae > Dipteronia > Dipteronia dyeriana. The sequence goes on along the minus strand of CM065299.1, from coordinate 15,629,080 downwards.
ATTGACCACATCCACTAAGATGTATTTTTCCCAACATGACATAGGAAAAGGTCCCATAAAGTCCATTCCTCAAACATCAAAGACTTCAACTTCAAGCATGGTATTCATTAGCATTTCATCTCTCTTGGTGATGGTTTCGATTCTTTGACACCAACCATAAACTTCTACGTAACTTCGAGAATCTTTGAACAAGGTAGGCCACCAAAATCCCGATTGGAGGACCTTTCTGGCTGTCCTTGAAGCACTAAAATGGCCCTCACACTTCTTAGAGTAGCGATGGCTTAAGCTTTCCTCCATTTCATAATTTGGCACACATCGCCTAATGATTCCATCACCACAACTTCTTAATAAAAAAGGTTCATCTCAAAAGTATTGCTTCATTTCGGGAAAAGAACTTTCTCATTTGATGAAAATTCAACTCGGTTGGAATCATATTACTTACCAAAAAATTAATATGGTCGGCAAATCATGGAACCTTGTTCTCCTCCACTTTGAACAATTTCTCATCCGAGAAACTCTCATTGATTAGCACATTTATCATGTATTCTTTTCTCTCTAATCTAGAGAGGTGATCGACAACTAAGTTTTCGGTTCCCTTCTTATCCTTGATCTCCAAATCTAACTCTTGAAGCAATAGAACCCATCATATCAATCTCGGTTTTACATCCTTCTTTGCCATGAGGTACATGATTATCGAATGATCCGTGTAGACAATTACCTTGGATCCCACTAGATACGATCTAAACTTATCAAATGCAAACACTATGGCAAGTAACTATTTTTCTATGGTAGCATAATTAATTTGAGCTCATTTAGAGTTTGGCTTGCATAATAGATGACATGTAGATGCTTCTTCTTTTATGGTCCTAACATGGCTCCAACCGCATAATCACTAGCATCACACATGAGTTCAAATGGTAGATTCCAATCCAGAGTAGAGATAATAGAAGCCGAAGTCAACTCCTTCTTCAACAACTTAAATGCCTTTAAACACTCATCATCAAACACAAAGAGAACCTCTTTCATGAGCAACGAACAAAGAGGCTTCGTAATCTTGGAGAAATCCTTAATGAACCTTCTATAGAACCTTGCTTGCCCAAGGAAACTTCTTACTCCTCTAACCGAACTTGGAGATGGAAGCTTCTCTATGACTTCAATCTTGGCCTTGTCAACTTCTATTCCCTTCTCAAAAATTCGGTGGCCTAACAATATACCTTCCTTTACCATAAAGTGAGGTTTCTCCGAATTCAACACCAAATTCGTGTCCTCACATCTTTGAAGAACAAAACTCAAATTCTGAAAACAACCATCAAATGAAGGCCCGAAGACGGAATAATCATCCATGAATACCTTTAAAATCTTTTCAACCATGTCGGAGATGATAGCCATCATACGCCTTTGAAATGTTGTTGGTGCATTACACAATTTAAATGGCATTCTATAAGCAAATGTTCCATATGGGCATGTTAATGTTGTCTTCTCTTTGTACTTTGGATCTATAACAATTTGATTGTAACCCGAGTACCCATCTAGAAAGCAATAGTAGTTGTGTCCTGTTAGGCGCTCCGATATTTGGTCAATGAATGGTAGTTGAAAGTGGTCCTTCCTTGTAGTGGCATTTAGTTTTTTATAATCAATACCCACTCTCCAACCGGTCACCATCCTTGTCGGAATGAGTTCATTATTTTTATTTAGGATAACGGTCATCCCACCCTTCTTCGGAACACATTGAATCGGGCTAAACCATAAACTATCCGAAATTGGATAAATAATTCCTACATCAAGCAACTTTAAAACTTCAGCTCTCACCACTTCTTCATATTTGAATTAAGTCTTCTTTGGTGTTCAATTGAAGGCTTGCAATCATCCTCCATGAGTAACTTATGCATGGATATGAATTGGCTTAGACCTTTAATGTCTGAAATGGTCCACCTAATGGCTTTTATGTGCTTCCTCAACACTCTCACTAATTTTTCTTCTTCAAGTGTTGACAAAGAAGATGAGATGATTATAGAAAGAGATAATCCCTACCCACGAAATACATACAGCAATTGAGTGGGTAGTTACTTCAACTCTAAAGTGGGAGGCTTTTCCACGGAAGGTGGACGTCTTGGCTTACACATACCCAATTCTTCAAAATGCCATCTTCTTTTAAAACTCAATTGTGGAATTGCATCCAAGTGCAAAGCATACCCAGCCACTTCATTATCTTCATCTTTTTTGGTTGCTCTATCACAAATACAAGCTTGCAAGAGATCCTTAGTACTTGTCTTCTTGAAAAATTCTTCCACCAGAGGCTCAATTACCTCCACCCTCATACATTTTTCTGCATCTATCAGCTTCTTTGTGGCTTTGGACATGTGAAAGACAACTTGCTCATCACCAATCATCAAGGTCATTTTATCTTCCTTTACATCGATTAGTGCCCTGCAAGTTTTAGGAATGACCTTTCCAAAAGAGTGGAATATTTACATCTTCCTCCATTTCGAGGATTACAAAATCAATCGGGAAGTATAGATTCTCCACTTTTACAAAGACATCCTCAATCACTCCTCTTGGATGTTTGATGGATCTATCCGCAAGTTGGAGAGTCACACTTGTTGGCTTCACTTCCCCCACCCCAAGCTTCTTAAAAATTGAAAATGACATCAAGTTGATGCTAGCTCCCGAATCAATAAATGCCTTGCTGAAATTCGAAGTGCCAATGGTGCATGGAATTGTAAACTTCCCCGGATCTTTTAGCTTGGGTGAAAGCTTGTTTTACACGATTGCGCCACATTCTTCCGTTAAAGACACTGTCTCAAACTCTTCTAGCTTCCTTTTATTATATAGAAGCTCTTTCAAGAACTTCACATAGGCAGGCATTTGAGCTAAAGCTTCCGTAAATAGGATGTTGATATGCAATTTCTTGAAAACCTCCAAGAACTTTGCAAACTTATGAGCATCTTTATGTTTCTTCAATCTTTACGGAAATGGGATTGGTGGAACATAGGCTTTCTTTTTTGGTGATTGTAGCACTTCACATGATGTTGTTGGTGTGTTGGTAGCTTGGTAGCTTGATCTTCACCCTTCTCCATTACCTCTTATTCATCCTTCTTCTACTTATCACCCATTTTATCAATATTCTCTTCCTCATTCTCTACTGTCTCCTTATCCTCATCTATTACACTTTCATTTCTCACCCCAAAACTTTTCAGTAGCTTGAATTTTTTACCATTCCTCAAAGTGATGGCCTTGTAATGCTCCTTTGGATTGATGATTGTGTCACTAGGCAAGGTCTCTTGTTGTCTTGCTTGGGCACCTCTTACTAGTTGGTCGACTTGCTGTTCAAGGTTTTGAATCGCCACTTGACTTTGTTGTGCAAGTTGGTCCATTTTTGAGTCAAACTTCTTCAATGTTGCATCTTGCATTTCCATCTGGTTATCCATCCTCATAATATACTTGGAAAGGAGATATTCAAGAGCTGGCTTCTTTTCTAATTGATTGTTCATATTTTGGTTTTGGAACCCAAGGTTTTGGCGGTTATAAGCTTGGGGTTATTGTTGGCTTGGGAAACTATGGGGCTATCTTTGGTTAGAGTTATTTTGTTGTGAATTGTCTTTCTAAGAGAAGTTGAGATGATTCCTCCATCCCGGGTTGTAGGTATTAGAGAACGGGTTATTTTGTGAGTCTTGGTTTTGATTTTGGTTAGCAAAGATCCGGTTGTAGTTTACAAGGGTTGCTTGTTCACATGTTGATGGGGTTGCAAATTCATATTCTACACTTCCATATGGTCCAAAGCATAGCTCACAACATGACACATTGACTTGATTTGAGGAAGAGCCCATATTGTTCATTTTTTTTTGTTAAAGCTTCAATTTAAGCCTTAAATGATGTGACTTTGTCTACTTCAATGACACTCGGGGTCCTTCTTTCAGTTCTAACACTCCCCCATTGGTTATTTGTCGAAGATAACTCCTTCAAGACATTATAAGCTGCATTTTCCGACTTCTTCATCAACGATCCTCAAGCCGCCGCATTAATCAAACTTCTTGTTACATTTGTGATACCGGTGTAGAAAGACTCCACAAGTTGCCACTTCATAAGACCATGGTGTGAGAATTTTCTCATAAGCTCCTTGAATCTTTCCCAAGCTTCATAGAGGCTCTCACTCTCAAGTTGAGCAAAGTTGGTGATTTCATTCAAAAGACAAGCTGCTCTTCCGGGTGGAAATTACTTGTTGAGGAATTCTTGAGCCAATTGATCGAATGTGGGAATAGAATCCAGAGGCATTGAATAAATCAGGCCTTGGCTCGGTCTTGAAGTGAGTATGGAAACAAATTTAGCTTTATAAAGTTTTCAGTAACCGCATTGAAACTGAAAGTGTCACAAATGTCATTGAAAATTTATAGGTGGACATTGGATCTTCACTAGGCAATCCCCTAAACTGCATCATAGACACCATCATTTGAAAAATCGTCAGCTTGATCTCAAAATTATTTGCATTGGAGGTAGGTCTTCGAATGGCAGGTAGATTCCGATCTACCCCTTACATAAGATAATCGTGTAGAGTTCTCTCAATTGCCACATTGGCACTATCTTGTCCTTATGCTGGAACTTGCACCTGAGGTGGATTCTGATTAGGATTCGGATTTTGATCCCCATAGCTCTAGCCCTTCTTTAATTTCGATGATTCCTCCTTACGGTTCCTTCAATATTCGGATCGAATTGCAAGTCTGGTGGTTGGTTACTCCATGTACGTTGGTGTATACAAGAGCACCTTCCCTGAAAAATATAGCAAGGAAACAAGAGTAATACGTTCAAACTAGTAAAAACCAAGAATTTCCAATACCAATGTCCGCTAAAGTCCCAGGCAACAACGCCAAAAATTGGTAGTGTCAAACTACACAAAGAGTGACTCTTGCAACAGTATGAGGTCAAATTCTAGTATAGTGACGAAGTAGAGATCATTCCCACAGGAACTAAAGGATTGATTACCGGATTTTATTGGCTCATCAACTATTTGAACAATTTAGTAGCAAAGGTGTCTAGATTTTAACACTAAATTTACTAAAGAAGAGATTGTTAACACACAATACCTACTAATCTTAACAAGAACAAGGATGATAGCTAGAACTCGAATCCACTTCACCCATCTTAATTAAACATTATAACCCCCCTTTTTACTCAAACATGCAAGTAAATATTATTGATTCGTATTCTCTACAATGATTCCTAATCTCTTTCGATGTCTTAGAAATCTAATCCACACATACAATACATTGCATGAATTTATTAAGCCTTATGGAACACTTTCATGAATCCTATATGCTAGCCTAGTGATCTCTCAACTTTGTAGTCATATATAGTGAAAAATTTGCTTCTCAAGTGATCACTCATGAAGATGGCCACTCAATATAAAAGCATTAAGCATGCAAACCATTCATATAACCTTACAAGCACTTGTAGAGAAATTCAAGATGTCATTTTATAATTAATCAAAATGAGGTTTCATCTTGCTCTAGCACAAAGGAGACTTAGCTTATATTACACATGGAAACCATACATAAAATCAAATGAGTACAGGCCATATCAAATACAGGAAGATAAAAGGTAGAGTTTTAAGAGAAAAATTGATTGTAGAACTTCTTCTTGCAATGCTTGGCTCCAATGGCTTCACTCCTCCAAGAGAAACCCTCATAGCTGCTCCAATCTTGCTCTTGAGGCACCCAAGTTTAGAGAAAAATAGTAAGTTTGTGCTGGAAAAAATGTTCCACAACACCTCTCTCTTTCCTTTCTTCCATTTAAAAGAGACTAGGCACAAAAGGGAAGAGAGAAGAGTTTGCATGAAAGAGATTGGTGGGAGGAAGAAGGAAAGCGGCTGGGAAAATGATGATGATGGGAAAAAGTAGGAAAAATGATTCCTACACAGAGATGGGACACCGAATCCAGGATTTTTAGGGCTTAAGATTTCATACAAGAAAAGCTGGAGGTGACGTTTCCGCTTGAGAATTCGCTCAACAAAGGGGCAAAGTGTGTCGCGAAATCCCACTTCAACACAGCACAAGGCATTTTCGCTAGAGACTTCCCTCGATGCTTGGGCAGAAAATTTTTGCCCGAAAATGGTTGATGTTGACTTCGCTGTATCTTTCACTGGACGTTCGAGCAAACACTTCTCTCGTGAAATGGGTGGGCCTATTTTCGTGAGAATCTTCGCTTAACGCTCGAGCAAAAATTATGGCATTGGAAGGGCTGAATGACTTCTGCCCCACGCTTGAGCGAAGAGTTTAGGCGCGCAAATGGTTGTTTTCTCTTTCACACAAGAGTTCACCAGAGATTTGGGAGAAGCTGAAATCCTAACTCTCAGAAATTGTACAACAACACCAAAAGTCTTGATTTTCTGTAAATAAGCCCCCTATGAATGAAAAACTCCTGAAACACTAAATTAAACCATTAAAAGCACGGTTTTGCCCTGAAAATGAACGAAAAGATAAAGAAACGAGGGTTGCACAAAGTGTGAAAATCGGCAATATCAGACAGCAGGAACAAAAATAAAGATTATTAGTAAATATTTGGACCTAACGGAGCAATACAGGAACTAGAGGGACCATAATGGATAACAGGTTAAACTAAAGGGATGAAAATGATTTTAACTCTAATTGTAAATAATAGAAGAGTTAGTACATACGTACCACCGCAACAACGGAATAACGAGCTGCTGGAGCTAAGATGTCGACGCAAGAAATAACGGGAGTCCACAAATTTTGTCGACCTATAACTTCATCTAGTCGAGGACTTTGAATCCTATTACATAATTTTCATTAGCAACTGAACTCTTTTCACCGTAGATTGTGAACGTTGAATCAAGAGGAATGGTGGCATCACAACCATACATTAATCACAAGGGGTAATTTCATTAAAGTCCTTACTTTTGTGGCAAAATGTCATCTATTTAAAAGTCTTTTGTATATTAGCAACTTAAGTCTTTTATTTTTTCAAAGTATATCACTTTGGTTCATTTGACCAAAATACAAACGGTCAACTCTAACTATATATATAAGTACAATTTTATCCTAGTGAAAATGATTTATTGAGTTTTAAAAATAAATAATATTAAATTTGTTTATAAAATTAAATAAACAACAAATATTTATTTTTTAAAAAACAACAATAATAATAATTTTTTTAAAAAGAAAAAAATAATGGATTATGGAAAATTTAAAGTTAAAATAAATAATAAATTGAACCGTTCGGTTCGAACCGTTGAACCAAACCGTAACTGTGTGAAATGAACTGTAACCGTGGAACCGATTTCAGAATCGTTATTGAAACCGTAACTGTGGGGTTTAAGGTCCGGTTCCGATTCTCCTCCGAAAAAAAATATGCCTGGAACCGAGTGTTTGATTCCGATTTTGGATCCGTGATTCGTTCATTTCTACATATAATGTAGCCCCAAATTTGTATCAAGTTCATGTTCGTCACTCGGGTAAAATCGAGTTTTTAACCCTTTCTACAAGTGTGCATGCTTAGTTTGGTTTTGAAGCTTGAAAGTCTTAGATGGAGCTAAAGTGGGGAAGAAAAATGTACAAGTGGCCAACAAGGCGCAAAAGCAACCCCAAGACGACCAGACACTTAATCACCTTGAGGTCGCAATCCTCTCGGCTAAAGAATTCCCTACCAGAGACAAAAGCGACCTCAGGGTGACCAGACCATTCATCTCCCTAAAGTCGCAATCCTCTCGGTTTTGAACCCTTACACCATACTCAACAGCGACCCCAGGGCGACCATATCCCAAGTCGTCCCATGGTCGCTCCTTAGCCCAAAAAAGCTTTAAAATTATGGAAATACCCTTTTTATCCCATACACAATTCTTTCCCATATATATACCATTACTATTTTGAGACCTAAGAGAGGGGGAGGGGGAGGGGGAGGGGGGAGGGGGGGTAGAACCCAGAAATCCACATAATACATCATCTCTTGAACCTCCATTACATCAAAAAACCAACTTTCAAGAAAACCAACCAAGACACCACGTTTCCCTAAATATCCAAACATCTACCATATCTACTACACACATCCATCTTCATTTCATATTTCTGGGGCAAAAAGGGAGATGAAGATTGCTTGAAGAAGAAGAAGAATCAACACTAGAGAAGGCTCTCAATATAGTTTTCTCTAATCTCTTTCTCTTTTGTCATTGTGTAGAGCCATGCCTTTAATTTCATATATGTTATGTATGGCTCTAATTTGTAGTATGAACTAATTGTCCTTTGCTAAGGCTTGATGAAACCAAACCCCCTAATTTAATGATATAGACTTTCTATTTTACCCATGTATGCTTATGTCTTGTATGGATATTTTTGAGTGCTTAATGCTTTCATGAGATTGATCAACTTGTGATTGATATATTGTTGGGTATTACTCCACGTGTTTGATAAAATTTCCTCTATATATGACTAGTAAGGTAGAGATACGCGAGGCTAGTGTATAGAACCTCGTTTTGTGTACCAAGTTCTTAATGAATTCATGCATATATTCTAGAGTCATCAAGAGATAGGTTTTGGGCATGCTTAGATGTAATTTCTATTACTCGAGAGAGATTAGGGATTATTAGTGGGTGCACGGGTATACAAATCACAATTGCATAAATAGGGTATTTAAGTTAGTCTTGGGTTCGAGATAAAAAAAGGGGTGAGGTGGATTCTAGGCCTTAGCATTCCTTATCATATATTAGCATTCAATATATAATTGCTTGTGTTCATTTTACAATTTTTAGATAAAATTTGCTTAGTAGTAATTTAGAATAGTTAGAGTAACAAAAATCATATTTTCTAAATCATTGTTCAAATAGTAGTTAAATCGATCAATTTCAGTAATCAACTCATCAATCACCGTGTGAACGAACTTTACATATTATTGTACTACACTCCGGTTTCGTACACTGGCAAGCGCCCACTTTTGGAGCGAGTCAAACCGCCGGTTCCAACCAATTTTTTATATTTCGTTTTTATTTTTTTCTGTATCTCTCTTTCTTTCTTTATCATTTTCTCTTTCTTCAAATGTCAGACATCCCTCTCTCTCTCTCTCTCTCTTTTCATCGATCTCTCTCTCAGATATATATCTTTCTTTTGTCTTCTTTCCAGAATACCCATATCCATCCTCGATCCACAGATTGATCCATCCATCGATTCCATCCACATGTAGAATCCACATATCCATCAATCTCTCTCTCTCAATCTCTCTCTCTCTTTCACAGATCCACATCAATTCCATCGATGATCGATTGATCCACAGACAAAGAAGCTGAGACGAAAAAGCTGAGACGAAGAAGAAAGAAGAAGATGATGGCCGAATGAAGAAGATGGTGATGATGGACCGGTGATGGGTGATTTGTGATTTAGGGTTGTTTGTGTGTGTGTGTGAGAGAGAGAGAGAGAGATGAAGATGAATTGAGAAAATATGAGGGAGATTTGAGGTTGAACGTATATAATTAGAGATTTTGAGATTTGGGTAGATATGGAAAAATTTGGGATGAAAAGATTGGGAGATTTAGGTTAATTGATGAATATTAGGTTAAAAAACCCAAACCGTTAGAACCGGGGAACCGAACCAGAATCCAAACCGTCTTCCCGACTGTTTCGGTTCTAATTCCAGGTCCCTCTGGAACAAAAATGACGGTTCGAAACCGGAACCGAGCCAAACCGAAAATGTGGTCATGACTAGCCTAGACTACTCACTTGATGGTAGGCAAGCGTCGGGGGACTGAAGGCACATATTTTCATAGTAATAAAGAGACAATGTTGTAGCCGCGAATGCCAATATAAGGAAGACGTTAAGTTAGAATGTGCTACACAAAACCATTAATGTTGATTTAGCTAACTCTATAAAACTTCAACACTGAATTATGATGTGGTACTTGCATCTTGATTTTTCGCTTATTTATAGTGGGAGGAATGGGGATGAAATCAAATGTTATTGTATTTAATTAATGTAGATTTAGTCACTAATTTATTTATGGTATGGATTAGCAATTAGTTCCATTGCCACTAAATTTATTTTTGCTACTTCAATTTACTTTGGATACTCATCATTAAAAATGAAAAATTGATAGATTACACTATGTACCTTCTATAATATCAAAATTAACCCTTAAAAATTATGATTCGTTTAGTTGTTTTCATTAATTTCTTTTTTTGACTATTTTATTTAGTATTCATCTTATTTTCCTTTTTTTTTTCTATCATTAGGTCAAAAGGGTATTTTTATTATTTGAAAAGAAGTTGTGAGTGTTTGAAGGAACTCAAATTCGTGTTAATGCTCGAATGTGAAACATGATTTTTATATATATACCCAACCGCGAAAAGGAATGTCGCAATTAGCAAATATCACATTTGAAATTTAATCAATTACTAGTATGCAAAAAGTTTCAATTCCTTGTAACCAATTTGCAAGGCAAGTACGACTTAGAAAAAAACAACAACTTAACTCAATGATATATATACCCAACAGCTAAAACAAAAATCTCGCAATTAGCAAATATCACATTTGGAAATTAATCAATTATTTGTATGCAAAAGTCCCAATTAATACGGTGACAACTATAAGGTAAAACAAATAAAGTATACGCTTAGAGTCTCATACTCACATTTAAATAAAAATTTATAAGATAATATTAAAAAAATTACTGTTTTAATGATAAAAATATTTTGAAGGGCTTTTTTTTAATTATATGACCTCGTACCCAGAAAATAGGATTAAATTAATACTACTATAAATTATTTACCATTAGAAATATTTTAAGAAATATTTTTTTAAATGTTAAAAATAATTATTGAGTATCCGTTTTTCATTTTTTTAAAAAATATCCACTTTTTAAGCATCATTATCATTAAAAACTCTTTAAACTTCTATTTCATCGTATAAAAATTATCTATATGAAAGGTTAAAATCACCTATTGGACATGGTAATTAATTAAGAGTATGAAAAATGGAGAATTTGGTGGTAACAAATTAGTTGATGGGTGGTAGTTGATTCTCTCAACTACATGCATTAATTGTATGTATGGGTTCTCTCAACAGTCGTGGCTCTACCTACAACGGAGGTAGAGTACATGGCAGCTACACAAGCTAACAAGAAATATCATTTTGTTTTGTGACAGTTACGGTGTCTTTCACTTCGTAAGGAATCCATATTTTCATTCTAGAACCAAGCATATAGAAGTACAATATCATTATGTTCGGGAAATAGTGGAAGAAGGTAGTGTGGATATGCAAAATATACACACCAAGGAGAATCTAACAGATGTAATGACCAAACCTATTGACAAGTTCATATGGTGTAGATCCTCCTATGGTCTAGTACAAAAACGTAAGCAATAAGAATTTAAGCAAAGATCATAAAGATAAACAATGTAAGGTTCTTAAAAAATTGTGAGCAACATATGCCATTATATTTTATCTTTATAAAAAACCGAATTGATTGGATTGTTTAAGTAAGTGAGAGTTGACCGGAAAAGCCCGTTTGATTGTGATCAATATTTGTTGGGCTCGGTGCACCTTAGCTACATTAAATAAATGTAGGATATGGTATGGGATAATGTATATGTGTGTGCCTAGTATTCCTTTTAGGACTAGCCATCCTATCAGGGTTGAGAATCCTTTATGGGTTATGATTCTAGGAAGTTATACTATATATAGGGGGACCCCTACTCTCACTTACAAAACGTATTACAGATTTGTCTCCTCATTAGGCAATCTAAGAAAGGTGAGTAGAGAGTAGAAGACTCTCTATTGTTTTAACTATTTTCTCTGTTTTATTTTCATGTTGGTTTTCTTGGATTATTCAATGGATTAGGGAAATTCAGATACGAATTCATACTTATGTATTTAATACGAATATATATATATATATATATGTTTGATCACATACAACTCCAACAGTGGTATTAAAGGTTCTGTATTTTTACATAGGCTGAATATTAAAAATCTAATAATTATTTGTCTACTGTTAAATATTTATACACGTTGAATCCATTAGAGAAAAAAAACTGTTGTTTGATGATTTGTTTCTATATTAAATCTGATGATAGGATTCGAATATAGTATTAATAAGAATTTAGAATTTAGAATTAAGATCTAGATCAACCCAGATATAGGATTTTTCTCGATCTGTGAAGGTTTGGGATTGAATCATAAGGTAACCTGATCTGATTTATTGCACCAGTGATGGAGGTTTGGGTTCAATTAATCAGATCACCTGATCTATCTCTTTCTCTTGGGTCTCAACCCAGATTGTATGTGGGTATAAAATTCAGTCACGATCCCAACCAAACCCAGACCCATCATCGATCTGTGTTCAATGCCATTCAACCTAGATCCACCATAGTTTTCCTCTTGGGTCAACGCCACCAATCTCGATCCCAACCCAAACCAGTTTGCTTCTCGGGTCGACACCACAGTCGACGAGTTTTTGCTCCAAACCCGGTCGTTTTGAGCCAGTGAACCAGGTCGGCTGTAGATCACGACCAGACAAAGGCCGGTCGACTAGAGAATCGATCATCCAAAGATCTCGCTAGTCGCTAGGAGGCAGATCGATCGTTCTCTCTCTTCTCGTTCCAGATCTGCGCGATGTGGGTCTTGCGCCGCCATGCATTGCCTTTAGGCAACGGCTGGGCAGTCAAGCGGCGGTGAAAGAATGAAGTTCTAGGTTTCCATGGCTGATTTTGTTTAGGCCACCGTTTGAGAATTTGATATTCTTGAAGGATTGATTTACAATTATTTTAGGTCCTTTTATAATTTGGATAAAGTTATGGGGTTAATTTGAAATTAACAAAATTTACTGGACCAATTTGCAATTTCAAAATAGTTTTGAGGCTGATTTATAATTAATGAAAAGTCATGGGGTCACTTTGTAATTTTCAAAAGTTTTGGGGTCAATCCATAATTATCAAAACTTACCGGGTCAGTTTGTAATGTTTACAAAATTCAGGGATCGATTTTTAATTGCCTAATCTTGAGGTGACTTTATGTAATTTAGCAAAATCAGGGGCATTTTTTGTAATTTTCCAAAAGGGTTTTGGGAAAAATTGCAGTTGATAATCTTTGTGATTTCGGATGGTTATGTTTCTACGTAGTAGACTAATCATTAAGTTTTCATATTGATTATTTTGTTGAAACTAATAATTTGTTTTGTATATTCTCGTGAATCGGATGGTTATGTTTTCATGTAGTGGCTGATCATTTCGATTTTGAGAATTTAGTTGGCTGACGATTATTAATTTTATAGTTTCAATGATTGATTGAATACTCTTGTAATTTGGATGATTATGTTTTACGTAGTGACTAATCATTAAAGATTTTGAGATATTCGTCGGTAATCAATTATTAAATTTGAACTGCAAAGATGAAAATGCTTGTGTTAATCATCTCCGCAGGAGGGTTATCACATGTGATAAGTGATGTTCTTCTCCGTAGGAGGTTCATCATCTTGAGGTATTCATCTATAGAACTGCAATAATGGAAACTATATACATGTTTTAATCATCTCCGTAGGAGGGTTATCACATGTGATAGCTGATATTCTTCTCCGTAGGAGGTTCATCATCTTGAGGAATTCATTTATAGAATGTAATGATCTTTGCCTAATCACATGTTGAATTTTATTTCTATAAATGTTTTGACTGTTATCTTATATGCATGAAATCCTTTGTTTTGATATTCAGTTTTCAATGTCAACAACTTTGCTTCGCAATTGTCTGCTATTAAACCTTTGGATGGGACTAATTTTGAGGAATGGAAAGAGACTCTCACTGCTGTTCTAGCTCTTTAGGGGATAGACCTTTCATTACTTGAGAAAAAGCCTTCTAAACTCATCGATGAGAGTACTGCTAAACAGAGGTCTTATCGAAAGAAGTGGAAAGAGTCTAATCGAAAATGTATGATGATCATGTGTTTGTCCATTGCCAAAACCATTAAGAAGAGTATTCCAAAATGTAAGGATGTAAAGGTTTTTCTTAAAGCTGTGAGTGGCAAGTTCAAGAAGCGAAGCAAGGCTGAGAGGGGAAAGTATCTGAGTCAGCTGACGACAACGGTTTATGATGGTACCGGTGACGTTCATGAGCATATTATAAAGATGACTAATATGGCCATGAAATTAAGGAATTTGGATATCGAGATCTCTGACTCTCACCTTGTATGGCAAGTCCTTGAGTCTCTTTCAAGTGAGTTTGATGTTCTGAAAACCTCTTATAATGCTCAAGAGGCTGAACGGACTTTGGACCAAATGACTGCAATTGTGGTCCAAGAGGAAGAGACTATTCGTAAAAGTAAGAAACAAAGTGCTCATATGGTTACTCACAGCAACAAGGGTAAGAAAAAGTTCAATGGGGGAAGAAGTTTAAACATCATGGAAAAAAAGCTAGCAAGATTAATAGGTTCATTAAGGCTAAGGATGATGACATGAAAGGCAAGTGTTTCTGGTGTAGCAAGAAAGGCCATATGAAAAAGGATTGCTTCAAGTTTAAGAAACACATAGAAGGTAACCCTTTAGCTCTCGTATGTTTTGAATCTAATTTGGTTGATGTCCCTTTGAATTCTTGGTGGGTTGATTCTGGAGCTACTATTCACGTTACGAATTCTTTACAGGACTTCAGAAGCAAAAGGAAACCAAGGGATAAAGAAGATGTCGTTTTCATGGGAAATGGAGAGAAGGCTTTAGTTGAGTTTATAGGAGTTGTTAGATTACCTTAGTTTCAGGAAAGTTTTTAGATTTAGTTGATGTTGCTTTTGTTCCTTCTCTCAGACATAATTTGATTTCCATTTCTAAGTTGGATATTAGTGGTTATCGTTTGGATTCATTAATAAAGGATTTGTTCTTTATCATGGTTCTTTTCTCTTTGGTTCTAGTTGTTTGTGTGATGGATTGTATAAATTAAATTTACACTCTGATTTTGATGGTGAATGTTCTCGTTCCACTGCTGTGATAAATTCTACCATTGGATCTAAACGCCAGAGAGAAAATTGTTTGTCCATGCTATGGCATAGACGTTTAGACCATATATCCAAAGATCAAATTGAAAGATTAGTCAGAAATGGTATTCTTGATTCACTTGACTTTTCAGATTTTAAGTCTTGTGTTAATTGTTTGAAAGGTAAAATGACAAGAGCTAAAAGAAAGGGGCTATCAGAAGCCAAAATATGTTGGAAATTATCCATACCGACATATGTGGCCCATTTTCACCCGTCGCACTTGGTGGATATTAATATTTCATTTCTTTCATTGATGATTTCTCGCGTTATGGTTACTAATCGGAACGATTTATATACCTATTTGAGGTCCCCATTACCTATCTTTTGTTCTCGTTTTCGAGCATATTTTGGTATTTAATGTTTTTGTAAGCCTTGTGTAGGTACAAGTTCCCTACGGAAGGTATTTGAGCTTAATTGAAGAGTTTTGGATGTTAGATGGGCTGAAATGGAAATGGACTGTACAGAACACCCAAATTTCGGGGTCCTTATCTCCCTCCTCAAAGTGAACTGGGTTTCGTACCACCTATTTTTAAAAATACACAAAAGTCTTATTTCCAGCAGTTTTTACGGATTGCAATTCCGGGTTTTCTAAAGGGAGATATGTTTGTTTTCGTAACGGTGCGCAAGGCTAGAAACACGACAGCGGCTGAAGGCTTTATGCAGAACACCAAAATTTCGGGGACAATATCTTCCTCCTTAGATCAAACCACAATTTTCATTACCATTTTTTGAAAATCCCCGGATGTCTTCTTTCTAACGCACTTAACGGATCATGCTTCCGGGTTTTCTAGAGGAAGTTTTGGCCATTTCTGTAACGGTGCGCGCTACTAGCACTGGTGAAGCATCACTCGACCAATGCACCCTCACCGGTGCAAAATACCAGTAGGTTGGCACTGGTGAAGCGCCGGTCGACCAGGGCACTCCTCACCAGTGCACGTGCCCAGATTTGCCATTTTGAGCCCGTTTTTGAGGGGGCAATCTTGTCTTTTCACACCCAATTCTTGACCTAACCTCCTAACACTATAAATACCCCAAATTTATCACCTCCCATACATCACACACACACCTCCCACACATCTCCCACAACCCACACAAACTCTAATCCATCTTCTTCATCTCTTCCATCTTCTTCACCAAAAAAGTGAGTGATTCAAGCTCCCATGGAGGTTTTTTCTCCATGGGAGCTCACCATACACCTCCACCACCCTTTTATACATGTCATCCACCCAACTGAGAGTAAATTTCAAGGATATAGGAGAGGTCTTTGACCAAAAACGAGCCAAGCATGAAAAAGAGCTTTAGGAGGAGTTTTCTCCAAGGGTTGTTTCTATTTACTCATTCTCTTTGTATTTCTTGTTTTCTTAATTGTGCATCACGAATTTGGGAATTTGTAAACCTTTCACATGTGCTATATATGTATTTTTAAACTTAAATTCATTTGGGTTTTGTTTTTCTCTTGGAATTATATGTTTTAATGCTCTTATTATGATATGTATATGTATGAATGGCTTGAAATTGATATGTATGCATGATTGGGATTAGGAGTAGTGTAATTTAATGTAGGAGTAGATAAATTTAGTTTCCCATGATTGATTGTTTGTATGTTAATGGGTGACCAAAATGCCATGTATTGATTGATTTGAGTGATTGGGGATTTTTTCCCCCAAAGAGTGGAAAATGCTAGTTCATGCATTTAGGTGCTAAATTGGCTTTGGTTCATTTCCTTGCACTTAATGGGTCTTTTTAGGACACAATTGCCCTTCCTTGGCCAGATTGGGTGGTGAATTGGTTTAGGGATAATTTCCAAATCAAGAGGATGAACCCTTAATTCATATTGAATGTACTTAATGTCTTAGCAATTGCATTGATGCATATTGTGTTAGGTGAGCATATTTTCCATTCGTATTCATCCATCTTAGAGAGTCTAGAGAGATTAGGAGAGAGCTCTCTCTTGTTAAGGGGGTTGTGCATTCATGAGATTGGAGAACGCCGTAGTCGTCCAGTGGTGAGGACAGCTCGGATTGACACCCGAGAAGACCCGGTGTTCGATTCCCGGTTACGGATGAGGGGTCTCCTTTCTATCTATTTTGTATTTCTTTTCTTGTATCTTTGTCTCTTTTTTGATGTGTACTTTCATTCATTAGGAATTTGATATAAACCTAGTATTGTTGCCTATTTCGTTGCATATGCTTGTTATTAGTTGAGTGGGCCTTTGAAATGCTTAAAGCCTTGAGTGGTTAGCCACCACTTCATTGAACTTAGGTTGTGTGTGATAGACCGAGAGATGAAGCACTCAACGTGCATTTAGTAGACTGGCCACTATATGTAGAGCCTGCGCGGTTTTGCATGTATTGTCGCTACATGTGTCTCATTGTTCTAAATGAACCGAGTGCAATTCGGACAACCATCAAGAGATAGGTTGTTGGTGCATTTCGGTATAGTCGATTGTCGTTGGAGTAAGGGCAATTGGCGAGGATTAAGTGAGCATGACATTCATCCTGGACTATGCTTGTTGTATGAAATTGTGTGATTGTTATGGTGGAGTCATTTGCTTAGTGTAACCATTTACATTCCATATCACTCCATTCCATCTTATCATTGTACATATTGTTTATTTATATAGTTTGTTAGGTTAGTTTAGCATTTACTTTTCAACATATTCTTTCGCATATGCAACACACGAGTTCGCTCGGAGTGTTGTAATAATAGCTAGAACTAGAAACGGTGGTGAATCCCACCTCCTTGTGGAACAATCCTTGCTTGCCACTGTGCTAGTCTCTGTTACTTGCATGCTTGCGAGGCCGAACTTAAATATTCATATTTGACGACACTGCAACGACGTGTCATCAGTTACATCTATCTCATTCATGATAAATCCGAAGCCTTAGATATCTTCAAAATATATAAGGATGAGGTTGAATTGAAATTAGAAAGAAATATCAAATGTGTTAGATCTGATCGTGGGGGTGAATATTATGGTAAGTATGGTGAAGCTGGTCAGAATCCTGGTTCGTTTGCGAGGCTTTTGCAAGAATGTGGGATTGCTGCTCAATACACTATGCCTGGTGAACCTGAACAAAATGGAATTTCTGAGAGGCGAAATCGTACATTAATGGACATGGTAAGAAGTATGATCAGTACGAGTTATTTGCCTAATTTTTTATGGGGTAATGCATTAAATACAACAACTTACATTCTTAATAGAGTTCCCAGCAAATCTGTGCCTAAGACTCCATTTGAAATGTGGTTTGGTTCGAAACCAAAATTAAATGACATGAGAGTATGGGGATGTCCTGCGGAAGTGATGCCTTATGATCCTAATTTGAAAAGGCTGGATTTTAATACAATTAGTGCATTTTTTGTGGGATATGCAGATAAATTAAAATGATATAGATTTTATTGTCCTACATACTCTATGAGGATAGTTGAATCTAAACGTGTTGTATTCTTGGAGGAAGGTAATGAAGTTGAGAAGAATATGCAAACTCAGGATTTTGAGTTTGAGGAGGACAAATCGGGTAATCTGACATCTTCTACTTCATTAGATATTGTCATACCACCTCTCTTGGAGCATTATGATGATTCGTTATCTAAACAAGAAGATGAGCCCTTACTAGTTGTTGTTGAACCTCAACCGGTTATTTATGAGCCCAAGCCAGCTATGGATGAACCCTAACTAGTTGTTGATGAGCCACAACCAGTTGTTGATGTTCCTTTAAGGAGATCTCAGAGGGTCCGAAGATCTGCCATTCCTGATGATTATATTGTTTGTTTACAGGAGCATGATTTTGACTTAGGAATGGATGACGATCCTAGGAATTATGATCAAGCTGTTCAGATCCCTCAATCGTCAAAATGGATGGATGCTATGATCGATGAATTGAGATCTATGGATACAAATCGTGTTTGGGATTTGGTTGAACTGCCTGATGGTTGCAAGCCCATTGGCTACAAATGGGTTTTTTAAGACTAAACGAGATTCTAAAGGCAATGTTGAGAGATATAAAGCTAGACTTGTAGCGACAGGGTTCAGTCAAATGGAAGGTATTGATTATACCGAAACTTTTTCGCCTGTCTCTTCGAAAGATGCCTTTAGGATTATTATGGCCTTAGTTGATCATTTTGATTTAGAGCTACATCAAATGAATGTGAAAACTGCTTTCCTAAATGGAGATCTCGTAAAGGATGTATACATGATGCAACCTGAAGGTTTTCAGGCGGTTGGAAAGGAACATATGGTTTGTAAGCTCAGAAAATCCATTTATGGTCTGAAACAAGCTTCAAGGAAATGGTATTTGAAATTTGATAAAGTCGTTACATCATATGGTTTTGTTGAAAATTCAATGGATCATTGCATATACCTCAAGGTCAGTGGGAGCAATTTTATTTTTCTTATACTTTATGTTGATGATATTTTGCTCGCCAGCAATAATTTAGGGTTGCTGCATGATACCAAGAATTTTCTATCTTGTAGCTTGGCAATGAAGGATCTTGGGAAACCCTCTTTTGTCCTTGGTATTGAGATACAACGTGATAGGTCGCGTGGTTTGCTTGGATTATCTCAAAAGGCTTACATTGAAAGGGTATTAGAGAGGTTTAACATGAGTGCTTATTCTCCAGGTGAGGTACCTATCATGAAAAGAGATAAACTTACGAAGCTACAATGTCCCCAGAATGAGCTAGAACATTCTCAAATGAAAGATGTCTCATATTCATCTACGGTTGGCAGTTTGTTGTATGCACAAGTTTGTACATGTCCTGATATTGCTTTTGCAATTAGTGTACTTGACAGATTTCAAAGTAATCCCGACATTCATCATTGGACAGCAGTAAATAAAGTTATGCGTTATCTGCAGCGAACAAAGGATTTCATGCTCACTTATAGGTGTTCAGACCTATTGGAATTTGCTGGCTATGCAGATGCAGATTTTGCTGGTTGTACAGATGATCTAAAATCCACTTCAGATTTTGTGTTTATGTTGGTTGGTTGAGCCATATCGTGGAAGAGTGTCAAGCAGACACTTACAGCTTCATCTACTATGCAAGCTGAGTTTGTGGCATGTTATGAGGCAATAATCCAATCAGTTTGGTTACGGAATTTCATTTCAGGGTTACAGATTGTCGATTCCATTTCTAAGTCATTGACAATCTATTGCAACAATTTCGTATCAGTTTCTTTCTCTAAGAACAATAAAAGGTCTTCGGGGTCTAAACATATGGAGATCAAGTATCTTGTGGTTAGAGAGAAAGTTCAAGAGTTGCAAAATTCTATTATTCATATTACCACAGAAGAGATGATAGCTAATCCCCTAATCAGGGGACTATCTCCGAAGGTTTTTAAAAGGCATGTTACCCGTATGGGGTTGGTAGATGGTTATGATATGCTTGGTTAGTGGGAGTTATGTTTTGTTTTTAAATTAACTGCAGTTTTCTGTTTAATAAAATTTTATTTATTCTCGAGAATATATTTGTACATTGTATATGTATGTTATTTGCCATGATATGCACGCATGTATGTTTTTTATTGTGGCAGGATATCTCAAAGCTTTTGGTTTTGAGGGGGCTTTTCACTCATAAGGTATAATGTTTCCACCGATGAGTGAATATTAATTAAGACAGAAGAATTTGCCCGTCTTAAGGGAGGTTGAACTAATGGTCAAAGTGTTTGATCAATGAGTGTAAAATGCTTAAGACATTAAGTTTGCTTGTCTTAAGCTGCTTCGTATTATGCGAAGTGGGACCTATATGGAAATAGGCATGATGGTCACATTTGCATGTAATTTACATACCACACATACATACCATTTTACTTGGGTAGGTAGAGCTAAGGGTATTTTGATTACATATGATTTTATGTTGATTAAAGATGTAATGATCTATGTAGTTGGATATTTGATGTTCTATTGGACTAAGGGGAAGGGAGGTGTTACTCTCTTAAATATTCCTTGTGGCCACATATAATTGTTTATCAATTCGGAGAGTCGTTTTCTAAAATGAATTTTTAAATCTAAAATAATAATGTCTATGTAGCTCAAGTGGGAGAATGTAAGGTTTTTATTATATTGTGACCAACATATGCCATTATATTTTATGTTTATAAAAAAACCGAATTGATTGGATTGTTTAAGTAAGTGAGAGTTGACCGGAAAAGCCCGTTTGATTGTGATCAATATTTGTTGGGCTCAGTGCACCTTAGCTACATTAAATAAATGTAGGATATGGTATGGGCTAATGTATATGTGGGGGTCTAGTATTCCTTTTAGGACTAGTCATCTTATTATGGTTGAGAATCCTTTATGGGTTAAGATTCTAGGAATTTATACTATATATGGGGAGTCCCTTCTCTCACTCACAGAACGTATTACAGATTTGTTTCCCCATTAGGCAATCTGAGAAAGGTGAGTAGAGAGTAGAAGACTCTCTATTGTTTTAACTATTTTCTCTGTTTTATTTTCAGGTTGGTTTTCTTGGATTATTCAATGGATTCGGAAAATTCAGGTACGAATTCATACTTATGTATTTAGTACGAATATATATATATGTTTGATCACATACAACTCCAACATGATAAACAGATGATGAAAAGATGATTTCAAGTGGGAGAATGAAAGGTTAAAGTCACCTTTTCACATGGTAATTAATTAAGAGTTTGAAAAATGGAAACTTTGGTGGCAACAAATTAGTTGATTGTGGTAGTTGATTCTCTCAACTACATGCATTAATAGCAAGAGTGGGTTTTTTGCCTATAAATAACAGCTCATGTTTCTCCACTCTTCTCAACCCAAGCAATAGATTTCCTCTTCTCCCTAAATGTTCCTTCCTTTTCTTTTGAGAGAAAGGTTGTAGTTCTCTCCTAAAATATTAGAGAGAGGTTGTAATTTTTATGGTCTAATAAAATCCTTCTAGTTTTGTCCGTGGATATTTCCCTCACACTGAGAGTTTTACCACGTAAATTTTGTGTCTATTATTTTTTTATTTTATTGTTTCTCAAATTTTATTCTCAATTTGAATTTACACTAGGAATCGAAACACGTCAGTTTCATAACATGATATATACAAATTATTTTCTTTTATCTATAATAATACAAATACAACTCTCTTTTGCTATAATTTTTTGTTCTTTTCCTGATTAAATTTTTCTAAATTTCTTTAAACACACCGGGTCAACCAATTAAACACATCAGGGTAGATCAATTAAACATATCAGGGCAGACCAATTAAACACACCAAGACAACACCATGTGTAAATCAATTAAACACATAATGGCAACCCAATTAAACACATCAGGACAACCCAATTAAACATATCAGGACAACCCAATTAAACACACCAGGACAGCCCAATTAAACCTAATTAAACACACCAGGGCAAACCAATTAAACTCAATTAAACACACCAGTGCAACTCAACTAAACACATCAGGACAACTCAATTAAACACACTACGACAAGACCAGGTGTAAATCAATTAAACACACCATGGAAAATTAATTAAACACACCATGACAAGACCAAATTAAACACACCAGGTGAAATACAATTAAACATACAAGGGTCAGAAAAAATGTAGAAGAGGAAGATGGAGGTCCGAGAAGAAAAAGAATAAGAAAAAGATGGAGGTCCGGGAAAAAAAAAGAAAAATGAGAAAAAAAAGTTTTTTTGTATAAAGAAAATTAGTCTTTAAAAATAAAAAGAAAAATAAATAAATAAATTATTAATTTATTTTGACTGAAGAGTAGTTTTGTCCCAATTGTGGATTTTTTGGTAGAAACAATAAAATTGTTAGTTCTGGGTAAAAATTGTAAAGCCCTTAATTATATGGTTACTTTTAAATTTTACTCTCTCTCTCTCTCTCTATACATATATATATATATACATATATATATATATACATATATATATACATATATAGCCTCGTCCTGATCCGTGTGTACCGATATAACTTATCAATGCGTTAAATGTGAACCATCGATTATGAAGAAGCTTTGATAAGTGCATATACTATGAGTCAAAGTATGTAAGTCTAAAAGTCCACATCAAACGCACTGATGAAGCTATATTAGTGCACACTGACTTGTACATATATATATATATATAATTAGAGCCACTTTTTTTTTACCCTGAAGACCTCAAAATATGTTTAGCTGCACCTAAATTCAAATGGGTTGAGTTTTGGCTCGATTGTTTAAATTAATATTACACCCATATATCTTTCCAAGTAGGGTTGGCTATTCGGGTTCATGGGTCGAGTTGACCTCAACCCGACACGACCCATATAATTAAACGGATTAATCTTTTAAAACCTGACACGACCCATTTAATTAAACTGGTTGACCCATGACTCGTTTAAGGTTAGGGATTCTGACGTTCTTGGCCGCGACAACTTCTGTTACCGGCATGAATTCCTCGACGACAACAAAGTCATTTCGGTCTCCACCACAACAACCATCACAAGCACAACAACCACAATCGATTTATAGAAACAACAACAAAAGTCACAACATCAGAAATTAGAAAAGCTATCAAATCTCTCGAACTTGACAGACACAGAGTTTGAGATGATGAACAAGGCGACGAAGAAGAAGAAAGAGGAGGCTCTTGAGGAATTGAAGCGTGGTTGAGTTGAAGCAAGGCGACCACTACGAAGAAGAAAGATGAAGATAAGATTTAGGTTTTATTTTTTATATATAAAATTTGTTGTTTTCTTTGTAACTATCACTATAATCGAAACATTCTCCGACAAGTTAAGCCACTTTCCATAATTTATTAATTTATTGTTATTATTTTTAAGAAATGCTTGTGTTTGGAAATAATATTTTGGACTTTGGAGTGTGAGTGCTACAGTAAATGATTACATAATATGTAAAAATTTATATATACCCCTATAGTTATTAAAATTATAAATGTACCTATATGATAAACGGGTCACCCATAAACCCATATAGTCAAACCTTACACGACCCGTATAATAAACAGGTCAAATGGGTTGACCCGTTTATGACCCGAACCTGTTTATTGACCTCGAGTTTGTGATGGGTTCGCGGGTCAAAGCTCAATTTTTCCGACTCTATTTCCAATTAAGAATAAATCAATTTTTTGTTCAATTAAACTGTCATAATATAAAAATATGCATTTTTTTTGAAGTAAAAAGAGCAAATAATTAATAAAGTTGAGAAATACAAGAAAAAATATTGGTACTTACAATACACTAATAACCTTTATAACAATGAACTTTTATTAGTTTGTTGTCTCAAACAATCTTATTTCACTCGAACAAATTGAATAAGTGTGCAAACATACAAAAAACATACAAAAAACAAATTGAATCATAACAAGTTATTAATCAGTAGTTGATCACTTTCCTGCAGTTCAAACGAATCTGACCTTCTTCCCCGGTCAAAACTTTTATGTTTCCCATTTTGACCATGGACTTGGCAAAATCTGCAGAGAATGCCCTTGCATTTTCGCTATAAGCTTTCACCAGCTCATCTGTGGACCCACCATTGAAGAGCGCCTGATCAGAGTGAAGCAATCCCTCTTCCTCGACCAAGTTATTGAAATAAGCCGTATCAAAACGTGCCGGTGATCGGTCTAGCGGAGCCAGGTTGGTATCGCCACCATTGCGTGGACATGATTTTCTACGCTCCTCGGCGAAGTCATCGTCTATGTTTGTTTCATTGTAGATGCGGTCCTTGAACGTGAGGCATTGCGCGAAACCTAGAGTGTGACCACCGGAGAGCGCCACCAAGTCTCTCTCATCAAGGCCTTGTCTTTGGAAGTTTTCGATCAGTGCAGGGAGGTCCATGAATGGAGATGGAATGTCTCTGTCTGCTTGGGTTCTGCTAGCAGTGGTTGAGTCCCTTCTTCCCAGTGGCACCATCCATGAAGGCCCTCCTAGCTGGAAATTAATTTTCAGTGGACAATATTTAGCGAAAGCAAATCGTCAGACGAATGATTTAAATACTTTCATTTTCTTTCAAAGACTGTAGGGTTTAATATCAAAGAAGTTGGATGTGTTATTCTTGGGTCATAATTATAAATAATAGAAGAGTTTGACATACGCACCGCAACAACAGAATCACGAGCTGCGACAGCCAAGATGTCTGCGCAAGAAAATACGGGGCGTCCACAAATTTTATCGACCTCTATTTTAATTTGGTCGATGACTTCGAATCCTCTTGCGGAGTTTTGATTAGCACGTGAGTTCTTTTCACTATCGATGGTGGACGTAGAATCCAGAAGAAGGGAGGCATCACAACCCTACATTAATCACAAAAACCAAACACATATGTAAGTATTAATGCACATCAAAATCAATAGTAACTACTTCATACCAAAAAAAAAAAAAGAAAAAAAAAACATCAGTGTATTACATTAACGAAACAATCGTGGAAATGAAGGCGAAGCAGAGATGCCCCCATGCGGCGTTCGTTGTACACCGCAGCCTCAACCACTCGCTTGATGGTAGGCAAAGCTTCGGGGCACACATGTTCATAGTAGTAAGGAGACAATGCTGAGAATGCTGTGGCCGTGAAGGCCAATATGAGGATGACGTTAAGCTGGAATGAACCGCGTGAAGCCATTAATATGATTTAGCAAATTAACTCTATTAGGCAAATTGAACTCTGAATTTTATGTTGTAATGCATCTTGGTTTTTGGCTTATTTATAGTGTGAAGGAAGATATAATGGTAACAGTTAGCTTACATCATCCTTGTACTTGGCCTAACAATATTAAAGATTATTTCTGCTTCTCGGAAGTTTTGTGTAGCCCATTTTTGCAAGAAACCCATATCCTCTCTTGTATCGCATGGATTCATTCTAATCATGTACTTTGTCAAATGAATTTGTGTTGATTCCATCAAAATTTTACTTACTTTAATATTATGGAAGAGATGCCTTCTTCAACATCAAGAAATTAAACATTTGTTTTGTTGCAGTAAATAATATATTTATATGGTTAGCTAGGTCAGAGAAGGTATTATGTACGTAACTGGATGCTTTTGTGTAAAAGTTTTCTTGAATTTTACGCGTTACGCTGTGATTTTTTCTCTGCAGTGGTTGAGTTGATCACTTGATCCACTAACCTATCAATAGTTTGATTTAGCTTTCGTTTGTGACTGTGAATTATCAATGGCCCACAGTTTTGTTTTTAATACGTTGCCGTTTCAATGCAATGGCGGCTGGAAGTTGTCTGTTGGTACCAATTTTAATAATTTCAGGAGTGACAAATATTTTAACCCTTTTAAAATCGTATTTACACCCTATATTAATAACATTTTAAAACCTCTTTATTAACCTTGAGTGATATTTATGAAAAAAAAAACCATTGAAACTACTATCACATATAATTTATCTGTTCATTTTTATATTCCCTCATGTAAACCGACCTTCATCTAAGCTCAACAGATCCAAGGCACAAACACCATTCATTATCTATTTTATTTATTTTCTACTCAAATTAACCTCACTCTACTTTCTCCTTAAACCATTTGATCCCACGCAGCAGATGGAAGATGAAACAATGAAGATCTATAAACCAACAAATGGAAGAGGAAATTAACTGTCATGGTTATTGTCAACCGGTTCAAAAGAGATGAGCATTGGCAATTCGGACGAGACGGAACACAAATTACCAGAGTAGAATGAATTTTCAAATCTAAAGTTATTTCCATTAATTATGCTTTTTTTTAATAAAGAATCCATTCATTCTTTGTTTTATAAAAAAAAACTCTCAACAGCTGCAAATTTTAAGAAAGAAAAAGTAAACAACATTTTAAAATAATTATAAATTTTGAGACGAGTTTTTGTTATAAGAAAAAATTATAAAAGGGATAATTTTGATATTAAGTGGGGTGTATTTATGAATTTTAATTATGTTAAATTTTTAATGGGATGAATATATTGAAGGGGTACATACAATTTTATAAGGCTCTAAATATCTTCATTCTAATTTAAGATCAAGTTATAACATATAATTTCCGTGTAGTCCAATTGTTTTTATCTTTGTTAAAAACATGAATAAAAGTGAATTCATGAATAAAAACATGAATAAATATTTTTTGAAGGATAACATCTAGATTAGTGTTTTGTCAAAATTTGTATAGGTCAAACATTACACCAATAAGTATGTTTCGGAAAACAATATTAGGTTGGTGGTGTGGAAAGCCTCTCACACTAATTACATCTAAAATGTTATGGGTCCGAATCATACCCATTTGTTCAATTCCCGAAATAGTACAAGAGTTGAAAAAAATGATATGGATAACGATTCCCACAAACGAATAGATAACCATTCTTACAAAAGAGGAGAAAATTTCCCATTTATTTTTTTATGAGAACCATGAGACTTAAATTATCCATATCCTCCTCAACATATAAAGGAAATGATGCAATCAACTCAACTAAGAATGGCATAACTAAAAATAGGGTAATGCTAGGCATCCTAATTGTTTTAAAAAAAATTCTTCCAAAATGATGTAGTACGTGAGGTGTCAACATCAAATCGCTCGTCCGAGGTGTGTCAGAGCAAGGTAAGGGCGGACTTGGCATAAGGAGGATCCTTGACAAGAATAAGGCCTTGCTTGCTAAGTAGATTGGAGGTTTGGTAGGGAGGATTCAGCGCTTTGGAGGAGAGTCTTATGCTCGAAATATAACGTTGAAAAAATGTCTCTTATATGGAGTTGGCATGGTCCCATTTTGGCTTCTTTCTTTGTCAAATAAGTGGGAAGCCTGCTGAAGAAAGGTTCTAAGTTGGCTAGTGTGATTCATTATGGATTTCGGAGGATGGTAGGTAGGGGGGATAGGGTGGATTTTTGGTCTAAAGTAGATGTGGATGGGAGTAGAGGTGGCAAAACGGTCCGGGCCAGACTGGGCCTATTAAAGAGACAGGCTAGGGGGGCCGACCTGTTTGTGAGGAGGATGGGCCCGGCCTGCGCCCGCGACCTGTTTTGAGGTGGGTCGGGCCGAGCCTGTGATGGGCCTATGGCGGGTCGGCCCGTTAAGGCTTTAATGGGCTTTGAATTTTTTTTATTTTTTTTAATATGTTAAGGTTTTATTTATACAATATTATTTTTTATACATTGTAATAATTTTTTGTAATTATTAATGTAATAATTTTAATATGAAATACATTTTTCATTTCATACAACAGTTAATTAGTTTTCGATAAATAATAAATTTTTGTAATTTCGCATTAAATTTGTGGTGAAAAGTATAAATTACAAATTATGATTGTTTCGTTAACAACCTTATCAAGAAAACAAAATGGGATAAAAACCCAATAGAGACTAGAGAGTGAGAGTGAGAGGTATCAAGTATATACTATAATAGTATACATTGTATAATATATAATGTATCGTGTATAGTATATTAGTGTATAATATATTAAATAAATAAAATAAATTATACAATAGTTGAAAGAATGAGTGAGAGATGTTGGAGATCGTAGAGAATAGAGAGAATAAAAGAGTAGGGAAGTAGAGAAAATGTAGAGAATGAGGTGAGGGTGAGGGTGAGGGTGCTGGGGGTATTTATAGGAAAATGTTAGGTTAGGGTAAAATTGGAAAAAATTGCAAACGATTTTAAAAAATATAATTTTTAAAAGTTTTTGGCATTTTTTTACCCCCCAACGGTCAACAACGGCTCCTGGATAATTACAAAAGTCACCCCTCAATTCAAATTTTAAAATTTAAATTTAAATTTATTTTTTGAAAATTTGAATTCTAGTGGGCCCTAACAGGCCGGCCTGATAGAAATCAAATTTTCAAAAACAATTAGTCCCACAGGCTGGGTTGGCCTGTAAAGCCCGCTAGAAATCAATTTTTCAAAAAAAATCGAGCCCATAGGCCTGGCGGACCAACCAGAAATCAATTTTTCAAAACAAAATTGGGCACACATGTCTGACGGGCCGGCCCGCAGGCCGAGCCACCTAGGCCCAGTCTGGATCACCAGCTTAATAGGCTTAGGCCTGGCCTGTGAAGTAGGCGGGTCCGGCTTGCCCGGGCCCGCAACCGAAACAGGCTAGGCCTGGCCGATCTCCAGGGCTCGGTCCTTTTTGCCACCTCTAGATGGGAGGTCGTTGAAGGTTGCTTTTCCTAGATGTTACTCTTTGGCTATTAATAAGAGAGGTGCGGTTCGAGATTTTGGTAGTTGGATAGAGGATGGCTAGAAGTGGTGCATTCAGACTAGAAGACAGGTTTTTGAATGGGAAAAATATCAGTGGGAGTGTTTCGTTGCCTTGTTGGATTACATTCCCATTCGAAGACACATTCCGGATTGCTTAGCCTGGTCGCTGAACTTTGATGAAATGTTCATAGTTGCCTCATTTCATAGAGCTTTGGAGGTCTCTTCGAATGCTAAAGTTTCGGTTCCGAAGACCTTATGGTAGGGGTGGTGTCCTCCCAAAGTGGAAATTTTCCTATGGCAATTATAAAGAGGTAGGGTGTTCGTTAAGGAGGTGCTTTAGAGATTTGGCATGCTTCAAATGATAGACCCGAACTGCCTGTTGTGCAATTCTGGTAGTGAAACGATCGATCATCAATTTCTGACATGCCCTTGTGGTTGAAATGCATTGCTTGGTATGGTTTTTTTTTTTTGTGAATCAGAATGTGAAATATTGGGTGGTTAGTTGGCTTGGCCTCTACCCAACTCCTAATCAACAAAGAGTGTGGACGTCTCTCTTTGGTGTTGCTGTTTGGTCAATTTGGGAGTGTAGGAATCAATTGTTGTTTGAAGGGAAGCAACCAAGCTTGGATCAGGTAGCAGTTCAGGTCAATATTTGGGTTATTTGGTGGTTTAAGCACCTTGGAATTGGTTCTCAAGACTCTGTAAATGCTCTACTGCGGAATGTGGGAGAGCTGCATGTGGAGAATAAGCCCCCCGTTCTGCAGCTGTTTTTTGGCCTGTTTTCATTTTTATTTTCCGAAAACGATTTCGAATTCACATTTGTTAACTGTTTTTCATTTTATTTTGAAAAATAAAAACAAAATGAAAAACGAAACCAGTGTTTAAAGTGAAAATTTTGAAAAATATTTGAAAGTTATTTTCTGAATTTGAAAAAAAAAACTTCAGTTGAAGACAATGAAGCCCGACTGTCTTCTGTTCACTCCTCTCAACTCTCAAATCTTAACTCCATCTCAAAGGTATCTCTGATTTTCTTCTTCTTCATCTGATCTTCTTCTTCTTCTCCTTCTTCTTCTCCTTCTTCTTCTTCTTCACCGCACCTATTTTTCTTTTGTAGATCTTCTTCTTCTTTTTCGTGTTCTTCCTCTTCTTTAGATCTTCTTCTTCTTCTTATTCTTATTCTTTTTTGTGTTCTTCATCTACTTCTGATTTTCTTCTTTTTATTTATCTTCTCATACCATTCCGACAATCATCTCGCATCTTTTATGGCCAATTCTTAACTGGTTTCCTCTTCAATTTTGAAAATATTAGAATAAGTAGATGGTTGATATGAAGTCTTTCAACATCTGAAACAAACAATCCTTTACAAATCAAAGGTTTAATCCTTAATATGACTTAAAACTTTTTTTATCCATCAAAGATCGTAGGGTTTGATGAATACTACAATTTTGAACTTCACAAAGGTATGCCTAATCAATGGGTCGTAATTATATGGGTTAAAATCAATTTTGCCCCTCTATTTTAATCTATTAGCTGTTTTGGTCCCTCTAGGTCCAGAATTCCTCCGCTAGGTCCTTCTGTTAAAATTTCGGTTAGAATTTGGATGTCTGACATGAACGGAGAGCAAAATGACCCTGTTACCCTCGATTTTTTTTAAAAAAAATTACTTATTAAAAAAAATTGGATCTCCACAATCCATTTGAGATGATGGACGGTGGAGATCATCAGATCTAAAGAATTAAATATTTAAAATTTATATTTTATAA
Organism: Dipteronia dyeriana; assembly: GCA_032871835.1. Classification (NCBI taxonomy): domain Eukaryota; kingdom Viridiplantae; phylum Streptophyta; class Magnoliopsida; order Sapindales; family Sapindaceae; genus Dipteronia; species Dipteronia dyeriana. The sequence continues at coordinate 15,598,185 of CM065299.1, read as the reverse complement.
ATATTAATAAAAATTAAAAGCAATTTAAAAATAAAATTAATAATTAAAAAATATTAACATAACCCTAATTCATTCGTTATCTCTCTATCTCCCGCAACTCTCTCTATCTCTCTTTATCTCTCTCTTCTTCATCATCTCCTTCATTTCTTCAACCCACCATAACTCACCAAACCCTAACCCTTGCTGCCACCACCACCAGATTCAACACAACCCACATTTAATTAAAGTTACAAAAAAAAAACTAAAAAATCCAATGAAACACCGAAACCATTCATCTCTCTCTCTAATTCTATAAAAGTCTAATTTCTACTAATTAAACATCATTGATCACCAAATTATTTGGACTCACTAAGTCGATGACTCGATCCCTCTGTTTTTTTTTCCTTTGATAAAGAACAGACTCAGAGTCTTTGAATTCGGTGAAGAAGACGAGCTTGCTGAAGGCGAAGAAGACAAGCTCGATCTAGGTCTCATCTCTCGATCTCGACCTCATTTCAACTTTTAGAGTCATTGAATTGTACTCGTTTAACGATTAGTTGTCGCACTCATCGGAGTTGGCCTCCACGACAGAGAGTTTTCTAGCAATGCCTGATTCCTCTCTCTAGATATGTGTCTGCTTTCAAGTTCTTTTGGGTTTGATTGGGCTTGGGTTTGGTCTTTGGTGGTTTGTGTTAGATTGAGATTGGGTTTCTGGGTTCTTATTTTAGGGGTGGTGGTGTTTGGTGGTTGGGTTTGGATGGTTTCTGGGTTCGATTGGTTTGGGTGTATGATGATGAAAAGTTGGTTTCTGGGTTTGATTGAGTTTGGGTTTGGTGCTTAGTGGTTTTCTGGGTTCAAATGGGATTGGATTTATGGGTTCTTATTTTAGGGGTGGTGGTGGTGTTTGGTGGTTGGGTTCTGATTTTTTGGTATGTTTGTGGGTATAGGAAAAAAATGTTGAATCTAGTGTTGATATGATGGTGATATTTGTGAAAGTTCTAGGTTTTGTGGTTCTGATGATGGTGAATATGAATGGTTGACTTTTATTTTTTTTTTCCTTTTCTGTTCTTTGAATCAAAAGTTTAGTGGTGGTAGTGTAGATGATGAAGGTGAGTCCAGTGATTGTTGATTTGTTTCGAAGAGAGAAAGGGTATGAAAGAGAGAGAGATTTTTTATTTTTATTTTAATGTGATTTTATTTAATATATATTTTTTAATTATATCACATTTTTAATCGTTTTTTGATTTTTCAATTATTAGTATTAGTATACCATTACTTAAGTAAGCTACCATTTTGCCCTCACACTATTAACGGAAATTTAAAAACTCTAACAGAATTGGACAATAGGGACAAAATTAAGGATTATTAGTAAACGTTTGGACATAAAGGAGGAATATTGGAACTAGAAGGACCAGAACGGTTAATTGGTTAAACTAGAAGGATGAAAATGATTTTAACCCTAATTATAAATAATAGAAGAGTTAGTACATACGTACCATCGCAATAATGGAATAACGAGCTGCCAGAGCTAAGATATCGGCACAAGAAATAACGGGGAGTCCATAAATTTTGTCGACCTCTATCTTAATATGGTCGTTGAGTTTGAATCCTATTACATAATGGTCGAAATCGAATACAAGTAAGTCAAAAGTCTAATTTGTATTTATACATATAAGATATCTTTTTTCTTTTATAGAAATAGTAGCCAAAAGGTCTAAAAGAAAAACCGACCAACAAGAAAGATCGGCCAAAACGAAGACCGACCTATAAGAAAGATCTACCAAAAGAAAGAATTTTATCTGCGAAAGATAGGATTTGTTTGACCAAAAGTTAGAGCTTGTTCGGCTAAATATTCTGGTTGGCCAAAATTATAGTCAGCCAAAGATAGAATCTGGTCTGCTAGAGTTCTTGGTCAACTAAAGACATAATCTGATTCGTGAAAAAAAAAATCAAAAATTAACCGAGAAAAAGTTTAAAGGGGCAATAAAGATCCAGGTCGAATACTTGGATTGTCTCGTAAAAAAAAAAACCTTACTCGGGCAAACAAAAAAAAAGAGTCAAGCCAAGTCAAATAGCATGAAGTTGAAGTTAGTTGAATAGAAAATTGTTCGTTCCATACAAGGCAGCGGAACATGGCCCCACTCACAACAAAAATACTCTGTCTAAAAAAAAAGGAAATCAGAAGCTGATTACGTAAAAAGATGACTATGATCATTTGGAGATTAGCCATGGACTGACTAGACCAAGAGCAAGTCCATCTCACAATGAAGTATCCAAAGGCGTCTCAGCTACCTGATTTGTGTTCCGAAGTCACTTATAAAAATAGGTCCAAAGATGTATCTCAACTACATAACTGTCTTGAAGATTATCATTCTGCAGGAAAAAAAAATGATGTGGTCAGAGCGTTAAAAATCAAAGGAAAAACTATTCAAATCCCCTTGGTTGAGTGGCCATGAACTCATCTAGCGGATTTGAGGGGGTATTGTTATAGGGATTTTTTTGACAGCTAGACATTTCAGAAAAGATAGTGGATAATCTGGAATATATGGCAGACCACATCATCAGAGAAGAAAAATAGTCTTTAATGATTGGCGAGCGATCGGGAAAGTCAAACGATCAACATTCTCCAAAGTCAAAGTTGATGTTTTTGGACGGGGTGGTCAAACTAAACTGATAGGTCAAGATAGGTCTAAACCCGATCGAGTAGTAAAACTGATCGGGAAAAGAGGACCTGGTTAGGTTCGGAAATGATCGGTCAAGAGATGCTCAGTCAAGATAGTAACGCAAGTTCAATTACGACTCAAATACGAATAAGAATAATCTTACACAAACAAGAAATCTAGAACAACATTCCAATAAGGAAATATTATTATCTCATCCTACATATTAGAGAGTCCAAATCAAGCAATAACTCTGCTCTTCTAGAAGATTGCACTTCAATCAAGAAATAAGTCCTAAATGGACTACTCAACTAGAATCCTACAAAGAATCTAATTCAAAGCACAAGATCTCCGAAACAGGAAAGAAGTTAAATACGACTTCATCAAGTAACAAGTCCTAATTAAACACAGCCACATTTTCCTTGTACAACAAGGATTAGGGTTCTATACATTTATAAATAGACCCATAATCTTAATGTGTAAAGAGGTTCAATCTCATCCATCTATGCGGAAGATCTAGATACCAAGGGATCTTAGGATCAATCGATCGATTCATCTATCTATTTATGTATACGAAGCATAACAACAGTAAAAGAGAAGGAGATATTGAGTGTCTAATCATTCTATTCATAATGGATTTCTTATTGCCATCGCCGACAGCCGTGGATGTTTCCCCGTCTTGGGGGCGTTTTACCACGTAAAACATGTGTTATGCTTAGTTTTCTTTTATTTCCTAGTTTTAAACATTATCGATCATGTATACAAACAAATCGTATCACGTCCATGTGGAGAAAGAGGCTTTGATTATTTAACCTTCGACTAGTTAAAGCTTTGATCTACCTACGTTTTAATGTTTAGCGGTTGACTTTTCAACGATCCAAAAATCGATGTCAACAGCTGGTGCTAGAATGAGGGGGGCTATAACTCAACTTTAAGGAACTCTCATGAACTGACTACAGAAAGAATTTAGATGTGGATCCTACATCTGAAACACCCCAGCAAACGATGTTTGGCAACACTAGGGGGTGGATCATAAGAAGTGCCCACAGTAGGAAGCACTGTCGCGACATAATTCAGAGGTAGGATATTGAAAGAGTAATTCTCACAAAGCTTCAACGTGCCCATAATCTGTCTGAGGAATTGCTTTCCCATTCTGACAACTTACATTACAAAAATCGTTGCAAGTTACAGAATTTCTGACCTTCAGGCAATAAAGTAAGTATTACTCCCTTTATAAAACTCAAAATTGTAAACCGTAAAAACCACAAAACTAGACCTCTAGACATTTCCAAGCATATATGGTCTGCAACCTAGTTCGGTTCATGCAATTTTTGGTGGACTCAGTAACACTGAAGCAAGAAACTCGTAGAGGATTTCCTGATCTGACCATCGATCAATAAAGCAGTCATATCTTCCTCCACAGAACTCGGATTTACAAACTGTTAGAACCGCTGGAAACTAGACATCCAAGTCTTTCCAAAAATATATGGTTTGTAGCCTAGTTTAATCTGATCAATTTTTTATTCCTCCCAAAATACTAAAGAAAATAGATCATGGAAATATTTTTGATTTGACCAGTGAACACTAAAATGGGTATATCTCCCTCTACAGAACTCGAAATCACAATCCGTAAAAACCATTGAAAACTAGACATTCAGAGCTTTCTAGAAATATATGGCTCGCAATCCGTAAAAACTGTTGAAAACTAGACGTTCGGCTAAAGTTCTGATCGGTGAAAGATTCATTTCGACCAAAGATAAAACCTGTTCGGCTAAAGATTCTGGTCAACCATAATTATAGTCTACCAAAGATAGAATCTATTTGATCAAAGTTCTTGATCAGCTAAAGATAAAATCCAGTCGATGAAAAAGCATCTGATTGACTAAAGTTTCTTATCGGCCAAAGATGAAATCTGATCGTCAAAGATTCCGATCCAAAAAAAATAGGCGACATGGTCTATGAAAAAAGATCACCAAAGAAGAGATGCCAGATCTTAATAGAGTTATTACAATGGGTCACATCCATAAAAATCAAGAGCATCTTGGCGACTACAACATAAACAGACGAAACAGCAAGATACTAGCAAGCCTGATAAAAAAAAGAGGGTGCTAGGGGGTGGATTATCAGTTGTATCAGCGTCAGGAGATACGTAAGCAAATAAATTCACAAATAAAGTTTGGTAAAAATAAAAAAACGCAAGATGCACTTAGAGAAAAGTTCACCTCGATGAACGTTCCATGATGGTAGAAAGCATCACAAGTCAATCATCAATTGAGTTAAATAAGATATCTGTTATCAGCGAAACCGACAACAACCGAAGAATTTACAAGCTTAGCAACTAGACTTTGGAGCATGAGTGGATCATTAGATCCAACTCAGAAAATATAGCTTTCCATAGGCTTTAATATCGATGAAGAATCCAATTATGATCATATCAAAGCAAACATCAACTAAACGATGATAAATTGACCGTCGAAAGCATAAAATGGCTTCACAGAAACCTCATTTTGGCTCCAGGTCGCTCAAATGGATAGCAATATAATCAGTCGACCAAGACCACATGTGCGATAATTAAAAGTTGATAATGTTTCATTTCCACAGCCTCACCAAGTTATTTAGAAATAACTCTACCACATATAACCAGCGAACAAAGCAGTAAAACCTGAGTGTTAGCCTATTTGGTTTGTCATAGTTGTTCAATTTAGTAGAACTACTCAACTTATCAGAACTGCTCGGTTCACCATAGGTATTTAGTAATTGCAGTTTAGCTCACTGTTCTGTCAGATACCTCAACCGGCTACTCAACGAAGCATTAAAAATAAGTGGAGAAAAAAAATGATGTGATGTTAAAAGCACTCTTGTTCGAATAAAATCTACTTTAACAACTGCTGGTGGGCCAAGGGTAGCACAGCACAGCACAGCAAAAGAGCATGCTACGTTAGAAAAAAAAACCGCAGTTGCAAAACAGCTTTTAGCAAAGTCACTTCTGTAACTGAAATGATTCGGCTGATAGATAAGAAAAAAAACACATAACTGATTGGTCCAAAGTTGACCAGTGTAATAAGAAAACTGATCGGTCCAAATTTGATATGTGTAGTAAGATAACCGATCGGGCCAAAGTTGATCACTGTAATAAGATGACTGATCGATCCAAAATTAATCAGTTTAATAAGATAACTGATTATTCGCAAAGTAATCAGTGTAATAAGATAACTGATGTACGCATAAAAAAAAAGATGGACTAGAACGGATGTGGGAGAATAAGACAAAAGCATATGGATCAACCACCACTTCTTAGCACATGTAAAAAGTCGAGTAGCAGAAGACCATTTCAATCTCGACGGTTTGATCAAAGGATTGCTTGTGGCTAAAAATTCAGTCATTCCTTGTAAAAAAAAAAGAATTAGATGGATCGTTATAATTCACAGAAGGTCTTAAAGATCGTTCACCCTAAGAAATATTTGACGATATCCGGGACATCGCAACTCTATTCTGGAGATAGAAACACCCACTACAGAGGTTAGTATCAATTATTAGATTGTCTTGTTTGCTTCTTTGTAGTGATTTCAGAAGGCATGAGATGAAATATTATACGAAAATATAAGGAGGGAACATCCGTGATTAATTGACTCAGAGCAACAACAAAAAATGTTAGCAATTTCGGATCCCCCATCAAGTGATGTTAAAGCTAAAATCTAGTTTTTACCTAATTATTTGATGGTCTGCGGATTAGTCAAAAAGCTCTAGACTACACGACCGAATAGTGATAACGAGGAGGTAAAATATTGTTAAACACTTTTCTCACCCTTATTTATCGAGACTCCTTACTATGCTTGCAACATAATATGCAACACATGTAGCTTTTGCATATTTCTCCTAAAATAGGACCATGCATATGTATGCTGTCATAGTGTGATTATCTATCACGAATGCACATAATTTACAAAATGCATACTGCATGTTTGTATACAAAGCACTCATCATGAAGGATTCATGGGTATTGTAAACAGTAGTCGTAGAAAATACGATGCATAGATCTAACTATTCATGTTCAGCATTTACATATGTTTATTATTTGTGCAAATGTTACTAACATACTTAGCACAAAGAGATAAAGCATGCTCAAACAGACATCTACACTTAAAGAAGTGTTAAAGATTGGACCAAGTCCGGCTAAACGTCCAAAAACTCAAAAGAGCATTAAAGGAGAAATTCTCCAGATAAATTTTGAGATAAATTCAAAATTTATCTCTGCCACATAGAGACATGCCCAGAAACCTGAGTCTGCTTAGGCAAAGGGTGCTCGAGGGGCCTAGTGAGGAGGTCGAAAGCGAAAGTTGTAAAGACAACGCATACTTTCCGAAACTAACTGGGTGCAATAAAAGGACAGTTAGAGCGCCTTCAGGTCACATGTACCTGATGGGATGCAATAAGAGTTGAATGAGGGATAAAATATTTATATTTAAAACAGTTGTCAATGCAAACTTTAACATTTCCTGGAAAATTAGTAAAATATAAGCTACCCTCATTGCAATGAATCTTGAACAATAGACTATTAGGAGACGTCTTAGTGACTTAGTTGACAGATAAAAGACAACCGTCTATAAATTAGACACCATGAAAATGGTGCCGAAGAACACTAATTGGTAAATATCAAGATTGATCATGAGCAGACTAAGCAAGCAAGGTCAAAGATTGTTCACACATCCAATCAGAGATGATCGGTTAATAAGAAAACCGATCAGGTCAGACCAAGTTCGGTCAGTTATTGAGGTAACTGATTGGGTCAAAAATGATCAGTTAATAAGATAATTGATCTGATCAAAGATGGTCAACTAATAATATAATTGATAAAGATAAAAAACGATCAGCCAATAAGATAGTTGATCAGACAAAAACGGTCAGCCAATAAGATTATTGATCGAATCAAAGCGATCGGTTTAATAAGATAACTGATCGGCCACAAAACTAATCAGTGTAATAAAATGTATGATTAGACTGAGGTAATTAGATCTCAGTATAAAACCAATATAAAAAAAATACTTGGTTAAGAACACTGTTTGTTACCGGGTAATCACGTACTCGAGCAAACTTGTTAACTAAGCCAATGGGTTACTCAGACTAAAAACCAGTCAAAGTGACACTTGGTTCAATTAAGTCAAATGAGATACCCAGCTTAGGAAAAAAAAAGACTACTTGGTAAATGACGAGACTGATCGAGAGCGACCCGGGCAAATCAACGTAAAAACCAATTAGAACAACTGACCAGAACAGAGATAACTAATCAGTTTAATAAGATAACTGATCAGTCGTAGAGTGGTCAGTATAATGAGATAACTGCTCAGTCCGAAGGAGATCAGTCCATCAAGATAATTGATCCATTACAAGGTAATAAGTTCGATAAAGATAACAAATCATATCCAAAGTGATCAGCTCAACAAGGTAACTGATCAGATCTAGAAGTGACTAGTTTAATAAAGATTCTTGGTTAGACTAGGGTAATGAGATACTCAGTATAAAATCAATTGGAGAGATTCTTGGCCAAGAATTCGGTTGTTACAAGGTAACTAAATGTCAATACACCTTCATGGAAGGATCCAAGCGAAGCTAAACGACGTTAAAAAAGGGGTTCAGATTCACCCTAATAGGCAAGAACATCCGAGTGTTAACAAAAAAAAAGTTAAATAAAAAAAATAAAAAAATGCCAAGTTCATCTCGTTGCATGATGGAATAAAAAAAATAACTCAAATGTAAAGACCGATCGAATCTGATGAGACACTTGATCAGAGTGAGGTAATGAAATGTTCAGTGCGAAACTAATTGAAGAAATACCAACATGAAAATTCAGTTTGTCATAAGGTAACGAGATACTTGGGCAAATCGATCAGGCATAGTAAAGCATATAAATTGACTAAGTCAATGGGCTACTTAAACTAAGACCAGTTAAGCACTTGGTCGAATTAAGTTAAATGAGCTGCTCTACTTGATTCGATAATATGCTCAACAGCTTGCCAAGCAGATCCTTTAAGAAAGTAGATCAAGAAGCTCAGCTCAAGTAGTTAAGAAGGTATTGTTATTCATAAAAATTGGTCGGCTGACAAGCCAACATTGTTACTGAAGTACCAGTAACTAAGTATGCCATGTTGCCAAAAGTCAACCAAACAACCAGTCAATACCTGGCCAAGTCTTTATCGTGGGCAAGCCCAATCGGACGAATTCAAAGACCAATCATCCATAGAAGTAAAACTGATCAGTTTAGTAAGATAACTTATCAGTCTCATATGATCGGGTTTGATAAGATATCTGGTCAGATGATCGAGTCTAATGAGATACTTGATCAGAATGAGGTAATCAGATACTCAGAGAAAAACTAGTCAAGTTAAAAAAAGTGACCTAAATAAGTCAATGGATTACACAAACTTAATGTCAGATGATGAGATACTTGACTAAATTAAGTTAAATGAGGTATTTAGCTTAAATAAGGAAACCAATGATACACTCAGTAAAAATAAAATACTTAAATATTTTTATTATTTACATGTTTATGAGTGTGCAGGTATACAAAACTGGTCAGAAAGATTGACCGGAATGGAAACTGATTGGATGCAAATAAAGCACTGTCAGCAATCTGGTCATCTAAAAAGAAAAGGGGGTAAAGACTTTTCTATTTAAGTTATATTTCTGTTAAGTTTAATATGTGCAAGTTCAGGCTCTAATGGACAAACGCATAAAAAGAAAAACAGTTAGGAGGCTTTCAAACGCAAGATCTGGGACACCTGAGCTGAAAGGATTGACGTTGGCTTGGAGTAAGAACCCCAAAAGGTGGATAGAAACTTAGCTACGCTGAACAAGCCTCCTGAAAATGGTCGAAATCGAATACAAGTAAGTCAAAAGTCTAATTTGTATTTATACGTATAAGATATCTTTTTCTTCTGCAAAAATAGTAGCCGTAAGGTCTTAAAAAAAGACTGATCTACAAGAAAGATCGGCCAAAACGAAGACCGACCTATAAGAAGATCAACCAAAAGGAAGAATTTTGTCTGCAAAAGATAGGATTTGTTTGACCAACAGTTAGAGTTCAGCCAAAGATTCTGGTTGGCCAAAATTATGGTCGGCCAAAGATAGAATCTGGTCAGTTAGAGTTTCTGGTCAACAAAAGTTAGAATTTGATTTACGAAAAAAAAATCAAAAATTAGCCGAGAAAAAATTTAAAGGGGTAATAAAGATCCAGGTCGAATGCTTAGAATGTCTTGTTAAAAAAAACCTTACTCGGGCTAACAAACAAAAACATAAAGTCAAGCTAAGACAAATAGCATGAAGTCGAAGTTAGTTGAATAGAAAAGTGTTCGTTCCATACAGGGCAGCGAGACATGGCCTCATTTACAACAAAAATACTTTGTCTTAAAAAAAGGGGGAAATCAGAAGCTGATTACTTAAAAAGATGACTATGATCATTTAGAGATTAGCCATGGACCGATTAGACCAAGAGCAAGTTCATCTCACAATGAAGTATCCAAAGGCATCTCAGAGACCTGATTTGTGTTTGGAATCACTTATAGAAATAGTTCCAAAGATGTATCTCAGCTATATAACTGTCTTGAAGATTATCATTCTACAGGGAAAATAATGATGTGGTCAGAGCGTCAAAAATCAAAGGAAAAACTATCCAAATCCCCTTCGTCAAGTGGCTAAAAACTCATCTAGAGGATTTGAGGGGGTATTGTTATAGGGATTTTATAATAGCCAAACATGTCAGTAAAGAAAGCGGGTAATCCGGAATATGTGGTAGACCATGTCATCAGAGAAGAAAAACAGTCTCTAGTGATTGACGAGCGGTCGAAAAAGTCAACCGATCAATATTCACCCATGTCAAAGTTGATGTTACTGGACGGGACGGTAAACTAAACCGATCAGCCAATTTAGGTCTAAACCCGATCGAATAGTAAAACCGATCAGGAAAAGAGGACCCAATCAGGTTGGGAAACGGTCAGCCAAGAGATGCCTAGTCAAGATAGTAACACAAGTTCAACTACGACTCAAATACGAAGAAGAATAATCTTACACAAGCAAAGAATCTAGAACAATATTCTAATAAGGAATATTATTATTTCCTCCTACATATCAGAGAGTCCAGATTAAGCAATAACTCAACTCTTTTGGAAGATTACACATCAATTAGGAAATAAGTCCTAAATGGACTACTCAACTAGAATCCTACAAAGAATCTAATTCAAAGCACAAGATCTCCGAAACAGGAAAGAAGTTAAAAACGACTTCATCAGGTAACAAGTCCTAATTAAACACCACCACATTTTCCTTACTTGTACAACAAGGATCATCGTTCTATGCACATATAAATAGATCCATAATCTCATTGTGTAAAGGGGTTAAATCTCATCCACATATGAAGAAGATCTAGATATCGAGGGATCTTAGGATCAATCGATCGATCGATCTATTTATTTATATATACGAAAAAAGCATAACAACAGTAAGAGAGAATGAGAGATTGAGTGTGTAATCATTCTATTCATAGTGGATTTCTTCTCGCCATCATCGACAATCATGGATGTTTCCCCGCCTTGGGGTTTTACCATGTAAAACATGTGTTATGCTTGGTTTTCTTTTATTTCTGACTTTCATACATTATTGATCACGTATACAAACAAATCGTATCATATCCATGTGGAGAAAGAGGCTTTGATTATTCAATCTTAGACTAGTTAAAGCTTTGATCTACCTACGTGTTAATGTTTGGCGGTTAACTTTTCAACGACCCAAAAATCACCGACAACAGATCACTTTCCTGCAGTTTTAATTATTAGTTTTTCACTTTCTTGCAGTTCAAACGAACCTGACATTCTTCTTCTGTTAAAACTTTGATGTTTCACATTTTGACCATGGACTGGTCAAAATCAACCGAGAATGCCATTGCATTGTTGCTATAAGTCTTCACAAGCTTATATATGGAGCCACCATTGAAGAGTGCCTGATCAGAACGAAGCAGACCCTTGTTATTGGTCAATTAATTAGTTAGAGAAATAAGTCTTCTCGAAAAGTGACAATGATGAGGGGTACAACGAAGCGAGTTTGGCATCGCCGCCACTGCTGGACATGTCTTTCTACGCTCATTAGAGAAGTCACGATGATCGATATTTGTATCGTTGTAAATGTAGCTTTTAAATCTGGAGTGTGCATTGTGTGAAACCTGGGGTGTGAGTGCCAGACAGTGCCACCAAATCTCTTTCGTTGAGGCCTTGTCTTTCGAAGTTTTTGATCTTGCTGGGAAGGTCCAAGAACAGTGAAGGGAGGTTTTTTTCTGCTAGTGTCCTGCTAGTTGTGATTGAGTACCTTCTTCTTGTTGGCACATTCTCGAAGGGACACAGATCCTCAAATGAACTTCCCCTCTACCTAACCACTTTGTTCTTTTAAGAATCCAGTACGAATGTGACATATGGATTTTAAAAAAATATGTGGTTGAGACTGATTTTCTTATTTTTTTTTCTTTTAAGTAAACTTAAAAACCGTTTTGTTGTAAAACTAAACCTAAGCCAACCGAAGCTAATAAATTCTAAAAATTTTCTTTTATGTCTTTATCTTCTCATACCATTCCGAAAATCATTCTCACATCTTTTATGGCCAGATCTTAAAAGGTTTCCTCTTCAATTTTGAAGAGATTAGAATAAGTAGATGGTTGATATGAAGTCTTTCAACATCTGAAATCAACCAATCCTTTACAAATCAAAGGTTTGATCCTTAAAGACTTATAACTTTTTTTGTCCATCAAAGATTGTAGGGTTTGATGAATACTACATTTTTGAACTTCACAAAGGTATGCCTGATCATTGGGTCGTAATTATAAGAGTTTAAATATTCACAAAGGTATGAATTCTGATCATTGAATACTACATTTTTCGTCCCTCTAGTTTAACCTATTAGCTAATCTGGTTCCTCTAGTTTCAGAATTCATCCGTTAGGTCCTTCTGTTAACATTTCCATTATAATTTGGATGTCTGACATGAACAGATAGCAAAATGACCCTCCTGCCCTTGATTTTTTAAAAAATATTTACTTATTAAAAAAATTGGATCTCCACCATCCATTTGAGATGATGGACGATGGAGATCACCGGATCTAAAGAATTAAATATTTTAAATTTTAAATTCTGATAAGTATTAATAAAAATTAAAAACAATTTAAAATTAAAATTTAAAATTAAAAATATTAACAAAATCCTAATTCATTCGTTATCTCTCTCTATCTCCCTCTTCTTCATCATCTCCTTCATTTCTTCAACCCACCACAACTCACCAAACCCTAACCCTCACTGCCACCACCACCAGACTCAACACAACCCAAATTCACTTAATTTTTTTAAAAAAAAACTATAAAATACAGTGAAACACCCAAACCATTCATCTCTCTCTGTAATTCTGTAAAAGTCCAATATCTACTAATTAAACATCACCGATCATCAAAATTCTTTGATCTCACTAAGTTGATGACTCGATCCCTCTGGGTTTTTTTTCTGTGATGAAGAACAGACTCAAAGTCTTTGAATTCGATAAAGAAGACAAGCTCACTGAAGGCGAAGAGGTCTCGTTTCTCAATCTTTACCTCATTTCGGGTTTTTAAGTCATTGCATTGGACTCGTTAAACGATCAGTTGTCACCCTCATCGGAGTTGGCCTCCACGGCGGAGAGTTTTCTAGCGACGCCTTTGTTCCTCTCTACATATTGATCACTCCTAAATAAGCACCCGTAATAGTACGGAGCCGTGGGAGTAGCACAATGATAAATTAGATTCGTTCCACGAGGATTGATGAATTGATTACCATAATTGATTGATTAAACTACTATTTAGACAAGTAAATATTTGATGATTAAATTAGACTACTAACACTAATTAAATATAAACTACTTCCAGAATGCAACTAATGAAACTTAAACAAACAAGAAAACAAGACAAAACCACACACAAGTAAGTGATTGTATTGCTATTAGGAACTTAGGCTAAGACCTTGAATCCACATAACCAATCCTCACCAATTTATAGACACACCATTATGAATTGTCGTATGTGAATTTTATCAAGCATACACGTCATTGACAGGAATGAGAAAATAACCAGGTGGACGCCAAAATGGGCACTCAAGAAATATCTTACGAGACATCATTAGGGAGAAGAAAAGCCCGAGTAAGCATATATAGAATGAAACCTACTCGGGATCAGTTAACAACATTCGGAACTGGTTAAAACAACGCTTCCACTCAGGCTCAAACGACGCTACTCGGGACCATCAGGTATTACTCTTACTCGGGAAAAAATACGACTCGCGTAAGAACTTGGTGCTTATTTCACACGGATTAAGTCATTAAATACGCGAAGATATCCATCAGGAAGGAATCCCAAATAAAATGGAACATTAAGTTAGAAGAGTCCCCAATCAGGAAATAACTTGATTTCTTTACGAAGACTACATTCTTATAAGGAAACAATTCCAAATTGAACAGCAATACTAGAATCCCACTCGATTTCCATAAGAGACTCGGAAACAAGAAAGAAGACAAATCAACCTCAAGCAAGTAACCGAATCACAATTAAATACAAAGATCTTGTATTACTTGTACAAAGCAGATTAGGGTTTTATAAGCATATAAATAGACTCATAATCTACTTCCAAAAAGATATAAGCAATATAGCATACAATAATTATAGTAAATACAGAGAGAAAAAAGAGAGATCGAGAGCTTGTAAACATCTTATTCTCTTAGTGGATTTTGGCTTGGTTGATCCTTCAACCACCCGTGGATGTTTCTCCGGCCATCGAAGTTTTACCATGTAAAACTTGTCTTTGTTACTCTCTCTGTATCTCTTTCTCAATGATTCAATAGCCGAAATCCGATCCTTGTTGGCTTTTTTGGCATAATCCAAAAATTGACGTCAACAATTGGCGCTAGAAGAAGGGGGGTTGAACTTTCGAACTTGTTAAAAAGCAATGGCAGGAAGCAGAAGTAGTTCAGGGAATGGCCAAATATCACCAGGCGATTTCTATATTGGCAATACGTCATAAGATCCTGTAGCAAACAAGGAAAACCAGCTTGTTCACCTGGCGGGGATCCAGCAAGGTCCTCCAACCAGCAGAGATCTTACGCTGCGTTTCCAAGAGGCCCTACAGCAATTGGTGACGGACGCAACAAGGGAAGAGATTGATCTACTTGCCGCAGGAGCACATACTCCTAATCCTCCACCCGCAAGGCTCCGTTCGATGGTGGTGGGGCCAGGAATAACTATGCCAAAAACCAAAAGGAACTCTTCCCCAATCAATCCAGCTGGACAGAAAACACTAGAAGAGGAAAATCACTAGAGGTTGGATTGCAATCAAACAATACATGCAGACATCGTAAATACGATCGGCGCAGAGGACGATCATCATCAGAAGACAATGATCAACACCATCGTAAACGTCATCATGGAGTCACACGAGGGTTCCGGCATCAAAGTGAAGAGTCTGAGGAAAGAATGACAGTTACCCAAAGGTTCAACCGTCAAGGAAGCCCGGTGGGGGACAGAGATGTCACAATCCAGAGCCTAACTCGAGAAGTAGAGAATAACAGGCGACAGATGAAGGCACTAGTCAGACTTTACGGCTGTAACGATCTATCCGACGATGACTCCGACAGTCCATTAACCAGGGAGATTTTACGGACCCCTTTCCCAGAAAGATTCAGGATGCCGCATGTGGAGCAATTCAAAAAAGATACAGATCCAAAGGAGCACGTTAGATGCTATAAAAGTACCATGGCTCAATATGCCCGCAGTGACCCCCTATTGTGTCTAAACTTTTCGTAAACACTGGGGGACACAGGCTCAGGATGGTTCGGAAGACTACCCCCGGCAAGCATCAGAAATTTCAGCGAGTTGAACAGGAGCTTTTCAAGGCAATTCCTGAACAACGTTCACAGAAAGAAGTCGGTGGCCTACCTCTCTCAAATAAAACAGGGGAAGGACGAGTCATTAAAAAAATACTTGGGCCGGTTCAGCCAAGCAGTATCAGAAATTGACGGCGCTAATGATGAAGCAATTATTGCTGCCTTCACCAATAACTTGCAGAATGGACGACTATCCTTCTATCTGAGAAGAGCACGGCTAACTAGGTATGCCAACATGATGGATATAGCGGGAGGATACGCTCTGGCCTAGGAAGAAGAGTTAGCTACAGGAGGAAGCAATATGCATGGAGGAAAGCCCGAACAGAAGAATACTGAATCCAAGGGGCGGAATTAAAAGGAAAAACGGAAAGGGAACCGTAAGGAGAAAAACAAGGATGGGGTTAATGGGCTTAACGCCGAACGGTCCACAGAGAAATACCAAGACAGATATACCAATTACATCCCTCTTCAGAAGAAACAAGAAGAAATTCTAGCCATCTTGGAAGAAAAGAATATGGTACAAGAACCGCGGTGACAATCACAGTTCGTCCGGAGAGATACAACCAAGTATTGTAGGTTTCATAAAGAAACCGGGCATGAGACTTCAAAGTGTTTTCAGCTCAGAGATTACATAGAGACTCTTATTCGGGAAGGGCACCTGCGGGATGTAATCTTAAAAAAAGATGAGAGACCAGAAACCAAAAAAGTCAAGGTTGATCACAACCCTGGTCAAAACCAAAGAACCAGCCTCGAAGCCAACCAAGTAATACATACAATTTTTGGAGGACCTTCTACTGGGAGAAGCAACCGAGAACGAACTCAGGAAATCAGAGAAGTAGTAGAAGCAAGGAATAACTTCGACGTAAACTCGGTTGAACCAGACCCGAAAAGGATAAAGGAAGAATGGGACCCAATAGTCTTTACAGAGGCAGATTCTCATAGCGTCGATGTTCGACCTAATGACGCTTTGGTTATAAGTGCCCGAATTGGCCATAGGGAAGTCCGGAGATTTTTAATAGATAATGGGAGCTCAGCAAACATCCTAAGTGTGTCCGTATACGACCAGCTAAGACTAGACCGAAAAGATTTACAGTATTTCCATACTCCTTTAAGAGGATTTAAGGGAATAGAGGTCAGGTCACTCGGGACTGTAAAACTACCTATGAAGATCGGAACGGCACCATGCCAGAGGACTGTCCTGCTCGACTTCGTGGTAGTTGACTTGGATAATTGGCCGTATAATGCATTATTGGGCCGGCCATTCCTGAATAAAACAAGGGCCGTGATGGCCACTTATGCATTAATGATCAAGTTCCCAAGAGATAATCAAGGGATCCCAAGAGATGGCCCGAAGAGCAAATCTGTCAGTATACAGAGACAGGCATGATGCTGAACAAGTGTACACCATAATGCAGACAAATCAGTTTAAAAAATCCTTGTCATTCGAACTGGATCCAAGGGAGGGCTCGAATGAATACAAAACAGAATTGGTTGAAGTGGTACTTGAAGAAGACAAACCGGACAAGAAAATCAAGATAGGGGCCAACTTGGATGGAAAAGTCAAGCAAGACTTAACCAATCTGCTTAGAGAATACAAAGATGTATTCGCCTGGAGTCACGAAGATATGATCGGGACAGATGCCCGAGTAATATCCCACCATCTCGCAATAAGCCTGAATGCAAAACCGGTAATACAAAAGAGAAGATCGTTCAATCCTGAAAGAAGTCAAGCAATCAAAAAAGAGGTGGAAAAGTTACTAGCGACTGGATCAATCAGAGAAGTCAGCTACCCCCAGTGGGTCGCCAACGTAGTCCTCGTCTAGAAGAAAAATGGACAATGGAGGATGTGCGTAGATTTCACGGATCTAAACAAGGCATGTCCAAAGGATAGCTTCCCACTTCAAAGGATAGATCAGCTGGTGGATGCCACAGCAGGTCATGAATTACTCAGCTTCATGGACGCTTACTCAGGATATAATCAAATCCGGATGAACAAAGCTGATGAAGAAAAAACAGCATTCACAACGGATCAGGGTTTATATTGCTACACAGTAATGCCCTTCGCTTTAAAAAATGCAGAAGCTACGTACCAAAGGTTTGTCAACAAAATCTTCACTCGGTAAATAGGAAGGAACATGGAAGTGTACATTGATGACATGTTGACTAAAAGCGTCTCAGCAGATGAGCATGCCCGCGACCTCCGAGAGACATTTGATGTTTTGAGAAGATACCAGATAAAATTAAACCCAAACAAATGTTTATTCGGAATCCATTCGGAAAGATTCTTAGGTTTTCAAGTCCATCAAAGAGGAATCGAAGTTGATCCCGAGAAGATCCAGGCTTTGCAAGAAATGACTTCACCTAAAACATTGAAAGAGGTACAGCGCTTAACAGGGTGTTTAGCCTCCTTGGGAAGATTCATCTCAAAGGCTACAGACAGGTGCGCACCTTTATTCAAGATAATCAAAAAAGGGAAAAGCCTGGAGTGGAATAAAGAGTGTGAGCATGCATTCTTAAAAATAAAAGAGTATTTGGGGCAAGCTCCCATCCTCTCAAACCCGTAAAAAGGGGAAATACTTCACCTGTATTTATCAATAACCGAGCTTGCAGCAAGTTCAGTCTTAGTCAGAACAGAAGATAGAGTGCAGAAACCAGAGTATTATACTAGCAAGGCACTCGTACCGGCCGAGATTAGGTACTCACAGGCAGAGAAGATAGCCTTAGCATTGGTTTCAGCAGCAAAAAAGCTAAGACCATATTTTCAGGCCCATACGATCCAAGTTCTCACCAATTGCCCATTAAGGCAAATCTTACAAAAGCCAGAGATATCAGAAAGACTTACTAAATGGGCAATCGAGTTAAGTGAATTCGATATTCATTATGTCCCCAGAACCTCCCTCAAAGGACAAGCGGTGCCAGACTTCATAGCTGAGTTCACAGAACCAAACCTTGAAGCAAAAAGACTGTTGGATAAAAATTTCCCATGAAAACTATATGTTGATGGTTATTCAAACACTCATGGCAGCGGGGCAGAGATCGTAGTTCGCACCTCAGAAGGAGATGATGTTGAATGTGCCATGAGATTTGATTTCAAAGCAACCAATAATCAAGCCGAATATGAGGCATTATTAGCTGGACTCAGAGTCTGCATAGCTCTCGGGGCAGCTGAAGTTGAGATATTCAGCGATTCACAGGTAGTTGTCAACCAGGATATGGACAAATACCAGGCAAAAGATGACGGAATGATTGCCTACCGTGACATCGCAAAACAGCTCCTCCAGAAATTTAAAGAATACAAGATCGCTTAGATCCCCAGAGAAGAAAATGAAAAGCCAGACGCTTTATCTAAATTAGCGTCAGCAACAACCTCAATCAGATCTAAAACTATTCCAGTTGTACACCTCCTTAAACCGAGCACAACTGAACCTAAGCATTTGGAAATTTCATAAATCCGAACACCGCAAGACGGTTGGATAGTCCAGCTGAGAAGGTTCCTGGAAGAAGAGGCGCTCCAGAAAGATCCGGTATTAGCAAAGCGCATCAGGTATCGATCGGCTAGGTATACCATGATCGGAGGAGAATTATATAGAAGGGGGATTTCTCGAGCTCTCCAGAGATGTATACCGGAAGAAGATGCACATCGAATACCTCAAGAGATCCACGGAGAAGTTTGCGGGAACCACACTGGGGGTAGGAGTCTGGCGCATAAGGTACTCAGGCAAGGCTATTATTGGCCTACACTTTTTTCAGATGCATAGCAATGGTCGAAAAGTTGCAACATCTGTCAAAAAATTGCCAACGATATCCGACAACCCCCAGAAAAGCTCAGAAATCTCACTGCCCCATGGCCATTCTCCATATGGGGCCTAGGCCTTATCGGGCCAATGCCAGCTGGGACAGGGGGTGGAGCGAAGCATGCCATAGTAGTTATCGATTATTTCATAAAATGGGCAGAAGCTGAAACGCTGGTGCATATCACGGAAGCCAACACCACAAATTTTGTAAAGAAAAACATACTTTATAGGTTTGGAGTTCTGGACACTATAATCACCGATAATGGCACTCAGTTTGATAACCAAAAGTTCAGACAGTTGTGCAAGAAGTATCATATTGCTAACTACTATGCGACACCAGCTCTTCCACAAACAAACGGGCAAGTAGAAGCAGTAAATAAAATTATCAAGCACACCATTAAAGCAAAGTCAGATGACAGAAAAGGAAGCTGGGTTGAAAAGCTTCCTGAAGTATTATGGGCATATCGGACGACAGCAAGGACTTCAACAGGAGAAACTCCGTTCACCCTAGCGTTCGGAACAGAAGTTGTCATCCCCGTAGAAACATCGTATGCGTCCCCCCGGGTCAGGCTATACGATGAAGAACAAAACGTTTATACGCTACTACAAAGTTTGGATGAGCTATAAGAAAAAAGGGAAAAGTCCCGAATAAGAAATACAGCCTATCAACAAAGAGTAGCTCGCCACTGCAACTCTCGTGTTCGGATCAGAAAATTTCAGTTAGGAGACCTGGTGCTCAGGAAAGTGTCATTGAACACAAAAAATAGAGCCGCAGGATCCCTGTCTGATAAATGGGAAGGTCCATACAAGATCGAGGGGATAGCTGGCCATGAAGCTTATTGGATTGCTCGACCCAATAGAAGGGTGTTACCCCGACCATGCAATGCCCAATATCTGAAAATTTTCTATCCTCAAAATATATATATATATATATATATATATATATATTGAATATTTTATTCTTTTATTGGTAGGATAAATATTAAACTGTAAATTAAATCTGCTGATTTTTTACAGTAATAAATAAAATTACTTGGAATTTTCGAAAGGATAGCATCTAGTTCGGGATTTCAAAAAAAGGCATATGATAATAAGAACATATGGAAGCAGAGCATGATAATAAGAACATGCAAATAGAATTCTCGGGAACATCAAATCCCGAATGGGCGGAGAAGCTCGTAGGAGCATGCCAGCCGAGCAGGGTCAAAATAACCTTTGCAAAAAGGCAAACCCGATGCACCAGACTTTGGAAAAAAGCTTGGGACGCTATCGGTAGAAATTCCGGTGAAATGCATAGCTGTGTTGAAGCAACTTTTTAAAAAAAAGAGCTCAACGATTCAGCAAAACCTTAAGCATAAAAACTAGGGAGACGTCCTTGGTATTGTGTAAGGACTCGAACGTATGATCATGGTGAGCCTTTATGTAATCTTCGGGTAGCAATCGGGTATGAAACACAAGTGCAAACTTACCTGTTTCAAGATGACTCGGTTAATAATAAACAGCCAGTTTAATAAGATACTTGGCAATTAAAGTCATTTGGGTAACGACCGATTTAATAAGATACTCGGTTAAGTTACCCGAACATCGAAGAAGCCAGTTTAATAAGATACTTGGCAATTGAAGTTATTGGGGTAACAACCGGTTTAATAAGATACTCGGTTAATTTACCCAACCATCAGCCAGTTTAATAAGATACTTGGCAATTGAAGTCATTCGGGTAACGACCGGTTTAATAAGATACTCAGTTAAGTTACCCGAATATCGAAGAAACCAGTTTAATAAGATACTTGGCAATTGAAGTTATTCGGGTAACAACCGGTTTAATAAGATACTCGGTTAAGTTACCCGACCATCAGCCGGTTTAATAAGATACTTGACAATTGAAGTCATTCGGGGTAACGACTGGTTTAATAAGATACTCGGTTAAGTTACCCAAACATCGAAGAAGCCAGTTTAATAAGATATTAGGCAATTGAAGTTATTCAGGTAACAACCGGTTTAATAAGATGCTCGGTTAAGTTACTCGACCATCGGCCAGTTTAATACAACACTCGGCAACAATCAGTAAAAAATAGACCAAAAACCATTCAACTCAGAACAAAATTGAATTTTATTGCTCTTAAAAGAATGGTTACAATTCAAATAATGGTTCTTTACAAGTAAAAAATAAAGAATCAGAATCTTCTACAAATCTACAAAATTAAGGTTGCGAGGATTTCAAGCCTTTGCCAATACTCGGATCTGGCACCATCTCGTATTCACGAAGCAGGCTCTCATTAGACGGCCAAGTAATATCATCGATAGTATCATCCTTTCACTGGCTGTAATCTTCACCCGGGACTGGCCCGACATCCGGGACTACACCCTAAACCAACTCTTGACTAGAGTAAAAAGTCGAGAGAGAATGCTCGGACGAAATCTCTAAATGCATAGGATGGGGCTCTTTGCCTTGACTACGATAGTAGGATCTCCATTCCTTCATCTGAATCTAAAGAGATTCCAATGACCGGTCCACATGGTGTTTGGTCGCCCTATTCTTGACTTTGAAGAACTCGCCGGCCGAAACTAGCCCACGTTGAAATTCTCGAAGAAGTAGGGCATCGTAAGCAGGGGATCTTTTAAAAAGATCCACCCCTTGGAATTTTAGTTCCAACCTGGCCTCTCAAGAAAAGGATTCAATTGTCAGCACTTGGTGCTCCAGATCTTCAATTTTTTGGTCATACGCCGACTTCGCTTGCTCTGCCTCCTGCTCCGCCTTAAGCATGGATTCTTCAGCAGAAGAAAGAAGATTTTGAAGCTATGCAACCTTCTCCTCTGCTAGAGATGTCTTGTTCTCGGCTTCAACCAGCTTCGCCAGGCAGTGGTCGGCAAATATCTGTACATAGTCGACCTATTGCTGATAAGCCTGCTCAGCTCGAGCACGACCCTCTTCACTCGCCTTCAGCTGAGCCTCTAGACTCCTTATCTGATCGGCTTGACATTGTTGCGTCTGAACAAGCTCAGCAAATTCGGCCACCATCTGCAAAGGAATATACTAAGAAATCCGGCAGAAGCAAAACAATAAAGGAGTCAGAATTAACTGAGTTAGATTTAACTTATATAAGATGCGCCATTGAAAACGTTTTGGAGATGTTCGGGCAGTGAACCATCTCTAAAACCACTCCAGCGGTCCTGCCCGATATAAGCCCGACCGGAGGACATCCCCTGTAGCATATCTTAGGGAGAAAGGAATAAAGGAACCCCCGAGGGTTCAGCTCCCAGATTTCCAAATTCGGGGGCAGGAGAAGCCCTATTCGGCTATAAGGATAGAGAAGGAACCCCTGAAGGTTCAACCCCCATATCTCCAACTTTGGGGGTAGAAGAAGCCCTACTCGGTTCTGAAGTGGCTGCATCTACTGATGCTCTAGCACCAACACTCGGGGCAATCTCATCCGTAACATCTTCGTCGCTGGAGTCAATGAATGAGACTACCCGAGGAACTTTGAGAGGACGAGAAGGTGAACTAACCGTCTTTCGCTTCTCACCCCGAGAACGGTGGAAGTTAAGATCAGAGGCAGGATCTTCCTGCAGATCATCCCGAAAAGACTCAAAGAATTTGGCACCAGCAGACACTTGATCCGTCGAGATGTTACCACCGTCGCCAACTTCAAACTGTCCAACAGGCGCTTCACCTGGATCCTCATACTGTCTCTCCCTATTTTCAGGTAGTTGGGTGTCAGTCGACTCACCTTGGCCACTTGGACCAATAAAATCCTGAGTAGAAGGCTGAGCTTCCCGATTAATGCGCTCGGGAAATTGCTCAGCAATATCAGTTTCCTCATCAGGCTCGGGTGGAGCAATACCCTCATCACCCTGACGGGAAGCTTCCTTTCTACTCACTTGTAGAATCGCCTTCACCTAGCGAGCCTGAAGATCGCTGACAACGTCCGTATCAAACACTAAAAAAAAAATATGTTTAAAAAAAAGAAAAAAAAAAGCAGAGAAACACAACAGAATAGGCGTCGAGTTACTTACATCGCCTGCAATGGCCCGAAATCTGTCTGAAGAAGCCGAGCTTTATTAAGTCATCCTCTTTGAAAAGATAGCTCTTGCTTCTCTTTTCCAGAGTACGAACTGTTGCCCGAGTCAGCCTCTTCAGCTCTGAATCACTATAGTCAATTGTTTTCTTGTTCCACACTTTGGGGGAAAAAAAGAAGCGGGGAACACTGAACACCATTTGGGAATCCCCAAATCGAATAGTGATATCAAGCCCGAGAGCCCCTCCAGTAAAAAACCAATTGTTCTTCCAAAAGTTGTTGGATGTAGGGAATTCCCATATGAAACCCTTCTTTTTTGGGTCATCAGAAGCATCGACCCCCGATTCGCCTGTGCTTCTTTGGAGACCCAACCGTCCGAAGAAGTAGAAGCAAGAAAATAGGTCCCCGTTCTGCTAACCTGCCTCAGCGTAAAGAAATGCCTGATTTCATTCAGGGAAGACGGCGAAAGGTTCATTCGACTGAACATGTGCCACATACACATCAAGGCTTTGTAACTATTCGGGGCCAACTGAGCTAGGGTTATCCCTGCTTCAGCCAAAAACCAGGCAATACAAGGTTGAAGGGGAAGTGTGACACCGCAGCAAAGCATCGATTCGTAAATCGCGACCATGCCCTCAGGAGGATTCCATACGGCTCTATCCCCCCAGGAACCAAAGTGACTGAGTCGGGCAAGTCGAAACGGGAGCGATATTTTTCTATCTCAGCTGGCCCGACCACATTCGGCTCAGTATCAAAGCCACTCGGGCGAGTATCAGAAAACAAAAGGCGAGACGCCTTGTGCACTTCATCAACGTCACCCTCGTTAACAGCTGTTCCCTGGTCTGAACGCTGCCCAAGCCATGCTTGTATACC
The DNA here is from genome assembly GCA_032871835.1 of Dipteronia dyeriana. Lineage (NCBI taxonomy): Eukaryota > Viridiplantae > Streptophyta > Magnoliopsida > Sapindales > Sapindaceae > Dipteronia > Dipteronia dyeriana. The sequence goes on along the minus strand of CM065299.1, from coordinate 15,573,931 downwards.
TTACTTCTGCTCTGATGTTTACCCATCCTTCGAAAAGATACCCTGTGATCAGAAATATCAGAATCAGAACTAGATGGAGAACTCGATACAAGGCTAAAAGCGACGTCAGGGTGAAGCCCAGAAACATCAACCTCTAAGAATAGAGGTTCATCTATTGGGATATCCCCCAGTAATCGTTTAATGCAAGATACTAACTGGAAATCCCCACTTTCTAATGCATCAAAAGCGATTTTAAAAAGACGATGGAGGGAAGATGGCCCCATTAAAACTAACCTTGAATTGAGATGGATGCAAGATCTTCAAGCGGAGAATCGTGAACTTCTGGATAAAGAAATCTGAGTTTAAAGAAATTTCTGCTGAATTTTTGAGAATAAACCAACAATGTCTCTCGGTGAAGAATTTAAAGATGAGACGGCACGAAACCCTAGGACTTCAAAGCGGAAAAAAGTTTATGACGAAACTCGATGACGTAGGCGGGGTTTGGGGAAATGCAAAAAATCATTTTTCATAAATGATATTGAAAAACGAAGAGACAAGGGACGCGTGTCAAAACAGGAAGTAACCCTCAACCGTCAGAACTTCAAAACGTTGTTATCATTTAAGATCTCGCGTGATGAAGCGAATCGAAATTATAGGGTCACCATTAAGACCACCATTATGACATTATGGCTATTCTGACAAGTGAAAATTAAGACGATTAAAATACTCTTGCCCGAAATGAAATTTACTCGGTAAAAATATTTTAAAGGGGTATTGTCGTATGTGAATTTTACAAAGCATACACGTCATTGACAGGAAGGAGAAAATAGCCAGGTGGACGCCCAAATGGGCACTCAAGAAATATCCAACGAGGCATCATTAGAGAGAAGAAAAGCCCGAGTAAGCATATATAGAATGAAACCTACTCAGGATCAGTTAACAACACTTGGGACTGGTTAAAACAACGCTTCCACTCGAGCTCAAACGGCGCTACTCGGGACCATCAGGTATTGCTCTTACTCGGGAATAAATACGACTCGAGTAAGAACTTGGTGCTTATTTCACACGGATTAAGTCATTAAATACGCGAAGATATCCATCAGGAAGGAATCCCAAATAAAATGGAACATTAAGTTAGAAGAGTCCTCAATCAGGAAATAACTTGATTTCTTTACGAAGACTACATTCTTATAAGAAAACAATTCCAAATTGAACATCATTACTAGAATCCCACTCAATTTCCATAAGAGACTCCGAAACAGGAAAGAAGACAAATCAACCTCAAGCAAGTAACCGAATCACAATTAAATACAAAGATCTTGTATTACTTGTACAAAGCAGATTAGGGTTTTATAAGCATATAAATACTCATAATCTTCTTCCAAAAAGATATAGGAAATATAGCATACAACAATTATAGTAAATACAAAGAGAAAAAAGAGAGATCGAGAGCTTGTAAACATCTTATTCTCTTAGTGGATTTTGGTTTGGTTGATCCTTCAACCACCCGTGGATGTTTCTCATGCCATTGGAGTTTTACCACGTAAAACTTGTCTTTGTTACTCTCTCTACATCTCTTTCTCAATAATTCAATAGCTGAAATCCGATCATTGTTGGCTTTTTTGGCATAATCCAAAAATCGACGTCAACATGAATAAATTATGCAAATGCATATGTAGACTCGTGACACCCTCTATTAGTCTCTACTCTCTCTCGAGTAATAGAAACAACACTTATATGTACCAATAACCTATCTCTCGATGATCATCCGAAATACACACAAGTTCATTAAGCTTAGTGGTTCACTAAGTGAGTCCTAGAGACTAGCCTCAAGTATTTCTACCTTACTATACCTCTATCATACATTTCATCGAGCACGTTGTGTGCTTCTCCTCTCGGTACATCACATAACAACAAAACAAACATCAAATGCTAGCTAGACATTCAATGTTAATTAAAACATGAAACGCATATACATAAACACAAGCAATGTTAATAAAGTGGTGGTTTTTATTAGTAAATCATGGTAAATGTTTCATCCTGGCCTTAGCCAATATGAGTTTAGTTCATAATATAATAAATGGCTACAAAATATGTGATTTTCATAAAGCCATAATCAAATACAAGTGCTAAATGAAAGAGAGAAAGGTTAAGAATAAACTAAGTGTAGATGTCTTCTCTCTTGGTTGGTTGAATGTGCTTGACTTGCTCATTCTCTTGATGCTCCCCTCTATGCTCCAAGGTTGGGTTTTTATGGTGGGAAATGGTAAGAAGGTTGGGTATTTTGTGTTTGGTAGAATGGATTTGAAGTTTGGATGATATATTGGAGAGTTGATGAAGTGATTTGGTGAAAGTCTTGGGTGAAAGGTGAAGGATTTTGGTGAAAGGCAGTGTCTTGGAGGTTTTGGATTGTAATGGGAGAAATTGGAGCTTAAGGGTCGTGCAAGATGTCCTAAGAAGAGCTGAAGTTAGGTACATATAGAGTGTGGGAATTAGGGCATGATAACCTAAAAATTCTGCAGATGTGGCTACTTTGCGCGGTACGTGCGCAATACACTTTAACGCGCGAACTGCACAACACTTCTAAACCAAATGCGCTATTCGTCTGCACTCCATTTTAACACACAAACTGCGCAACATTTCTGGAACAAATGCGCTATACATGAGCACTCCGGTTTAACGCACGAACCGCGTAACATTTCTGGAACAAATGCGATATACATGCGCACTCCACTTTAACGCATGAACTGTACAAAGTTGTCTTCTTTCTTCACCAGCTTCCATTTAGCCTTGATTTCTTCCAATTTTACACAAACACCCTTGGAATCTATTATGGCATTCATAAACTCATTTAACCATTAAATACATCTGTTTTATCGAGAAAACGAAGGCAAATGATAGGTGAAAGGGGCTACACCAAATGTAGAAATGGGAGTTATCACAGATCTATGTCTGCCTTTTTGTTCTTTTGAGTTTGGTGGTTTGTGTTCGATTGGGATTGGATTTCTGGATTCTTATTTTGGGGGTGGTGGTGTTTGGTGGTAGGTTTGGGTGGTTTCTGGGTTCGATTGGTTTGGGTGTGTGTTGAAAATTTGGTTTCAAGGTTTGATTGAGTTTAGGCTTGGTGTTTAATGGTTTTTGGGTTCGATTGGGATTGGGTTTCTGGGTTCTTATTTTATGGGTGGTGGTGGTGTTTGGTGGTTAGGATATGATTTTCTAGTATGTTTGTGATTATAGAAAAAAAATGTTAAATCTAGTGTTGGTATGGTGGTCATATTGGTGGAAGTTCTATGTTTGGTGGTGAAGTGGTGTTGATGATGATGGTGAATATGAATGGTTGATTTTTATTTTTCTTTCATTTTTTGTTCTTTGAATCAAAATTTTGGTGGTTGTAGTGTAGATGATGAAGGTGAATTCGGTAATTGTTGATTTGTTTCGAAGAGAGAGAGAGAGGGTATGAAAGAGAGAGATAGAGAGAGAGATTTTATTTTTTTTAATGTGATTTTTTTAATATTAGTTTTTATTTTTATTTTTTTATTAGTTCAATTTTTTTATTTTTTTTTTTATTATTATTCAATTATTAGTATTAGTATACCATTACTTAAGTAAGTTACCATTTTGCCCTCACACTATTAACGGAAATTTTAAAAACTCTAACAGAATTGGACAGGAAGTACTAAAATAAGGATTATTAGTAAATGTTTGGTCTTAACGAAGGAATACTAGAACTAGATGGACTAGAATGAATAGTAGGGTAAACTAGAGGGACGAAAATGATTTTAAACCTAATTAAAAATAATAGAAGAGTTAGTACATATGTACCATCGCAACAACGGAATAACGAGCAGCCAGAGCTAAGATGTCGGCACAAGAAATAACGGGGAGTACACAAATTCTGTCAACCTATATCTTAATCTGGTTGATGACTTTGAATCCTATTACATAATTTTCATTAGCAACTGAACTCTTTTCATCGTAGATTGTGAATGTTGAATCCAGAAGAATGGAGGCATCACAACCATAAATTAATCACATGGGGTAATTTCATTAAAGTCCTTACTTTTTTTAACAAAATTTCACCTATTTAAAAGTCTTTTATACATTAGCAACTTAAGTCTTTTATTTTTTTTAAATATATCACTTTGGTCCATTTGATCAAAATACTAACGGTCAACTATATATATATATATATATATATATATATAAGTGCAATTTTATCTTTGTAAAAATGATTTATTGAGTTTTAAAAATAAATAATATTAAAATTGTTTATAAAAATAAATAAACAACAAATATTTATTTTCTAAAAAGCAATGATAATAATAATAAATTTTTAAAAAGAAAAAAATGGATTATGAAAAAATTAAAGTTAAAAGTAATAATAATTAATAAATGGATCCCCACCGTTGGATTTGGATCAATCCAATGGTAGAGATCCATTTACTTTTTTAAAAAAAAATTGTTTCTTTTAATCTTTTGAAATATTTTTTTAAATTTTTTTATGAAATTACTTTCAATTTATTATTTATTTTAACTTTATATTTTTCATAATCCATTGGTTTTTTTTCTTGTTTTAAAATTTTTAAATTTTTTATTTTTTTAGAAAATAAATTTATGTTGTTAATTTATTTTTATAATCCATTTTAATATTATTTATTTTTGAAACTCGATAAACCATTTTGACAAGGGTAAAATTATACTTATATATATAGTTAGAGTTGACCGTTAGTATTTTGTCAATTGGATTAAAGTGCTGTATTTTGAAAAAACAATAGACTTAAGTTGTTATGAGAAAGACGTTTAAATAGATGACATTTCATAAAAAGTAAGGACTTTAAGTGAAATTACCCCTAATCACACACACACACACACACACACATATATATATATATATATACAAAACGTTTCACCTCAGTGCACACTGATATAACTACAACAGTATCAATGCATGTGAGTTGTTAGAGTACTTTGACTTAGTCGTTATTAAAGTAGTTGAATCTAACGAGCCACATGCATTGCATTAATGTATTTACATTAGTACGCACTGAGGTGAACGGAAATATATATATTGTTAACCGAAAAAGTTGGCAACCTCTCTAAAGAAGCATTTTCTCTGTTGAAACAGACATGATACCAAGGGGGACCCCGATTCACCAGGGACCCGACTCTCGAAAGGACCCGATCTGAAAGGAACCTGATCCCTAGGGTAGCTAGGTATGCCAGAAACCCTCCCCGATAGTAATCTAGATCGTTGTCGGTCAACCTCAACCATCACACAATCGAGGCCTGATAGTGGATTCGATCCCGGCCAGTCCTCTTGAGGTACCCGATCACAGCTGATGGATCCGACCCAACACTGGAGAGTCCAATTGTTTGCAAGCGGGACAGAGCAACCAAGACCAGCTTACCTACCAATGGTGGACGTTTGCAACCACGACCAAGCCCTCAATTATCCCAAGAACCTTCTATAACGACTCAAACACCTCCACCAAGCATCGATCCACGTTTGGGGATGATGTTAACCCTAAAGAATAGTCACATGTTTGAAAAGGAAGCCAGGGCAACCTATGAAATAGGTTGGGGCAATAAATGCTGGAACAACATGCATGAATAAGGAAAGAAAGAGTACCAACGTGTGAGATCCCTTAACGGTCGTGCCTCACCAACGGACGGATCTCGTTCCACCTAAGCTCTACCCAATGTCAATTATGTCATTCACGAAGAAGGTACAAAAAGCATTTTCATCCAATCCCAACATCACGAATCTCCACCAAAGTGCCATGTCAACCCATTCAAAGCACCTGGAATATTGTAAGGCATAGATGGATCTATCATAACCTTTCGAGGCGTGAGTCATTCAAAAACCCAGTTCAAAGCAGTGGTGAGGATCCCCTGACCATCCATTACCCTAAGAACCAGAGTCTTCACCTACCAGCACTAGCACCAGATCAACAAGAAAGCTTGGGTGGCACCATCGTGACCCTCCCAGGGATGCCACTTGGCAATTATCCCAAAAGAGACAGTAAGGATTGAGCCTAGCTCTTTCCACCTAAAGGGATGTCCCTTACCTACCAACACTAGGACACCGAAAAAAAGGTTGGAGAGTTTGTGATTCATAAGACCTTGAGAAAAAAAATCCTACTTGACTACTACCCGCATACAAGCTCCTCCATATTATTCAACACCCTACTCTCATACAGGCTCCTCCATATTGTGCGCCATCCTTTTTAGTTGTTACCCTCTTACAAGCCCTTTCATAGTGTTCACCCTTCTACAGGCTCCTCCATATCGTCCACCGTCATACTTGGCCATTATCCGCCCGTCGAAAACCCTCATATTGATCGTCGGTCCCAAGCTATGTACGCCTAAAGGCACTGAACGATGTACTCCCACTTAAGTAAACTAATGAAATGATATCATTTTTGGTTGCTTTTCTTGGTTGTAATATATCCCATCACTCTCAGGACCGGCCATGTGCCTCGATGTCAATCCCTGGTAGACATACTTGGAAGAACCTCGGACCCGACTCTAGTTGAACCAAGCTAAGTACTTACCCGATCCTAACCAACTGCGGTGCACCTATACGCCACAGTCAATTGGTGTTTTGGAAATCCCCATCGGATTTTCAGGATAACATATATATAAGTTAGAATTCATGGACATATCAAAACCAAAAATAACTTCTCCGTAAAAAGCATTAGTATATTATGTTAACAAACAATGTGGCCCCATGTGACATTCATCGTACACTACAACCTAGACCACTCGGTTGATGGTAGGCAAGCTTCGAGGGCGTCGGGCACATATTTTCATAGTAATAAAGAGATGATGTTGTAGTTGTGGATGCCAATATAAGGAAGACGTTAAGTTGGAATGTGCTACTCGAAGCCACAAACTCTATAATGCTTCAACACTGAATTCTGATGTGGTACTTGCATATTGACTTTTCACTTATTTATAGTGTGAGGAATGGGGATTAAATCAAATCTCATTGTATGTAATTAATGTAGATTTAGTCACTAATTTATTTATGGTGTGGATTAGCAATTAGTTCGATTGCCACTATTTTTTTGTAGTACATTTTCGCTCACCCACCCTCAAGGTGGGTGAGCATTACCCTCCTCCTGTATGAATGACATGTGTCCACAAAGTGGGTAAATTTGTCTAAACACTGTTATCTTTTTGGATAAATTTATCCCTCCTTAGACACATATCATCCATACGGGAGGGGGGTAATGCTCACTCACCCTCAAGGGAGTGAGCAAAAGTGAACTCATTTTTTTTGTTGGCTACTTCAATTTACTTTGGATACTCGTCATTAAAAATAGAAAATTGATAGATTACTCTATGTAGCTTCTATAATATCCAAATTAACCCCTAAAAATTATGATTCGTTTAGTAGTTTTCATTAATTTCCTTTTTGACTGTTTTATTTAATATTCATCCTATTTACCCTTTTTTTTTTTTTGCTATCATTAGGTCAAAGGGGTATTTTTATTATTTGAAAAGAAGTTGTGAATGTTTGAAGGAGCTCAAATTCGTGTCGATACTCGAATGTGAAATAGGATTTATATACCCAACAGTGAAAAGGAATGTCGTAATTAGCAAATATCACATTTGGAAATTAATCAATTATTAGTATGCAAAAAGTTTCAATTCCTTTGAAATCAATTTGCAAGCCAAGTATGGCTTAAAAAAAACAACTTAACTCAATGAGAAATACACCCAACAGCTAAAAAAATCTCGCAATTGGTAAATATCACATTTGGAAATTAATCTTTTTTTTTTAAGAAACCGAGCACAATCATACAGGACTTTCAGACTTAACAAAGCTCTTTACGCAAGGACAAAAACTATTAAACCAAAAGCAGTCCGAATCGTCTGAGAGTGCCATCTTAGCTAAGATGTGAGCAATGATATTTCCTTTTCGCGACACATGAGATAGAGGCCAATTCGGAACCAGATTACAAGAGGCTAAGATATCATAAATCAGGATCACCAATATTAACAAGATTAACAACTTGGAGGGAATCCGTTTCGATTTGGAAGGGAACCAAACCCATCTTCAGGGCCAACTGAACACCATTCCACACTGTCATAGCTTCCGCAACGAGATGGGAGAACATAGCTTTATCCTGTTGAGCTGCAGATGCTTTAACACAATCAGAACTGTCACGAATAATCACCCTATACCCAATTGTTCGATTAGAAAAAAAATTGCCACGTTAGTGTTAATCGTAAAAAAACCATCCTCCGGAGGACTCCACTGCAGGATTTTCCCAAGAGTCACCACCCCATTTCCCTCACCAACAATACTGTTCCTACACTGTACTGACCTCCATTCAACAATAAACTCACTTGCCCAACTGACTACATTATCGACATCTTGGTTGCTCCAGCTATGAACCAGTTGGTTTCTACGAAACCAAACTATTCAGAAAATAACACAAAGCAATTTCATGTCCTGACTATTGAGCCTTTGGAGGCAAGTAATCAAAACATCAAGAAAATGCATATCATCAGTCAGTTTAATCCACTTTAAAAACAAACAGTCACTTCTAACCTTAACCAGATCACGGCAACCCCACAAGGCATGAGACATTGATTTCGGACATCGATGGCAATGAGGGCAGTTCTCAGAGGAAGACACTCCACGCCTAGCTAATTAGGCCAAGGTCGGAAGCCAATGGTTACAAGCTCTCCAGATAAAGATTTTAATTTTTGTTGGAATCCTATGGCGCAATAACGCTTTCTGCCACGACTTTGACCCACCAAGATAGGATGAGCCAGGATTACTGAACAGATTCCTTCCCACTTTATAACCACTTCGGACCGAATACCTATCATCTTTCTCAAATTGCCACATCAGATAATCCTGCATAGAAGAATTTGTATAAGGAATAGACAGAATCATCTCCACATCATCAACAATGAAAAAACTTTGTAACACATCAAGATTCCAGGTATCAGACTCGATTTTTAAGCAATCTACGGTCGCATTTTTGTCTAGCAACAAAGGGGAAATAATTTTAAAGGTCATTGGCATTGGAATCCACATATCCCCATACACCCACACATTGTTACCATTACCAATTCTCCATCGGAAACCTTTAGTAATAATTTCATGACCCCATACCAGCCCTTACCAGATTAAAGAGCCCTTCATTTTCGGATTGGCCTCTAAAAAGTAAGAGTCAGGAAAATAACAATTCTTTAGCACTTGTCCAGCCAGGGAGTTAGAATTCTTGATAAGCCTCCAGCACTGTTTCACGAGGAGGGCCCTGTTAAATTTTCCAAATCACGAAAGCCCAGTCCTCCATCATCTTGTGAAGAACACATTCGCTGCCAAGAACACCAATGCACCTTAGAGTGCTCCTCAGACGAACCCCACTAAAACTGATTGCAAAGTCTATGGATTTCTAGAATAAGATTTTTCGAAAGTCTGAATAAACCCATGGCGTAGGTTGGGATAGATTGGATCACAACTTTCAACAAAATTTCTTCCCCCCCCCCCCCAATAGAAAGCAACTTCCCTCTCAATCCTCTAAGTTTCGACCAAATCTGGTCTTTGTTACCATTAACGAGCTAAGGTAGCCCGAGGAATCGTTCATGACATTTCACATGATTAACACCGACGATCCCAACTAGCTGATTACCTTCCTCCCATTGAATAGACTTATTAAAACAAATAACAGACCTCTCATAGTTTAAAACCTGGCTTGAAGCTTTAACATAATACTCAAGAAGCCTACGGATATTAGTACACTCTCTATCCGTTGCCTTGGAAAATAGAAGGTTGTCATAAACAAAAAAGAGCTGGGAGATATTAGGGTCGGACAACTTACATTGAAAACCCGATAAGGAGGAATCCTGGACCGCTGAGTTGATAACACTAGAGAGGCCTTCAGCACAGAGCAAGAAAAGATATAGGGATAAAAGATCCCCCTGGCAGAGACCTCTTGATGGCTTAACCACACCGCACACCTGTTCATTTGTAGTAAAAGAGAAAAAACAATAGAAATACAATTTATCTTCTTCGCCACCCACTGCTCAGAGAGCCTCAATTTACGTATCATTTTAGTTAGGAAGCTCCACTCGACCCAGTCATAGGCCTTTGAAATATCCAACTTCAATGTGAAGGATCCCAATTTTCGTTTCCTATTCCAGAGAGCATGGATACACTCAAGTCCAATTAATGCATTATCAACAATCAAAAGACCAGGAATAAAAGCACTACGTAAACTAGATATCACTTCGTCAAGAACCAATCGCAAACGATTTGCTAAAGCTTTTACAACTATCTTATTTGTGGCATTGCATAAACTAATCGGCTAAAACTCAGTGATAAGCTTTGGATTCTTAACTTTTGGAATAAACGTCACCCGCGTCCCATTTATAGCCTCTAAAGATTCCCCGTCATTCAAACATCGCAAACAAACACTTGTGACGCTAGGACCAACCACATCCTGATACTTCTGATAGAACAAACCTGGTAAACCATCTAACCCTGGAGCCTTTGTGGGAGCAATCGTGAGGGCGGCATTTCGCACCTCCTCAGTAGTAAAAGCCCTATCAAGTAGACAAGAATTTCGAGCCGACAAATGAGGGTGAACCTTATCCAACACTCAATTCATGTGAAGCTCAGAGTTTTGGTTAGCCGTAAAGAGCTCAGAGAAATAATTCACCACCACCTGCGTTAAATCGTTGGCCTCCGTACGCCAAACCCCATTGCAATCAAGAAGGCCACTAATTCTATTAATAGTCTTTCTTTCCTATGCTTTGAGATGAAAGAACTTGGTATTACGAACACCCTCTTTCAACCATTCGATCTATGCTAGCTGCTTCTAATAAATTTCCTCACACTTTAGCAAATTATCCAGTTGCAACTCTAAATCCCTGATTTGCTGCCACGAACCATCCTTGATAACACTTGAAGCCTCCTGGAGCTCTTTTCTTTTATTTCTAATATCCTCATTAAGGGTCCTCTGATTAGCATAATTCCACCTACTCAACCTTTTTGAACACTAATTGATCTTGGAAATAATACCTTGCATCCCAGTCCCCTCTATCAGTCGCTTCCCAACATTGCTCAATCAACCGTCGACAATCTTCCCTCTTAGCTCAACAAGCTTCAAAGTGGAAGTGACCACGTCATCTACAAGCCCTCTACTGACCACTTTTCACCTGACCATACAGATCAAACCAAATCGCCCGGTGATCAAAGTACCAAAGCTCCAAATGATGACCACTAGCAAGAGGAAACATATGGTTCCACTCCAAGTTACATACACCTCTGTCAAACCTCTCTTGTACTAACTCATTCTCCTCTCGCTTATTATACCAAGTGAATATCGGACCCCAGAATCCCATATCTTCAAGGCCACAGTAATCCAGCGCTTTGTAGAAGTTTTCCATTAGCGTCCTACTACGCATTTGACCCCCTAACTTCTCGTCTATAAATAAGATTTCATTACAGTCCCCTGAGCAAAGCCAGGGTAAATGAGCCATATAAGAAATGTGCTTCAGCAGGTTCAAGGCATGTTTACGTTGAGTCACCTCTGGATGACCGTAGAAACCAGTGAATCGACACTCCCTATCCTTATATTAACACACTCTCACATCAATAATATCCCTTTTATCAGTCTAGAGGAGACATAAACCACCGCTATTCCTTTCACTTTCCACCACCAATTTTCCTACAAAACCTAACTTTACTCTTATTTTTCACATCTGAGCTCGATCTGATTTAGTCTCCATTAAGAAAACAATGTATGGGGAATACTCCTGCGTCTACTTCAACAGGGTTCGGAACGCTCGATCACTCCCCAATCCTCGAGCGCTCCAAACTAGGGCACTCATTGTGTCCGGTAGGCCGATATAAGATGACCCGTCAATCCTTCATTACCATCCGCAGTAGCAGAATCCTCAGAAAGGAAACAAACTTCTGCTTCTTAGAAACATTCGACTCCACCCCAGTACCCTCATTCTTCTTCTTCCTTGCTAGTAATAGCTCATCACCCCTAGAGTCACCATTACACACTTGATTCCTTGCTCTTCGTTTCCTCTTGTTCCACAAATTAGGTTCCCTCAAACCAAATTGAGGATTTTGACTAACCGAGATCATTTGTAGGGTCTGTATATTCTCCAAAACCTCATCATCTGCCAAAGCCAAGTATTATGTAGTTGGGGCCTCAATTTGAGCAGTCTCCACCATCTGAAGTCCAACTCTATCCGTTGAAAGATTCAGCCCATTTTCCTGCCCCATTAGTTCAGATTTGTCACCCGTACCTATCTTTGACAATGGGTCTTGAACTGCTCTTGGGCTTGACCTCTCCCATAGGCCCATATCCATAACTTCGGATAGTCTAGCAAAATTGGGATCCTCTATTCCCGTCACCTTTCCTCGCATACATTTAAAAACAGAATCCCCTATATCTTCTATTCCCTGATTTTTTGTAGTAATCACGCCCCTAATGATTTCCTCAAAATCTACTCTTCTTTCATTTCCAGTCGCGCTCTCAATTTCCTTTCCTTTAGAAGAACTTTCCAAAATTAGCTTTTGCCAACTACTGCCCTCAATCCCCACTTTCACTTTCGGTCTCCGACCACCACCCCTATGAACATCAGTTCGATTTAAAAATCTCCAATTTCCATGATCCTCCTTCTCTCTCCCTCCTCTCTGCCTCCCCCAACTCCCGCCCTTCCTTATCGAAGCAATGACTCTCATCCAAAATCCGAACAGGAACTCCTCTTTCATATCAGGCTCGCTTCCACTAGGTTTGTCTAGACAATCTCTGATCGTGTGGCCCAATAAACCATATACGAAGCAGAAGTCAGTAAGTCTCTCATATTTTAATAGCATAATTGATTCCACACCATCCCCCAAAACATCAATCCTTAAACATCAGCGTAGCGGTTTGTCAATCTCGATAACCACCCAGACTCTGAGAAAACTTTCTATATTTACCCCAGAGACCCTCTCATCAACATCCACCAACCTTCCCAATGATATTCCCTAGAAAGCGTGCCACATCCATTGACATACACATCAATGAAACGTTCTGTATCTGAACCCAAAACTCTGCCTTATTGAATTTCATATGTTGGATTTCTAATTTGCCCTTTGGTTCTTCCATCACTATTAGAGCATCGTCAAAACTCCAAGGCCCTCCCGATAATATCTTTTGTTTATCATCAAAATTATGGAATTGAAACGCAAAGATATTCTCCGTTATTAGTTCGATCTCCACTATGTCCTTGGTTTGCCAAATTTCTTCATGATCGATCGAAAAACCTCCATGTTCACTGCCTTCTTCGACAGCACCTTCCCAACTAGACTAGTAGCCATCCTCCATAGACCGGCTTCCTTCAGATCTACCTTCAAGGTTTGCACGGGCCCCTCCCACTCCTTGAGGGTCATTAAAGCACAGAGACATGCAATCTCATCCCCCCTTATGGCCGAAAACCTACTTTTACTCTTTAGGTTAGGAACCTACAGAGAAAAGACTTTTTTAAAAGATGGTTGAAATTCTTTTTGGAAATTAATCAATTATTAGTATGCAAAAAGTCCTAATTAATACGGTGACAGTTATAAGGTAAAGCAAATAAAGCATACGCTTAGAGTCTCCTACTCTCATTTATATAAAAATTTAAAAAATATTATTAAAAAAAATATTGTCTTAATGATAAAAATATTTTGAATTTTTTTTACTTAATTATATGGCCTCGTACCCAGAAAATAGGATTAAATTAATAATGCTATAAATTATTTACTGATAAAAATAATTTTTTATAAAATGTTATAAATAATTATTGAGTATCCATTTTTTATTTTTTTTAAATATCAACTTTTTAAGCATCATTATCATTAAAAACTCTTTAAACTTCTATTTCACCGTTTAAAAATTATCCATATGAAAAGTTAAAGTCACATATTTCACATGTTAATTAATTAAGAGTTTGAAAAATGGAGACTTTGGTGGCAACAAATTAGTTTATAGGTGGTAGTTGATTCTCTCAACTACATGCATTAATGGAATGTGTGGGTTCTCTTTATGGTCGTGGCTCTATCTACAAATGAGGTAGAGTACATGGCAGTTACACAAGTTTATAAGTAAGCAATTTAAATTAAAAGGCTAATGGAGGAACATGGCCACAACAAGAGAAAATCATTTGTTTTGTGACATTCATAGTGCCTTGCACATCGTAAGGAATACAGTTTTTCATTCTAGAACCAAGCACATAGGAGTACAATATCATTTTGTTCAGGAAATAGTGGAAGAATGTAATATGGATATGTAAAAGATATACACCAAGGAGAATCTAACAGATGTAATGACCAAACCTATTGACAAGTTCATATAATGTAGATCCTCATATGGTCTAGTAAAAAAACTTAAGCAGCAAGAATATGGGGAAAAATCAGAAGGATAAACAGACAATGAAAAATGACATCAAGTGGGAGAATGAAAGGTTAAAGTCACCTTTTTCACATGGTAATTAATTAAGAGTTTGAAAAATGGAGAGTTTGGTGGCAACAAATTAGTTGATTTGTGGTAATTGATTCTCTCAACTACATGCATTAACAGCATGAGTGGATTCTTTACGTATAAATAGTAGCTCATGTTTCTCCACTCTTCTCAACCCAAGCAATAGATTTCCTCTTCTCCCTAAATGTTCCTTCCTTTTTTTTTTAGAGAAAGGTCGTAGTTTTCTCTTAAAATATTAGAAAGAGATTGTAATCTTTATGATCTAATAAAATCCTTATAGTTTTTGTCCGTAGATGTTTCCCTCACACTGAGAGTTTTACCACGTAAATCTTGTGTCCATTATTTTTATCTTTTAATGTTTCTCAAATTTTATTCTCAATTCGAATTTATACTGGGAATCGAAACACGTCAGTTTCATAACACAATATATACAAATTATTTTCTTTTATATGTAATAATACAAGTACAACTCTCTTTTGCTATAATTTTTTGTTCTTACAAGTTACAAGTTACAAGTTACATATATGCAATCTACGTTATTCTTTAAATTTATTCTTTATATTATTTTTTAAAAGAGACTCCAACATTAAAGGTATGTGAATTCAAATTTAAGAAACTGCAGTTGAAAATGTGATTCTTTTCCAAATACATGTGTAGCCTATAGAATATTATTAACAATTGTAACAGTTTATTCATAGCCGAAAGAAGTTTATCAAAGTTAAAATCGATAAAATATATATATATATATATATATATATATTCTATAAGATAAATCTAATAAAACCCCACATTCCTTTTAAAAAAAAAAAACCAAACCTTATTTTAATCATTCTTGAAATATATTTTTTTCTTAACTCTTAAACCCTGAAATTGCTTCTTATATATGTACAAAATATTATGAAAGAGTCTGACAATCGTATCAAGCATATGGAGAATTGTCGGAGAATGATATCAAACATCTAGGAGAATTATCGAAGAATGATATCAAACATCTGGAAGAATTGTCTTAGAATGATATGAAGCATATGAAGCATCTATAAGAATTGTCTGACAATGATAACAATTATCTGTAAGAATTGTCGGAAAATGATATTAAACATCCGGAAGTAATTCCTTTTCTAAAAGTAAGTTTGAAGTTTATTTTTTGTACCGTTAAAATTTAATATATATATTACACGATTTTTTTTATTTCATTGTTAAATGAAAAAATATGTTTTCTTTCTGTACACCGTAATTTATTTATTTTTATTATATCTAGTTTCACAAAAAAGAGAAAATTAGTCTCCATTTTTGATGCTCTGATTGTTGGCCTAACTGTAGACCGTAGTTTACACACAAATTCTATTTACTTATTTCACACACATGTACTTGATATTCAAACAACCACAAGCCTATCATGATTACTTTCAAAAAAAAAAAAAATCTTATATATTGAACAAAATCAAATATTAAAATTTGATTGTCATAAAGTTTGTATCATTCATTGACTTATTTTTGAACGACATATGTTTAAAAAGCCACTAAATGGCAAGCAGGGAACACCACCAAAACATAGCAAAGGCTCAGGCAAGCATAACAACTGGGTAAACAAAAACCTACATAAAGAACAAAACAAATGCCAAAAAAAGAGATGAGAACAACAATAACAAAAGCACCACAGACAGCCCTGCAACACCCAACAAACACCTAGAAAACAAGGATCGAAGACAACCCAATTTACAATTGTATTGGATCATATTTAAACAATAAATCAAACACTTGTGGTGCATTAGACATATGAAATATTGATTATTATTTAATCTCATTACTGGTTTAGAATCTGAAAGTGAAAAGATGATTACCACAATATAAGAAGAAAAAATAAATTCAATCAGAGATAAAGAGATATGAGATAGATAGAGAGGTTAGAGATGAGGTTGAAAAATAAGTAAAAAATGTAGTTTTTGAAAAAAAAAAAAATTAATAAAAGCATTTAACTTTATTTTATTAAATCAAAAAATTTAAAAATGGGGTATAAATAGACCGGTAGGAGGTGTGCCAATAGCACCACTCTTAATTGTTTTTACCAAACAATCCACTGTAAAGACTAAAATGCCCCTCATTTTTCCTTTACCCATGTTTTCCTTTTTTTCTTTCTTTGATCGACACATTTCTTTATTTGACTTCTCTCTCTTCTCTCTTCTCTCTTCTCTCTCTTCTTTTTCTCTCACAACCCATTTTTTAAGAAAAAAATTATCTTCTCTCTCTTCTCTCTCTTCTTCTCCAAATATGTTCTTCTTCTTCTTCTCCTTCTTCTCCTTCTTCTCCAGGTCTATTCTTCTTCTTAATTTTTATTTTATTTTTTTTATTTGGCAGGCGACCTCCATTGGAGGTCACCTCCAATCATTTAAATTTTTTTTATGAAGATTGGTGTTGTACTTTTGTTGCTTGAGATTGATGATGAAGATATTTGAGATTGATGATGAACCGGTGAATATTTGATGATGATGATTTAAAACAAAAGTTAATTTTTTCTTCGATGGTTTTTTACTTTTCATTTTTTTTATGAGATCTCTAAAAATCCATCCAGATCTCTTCAAAGGTTGGTAATTTTTATTTTTTTTTGCATGAGGAAATCTGGAAAATTTTCCTGATTAAAATTTTCTAGATTTCTTTAAACACACCGGATCAACCAATTAAACACATCAGGATATATCAATTAAACACATTATGGTAGACCGATTAAACACACCAAGACAGCACCATGTGTAAATCAATTAAACACATAATGGCAACCTAATTAAACACACCAGACAATCCAATTAAACTCATGACAACTCAATTAAACACATCAGGGCAAGACCAAATTAAAAACACCAGGGTTATACCAAATAAAACACACCGGGAGTAACACAATTAAACATACAAGAGCAACAAAAAATTGTAGAACAGAAAGATGGAGGTTCGGGAAGAAGAAGAAAAAGAAAAAAAAATAGAGAAAAAAAGTTTTTTTGTATAAAGAAAATTAATCTTTAAAAATAAAAATAAATAAACAAGTTATTAATTTATTTTGATTAAAGAGTAGTTTTGTCCCAATTGTGGATTTTTTGGTAGAAACAAATAAAATTGTTAGTTTTGGGTAAAAATTGTAAAGCTCCTAATTTATGGTTACTTTTAAATTTAACTATATATATATAGTCTCGTTTTGGTCTGTATGCGTTGATATAACTTACATCAATGTGTTGTATGTGGACCATCGATTATGAAGAAGTCTTGATAAATGCATACACTTTGAGTTAAAGTAAGTAAATTTAAAGGTCCACATCGAACGCACTGATGAACAGTATGTGCTAACTTAAACATTTATTTATTTATATATATAATTTTTAACTTTTAGTACCTCAAAATATGTTTTGCTTCACCTGAATTCAAATGGGTTGAGTTTGGCTCGACTGCTTAAATTAATATTGCACCCATATATCTTTCCAAGTAAGGATACATCAATTTTTTGTTCAATTAAAGTGTCATAATAAAAAAATATACATTTCTGTTGAAGTAAAAAGAGCAAATAATTAATGAAGTTGAGAAATACAAGAAAAAATATTGTTACTTACAATTCACTAATAACATTTGTAACAATAACTTTTATTAGTTTGTTGTCTCAAACAATTTTATTTCACTCGAACAAATTGAATAAGTGTACAAACACAAACATACAAAAAACAAATTGAATCATAACAAGTTAATAATCAGTAGTTGATCACTTTCCTGCAGTTCAAACGAATCTGACCTTCTTTCCCGGTCAAAACTTTTATGTTTCCCATTTTGACCATGGACTTGGCAAAATCTGCAGAGAATGCCCTTGCATTTTCGCTATAAGCTTTCACCAGCTCATCGGTGGACCCACCATTGAAGAGCGCCTGATCAGAGTGAAGCAATCCCTCTTCCTCGACCAAGTTATTGAAATACGCCGTATCGAAACGTGCCGGTGACGGGTCTAGAGGAGCCAGGTTGGTGTCGCCGCCATTGCGTGGACATGATTTTCTACGCTCCTCGGCGAAGTCATCGTCTATGTTTGTTTCGTTGTAGATGCGGTCTTTGAACGTGAGGCATTGCGCAAAACCTAGAGTGTGACCACCTGAGAGTGCCACCAAGTCTCTCTCATCAAGGCCTTGTCTTTGGAAGTTTTCGATCAGTGCAGGGAGGTCCATGAACGGAGATGGAATGTCTCTGTCGGCTTGGGTTCTGCTAGCAGTGGTTGAGTCCCTTCTTCCCAGTGGCACCATCCAAGAAGGCCCTCCTAGCTGGAAATTAATTTTCAGTGGACAATATTTAACGCAAGCAAATCGTCAGACCGAATGTTTTAAATACTTTCATTTTCTTTCAAAGATTGTAGGTTTTGGTGAATATTAAAGAAGTTGGATGTGTTATTTTCGGGTCACAATTATAAATAATAGAGGAGTTAGTACATACACACCGCAACAACAGAATCACGAGCTGCGACAGCCAAGATGTCAGCACAAGAAAAAACGGGGCGTCCACAAATTTTATCGACCTCTATTTTAATTTGGTCGATGACTTCGAATCCTCTTGCAGAGTTTTGATTAGCACGTGAATTCTTTTCACTATCGATGGTGGACGTAGAATCCAGAAGAAGGGAGGCATCACAACCCTACATTAATCGCAACAACCAAACACATATGTAAGTATCATGCACATCATAATCAATAATAACTACTTCATAAAAAAAGAAAAAAAAAACATTAGTGTATTACATTAACAAAACAATCGTGGAAATGAAGGCGAAGCAGAGATGCCCCCATGCGGCGTTCGTTGTATACCGCAGCCTCAACCACTCGCTTGATGGTAGGCAAAGCTTCGGGGCACACATGTTCATAATAGTAAGGAGACAATGCTGAGAAAGCTGTGGCGGCAAAGGCCAATATGAGGATGACGTTAAGCTTGAATGCGCCGAGTGAAGCCATTGATTGATGATTTAGCAATCTCTATTAAGCTAATTGAACACTGAATTTTGATGTGGTAATTCATCTTGGTTTTTGGCTTTTTATAGTGTGATGAAAGATAGAATAGAATGTTAGTTAGCTTTCATCGTACTTGGACTTGGCCAAACATCAAAGACTATTTCTGCTTCTTGGAAGTTTTGTGTAGTCCATTTTTGCAAGAAACCCATATGGGTGAGAACATATATATTATAAATATCATTTTAATTTTGATTAATTAAATTGTTTTTATTAGTGATCATCACCCTGAGAGACATGCATATGTCACTCAGAGATACAGTTAATCCATATTTTACAAGAAAAAATAATATTAAAAAAAAAAAAACATGTTCCATGCACTTTGACATAGTCAATGAGTCAGTGACACAATATTATATTAATTTATAATATTAAGAGCATATTCGATATTAGGTCAAAAACGCACGTTTTACTATCTGGAATTCTGCTGTTTATCCTGTACATTTATGTTTTATTTCTAAAGTCAACCAATTTATGAAAAAAAAAACATATGTTATCTTATGTATCCTCGGTTGTATCATTGAGTCATTCCAATCATGTACTTTGTCAAATGAATTTGTGTTGATTTCATCAAAATTTTACTTACTCACATTAATATTATGGAAGAGAAACCTTCTTCAAAATCAACAAACATTTGTTTTGTTAAGTTGTAGTAATTAATATAAGAGTAGGTAGGTCAAGTATTATGTATCTGCTCATTCTGCTCATCTGCTGATGTGTAAATTAAATTTTCTTGAGTAGTACGCTACGCTGAGAGGTCCAATATTTCTTTCGTATTCGTCGTTGATTTTTTTTCTGCAGGGGATGAGTTGATTCACTAACCTATCTACTTATGTATTTTTTTTTTTTTTTTTTTTTTTTAAGTGTGTGTTTGTTATGGCTTATTGAAAGGGTTCAAAACTCTTTTATAATGGTAGAAGTTGTTTGAATTTTTTTTTTTTTTTTTTGGCAAAACTCAAAATAGTTTTTTAATATATGAATTATCTCAACTATTATTTATGAAAGCTATTTCATATCTACCATGTGAAGTCCAAAATTTGGGCTTTTCCAAAAAGGCTTTTTTTTTTTAGTTTTTTTAAAACATATAAATTGTCTCAACTACCATTTATAAATTTTAGATATTCCACCATATAACCCTTTCATTAAAT
Organism: Dipteronia dyeriana; assembly: GCA_032871835.1. NCBI lineage: Eukaryota > Viridiplantae > Streptophyta > Magnoliopsida > Sapindales > Sapindaceae > Dipteronia > Dipteronia dyeriana. The sequence goes on along the minus strand of CM065299.1, from coordinate 15,553,297 downwards.
ACATTGTCAACGCCTTTTTTATAATTTATACAACCAAAACTTATTTTTAAAAATATATTATTGTCAACACCGTAAGTCTCATGTAGCAAAAAATAAGTACCGAACAGCAAAACATAAATCTCATAAACAATTTATGCGAATATGGGTTTACTGTTCATCTTCTCCAATGTCCCTAGCCACAAAAAAGAAAAAAATACCCAAACTCGAGAAACTAAAATTATAACTCTAACAACAATCAAACACTACCAACAATAAATCAAACTCAAATCAACATCTAATCTTTAGACCAAACATGTCCATTCATCGATTTTCTTCAATTTCAGAAACAAATTGAAATTTGTCATCGTCGTCCCTTCTCCAATTCGTCATCGTCAACGTAACCGTCAGTGATAACAAAAATGGTCTTTCTCTCTCTGTCAAACAATCAAAAGTAATTAAAAAAATATCCTCCTAATTCAAAGCTCACATGTGTATATTAGGTGCAGTTTTGACGGATTCCATTAATTGGTACTATTTCTATAAAAATTACTAACTAGGTAACTTTTCTACCAATGGCTTTGGAATGAGTGTTATAAAAAAAACCTATCTATGATATTCTCAATTAAAAAAATATTTTTTGTTTCATTAATATTTTACTATTGTTATATGCAATGTTTGTAAAAACAGTTTAGGCGGCTGTCTAGACGTTGTGCGGAGGTCCTCCGTACCAAATTTGGTTATTTCGACCTAAAAAATCGTCCAGCAAAAAATGAGTCATGTTGACCAATTTTGACCGCTTTTTGAGCGATTAATCAGCCAATATAGGGTCAAAATCATTGATTGCCTAGCCATGTTTGTTCCTTTAACAAACCCCAAATTGCCCAAAACTGTTAGAAACTCTCAGATCATGAAATTCGCCAAAACTCAAAATCAAACCTCTCTCGTTGCCTCTAAAAGAAGCCGTCTATCATGCCCATGACATTTTAATTGTATTTTTTTTTGTGAGTTTGGTCTCTGTTTTATAGATTTGTGGAAAAAAAGATTTCTGGAAATATAATGAAGAACATATTGAGAGTTGAAGAAAGAACCAGATAAAGTTGAGGAGAGAGCAGATCAGAAGAAAATCAAGAAATAGCTAGAGAGAGTTAGATTAGAATAGAAAGTCAAAAGTAAGGTTCAGAGAATTAGAGAGAAGAGAGAGAGATAAAAGGATTATTGGATTTATATAATATTATATAATATTGTTGTCGTATGTAAATTTTATCAGACGTACACGTCATTGATAGAGAGAATAAAATTGTCAGGTGGACATCCGAATATGCATTCAGAAAAATATCCTACAAGACATCCCCAAAGAAGAGAAGTCCGAGTAAACAAGTATTGAACGAAACCTATTCGGGGTCAACTGACGTCATATACTACTCGGGGTCAATTAAAGACGCTCGGGGCTAGCTGATGACATTTTCTACTCGGGAACAGATGACGTCAATCGGAACCAGCTAATATCGTGTTCTACTAGGGACAAACATGAAGAAAACCGAATAAAAAGCCCAACGCGTAGCTCACACGAGTCGAGTCGTTAAAATACGCAAAGATATCCATCAAAGAGGAATTCCAAGAAGAATAGAATATCAAACCGAAAAGGTTCTAAATCAGACAATAATTTTATTTCTTTAAAAAGACTACGCTTTTATAAGGAAACAAGTCCTAACTAGACTGTATCAGTAGAGTCTCATTCGATCTCAATACAAGTCTCCGAAATAAGTAAGAAGATAGACTACTTCAAACAAGTAACCAATTATAGTTAAATACAAAGATCTTTTATTACTTGTACAAAAAGGATTAGGGTTCTATGAACATATAAATAGACCCATAATCTTGTCACAAAAGACACACAAAATATAGAAAAAATACAGAGAGAAAAAGAGATCGAGAGTTGTAAATCTTTTCAATAGCGGATTTTGGCTGGGCTGATTATTCAGCCACCCGTGGACGTTTCTCCGGTCATCAGAGTTTTACCACGTAAAACTTACTTCCGATTACTTTCTCCTTCTCTCTCTCTTTGAAATCGCAGCTAAAAATCCGATCCTTATTGACTTTCTCCATACATCCAGAAATCGAAGTCAACAATTGATGCTAGAAGGAGGGGTTGAACCTCCGATTTAATTAAAGGTAATGGCGGGAAGCAGAAGCAGTCCTGGGGATGTCCAAAAATCTCCATATAACATCCATGTTTGCAGTAGTTCGCGAGATCTCACTGTAACCACGGATAACCAACCAACATCCCTGGAGGGATCCAGCAAGTTCCTCCGACCAGCGAAGACCTGACACAATTCTTCCGAGAGGCGCTGAAACAGTTGGTGGCAAACGCACCAAAGGAATGAGTTGATCTACTGGTTACAGAAGAAGTGCAACGTTCTAACCTCCCACCTGCAAGGCTTCGTTCGGTTGTAGTGGGGCCAGAACTAAATACACCGAAAGCCGGAAGGAATTCTACTCCAATTAATCAGGTCGGACATGAAACACTCGAAGAGGAATGACCACGCCAGAAGCAGAACCATGATCAGACAGCCAGTGTAAGACACCGTAAACATGATCGACACAGGGTTCGATCGTCATCAAAAGATAGTGATCGGCACCATCGTAAGCGTCATCACGGAACCATAAGCCTGCAAGAATCAACCCGTGAAAATTGGTATCAAAGTGAAGAGCCAGAGAGAGGTATGACAATCACCCAGCTGTTCAACCATCATGGAAGTCTGGTGGGAGACAGAGATGTCGTAATTCAGAGCCTAACTCGAGAAGTCGAGAACAATAAGAGTCAAATGGACGCATTGGTCAAACGTTATGGGTACAACGATTTATCTGATAAAGATTCTGACAGTCCATTCACTAGGGAAATCTTACGGACTTCGTTCCCAGAAAGGTTCAGGATGCCGCACATGGAGCAGTTCAAGAAGGATACAGACCCTAAAGAACACGTCAGACGCTATAAAAGTGTTATAGCCCAGTATGCCCACATCGATCCCTTACTATGCCTCAACTTTCCACAAACTCTAGGAGACATGGGTTCAAGATGGTTCAGGTAGGTTGCCCCCAGCGAGCATCGAAAGCTTCAGTGAACTAAGCAGGAGTTTTTCAAGGCAATTTCTGAGCAACGTTTACAGGAAAAAATCAATGGCTTACCTTTCTCAGATAAAATAAGGAAAAGATGGGTCGTTGAAGAAATACCTGGGGAGGTTCGGTCAAGCGGTATCAGAAATCGACAGTGTAAACTACGAAGCGATAATTGCTGCATTCATCAACAATCTACATAATGGACGACTATCTGTCGACTTAAGAAGAGCCCGTCTAACCAGATATTCAGATATGATGAACATGGCAGGAGGATATGCACTAGCCGAAGAAGAAGAATTAGTCACGGAAAGATGTTATATGCATGGAGGAAAACCCGAAAAGGACGTTGAGTCCAATGTGCAGAACCAAAAGGGAAAACAGAAAGGAAACAGCAAAGAAAAAAGCAAGGACAGGGGAAACGGGCATAATGCCGAACAGACCACAGAGAAATTCCAAGGCAGATACGCCAACTACACCCCACTTCAAAAAAAAACAGGAGGAAATTATGGTCATAATGGAAGAGAAAAATCTGGTAAAAGAGCCCTGCCGACAGTCTCAGTTTGCTCGGCGAGATACATCCAAATACTGCAGATTCCACAAGAAAACCGGTCATGAGACTTCCAGATGTTACCAGCTCAGAAATTACATAAAAACCTTCATTCGGAAGGGACATCTTCAGGATGTAATCTTGAAAAGGGATGAGAAGTCGGAAACAAAGAAAGAGATCAAGGCTGATCACAACTCTGGTCAAAATCAAAGAGCCAGTCTAGAGGCCAATGAAGTAATACAAACAATCTTTGGAGGACCATCCACTAGGAGAAGTAACCGAGAGCGAACGCAGGAAATCAGAGAAGCAGTGGAGGCAAGACATAACTTTGATGTGAACTCGATCGAGCCAGACCTGAAAAGGATAAAGGAAGGATGAGACCCAGTAATATTCACATAAGAAGACTCACATGGGGTCGATGTTCGGCCAAATGATGCCCTGGTCATAAGTGCCCTGATTGGTCACTAGGAAGTCAGGAGAATCTTGATAGATAATGGAAGTTCGGTAGATATTCTCAATGTAGCCGTCTACGATCAACTCAGGTTAGACCAAAAGGATCTACAACCTTTCTATACTCCACTCAAAGGATTCAAAGGAATTGAGGTCAGGTTACTCAGGACGGTAAAGCTACCCTTAAAGATTGGAGTGGCACCTTGTCAGAGAACTATACTGCTCGACTTCGTGGTGGTAGACTTAGACAATTGGCTGTATAATGCATTATTGGGTCTGCCATTCTTAAATAAAACTAAGGTCGTGACAGCCACTTATGCATTGATGATCAAGTTCCCGACAGAACAGAGGGTCGGTGTAATCAAGGAATCCCAAGAGATGGCCCAAATAGCTAACCTGTCAGTATACAAAAATAAAAATGATAAAAAATATGCACTATAACGCAACCGAGTCAGAACAAAGAGTCACTGACATTCTAATTTGATCCGAGGGAAGAGTCGAATAAGTCCAAAAATGAACCCAATAAATTATCTTGAAAGAAGATGAACCAGATAAGAATATCAAGATCATCTGGAAGGAAAAATCAAATAAAGCCTCACCGATCTGCTTAAAGAATACAAGGACCTGTTCGCTTGGAGTCATGAAGACATGGTCGGGATAGACGCTCGAATAATATCTCATCATCTCGCGGTAGATCCGAATGTAAAACCAGTGATACAAAAGAGAAGGTCATTCAATCTCGAGAGAAGTCAGGCAATCAAACAGGAAGTAGAGAAGCTACTCGCCGTAGGGTCGATTAGAGAGATCAATTACCCTCAATGGTAGCTAATGTAGTCCTCGTTCAAAAGAAAAATGGACAATGGAGAATGTGCATAGATTTCATATATTTGAACAAAGCATACCCAAAAGATAGTTTTCCACTTCCGATGATAGATCAGTTGGTGGACCCTATATCAGGTCACGAATTGCTCAGTTTCATGGACGTCTACTCCGGATATAATCAAATCCGGATGAACAAGGCTGATGAAGAAAAAACAACATTCACAACTGATCAGGGTTTGTATTGTTACACGGTAATGCCCTTCGGGTTAAAAAATACAAGGGGCAACATATCAAAAGCTGGTCAACAAAATCTTCGCACGGTAAATAGGAAGGAACATGGAAGTGTACATTGATGACATGTTGACCAAGAGCATCTCGGCAGACAAGCATACCTCAGATCTGCGAGAGACATTTGATGTTTTGAGGAGATACCAAATGAAGCTGAATCCGAAAAAGTGTTTATTCGGAGTTCCTTCAGGAAGGTTCCTGGGTTTTCAAGTTCACCAAAGGGGAATCAAAGTTAATCCTAAAAGATCCAAGCCCTGCAGAGAATTACTTCATCAAGGACATTAAAAGAAGTACAGCGCTTAACAGGATGTTTGGCTTTCTTGGGAAGATTCATCTCAAAGGCCACGGACAGATGCGCACCTTTTTTCAGAGTAATCAAAAAAGGAAAAGGAGTTGAATGGAATGAAGAGTGCGAGCAGGCTTTCTTAAAAATCAAAGAGTACCAAGGGCAGACCTTTCGAAACCACAAATGGGAGAGATACTCCATTTACACTTATCAATTACAGAACTAGCAACAAGCTCAATCCTAGTCAGAACAGAAGATGGAGTACAAAAGCCAATGTATTATACCAGCAAGACACTTTTAGCAGTCAATACCAGGTATTCACAGGCAGAAAAAATGGCCCTGGCATTGGTTTCAGCAGCAAGAAAGTTAAGGTCATACTTTCAGGCTCATACAATCCAGGTTCTCACCGACTGTCCATTGAAACAAATTTTACAGAAGCCAGAGATTTCAGGAAGACCAACCAAATGGGCAATCGAGCTAAGTGAATTTGATATCCACTACGTCCCCAGGACATCCCTCAAAGGATAAGCAGTGGCAGATTTTATAGCAGATTTTATAGCAGAGTTCACAGAGCCAAACCTGGAAGAAAAAAATATGTTGGGAAATTGTATATTGATGGCTCTTCAAACACTCACGACAGCGGGGCAGGGATCGTAGTATGCACTCCAAAAGGAGATGATGTCGAATGTGCCATGAGGTTTGACTTCAAAGCAACCAACAATCAAGTCGAGTATGAGGCGCTACTAGCTGGACTTAGATTTTGCATAGCTCTCGGGGCAGATGAAGTCGAGATATTTAGCGATTTACAGGTAGTTGTCAACTAGACGAATACCAAGCAAAGGATGAAGGCATGATAGTCTACCATGACATTGCAAAACAGCTCCTCCAGAAATTCAAAGAATATAGGATTGCCCAGATCCCTAAGGAGGAGAATGAAAAGGCAGACGCTTTGTCTAAACTAGCATCAGCAACACATGCCAAAAACTATTTTGATCGCATATCTCCTCAAACCAAGCACGGCTTAGCCAAAAAACTTTGAAATTTCAGAAATCCAAACATTGTTAGACGGTTGAATGACCCAACTGAGAAGGGTCCTGGAAGAAGGCGTGCTCTCGGAAGATCCCCTATAAGCAAAACGTATCAGGTATCGATCAACAAGGTACACATTGATCGAAGGAGAACTATACAGAAGGGGGTTTTCTCGAACACTTCAAAGATGTGTGTCAGAGGAAGATGCATGGTGGAGTTTGTGGAAACCATACTAGGGGTAAAAGTTTAGCATACAAGGTACTCATGCAAGGTTATTATTGGCCTACTTTATTCTCAGATGCACAGCGATGTTCAGAGAGTTGCAATACTTGCCAAAGGATCGCTAATGATATCCGACAACCCCCTGAACAACTCAGAAACCTCACATCCCCATGGCCATTTGTCATGTGGGGTTTGGATTTCATCGGCCCAATGCCAGCCGGGACAAGGGGTGGAGCGAAGTATGCCATAGTAGCCATTGACTATTTCAAGAAATGGGTAGAAGCTGAAGCATTAGTGCATATCACAGAAGAAAATACCACAAATTTCATGAAAAATAATATACTCTACAGGTTTTGAGTCCCAAAGAGTATCATCACTGATAATGGCACCAGGTTCGATAACCTGAAATTTAGACAATTGTGCAAGGAGTACCAAATTGCCAATTACTATGCCACACATGCCCATCCTCAAACAAACGGGAAGGCTGAAGCAGTAAACAAAATCATCAAGCATACACTCAAAGCAAAGCTGGATGTCAAGAAAGGAAGTTGGGTTAAAAAGCTTCCCGAAGTATTATGAGCGTATTGGACGATAGCAAAAATGTCAACAGGAGAGACTCCATTTACTTTAGCGTTTGGAACAGAAGTTGTCATCCCCATAGAAACGTCATATGCATCACCCTGGGTCAGACTATATAATGAAGAACAGAATGTTGATATGCTATTACAAAGTCTAGATGAGCTAGAAGAAAAAAGGGAGAAGTCCCGAATACGAAATATGACATATCAGCAAATAGTAGCTCGACACTACAACTCTCATGTTTGGGTCAGGAAATTCCAACTAGGAGACCTGATACTCAGGAAAGTGTCATTGAATACAAAAAATAAAGTTGCAAGTTCCCTGGTTGATAAGTGGGAAGGCCTGTACAAAATCAAAGGAATAGTTGTCCATAAAGCTTATTGGATTGCACGACCCAATTAAGAGGTTTTACCCCGACCATGCAATGTCCAATATCTGAAAATTTTCTATCCTTAGATTATTTTGTTATCCTTTTCTAGTCAGGACAATTTTAGTTAGGTCAAATATTAGCTTTGGAACTTAAAATCTTTGTTGGTTTTGCAGTTATAAATAAAAATCAAACTCGGGATTTTTTGAAAAATAAAGCATATGATAATAAGAACATATGAAAAACGAGCATGATAATAAGAACATGCAAATAGAATACTAGGGACCATTGATTCCCGAATGGGCGAAAAAGCTCGAAGGAGCATGCCAGCCGAGCAAGGTCAATTGACCTTAGCAAAAAGGCAAACCAGATGCACCAGATTCTGAAGAAATGCTCGGGACGCTATCGAAAAAAATTCTGGTAAAATGCGTAGCTGTGTTGAGCGGTTTGAAAAGCTTAACGAAAAACTGGGGAGACATCCTCGGTAATATGTAAGGACTCAAACATATGATCATGGTAAGCCTTGATGTAATGTTCGGGTAGCAACCGAGTATGAAACACAAGTATAAATCTACTTACCTGTTTTAAGATGACTCGGTTAATAATATTATTCAGTTTAATAAGATACTTGGCATTAAAAATTATTCGGGTAACGAAACAAGTTTAATAAGATACTTGGTGAATGACACGTCCTAAAGAAGTGTTCCTACTCCCAAGTATAAGAGTGTCATAGTAATAAATTAACCGGTAAGATCGGGTCGAACCACAGGGAGGTTGTTCACTTGACCTTATAGAATTAATTATCTAGATTAATTACTAAGCTTGTTATAAATTGTAAATCAATTAAAATTAATATTGGGGCTAAGGGATCCACTGTTGGTAATTCTAATATGATCCAACTATTAATATTTAGTCCAGATTAATGGGATGATATTCCACTCCACTGACCACTCTCTGATAGATATGGGTAAAAGTACTCACTGTGCTAGACAACATCTGTCTGTCTACAGTGAGTCAAAACTCCACAAAGATTAGAGGGGAACCACTCTCTGATAGATATGGGTAAAAGTACTCACTGTGCTAGACAATATCTGTCTATCTACAGTGCGTCAAAAACTCCACAAAGATCAGAGGAGAGAAACTACTCTCTAATAAACATGGGTAAAAGTACCCACTGTGCTAGACAATATCTGTCTATCTATAGTGAGTCAAAAACTTCACAAAGATCAAAGAGGAGAAAACAAAAAATAATAAACTTACCAAAATTGGATCATTTTTTTCATACCAACAGTATCACCTTTGGCCCCAACTATATAAAATTAGCCAGACATAATTTAACTAGAAAATAGTTATTTTATTTAAACTGAGAATTTGAGAACAAAAGAGAGAGAATTTCACAAATCTAATATCAGACATGGATTCAGAATATGAAAATTATAGGGGAGAGGGCCCCTATTTATACAAAATACGGATGAAAATTGACCATCAGATGAATTTAGAATGGAGCGTCCAGATTTCACCACGTCATCAGTGAACAGTAAACAGTGTACAGTAACGCATCCGTGAAGTGAATAGTGAAAAGTGAACAGTGCACCGGCTTCTAGAATATGATTCTCTACAACCACGTGTATGGTGCACTCGCAGTTTGGGCCAATAGGAATGTGCCACATCATCAAGAATAGTAAAAGTCAACTGTGAACAGTGAACTGTGAAAGTCAACTTTGAACAGTGAACAGTGAAAGTCAACTTTGAACAGTGAATAGTTAAAATTATAAAAATGCCCTTCGTGGTCTTCCTAAGGTTTTTGACGTTCTAAACTTGAAAACGATGTTTGTTTTGCCATCTGACTTCTCCATGATTCTGAATTGATCGAATTACCTTTGAAATATAAAGAAAAATACGCTGATTACTACACAACACATTTATTTAAGTGAGCGAACGAAATTATGTCTAAATTGAGGAATTAATCATATTGGAAGTGTAAAATGATGATATTATCCCTTAGTAAACATACACTTTTCAGTGTTAATCACACACCCCCCCCCCCCAACCAGTTTATTGCTAGTCCCTAGCAATTAAAGCGAAAATAGTAAAAACTCAAATTCAAATCTCTAAACTACCAAATAGACAAACTCTCACGTACCTCTTCTCTCACCATTTGACAGCCAATCATCAATTAAGTTATCAATCAAACTTTCTTGTGCTCAATAAAGATCAACACAATAACTGTGAGATTAAATTGAAATCAAACAACATTTTTATTCCGAAATCTCATCAGGACTTCTTCCTTAGGCAGTAGTTTTTTTTTTTTTTAATATAACAAAATTAGAAACAAACATTCCATCTTTAATCCATGTAGCGATCTTTGGGCAAATGACTCCCAAACCAGTTGGCTTTAGGGCATTAAGTGTTAAAACACTCATATGGGCTTAATTACTCGGATTGCAGATGTTTTTTTTAGTACAATTCCCTTAAGCTTTCTCTTTTACCCCTGTAACGAGCTTTGGTTTAATGACTCTCAAACTTGTTGGTCTTAGGGCATTAGGTGTTGAAGCATTCCTCGGACTTAATTGCTCGAGTTAAAGAGGCTATAAAGCTGCACTTTATTCTTATCCAGACTCCACTGTTTTACGCAAACACTCTATGCTTACTAAGGCATGATGCCCAGCTACTAAGTAAGAGTTTTGGTCACAACACATAAAATTATTATTATTATTATTATTATTATTATTACTGAATATATTTTTAAACAAGACCACTACCTTCGGTTGTTACCCTTGAATGATGTTTCAGAACTAAATATCGCAAAATCTCAACTTACTGCACATAATCACGTGTCAATGTGCGTGTGTGTCTAGAATAGTTAGAAAAATTTCTCAAGATGACTTAATGAACAAAAGGATTAGTCAATGATATCACAATGGAGAGTTTATAAATTTAAATAGTCAGAAGAGAGGAAAAATGCATCAGAACTATAAAGATACGTCTCAGAAGTATCTAAAAGATCTCCTTACTCGGCCATCTTTACAAAAAAAAAATTGGTCAGAAGTTAGTTTTTTTTTTTTTTTGAAAAACAAAAGTTATTGAATCAATTATCCCCTCCCTTCAACCAAAACAAGACATTGTCCCCAATGTCATTAGAAAGATGTAAGGTTTAGAAGATATCACCTGAACAACTTGAAAGACAACAAAATCCTGTAAAACAACAAAAAGAATACAAAATATAGGAAAATAAAATGCATAAAAACCATGGGACAATCACAAACTGAGATTCAGATCAATTCTGCATTACTTGTTCTCTTCAAAAATCAAAAGTAAACAACAATAATTATAAAAGACATTAAATGCGGAAGGAAAAAGATAATGAAAACAAAAGGATATTTACTGGTAGTTGTGATTGTGGCTCATATCTTCCTCTGGTTTTACGTCCAGAAACGGCTTCAACGCCCTCTATGGGTCGGGGATATGCTTCTTATCCAATTTTCTTATAAATTGGCAAACAGGGTCTTATAAAGTCATATTCCCAAGACTATATTGTGCATGTTCTTTATGAAATTGTGGTCATAATCGGTCAATTGCCATTTGCACATATCCACTAGGATGTGCATCAAGAGTCGTTAGGATATTATCCAATGACTCCCTACTCAAACCATGCCTAATGAATAAAATTTTATCTTCCCGATTATTAAACACCATTCTTAAAGAACGACAACATGTGTTGCAAGTTGTACGTGCGCATTTATGACAAGTAACCCTTAACTTCTTAGCTCTATGTTTTTTTGCAAGGTTAATTCTTCCAAAACAAGACATGTAAGATATAAATGAATCAGCAGACTCACCTGCTAGACGTACCTTAGCTTCGATCAACCAGCGAATTTCAACAGGAATTTTGTTTATCATCAGTAAGCGTAATCTTTCGGAACGTGCTTTGTAAATCTTTTTCAGAGAATTTTGAGGCAACGATGGAAAATGTTTTCACAGGTTTGTAAAAATTTTGTCCATGCCTTGTTTTGGGGATCAGTTATATGGGAAATTGAATTAAACCGACTTGAATTATCACAGAGTACCGTTATCCGCCACTTAACCGAGATTATATAGCAAAACACACCAAACAAAAATTGAACCTAGAAATTAATCCTGTAAAAATTCAAAACATAAAAGCAAACAAAAACAAAAATAATAATTGCAAACACAAATAAAGTCAAAAGCAAAAGATTTGCTTACTCACCTTTGTAACAACGGTCAGAAAAGACGGCAGAGTCTTTTTGAAAATCAGTATTTTCTAAGAATGGTTTCACACGTTGTCCATTTACTTTAAACACATTACCATTCCTAGGATTCTTAATGTCAATGGCACCATATGGATACACGTGTTTCACAACAAATGGACCACTCCATTTTGATTTCAATTTGAAGTCGAGAATTATAAAGCAAAACCTTTTGACCAACTTCAAATGATCTTCTTAAAATTCGTCTGTCATGAAAGGTTTTAGATTTTTCTTTAAGAATTTTTGCATTTTCGTACGTATCATTTCTTAATTCTTCAAGTTCATTTATTTGCAACTTCCGCAATTAACCAGCATCATTTAGGTTAGAATTGAAAGCTTTAATAGCCCAATATGCTTTTTTCTCAAGTTCAACAGGTAAGTGGCAAGGTTTTCCATAAACTAAACGATAAGGAGACATACCCAAACATGTTTTGAATGCAGTGCGGTAAGCCCAAAGCGCATCATTTAGTATAATAGACCAATCTTTTCGATCAGGGTTAACCGTTTTCTGCAAGATATGTTTTATCTCCCTATTTGCTAACTCAACTTGACCACTTGTTTGAGGGTGGTATGGTGTAGCAATTTTGTGTGACTCCATATTTCTTCATTAAAGACTCAAAAGGTTTGTTACAAAAGTGTTTGCCTCCATCACTGATAATGGCTCGAGGGATTCCAAAGCGACTTAAAAGATTTTCCTTTAATAACTTGATCACTGTTTTGTGATCATTATTTCGACAAGGAATTGCCTCGACCCATTTTGACATATAATCAACAGCAACCAAAATGTACAAAAATCCAAATGACAGTGGAAATTGACCCATAAAATCAATTCCCCAGCAATCAAATATTTCAATGATAAGAATGGGGTTTAAAGGCATCAAGTTTCGCTTGGAAATGGATCCTAACTTTTGACAATTTTCACAGGTTTTACAGAATGCATGTGCGTCTTTAAACAAGGTGGGCCAATAAAATCCACACTGCAAGATTTTTGCAGCCATTTTCTTTGACGAAAAATGACCACCACATGCTTCAGAATGACAAAATTTAATGACACGACTTACCTCATTGCCTGGAATACACCGTCGAACAATTTGATCAGGACAATACTTGATTAAGTACAGGTCATCCCAGTAAAAACGTTTTACCTCTGTCAAAAAATTCTTTCTGTCTTGTGCATTCCAATCGAGTGGCATCATTCCTGTTGCAAGATAATTAACAATGTTAGCATACCAAGGCAAAGTTATGATAGAGAATAAAAGATCATCAGGAAAATAATCATTGATGGGTGCTTTTTCTTCTGGCTCGTCATCTTTCTGTTCCAATTCTTTAAAATCTGAAGTGTCTCCGTCTTCTTTGACAATCTGCAAACAATCATCAAGATGGTAATGCATGCTTGACTCAGGTGAATTGATCAAACAAATTTCAGATGAGTTAAAAGAATCCTTTTGAACATGATCTTCAACAATGGTTTCAATAATGTCTACATTTTCATCTTCATTTTCATCATCAAATGGTTCTTTAGACATGTTGAAAACATTAAGCTTAATTTCCATATTTCCAAAAGATATGCTCATTATTCCATTCCTGCAATTAATTAAGGCATTAGTAGTAGCTAAAAATGGTCGGCTCAATATAACAGGAATCGATTTGTACTCATTAACAACAGGTTGTGTTTCCAAGACAATAAAATCTACTGGGTAGATAAATTTATCGACTTGTACTAACACATCTTCCACTATTCCTTTTGGTATTTTAATTGACCTATCAGCAAGACAAAGTGTGGTTGAAGTCGGCTTTAACTCACCAGGTTTAAGTTGGTGATAAAATAAGTATGGGAGCAAATTTACACTAGCACCTACGTCAAGTAAAGCATGCTCAATTTTACAATTACCAATTGTGCAGGAAAAGTGGGACAGTCAGGATCTTTATATTTCAAAACATTTTTATTGGAAAGAATGGAACTTACATGTTCAGCCATAAAGGCTTTCTTTCTTACCTGATGCTTCCTTTTCACAGTGCACAGATCCTTCAAAAATTTGGCATAGGAAGGTACTTGTTTGATTGCGTCCAACAAAGGGATATTGATCTTTATCTGTTTGAAAATTTCAAAAATCTATGGGGGATGCTTCAATTTCTGTGAATTTTTAAGAGCCTAAGGATATGGGAGTGTAGGTGGGGATTCAATTATTTCTTCATCAACAGTGGTTTTATCAACCCCTTCCTTACCCTTAGAAAGTGACTCATCATCATTTTTACCAGATTCAAGAATAGGTTTTTCGATGACCTTACCACTACGAAGAGTGATAATTGATTTGACTTGATTTGAGCGTTGGTTATTATCATAGGAACTTGACTGACTCTTGGGATTTGGTTGTGGTTGAGATGGAAACTTACCTTTTTCGTGTGTGGTGAGTACATAAGCAATATTTGCCAAAATATCTTTAACATCTATCAAGGTTTATGCAGTTTGGCTGTTAATGGATTCTTGTTTCTCAATAAATGAGTGTAAAGTGTCTTCAAGGTTTTTCCTGAATGGTAGGACATAAGGTGCATAACTTTGAGGGTTTTGGAAATTCTGGTGTGTTTTTGGATTTGATGGACCTGGTGGTTGTGAAGACTGAGCTTGATTATTGTTCCTCCAACTAAAGTTTGGATGATTTCTCCAACCAGGATTGTAGGTTTATGAATATGGGTTGGAATTTGGCTTGTTGAAAGTATGCAAAACATTGGATTGTTCATAAACGCAATCTTTTATGGCTGGTAAAGTTGGGCAACTATGAGTGATATGATCATCAGAATCACATACATGGCATGCAATTTCTTGTACAAATTTTACATGTTCACTCTTTTTTGTTTCTAAAACTTCAACTTTCCTAACTAGGGATGTGAATCTAGCTTGAAAGTCATGATCTTCCCTAATATTGTAAATGCCTCCACCAGATGGAGATGGTTGTGGTTTGCTCATGGACTCATAGAAACTAATGGTGTCCCAATTTTGAGCATTTTCGGAAATATGGTCAAGGTATTCAAGTGCTTCTTCAGGATTTTTGTCACTGATCTCCCCATTACATATCATTTCAATGACTTGTCTACTTTGGGGTGTGAGTCCCTCATAGAAATGTGACACTATCCTCCATGTTTTAAAATCGTGATGTGGACAGACATTTAACAACTCTTTGAACCTATCCCAACATTGGTAAAGTATTTCCCCAGGTTGTTGGGCAAATGAAGTGATTTTCCTCTTAAGAGAGTTTGTTTTATGAGGTGGGAAAATTTTCTTTAAGAACTGTTGTTGCATATCATTCCAAGTTTGGATTGATCCTGACCTAAGGTTTTGTAACCAAGTTTTAGCTTAATCTTTTAAGGAAAAAGGGAAAAACTTAAGCTTGATTATATCCATGCTAACATTTTGGTCAGTGCAAGTGTTACAAACTTCCTCAAACTCCCTAAGATGCAAATATGGATTTCCAGATTCAAGACCGTGAAAATTGGGTAAAAGTTGAATGATTCTCGGTTTAAAATTAAAGTGTGTTGCATTTGGTGGGAAAGCTATGCATGAAGGTGCTCCAGTACGTGTGGGATTCATGTAGTCTCTAAGAGTTCTAGGTGGATTTAGGTTAATGTGTTGGTCATGGTTAACATAAGGCAGATGGTTGTTGTGTTGAGATATGTTGTCAAGGTTGTATAAAAGGTTCACGGCTTGGTTTCCTGTTAGATGTCTATGTGGGTTTTCAGCTATGTTGTTGGTGAATGTGGGTGATTGTGATCTACTAATTAATCTACCACTAGATGTTCGAGACCAACGTCTCATGCAAATTTAATGAGGGTTCATGGAGATGAAATACACAAAAATGAAGAAAATAAAAGAAAAAGTGATAGAAATAACAAGATGCAAAATTTTAGGGGTGTAAATGCAAATATGTACAAGTATTGGGGAAAAAGTGTAAATAATTATAAATATAGGGACAAAAGAAAAAATCTGATAATTACAAGCACTGATATGCAAAAAAAATGAAAAATAAAATGACCTATATGCAAATACAAACTAGATCTAAGCTAAAATTCAAAAAAGTTAAAGGACTAAAATGTAAAAATGTGATTAATGATTATAAGTGCTTTTTTTTTTAAGTGGATGAAGTTTATGATTGAGATGAGTGATACAAAATGAATACAAAACAAGAACAAAGAAGATAGAAAAAAAAACTAAAATAAAATTAAAAAGAAATTACTTCTACAAAGAAAAGGCGGACTTACCTCCCCGGTAACCACGTCAAAAACTTGGCACGTCCTAAAGAAGTGTTCCTACTCCCAAGTATAAGAGTGTCATAGTAATAAATTAACCTGTAAGGCCGGGTCGAACCACAGGGAGGTTGTTCACTTGTCCTTATAGAATTAATTATCTAGATTAATTACTAAGCTTGTTATAAATTGTAAATCAATTAAAATTAATACTTGGGTTAAGGGATCCACTATTGGTAATTCGAATATGATCCAATTATTAATATTTAGTCCAGATTAATGGGATGGTATTCCACTCAACTGACCACTCTCTGATAGATGTGGGTAAAAGTACTCACTGTGCTAGACAACATCTGTCTGTCTACAGTGAGTCAAAACTCCACAAAGATTAGAGAGATAAACCACTCTCTGATAGATATGGGTAAAAGTACTCCTTGTGCTAGACAATATATGTCTATCTACAGTGAGTCAAAAACTCCACAAAGATCAGAGGGGAGAAACCACTCTCTGATAAATATGGGTAAAAGTACCCACTGTGCTAGACAATATCTGTCTATCTGCAGTGAGTCAAAAACTCCACAAAGATCAGAGGGGAGAAAACAAAAATATAATAAACTTACCAAAAATGGATCATATTTTCCATACCAACTGTATCACCTTTGGCCCCAACTATATAAAATTAGCCGGACATAATTTAACTAGAAAATAGCTATTTTATTTAAACTGAGAATTTGAGAAAAAAAAGAGAATTTCACAAATCTAATATCAGATTTGGATTCAGAATATGAAAATTAGGGGGAGAGGCCCCCTATTTATACAAAATAGGATGAAAATTGACCATCGGATGAATTTAGAATGGAGCGTCCAGATTTCACCACGTCATCAGTGAACAGTAAACAGTGAACAGTGACAGTGAACAGTAACGCATCCATGAAGTGAACAGTATACAGTAACGCATCCATGAAGTGAACAGTATACAGTAACGCATCCGTGAAGTTAATAGTGAACAGTGCACCGACTTCTAAAATATGATTCTCTGCAGCCACATGTATGGTGCACTCGCAGTTTGGGCCAATATAAATGTGTCACATCATCAGGAACAGTGAAAGTCAACTGTGAACAGTGAAAGTCAACTGTGAACAGTGAAAGTCAACTGTGAACAGTGAAATTCAACTGTGAACAGTGAAGAGTCATAATCATAAAAATGCCCTTCGTGGTATTCCTAAAGTTTTTGATGTTCTAAACTTGAAAACGATGTTTGTTTTGCCATCTGACTTCTCCATGATTCTGAATTGATCGAATTACCTCTGAAATACAAAGAGAAATACACTGATTACAACACAACACATTTATTTAAGCGAGCGAACGAAATTATGTCTAAATTGGGAAATTAATCATATTGGAAGTGTAAAATGATGATATTATCCCTTAGTAAACATACACTTTTCAGTGTTAATCAGTGAAGTTACCCGAACATCAGAAATAGCCAGTTTAATAAGATACTTGGTATAAATTTCAATAGCCGGTTTAATAAGATACTCGGTAACAATAGAATCAAGTTAAAGACTCGGTGAAATTTCTAGAGCAAATAATCAGATCAGACCACTCAGTTTTCAGAATTACAGTTAACTCAGAATTTCATTTATAATCTTTACAAAGAATTGTTACAAAGAATCTCTACAAAAATGAATTTCTACAAAATAAATCAGGAGGATTTTAAACACTTGTCGATGCTCGGGTCGGGCACCATCTCGTAAAGAATTGTTGCATAAGAATTTTTGCAAAGAATTGTTGCAAAGAATTGTTACAAAGAATCTCTACAAAAATGAATTTCTACAAAACAAATCATGAGGATTTTGAACACTTGCCGATGCTCTGGTCGGGTACCATCTCGTATTCACGGAGCAGACTTTCATTGGAAGGCCAAGCAATCGTATCGACCGAATCATCCATCTATTGGCTGTAATCTTCTCACGGGATCGATTCGACATCAAGCACCACACCTTCCACGACCGATTTCTAACTAGCGTAAAAGGTCGAGAAGGAATGCTCGGAGGGAACCTCCAAATGCATGGGATAGAGCTCTTTACCTCGGCTACGGCAATAAGCTCTCCACTCTTTCATCTGAGTTCGAAGAGATTCCACGGACCGATCCACTTGATTCTTGATCGACATCTCTCAGTTGGTTCGAGCTTTTTCAGTTGCCCGGTTCTTAACCTTAAAAAACTCGCCAACTGAAACTAGCCCTAGCTGAAATTTCAGAAAGGAGAAGGGCATCGTAGGCAGGGGATCTTTTGAAATGGTCTACCCTTTGGACTTCGATTTCCAGCCTGGCCTCTTTGGATAGCGACTCAACTGTCAAAGCTTGGCGCTCCAAGTCTTCAATTTTCTTTTCATACGCCAACTTGGACTACTCTGCTTCCTGTTCGGCTTTAAGCATTGATTCTTGGGCAGAGAACGACAAGTTTTGAAGTGACACAGTCTTCTCCTCTGCCAAAAAAGCTCTCTCTTCGGCCTCCACTTGCTTTTCCAAATAGTGGTCTGCAAACACTTGGGCATTGCCAACTTCTTTCTGATAAGCCGATTCGACCCGAGCACGGCTATCCTCACTCTCTTTCAGCTGAGCTTCAAGATGTCTTATTCGATCAGTTTGATGTTGCTGCGTCTGAACCTGCTCAGTGAACTCGACCACCATCTATAAAGAAACGAAATTAAAAATCTAGCAAGCAAACAGACAAGGCAAGAGTTAGGAATAAAACCTACATAAGATGCGCCGTTGAAGATATTCTGAAGACGACTCGTCAGAGGTGCGTCCCTGAGATGACTCCAATGATAATCCCTGATAAAAGCCCGGCCAGATGACATCGCCCTAAGCATATCCTGGGAAAAAGGATAGGAAGGACCTCTAGAGGGTTCAGCCCTTAGATCTTCAACCTCGGGGGGAGAGAAACCCTTGTTCGGGTCAGAAGTCTCCACACCCGCCGATGCTTCGACATGAGCACTCGGGGAATCTCAGCCTCGGCGTCTTCATCACTTGATTCAACAAGTGAAACTACTCGAGGAACCTTGAAAGGGCGAGTAGGAGAGTCGACTGTCTTCCGTTTCTCAGCCTGAGAACGGTGAAAGCTGAGATCAGCTGTGGGATCTTCCTGAACATCATCCCGAAAGGATTCAAAAAATTTGGGATCTGTATTTATTTGACCCTCGAAGGTTTTACCTCCATCACCGGCGTTTGACCGTTCGGCAGGCCCTTCACCAAGACCCTCACTTTGCCTCTCCCCGTCATCAGGCAACTCCTGAGTATGATTCATTGAGCCACTCTGACCACTAGCGGTTGGCCGAACGACTTCCTCAGGAACATATTCGGGGGACCTGCTCCTCAGCCACATCAGGTTCCACGTCAGACTCAGGCGGGGCAATACCATATTTGCTCTGACGAAAAGCTTATTTTTGGCTCGCTTGAAGAATCGACTTCACTTGATGAGCTTGAAGATCGCAGACGATGTCCGAGTCATACACTTAGAAGAAAAAAGGGGGAATCGCGTCAGAATATATATAAAAAAAACAACAAAAAAATGGGGGTATACAAAGATCACTTACATCGCCTGCGATAGCCTAAAATCTGGCTGAAGAAGCTGAGTTCTATCATCTTTTTCTCATTGAAGAGATAAGTCTTGCTTCTCTTCTCCAGAGTGCGAACTGTTGCCCGAGCAAGTCTGGTCAGCTCAGTATCGCTGAATTCAAGCTTTTTCTTATTCCATACCTCTGGGGAACAGAAAAAATGGGGAACTTTCAACACCCTCCGAGTTTCCCCAGCCGAAAGAGTGACTTTAAGACCTAATTTCCTCCGATGAAAAACCAATTTTTCTTCTAGTACTTATTGGACGAAGGAAATCCCCATACGAAACCCCTCTTCTTGGCTTCATCAGAGGTGTCAACTCCTCGATTCACCTTTGTCCCCTCGGAGACCCAGCAATATGGCGGATTAGACATGAGGAAATGGGTCCCTGTCTTACCAGACTGCCTTAGCGTGTAGAAGTGCCTGATTTCATTCGGGAAAGGCGGCGACAGGTACATTCGGCTACACATACGCCACATGCACATCAAGATCTTGTAGCTATTCGGGGCCAATTGAGTCGGAGCAATCCCTGCTTCAGCTAGAAACCAGTCAATGAACGGCTGCAGGGGAAGAGTAACGCCGCAGCAAAGAATAGACCTATAGATTGCCACCATGCCCGAGGGAGGGTTCCACGCAGCTCTATCACCAGTAGGAACCAGAATAACAAAATTATCCAAATCAAATTGGGCACGATACTTCCTGACCACGTTCGGTTCAGTGTCAAACCCACTCGGGCGATAAACAGAGAAAGAAATATGAGATTTTCGGAACTCCTCTTCAATGTATTGCTTATTAATAGTCTGCTCCCTGATTCGGACGATGCCAGAGTTATGCTTGTGAACTTCGCTTTTACTTTGATGTTTTCACATCCTTGATTGAAGTGGTACCCTGTGATTAGAAACGACAGATTCAGAACTAGATGAATCAAAATCAGAACTGGATACATAACTAAAATGGACGTCAGGGTAAAGGTCAGAAAAGCCAACTTCTAAAAAAGGAAGCTCGTCCGGGGGGATTTCCCCCAATAATCTTCGAGCGTAAGATACCAGTTGAAAATCCTCACGTTCAAGCGCCTCGAGAACTATAGTAAAAAGTCGATAACGCTAGGACGGATTCATTAAAACTAACCTTGAATGAATAAATCTGATGCAAAATCTTCAACGAAGAATAGCAACTTTCTACGTAAAGAAATCTGGGCTGGAAAAGCTTCTGGTTTGAGTCTTTGAGAATGAACCAACACAATTCCTCATAGGAGAATTTTAAGGGGTAACAGCACAATACCCTAAGATCTCAAGGCGGGAAAAAACAATGAGATTTGATTACGTAGGCGGCGCACTGGGAGACGCATAGGTCATTTCTCATAAATGGCATCAAGAAACGAAGCGATAAAGGACACGTGTTAAGAGAAGAACTGGCTTTGGCCGTCAAAACTCCAAAACTTCGCCGTCATTAAGATCTCGCGTGAGGAGGTAAATCAAATTTACATGGTCACCATTAAGACACGCTATTATGACAAGACATTTACCTTGGCATTAAAGAGATGTAAAAATTGAAGAAATGATTAAAATACTTTTGCCCGAAACAAAACCCCGTTCGGCAAAAATATTTTAAGGGGGTATTGTCGTATGTAAATTTATCAAACGTACACGTCATTGACAGGAAGGATAAAATTGTCAGGTGGGCCTCCGAATATGCATTCAGAAAAATATCCTATAAAACATCCCCAAAGAAGTAAAGCCCGAGTAAACAAGTATTGAACGAAACCTACTCGGGGTCAACTAACGCCATATACTACTCGGGGTCAATTAAAGACGCTCGGGGCTAGCTGATGACATTTTCTACTCGGGAACAAATGACGTCATTCGGGACCAGCTAATATCGTGTTCTACTCGAGATAAACATGAAGAAAACTGAATAAAAAGCCCAGCGCGTAGCTCACACGAGTCGAGTCGTTAAAATACGCAAAGATATCCATCAAAGAGGAATTCCAAGAAGATTAGAATACCAAACAGAAAAGGTTCTAAATCAGACAACAATTTTATTTTTTCAAAAAGACTACGCTTTTATAAGGAAACAAGTCCTAACTGAGCTGTATCACTAGAGTCCCATTCGATCTTAATACAAGTCTCCGAAATAGGAAAGATGACAGACTACTTCAAACAAGTAATCAATCATAGTTAAATACAAAGATCTTTTATTACTTGTACAAAGAGGATTAGGGTTTTATGAACATATAAATAGACTCATAATCTCGTCACAAAAGACACACAGAATATAAAAAAAATACAGAGAGAAAAAGAGATCGAGAGTTGTAAATCTTTTCAATAATGGATTTTAGTTTAGCTGATTATTCAGCCACCCGTGGACGTTCTCCGGTCATCGGAGTTTTACCACGTAAAACTTACGTCCAATTACTTTCTTCTTCTTCTCTCTCTCTTTGAAATCACAGCTAAAAATCCGATCCTTGTTGACTTTCTCCATACATCCAGAAATCGACGCCAACAATTGTAATTTTTTATTTATAGATAAATAGATATAATTATGGACTATAAGCTAAGTCCATATATAATCAATTAGTGATTGAATTCCATTAGGTTTTTATGGATTTAGACTATATTTTAATGATTTTGTTGTTAAAATATTGTAGTGACATGTGAAATTGACAAATTATGATTGGATTTCATTTAAATTTTATAGATTTGGACTAGAGGTTGGTGATTTTAATTGAATTTGTTCGTAATATGAATATTATTATTGGTTTTGTAGGCATTAAAATAAAAAATAAAAATAAAAAATTCTGACACCGTCTAGACGGTACTAACGTTTACTAGAACACTGGTTATATGAAATAATCTTAAACATTCTCTCTTATTTTTCACCATTTTTTGCATATTATATTAAAATAATAATATGAATCTTATATAAATACAATTCCAAGAACACAAATATTACTTACAATTAACAATTCCAAGAACACAAATATTACTTACAATTGACGAATAACTGCCTTTTCAGGCATTATTAAAATCCTCTCATTATTTAGCAACACATCAACTAATGTGTCCCTAAACAATTTCACATAAACAAATTGAATAAATTAACGTCGTAGAAACTCAAAACGACAACCGTTTCAATCAAGTTCAATAGTAGTTCACTTTCCTGCAGTTCGAACGAATTTGACCTTGTTTTCCCGTCAAAACTTTGATATTTCCCATTCTGACCATGGACTTGGCAAAATCAGACGAAAATGCCCCTGCATTGTAGCTATAAGCCTTCACCAGCCCATCTGTGGAGCCAGAGCCACCTTTGAAGAGTGCCTGGTCAGAGAGAAGTAGTCCCTTGTACTTGACCAAGTTAGAGAAGTAGGCCGTGTCGAAACTCACCGGTGACGGGTCCAACGGAGCAAGGTTTGTGTCTCCACCACTGCGTGGACAGGTCTTTCTACGCTCCTTGGCGAAGTCGCGGTCGATGTTTGTATCATTGTAGATGCGGTCTTTGAATGTGAAACATTGTGCAAAACCTAGAGTGTGACCGCCGGAGAGCGCCACCAGGTCCTTCTGGTTGAGGCCTTGCCTTTTAAAGTTTTCGATCAGTCCGGGGAGGTCCATGAACGGCGAAGGAAGGTTTTTGTCGGCTTGGGTTCTGCTACCTGTGGTTGAGTCCCTTCTTCCCAGTTGGACATTCCATGAAGACCCTCCTAGCTGCATATTTATTTTTAAGAACAAAATGTTAGATAAAAATCAAATTTTATGTACCAAAAAATATAGTTATCAAAGTCATAAAAAAAATGTTACGGTTTTGCGGGCCCCAATTTTGAACTCGAGCTCATGGATTTTTTTTAATTCTAAAATATAAATCATGAGTTTAGAGTTTGTATCTAAATCATTATTGTTTATCAAAGATTTTAGGGAAAAATGAAAACTATGATTTTGAATTCGAGTTTGAGAAACTAGATAGGGTATTAATTGATCAAAATAATAAATAAGAGAAGAGTCAGTACACACCGCTACAACAGAATCACGAGCCGCCACAGCCAAAATGTCAGCACAGGAAACAACGGGACGTCCACAAATTTTGTCGACCTCTTTCTTAATCAGATCGATAACTTCGAATCCTCTTGCGGAGTTTTTATTGGCAAGTGAATTCTTTTCACTGTCGATGGTGGAAGTAGAATCTAGAAGAAGTGAAGCATCACAACCCTGCATCACAAAGACCGATAACGTATATATTAGAATTCATGCACATCAAAATCAAGATTGATTAACTACTACTACATCAAAACCAGAAACATTTATATATAACAGGATCAAAGTATTACGTTAACAAAACAATCGTGGAAGTGAAGGCGAAGCAAAGAAGCCCCCATGCGGCGTTCGTTGTACACTGCAGCATCGACCACTCGCTTGATGGTAGGCAAAGCTTTGGGGCACACATGATCATAATAATAAGGAGACAATGCTGAGAAAGCTGTGACCGCAAAGGCTAAAATGAGGAAGACATTAAGCTGGAATGCGCTAAGCGAAGCCATTAATGAGTTAGAGCTTGAACTCTATTAAGCTTAATTAATTGAACTCTGAGTTCTGATGTGGTACTTGCATCTTGGTCTTTGGCTTATTTGTAGTATCAATTAAACTCTATGTCATCCTTGGACTAGGCCAAATAAGACTAGTTTTGCTTCTCGGAAGTTTTCATGTTTTGATCTAGCTTGAATCGTGTAAACGTGTAGACCAATTTTGCAAGAAACCTATTGGAGATAACATTTATAATAAATCTCATTAATCATAATTTTTATTGATCAAATTGTTTTTATTATAAATAATCACCCAATAATCACCCAGAGAAACAAGCATATATCTCATTCAAAGCTTGCCTCAGAACAATACATTAAAAAAAAATAATAATAATAATAGAGCTAATTCAAATGAACCGTATCTAAAGCATTTTGACATAGTCATTGATTGACGTACATTAAATGTATAATTTATAATATTTTTTAAAACAATATAATTTATAATATTTAGAGAGCAAGTGTCGAATACATTAATTTGGAGTTCGGTTAAAAACTCTAGACATTCTACTGACTGGAATTTAGCTGTTTATCTTGTATAATATAATTATTTTTTAATTATTTATAAAGTCAACCAATTTTATACGGGAAAAAATTATGTTATCAATCTTTTATATATATATATATATATAGAGAGAGAGAGAGAGAGAGATTCTCATATAAGGGGTTCTTTATTTTAATTTTGGAAAGAATCACTATAAAATCACATCGATTTAAATGAATTTTTATTTAAATTTTTTTATTGACGATAAGTTCATCAAAATCTATCGATAAATAAAATTTGAGAATTTTTTCAAACACTAGAACTATTTATCATGTTATTTTTCCTATATTTCACTCATTTTCTGATATCTTCATATTTAAACAAATCAGGATAAATAGTTCTAATACTTAAAAAAATCTCAAATTTTATTTATACGTAGATTTCAATGAATTTATTGTCCATAAAAAAATTAAAAAAATTCAGATAAAAATTTATTTAAATCGATATAATTTTATAGTAGTACTTACCGAAATTAAAATAAAAAATCCATTACGAGAGAATTACTATTATATATATATATATCGCCTGTATATATCATTGATTCATTCCAATAAAGCAACTCTATCAAATGCAATTTTGTGTTGATTCTATCAAAACTGTACCTACTCACTTTAATATAATGAATGAGAAGCCTTCATCATAATCATGAACGTGTTGTAAATTGAAAGTTTTCTCGAATACACTAGGTTGGGAGATCCAAAAAAATTTGGTATATTCGTCGCTGATTTTTTCTCTGCAGTGTTGAGTTGATCCACTAACCTATTATAATATCATTCTATGATTTAGACGGTTAGAAAACCTCATTTCACATTATCATTTTATGATATATATATATATATATATATAGGCAAAGCATATTCATAAACGGCAAAGTCGAAAAGCTACCACCCGTCCACAATTCAACAAAACACCAACTGCACTAGCCCCCAAACAAACTAAAGCACACAACCAACCAACAAAACGTTACACAGCCAAAACCACCAGCAAATAGTTCGAACCTCCAACCTGTGAAGCGATACGGGCTGCGGAAACACAGATAAAAACCACAAACACTAGAAAAATGAACCCTCAACCTCAGGCACCAGCCAAGCCACAAAAAACACAAATGCTATTTGTTTTTGAACTGTAGAATCCCTTCCAGCTTTGATCCACCTAACAATCTCCTCAACCATACCATTTTCTCTTTTAAAAACAAAAATCATAGCCTAAGTCCACTCCGACTTTAATGACCTTAGCTAATTCTTCTTTTAAATTCAAGATGTCTTTCTTCACCTCAGGAACTATGTTTTTCTTTCTAAAATCTTGATTAAGGTCGAGAGCCAAAGCCTTCGAATTTACAAAATGATTTTTCTTTCTTCCTATACTCTTTATGGACTGGTCATGCACAAATAAGACATTTCCCACTTCTCCCTCCTTGAATCCAAACGCTTCTTCGAGACCTTCCTCTGCTTCAACAAAGATACCTTGATCTGATAAAACCAGTGTTTGAAAATACAGTAAAATCAGTTGCCTAGGTGCCGCCTATACACTAGGCGAACGCCGGCTGTTCCGCTTCGGCCAAATCGGTCATATTTGTTAGCGGAATTTTATGCGGAAGCGTTTCTAGATAGAACACAAACAAACAATAGCAAAATAAAGAATTAAGATGAAGAGAATAAATACAATCACACAACACAAGAACATTTTATGTAGAAACCCAAATCGGGAAAAAACCACGACCGTCAGGACAACAAGAGAAATAATCCACTATGTGATAAATTGTTACAACCACATTCTCAGGATTCTCTTTCTAAAATACCTCAAACTCAATTACACCCAATGCTCTCTTGAGATCTCTCTATATTTGCTAATTTGCTAATTTGCTCCACACCCAATAGTCTAGCTATTAGGGTCTATTTATATTACAGAGAGTTTAACATAAAAGGAAATCCTACTCCTAAACGTACAAGAATTACTTGTTCCATTTAAATACTATTTTATATTTATGACAAGTCTTCTTGTTTAAAAGAAATCATTTTCTTTTAAGTACAGGACTTTCCTAATTTGATTAACACAAGAACTTCCAGAAAGAAAACACCTTTCCTATTTCGTGCAACATTCTTATTTGAGCAAAATCCACCATTGATGAGATTCGGGTCGTGGTTGGCCACCCACGCCCTTCACCACATGTATCGATGTCGTCCACCGCTCCAAGTACCGCGGTTAGTGCACTTGCCTCCGCCGCGGTCTTTGCCGTGTAAACTCACAGACGTTTTACCGCTCCCTGTGCCACGGTCTGTGCAAGTGTCGGCACCGCGGACCAGACCGCGGCATCTACCAGATTCTGTTTTCTTCAGTTCTTCCGTCTTCAAACCTCCCTCAAACTCGATCTCCTATTTTCAAACGTATCCCACGTCTACAGGTTGTCTTCGCATTGGTTGAATCCCGTTTGGTAGCCATTGGAAATTCAAACCATATCTAACAATCCTCCCTTATGGCGAGAATTTCCAAAACTTCTGTCCATAGCCACGACTCTCAATACCGAGAATCAACATACCCATCACGAAGTATAATCACTTAGGAACACCCATCCCAAGATTTCACCGGTAAATGTTGAAATTTACCTTGCTGAAATTGTGGTGCAACTCCTCACGTTAGGCTTCCAAGGAGTTCGTTCAGCCATCGACATCCTTGTCCACCACACACCTTGCATCACCGCCTAACCAATGCCCGTGCATAAATTATGGACCCGATATCAGTTATACATCCTTTTTCATGGCAACTAGCGGGCATGTCATGAGGATGTTTTATGCCCCTTTAGAGGGCATCGCTGTAGTCGAACTCAATAGAGGAGATTGCCGGATCCCCCTCTTTGGAGCCATTAGCCGCACTTGTATTCTTATTTTTACAATCCTTTCTTAGTTGTCCAGATTGTCCACATGCCAACAAATGCCTTTCTTCTTGAAGCCTCCTTTTTTTCCTATCAACCATCAAAGCAGAGTTATCAGAAGATTTATCTTCACTCTTTAGCCTTCGTTCCTCAGAGATTAGTTTGTTTGCTACATCTCCAAAACATATGGTTGAACTCTCATGCATCAAGATTGGCTTCATATGCGCATAGGATGGTGGAAGGGACCAGATTAGTTTTAATCATTTGTCTTCTTCATCAATATTCACTCCAATAGACTCTAGCTCGGAAACTATCCCATTGAGCACTCCTAGATGATCAAAAAATTTCATACCTTCAGACATCTGCAACGTGTGAAACTGCTCCTTCAGGAAGAATCTGTTACAGACGGTCTTTGATTGATACAATTTTTCAAGTTTCTCCCAAAGTTCTTTCGCTGAATATGTCCCTTGAATATTTGCAAGAACATTCTTGGCTAGGCTCAATCGTATCGCACTTGAAGCCCTCTCGTTTAGATCTTCCCATTCATCATCGCTCATCACCGATTTTACAGAACTAGTATCAGCCGTTTCTTTTCTAGAATCTCCAGAGCCTTCAGGGTTCTCAAGGGTCGGCTTGACCTTCAACGCCTTGTATAAACCGCATTGGATTAGTAGATCTTTGACTTGAACCTGCCACAAGCCAAAGTTAATTTTTCCATCGACCTTCTCAACCTCGAATCTCATCAACTTTGCCATCTCTAGTTTGTTAAGATCACTATCAAGCAACCAAGGCTCTGTTACTAATTGTTGGCAGAATTTTACGCGGAAGCGTTGCTAGATAGAACACAAACAAACAATAGAAAAATAAAGAATTAAGATGAAGATAATAAATCCAATCACACAACACAAGAAAATTTACGTGAAAAACCAAATCAGGAAAAAACCACGGCTGTCAGGATGACAAGAGAAATAATCCACTATGTGATAAATTGTTACAACCACACTCTCAGGATTCTCTCTCTAAAATACCCCAAACCTAATTACACCCAATGCTCTCTTGAGATCTCTCTATATTTGCTAATTTACTCCACACCCAATAGTCTAGCTATTAGGGTCTATTTATATGAATTACAGGGAGTTTAACATAAAAGGAAATCCTACTCCTAAACGTACAAAAATTACTTGTTCCACATAAATACTATTTCCTATTTATGACAAGTCTTCTTGTTTAAAAGGAATCTTTTTCTTTTAAGTACAGGATTTTCCTAATTTGATTAACACAAGAACTTCCAGAAGAAAACACATTTTCTATTTCGTGCAACATTCCTATTTGGGCAAAATCCACCATTGATGTGGTTCGGGTCGTGGTTGGCCACCCACGCCCTTCACCACATGTATCGCTGTCGTCCACCGCTCTGAGTACCGCGGTTGGTGCACTTGCCTCCACCGTTGTCCGCACCATATAAACTCACAGACGTTTTACCGCTCCCTATGCTGCGGTCTGTGCAAGTGTCCCCACCACGGTCCAGATCGCGGTACCTACTAGATTCTATTTTCTTCAGTTCTTCGGTCTTCAAACTCGATCTCCTATTTTTAAACGTATCCCACGTGTCCAGGAAGTCTTCGCATTGATTGAATCTCGTTTGGTAGCCATTGGAAATTCAAGTCATATCTAACAATATTTGGCGGTCGAAAGAAAATTAACCGAATTGAATGAAAAAATCGATCAATTAGACCGAAAAATCATGCTAATCAAAATCAAACTCATTGACTCCATCTAGTTGTTCCAAAACTTACCATAGACGGAATTAGTTTGACCGGTCAAACCTTCTCAGAAAGGTCACCGTCGTCGGTGACTGGGTCGTCACCACCCTGACTAGAAGCTTCATGAGGTGCCGGAGTATAAAACTCAGGTGCCTGGTGTCCAGATCCAACACCATTCAAGACAAAAAAAAAGAAAAAAAACATATAAGAAGAAGAAGATAAGTTTCGGAGAACAGAAAATAAAAACATGAGTCTATTTTGTGACAAGAATGATGAAGAGAGAGACAGAGAGTGTATGTGTTGAAAATTAAAATAAAATAATGGAGGTTAGGTTTTTTGAGAATAAGACGATAAGATTAAGGAAAAAAAATTGAAATCTGGAAATTGAAACGAAGTTGAAAGATGAAAAGAGAGATAAAGAGATAAAGAGATAGTGTATTGTCTGTGACTCTGTGTTGAATATTAGCTATGACTTGAAAATTGGAATACAAATATGGAGGTTTATCGAGAAAATAAAGAAAGATAACATAAAATAAAATTTATGGTGAAAAGTTTTGAAAAGAGGATCTATCCATCATTAATAATGGTGGGTGGGTGGTACAGTGATGTATTTTAAAAAAGAAATTAAAAAAATAAAGTAAAAAATAGACGAAAAAAAATCAATTGCCTAGGCACCACCTAGTCCGTCTAACGCTAGGCGTTGAACTACCGCCCGACTGGCGCCTAGCATTTACTAGAACACGGGATAAAACATCCTAAGATCTTCTAGCTTTCTCAATTTCAGGAATGAGATTTAAGCTAGTTGGACCACAATCAGCCATCTTGCCACAATGTTCCATCATTTTAAGACTTTGAGTGGGACTTTCAAACTCAGAGCTAGCTCACTCAACCAAAGCCCGACCAAGCCCGTCAATCTTCAAGCCACTTTTTTTCTTTCTAGACCACAACCGAAGCCCACTTAGAAGTTCCCACTCTGAAATTTCTCTCAGCCTGAATATAGCTTACAGCCTTCTTAAAACGAGAAAACCAAAGCAAGCTGGAACCAGATCCATCATCAAAATAAATAGAACCGACACATTTTATCTTAGCCATTTTTTCCATCACATCCCTACTAAAGCTAACCTTCATATTAACTTTATCTTTCCTAAGTTTAAAAAAGGTACTCTTGACAACCAAACTTTCGTCCTTCACATAACCATTGCCTTTCTTGTTTGAACTTTGGACTTCATTGAGTTGATTTCTATCATTCACACCAGTCAAGATGAGTTGACCATCCCTACAAATCCATCTCTTAGCCATGTCATCTCGAACCTTGGAAAGTGAGGGACCTGGTTCACCATCATGTTCTGGATAGTAAGCTTGACTTTCCTTAACTGGAAAAGAATTCGAACTTGCTTGAATTATCTTCATCTTCAACCCCAAAAAATTTGCCAACAAAGAAAAATCCAAAGGAGTCTCTTCTTCCTTAATCATCATTTCAAACGAGATCATACCTTCCTCAATTCTAATCTTACGAGGAAAAACATGTCCATGCGGAATCAGCACCAACATTCTACCACGATCAATCCTCCTTCTAGTCTTAGTTTCATTTACGAACATCATTGGTTATCCTAACAACCATCCCACTTTTTTTAAGAACATTTCAGACCAGTATCTCACAGGTAAACTTGAACAATTCACCCACACCAATCTAGACTTAGGAACATCTGAATCTAACAATCTTCCCATTGAAGAGAAGTAATCATCTTAGAAAGAGTTTTTTTTTTAATGAATCCCTCTATTTCATTCTCTGTTTCAAATTTCCACGTAATACTTTTGTCCCTTAAATACACAGAATAGAACGAAAAATCTCTATTGCACAGCCTCCTGGAAACACTTTGAACACTGGAAAAATCATTTAGAATCCCCACTGCACATCTCTCAATCCACCTCATCCTCTAACTTTGCATCCTAAGACATCACCACGACCTTATCGTTCCTCGCCCCATTTTTATCCCTCAAAATTCTAACCTGAACTTCCTTTTTGTGTCCTTCAACTACCTCTGCATATAATGGTTTCTCCAGATGACTTAACTGAGGCCACTTATCTACTCTTGTTTCTTCACTAGATGAAACCAGAAAACCCCTCATCTCTACTTCATTCCTCACCTTTGTTCGCCTCTGACTCCAGTTATGTTGCCACCTTTTTTATAATAGGTCATCCGTAAATGTGAACGTCATTCGTCAACTTCACCACCTTGATAGCTTCCATCATTGTTTCAAACTGAATAAAAGCAAACATGCTCCTACGGCCATTGATTTTATAAGAGAGATACACATCTCTTACCCTCCCAAAGGCATGAAAACACCCTATAAACAACCATTATCCACAATCGGATTCAGATTGTCTACGAAGATCAAGACCAGACCTTCCCGAAAATCTTTTTTTCCTCCTCTACTGTTGGTAGATACTGACCATCACGGCTAAAGGAGTCAGGCTCTCTCTCTCTAGAACTCTCTCTCTCTCTCCTTTTTTGGACATTACATGATATATATATATATATATATATATATATATATATATATAATTCTATTAACTATATAAAAAGAGAGAGTTGTCGGTTTCAATTATAATATCCATTTTATTTTCTTTTTCTTTGAAAGTATAATTATAATTAACACCCTTCAAGTTTATATATTTACTAAATGGACATGGTTTAATTAGATTTTAATTGTTGTGTCCCTTAGATTTGTGTTGAACATCGAATGCCAAGTATAACTCTTCAAATTTGTAGGACTACTTAATAGATAAGTCTTAGTAATAGTGACATGGTAGGAACTATATGGTAAGGATTTTTTTTATATATATATTGTAAAATGGGATTGGGGATGAAAATATAATTTTCTATGTATTTAATGTGTTGAAAAAGAAAAGGGAATTAACTGGGGTGGAAATGTAATTTGTGTTAAACTTTATAACTTTTGGATTATACAATCGATGTGTGTAAAGTGAAAGGCAGCAAACGATTTTTTTATAAAAAAGGTCCAGTCAGTGGTTTATGATCAAATAGAAAAATAATTAAATCATCCACATGTCATCATGGGATATGTGGGAGTGCATGATGCAATTGAGGTGGCAAAGAGAATTGGAGGTGTCAAATGCTAGTGAGAGGTGTTAATAATAGAGAATAAAATAAGAATAATAAAATAATAAAATATAAAGAGAGGAAGGTGGCAAGTGGTTGGATAAGGAGAAGAAGAAGAATATAAAATAAGAAAAGGAAATAAAAGAGAGGAAATTGAAGAGGAGAGAAAGAAGGGTTATTCGACCTAAGCAGGAAATAGAAATAGAGAAAGAAAGAAGAAGAAACCAAGAGATTGAAAATTAGGATGAGAGAGACCAAGATTCAAATAGAGAAAGAGAGTTGTTTTGAGAGACAAAATAGAGGAAGAAAGAAGTAAATAGGAATAAATGAAAAAAAAAGAGGTTCGGGCAAATAGAAGAAAAGAAGAAGAAGAAGAAGAAACGGAGAGAAATAATTAGAAAGAAAGGGAAAGAATAGCTGAAGGAAGAAGAAATAAAATTATAGATGAATAAATATGTATTGGATATATACCAGATAAGTGATTTCAGTTTGGCCACTAAGTTTGGGATACTCGATAGATACTAAATAGTGTTTCATATATTTTATGGTGGATCTAGAAATGGATGAATTCAAAAGGGACCAATCCCATATCAGATTTGAGCATAGGAGTTATGTGGGTGGATACTTTTATTAAAGTTATTTGGCAGTGAATGATCAAAGTTACCAATGGAGTGTTGTTAAGGATGTTGGGGTTTTTAAATACCAGGCTATTTCCCACAATGCAAATTGGGTGGCCTATAACCTTGCCTTAATGGCTTTGTCCTTACCAAGGAACGAAGAATTCAGATATGGAAAGTTGATATTTCGGTTGTTTTGTTTCTTAGTTTGTCTGTTTTGTTTTAGTCATGTTTATGTCAAAAATAATATATTGTGTGATTTATGTTTTTAGAATTGAATTTTGTTTCATGGGTGTTGAATTGTAATCTAGGCTTGTTTTGAGGGAAATCCATTCAAGACAATTCTAAGACATTTTAAGCCCTTTTGGATGTGCATGAGATCTAAACCTATGTATGTTGTGTTTAATATATCTGATTCTGAGATGCTCCTTTGATAGATTTATCATAAATTTTCTTGGCACTTAATTTAATTTATTAATTGGTAGTTGGCGTTAATGACTGGCAACCTCTTGAATTGTTTTATTTTTCTGTTTGATTGTGTAAGACATCTAAAGTAACATAATATTTATGTGCAATATAAACAATGAAACATTTTAGATTGAGGGCATTGCAATCTGGTTTATGAGGCAAATGAAGATGTTATATACCTAGGTATATTATAACTTTTATCATCAAATTATAAGTTACGTTATTGATGGAGTTGAAATCTTTTTAAATTTTGGTTTGTGTTGGTTGGCACTTGTTAGATTATGTGATACATACATTGATTGTATCTTTGTTATCTTAAGTGAGATACACTAAGTATGTCATTTTACCTTTGTACAATGAGAGAGAGTGTTAGAGAGAGAAGCTCTCATACTCACGTATCAGGCAAGAAATGGAACCCAAAAACTCATGGCAATGGTGGGGGATAAGACTTTAGGGAAAGTCTAGTCTCCGTTTTCGTATGCAATCTCAATCCCGTGGTGGATTCAGCTGATTTGTAGGGAATGTTTAAGCCTTTTGGTCAGGTTAGGGATGTTTTTCTCTCTTCTAAGAAAAACCATAGGAGAAGTTGTTATGCTTTCATTCGATTTGGGTCATTGGAGGAAGCTAGCAAGGTAGCTTAGAAGGTGAATGGGATGCACATCTATGGATGGTCGATCATTGCCAAGGTAGCAGGTTATGGATGGAGCAAACGACGGTCTCATTCGGATTACTATGGTAGACCTGAGTTAGCCCCTGACAAGAACATGGTGGGTTTTAAGAATGGAGTTGAAGCCACTAACGAGTTCACAAGTCAGTCTTCTACTTTTGAATATCGCTCTTATGTGGATACAGTTAGGTAGGACAATCAACGGGAGTTTGTTAGAAAAGAGTGTCAAGGTGCAACCCTTTATCTATGTATTGGTCAGGAGGAACGGAAGAAGAGGAGTGGTTGTCCAGAAGTGCAATTGGGGTGTTAAAGGATTTCTCTAGTTTAGGGTCAATTAATAGAAAGCTTGAAAATAGAGGTTTCATTTTTACATCTTCGTTTTTTGGAGAAAATTGTATCGTATGGACTTTCGAATCGATTTGTGAGAAGGATGGCTTCATTGAGAATAGTTTCTTCTGGAGAGATAGGTTCTCATCCATGTTTGTCTGGTATGAATATATGCAACATATGACCAGACTTATATGGATCGATGTTTTTGGTGTCCCTCTAAATTGCTGGTGCAAAGAGTTTTTCAAAAAGCTAGGTGGGCAGGTGGGGGAAACGGTATGGGTTGAGGAGAATACGGTTCTTAGAGATAGGTTTGATAAAGGAAGGAATTTGGTAGTTGCTCCAGCTGGGAGGAAGGTCTCCAGTGAAGTCCAAGTTAAGACCAGGCTAAGTACAGTTCATGTTAGGCTGGAGGAATCCCCATCACCGGTCACTTTTTCATGGGTGGTTCATTTTCTAAAATTGAAACCTTTTTTGAATTTGAATTCAGACCCAATAACAGGGGAGGATAGATTTACTAGGTTGAAAGATGGAAGAGATAGGGTTCAGAATGTAAGGTGTCACATTGATGATGACATGATAGAGAAGTGTGAGAGTTGCGAAGTCAGAGAAATAGAGACTAAAGGCAATCTGCTAGGACATGTGTAGCTAACAGTAGGAGGGGTGCATATAGCAGAAAGGTGAGGCTTGACAAGGAGTCTCAATCGAGAAGTGGTAATCTCAAGCAATATGGATCTAGTTGGGGTTGGATAGTGGTGGATAAAGATAAAGGATGCAAGATTGGTAAACTGAATCCAAAATATCTTTTCTATCCAACTTGTAAGGACAGTGTAAGAATTCATGTGAGTGGTAGAAGAATGCAAAGCAGTGAATAGGGACATAAGCTCGTTAGAGTATGATTTTGGTAGAAGGATTCAGAGGTTTCTGGACAATGGGGAATGCTCTAATAATAGGATAGTCAGACTCAAAGAGGGTATTAGACTGGTAGTTAAATGGCCTAAGGCTGTGGATATGTTTGCTAAGAATTTAAGGTTAGGTAAGAAGGCGAGCCTAGCTATTTTTGGGCCTTTATCTATTCCGGAATTGGAAAAGATAGGGCTCCAAGAAGGTATGGAAGACCAAGAAGATATAGGGGAATCCACTAACTCTGGTAATACCAGACATCTAGAAGTTGTGGCATAACAACAACAGGGTTTAAATCTTTGTATCGACTTGAGGGAACAACAGGGTTTCTAGCCTATCTCATAGTGTAACGACTGATGAAGGGGAGTGGAAGTAAAGGAAGGATGGTCACTTGGAATTTAGAGGATGAGAAAGCCAAGGTTATTAAGAAGGGTGTTACGGTTGGTCTCAAAAAAACTAGTAAAATGCAGTCTTCTAAGCCATCATATGAGTGGGATTTGGAGGTTGAGGTTGCTAAGGTTATAGAGATGGTAGTTGCTCTAGGATTTGATTTCAATGGAAACAAGGTTGAAGTAACTGAGATAGTGAGATCGTTGGAACGTGGGGAGGTGACGAGATTGGACAAGTTCTCTTTTTGTTTTCCTTCTGTTTGGTTGGGATTCTTTGTTGTTTAACGTTTATTATGTCCTGAAATGTGAGAGGGTTGGGCAAAGAGGTGAAGAGAAGAAATGTTAAGAAAGTGATGCTTCAACAAAAACCTGCAGTTTTGTTCATTCATGAGACAAAACTGAGTACTGTTGACAGTAGGTTGTTTAGGGGTATTGGAGGTGTGCTTCTCACTAAAGGTGTTAAGGTGGATGCGGAGGATTCTGTTGAGGGTTTGTTAACCATGTGGGATGAGAACTCTGTTTCGGTTACTCATTGCATTTCAAATAAATGGTGTATTGTTCTTATTGGGGTGTTGAATAAGCTTGGTAAAGAGGTGGCTCTGTGTAACCTCTATGCCCCTAATTCAAAGGCGAATAGAAGGGAGTTATGGGGTTTCATTCTTAACATTCAAATTTCTTTTACGATGTCGTGGGTCTTAGGAGGTGATTTCAACACTACTCTTCATGCTTTGATAATTGGTCGGTGAGAAGCTTTAATAATTTTGTTCTTCAAGCTAAGGTTATCGACATTCCTTTGAAGGGAATTCATTTTACTTAGTCAAATAACAGAGAGGATGGTTCTTGGGCTAGGCTTGACCGTTTTCTTGTTTCTCCCATTATCCTAGCTTGGTTTCTGTCAATGATTCAAAGGGATTTCTAAGAATGATCTCATACCATAGTCCCATTTTTCTAGGTGTTGCTGAGAACAAATGGGGTACTTATCCTTTTCGTTTGCATAACAAATGGCTAGAAGACAAGGAATTGT
The DNA here is from genome assembly GCA_032871835.1 of Dipteronia dyeriana. NCBI lineage: Eukaryota > Viridiplantae > Streptophyta > Magnoliopsida > Sapindales > Sapindaceae > Dipteronia > Dipteronia dyeriana. The sequence goes on along the minus strand of CM065299.1, from coordinate 15,516,222 downwards.
TGTCTGAAGTGAAGAGGGGTTGGGCTGGTTGTAAAGTTTCGGGATCTAGTAGCCATGTTCTGCAGTCCAAATTGAAATTATCAAAAGTTCTCATCAAGAAATAGTTTGTGGATAAATCAAAGGTTAATTTTTTGACAAAGAGCTTAGAGGATCAGTTGGCTAAGCTCGATGAAACTGCTATGTCTGTTGGTTGGTCTTCGGAGATAAGACGGGAGAGATTAAAGATTTTGGCTGAATTTTGGAAAGTTCTTCGTCAAGAGGAACAAGAGTGGCGTCAAAAATCCAGGGTTAAGTGGTTGCTTGAAGGTGATATGAACACTAAATTTTTCCACTCTATGGCTAGTGGTAGGCAATGGAAAAATTATGTGGACGAAATATTTTTTGATAGGGTAAAGATATCAGATGTAAAAGAGAAAAGTAGTAGGGTGGCTGATTTTTTTGAGAAACATTATAGGAATGTGAGCTGGAGACGTCCGAAAATGACAAGTCTACCTCTTCAAAGATTGTCGGCTACTAAAAGTGCTTCTTTGGAAAAGATGTTTTGTATAGAAGAGGTGATGGAAGCTTTGGCTAGCTGCGACGGTGATAAAGCTCCTGGTCCAGATGATTTCTCTTTAAATTTCATTAAGTCTAACTGGGATGTTATAAAGGATGATTTTATAAAGTTCTTAGAGGATTTCTACCAGGATGGATAGGTAGTCAACGAACTAAATAAGACTTTTATAGCTCTGATTCCCAAGTGTGCCAAACCATTTACTATGAAAGATTTTACACCTATTAGCTTGGTAGGCTCCTTGTACAAGATTCTTGCAAAAATATTGGTCAATCTGATGAAGAGAGTTCTCTATTTTGTGATTGGCGAAACTCAGATGGAGTTTGTAAAGAATCGGTAAATTTTTGACAGCTTTGTCATAGCTGAGGAAGTTATTCATCACTGGAAGAAAAGTCAAGAGGGAGGTCTTCTGGTTAAACTTGATTTCGAAAAAACCTATGATAGCTTGGACCATGTTTTCCTGAATGATATGATGATAGAGATGGGTTTTGGTTGGAAGGGAGACAATGGGTTGGAAATTGTATCTATTTGCAAATGATATCGGTGTTGGTAAATGGAAAACCGACAAGAGAGTTCGGGTTGGAGAGGGGTTTCGCCAAGACGACCCGTTCTTGCCTTTCTTATTTAATGTGGTAGTGGAAGGTTAAAGTGCCTTATTTCGGAAAGTGGCATACATGGACATGTTGAAAGGCGCTTTTTTGGGATGAATATGGTTCATATTTCGCATTTGCAATTTACGGATGATACTATTCTTTTTCTACAACCGAAGGTGGATTTTCTTTTGAACGCTAGAAGGATTTTGAGGTGTTTCGATCTTGCTTCGGGTCTGAGTATTAATTTCCATAAGACTTGCGTGGTTAAGGTGGGAAAGAGAGAGATGCGTGAAGACAATTAGACTGAAATTTTCAGGTGTAGTAATGCTACGTTACCTATTTCTTACTTGGGCTTGCCTTTGGGCGGGAGACCAGGGTTATAAAGTTTCTGGACAGATTTGGTTTCGAGAGTCGAAAGTCGACTTGCGCCATGGAAAAAATGTTTCTCAATAAATGAGGTAGATTGGTTCTCATTAAAACTGTCATGTCTAGCATACCAATCTATTATATGTCTTTATTCAAAATGGCGGTTTGTATTGCTCAGAAGATTGAACGGCTTCAAAGGAATTTTGTCTAGGGAGATGGCTTGAATAATAAAAAAAAATCCATTCTATAAACTAGAAAATGTTATGTAAGAGTAAAAGTGATGGTGGGCTTAGTATTGGCTCTATCCTAATGAAAAATAAGGGTCTCTTGGCCAAGTGGGTGTGGAGGTTTGGCGCAGAAGATGCACCTCTTTAGAAAAAGGTAATTTGTGCTAAGTATGGAGTGAATACTTAGGAGTTATAATGGGACTGGTCTTATGGAGCTGGTAGCTTAAGGTTCTTAAAAATCGTTGGCAATTTATTTGCTCAAGGTTCCGACACGGTTAGGTGGTTAAAGGAGGGTTTGAAGGTGATTGTGGGAAAGGAGGATAAAGCTAGAATGTGGACTGATATTCAGGTTGAAGGGACGCCTCTTAGGGAAGCTTTTCCTAGAATCTATTCTTTAGCTGTTAGCAAATCTGGTTGTATTAAAGATTTTGGGAAAAGAGAGGGGAGTGAATGGATGTGGGAAATAAATCTGAGGAAGAATCTATTTGACTGGGAGATGGAACAATGGAATTGTTTTCAAGGTTGCCTTTTGAATGTCCACTTTAGGGACTTCTAACAAGATTCTCTTGGGTGGGCTCATTAAAATGCAGATGTGTTCTCTGTAAAGTCCTTCAGGAGATTTTTGGAGAGAGGTCAAGCTAGCAGGGATTCAGTCTTCAAAGGAGTTTGGCAGGGTCTAGGTCTTCCAAAGATAGAGCATTCTGTGTGGCAACTCCTTCATGAAAGGGTGTTAGTTAGAGATGTCTTTTTCAGGTTTGGTATTCAGGATGGTATTATTCTGGTGTGTCCCTTTTGTCAGGCCAATGTGGAATCCATAAACCATCTTTTCATTCTCTGTGAGTGGTCTTGGAAATTATGGCAGAGGTGTATGCAATGATGGGGTTTCAATTGTTGTGCTTCTTCTTCACTACTTGGGTGGTGGAAAAGCTTGCTAAACCTCTGTCCTCATAACAATTCAGAAAGAGTTTGGAGAATTTTATTTTGTGTTATCATGTTGTCGATTTAGGATGTAAGGAACCAGAAGGTTTTTCATGATGGGGTGGTGGGTGTTGATCGTACGGAAGACATGGTGAGATTTAGAGTGACTTGGTGGTTCAAAAATTTTGGCAGAGGGTCGTCGGATCCGATAACATATATTCAGCTAAATATTGCTGAATGTTGTACCGATGTGTCAAGGAAAAAAAATACAAAGGTCTGCTGTTTGGCTTCCTCCCCTTCCTCACACTCTCAAGTTTAATGTGGATGGTTCATCTAAGGGCTCTCCGGGTCCTGCGGGCATTAGTGAAGTTTTACGGGATCATCGAGAGAAGGTGGTTTGCATTTTTTTCCGAGTCGATAGGGAATCATGATGCTATTTCGACTGAGATTATTGCTATTGATAAAGCTTATGTCCTCTTCGCTTCAAGACCAGACTTGTGTGACAGAAATCTAGTTGTGGCTAGTGATTCTAAGGTTGTCGTTAAGTGGGTGAACATCAGTGTTATTGGTAGCATTGAGCACGTACAGCCCATTTTGAACATTCGCAGTAGTCTTGCCATGATTGGTCAGGCTTCTGTTTGTTTTGGTCCCAGAAATTCCAATTCTTTTGTTGATGCTCTTGCGAAAAAAGGTTCAAAGGGTGGTGACGGGATGCTATTTTGGAGTGACTTTTGATTTGGGGTTCTCTTGGGGTGCTTCGTTCTAGCTTTTGGTGATCTACATTTTTCTTGTGTTGTTTAGTTGTTAGCTCTGTGTTGGTTGGTGCCTTTTGTTTGTTCCTCTGTGCTTTTTGTTTGTTTCTGGTTTCTTGGCTGATGCTTTATTAATATAATTGCCTTTAAAAAAATAGTATGTCATTTTGATTCTTTGTAATTTCTATAGCAAATAGATTATTCGATTTTGTTGTATTTTCATTCTTACATTCACGTATTTAATTTGGATGGTTTCTTTTATAAATTCATGGAGTATAGTATTTTTAGAAAATTCATTTGGTTTTCATTTAAATGCATCCATCTTTTTTAATTTTTATTGTTATTGTTATCGTTATCGTTAACATAAAACATTAGCATAGTTGTAGAGGCATACAAATCGTTTCATTTTATCGAGTATAACTGCCTTAAATAACTTATAAGTAGAAAAAAAACACACAAAAATTATAATTATAAATATAAATGCATTGTAAAAAATATATATAAATATAAATGCAAGCATATGCATCGAACCTAGTATATATATTCTTTTTCCTTTCGATACGTACTGATATATGCGCTTTATGTATGTGAACCACCGATTATGGAGAAACTTTGATAAATATATACACTTTGAGCTAAAACATATAAATCTAATGGTCCACGTCTAACGCACTGATGAATTTATATTAGTGCACACTAACCTGAAAATTTATATATAACGCCTTTCATGATGAATTTTTTTGGCAAACTTATTAGGCTACATGGACGCCTACATGTATAGTATTATTAATTCATAATCAAACTGGCTACACATGTATTATTAATTCATAATCTGTTCATCTAATAACCATTTGTAGCTATATACGAATTAGAAAGAAAACAAAATCATAACAGCTAAGTAAATAGTCACAACACCAACATGTTGATAACATTTCAACTTTATATATAAAAAAGTTATTAATTTGAACATTTCTAAAGGCTGTCTCTCTCAAATCTCAAGCTCACGAAACATACACGCATCATTAATATAATTAGATTATATATAATTAATTAATTGATCATGATCACTGATGCCTGATATTTTATTAATTATGTGTTAACATATATCTTCATATATAATAAATTAGTTCCTCATGCCCATTTACTGATAATATACCATATTCAAAACAAAACAAAACAAAAATCTTTAAAATAAAAAGATAATATTGCCGACCTTTTGATGGAAAAAAAAAACTTGGGGTCGTTTGTTTTTTGTCTGAAGACTGACCAGTCTTGAATTTTTCTGAAGACTGAATAGGGACTGAAATCTGAACCTGAATGATATGTTTGTTTGTTTTTTCTCACATCCGAAAATACTGTTAACGTGTTTGTTTTTTATAAATAAAATTGTCTGAATACAAGTAATTTTACATTTATACTCATGCAATTTAAAAGAAGTAATTTAACATGTATATATGTTTTCCTGCAAAAAAAATTCAATTTAACAAAATAAAAAATTCATTAAAGAATATAATTTTACATATTCTGTAAACAAATTTCAAGTTCAATTTATTGTAAAAAAAAATCAAGTTAAACTTTTTTTGTTTTTTTGTTTTTTTGTTTTTTTTATTTCCCAGTTCATATTCACCGGAAAAAAAAAGTTATTGATTAGTTTTTTTTTAACTAGGTTCTTGAATTATATGTACCGGTTTCTATGAAAAGTGATTATGTTTTTTTTTTCTTTATAAAAGGCATTTAAAATAAGAAATACATTTAAAGAAATATCTATACACCAAATCAAATTATGATAAATTTAGAAATACATCTTTTCTAGGAGGATAGATTTGGAAAGGAATATTTTAATTGTAATTCAGTGATTTGGAATTAAGTTAAAAATCAGGATTTATTATTTTATTTTTAAGTTGTTTTTTTGATGTTTTTAAGTTATTTGACCACTTAAAAAAACACATAAAATAATTTAATGAATTCAATTCAAATCCATTGTTACCTCTTCAATACTGGAACTAGCATGGTGGTTATGTTTACTAGGTCTGATCCTTTCTACTTGACATTAATTTAGTAATAGTAAATGAGGACCTTCAATTATTGAAATGTTTTGCCCATATTTTTTTTAAACAAGGTTAAAAAGTAAAAGATGGCAGCTAATTTAGACCAGGTTAAGAATTTTGTCGGTCAAACATTAATTACACATGTTAATGAAAATATTATACATATACTAACCGAATTTATTTATATAACTTCCACGAAAACCATAATATTCATATATTTTAGTAATTATAGTCTTTTTAAACTTAATCGATGATTTATAAATTTCATCATAATCTTAGATGTTCGGTTCAATCATGAATAAAGAATATATATATATATATATATATATATTAGCACAATTCTCTCGATCTAGGTATTTGTAACGGGTTCAAATTCTCATTTTATTTAAAAGGAAAAAAAACGATTAAAGTGTAAAAAGATTTCTAACGTGAAAGTAAATTGAGAGGATGGTATTTTGTAGATAAAAGACTAAAGAGTGCAAGCCTGGTTTGACTGGTTCGATCAATTTCCTTCAATCCAGGTGCCATTTTCACGAAGAACTTGTATATTCTACTTTCCAAATCATTATCTTCTTCTATTTACCAAATTTTGCTCTCATCTTCTTTTTGGCAGGAATTATTACTTCAATTATTGATGTTCTATTAATTATGTATTCAATTTTATTTGTGAAATTTTGTTCACTTGACGTTATACTCTCAAAAAATAGTCCGAGGAAGAAAATGGATAAAAATATGATCAGGTTTTGATAAATGCATATCAGTATATCAACTCCTAGGAGAGGTTATACTGCACCTCTCATTTCATATCAGGGGTGGGGTTTCGAATTTCACCGTACTTATTTTACAAGTATATATATAGAGTTTTCTCATAAATATTGTAAGATACCATTTGATTTCCGTACTACGTCATTAGTAAACTTGGTATTACTCGATCCAACAAGTGTCTGCCAATCCACATGACCAGCGCCCAAATTTTAAAAATTACATGACCCAGGCCCAAGTCGTAAAAATAGGCAATGTGGACTACAAACTTATTGGGTGGATAAATACCGAGTTGACTCGTGATTACTAGTAACGAGACAACTCGGTAATAATCCACCCAATAAGTGTCTGCCAATACATAGGGCCCAGGCCCAAATTGAAAAAATCTACACGGCCCAGATTAAAGACATTGTATACCTGTAGAGATGAAAAAAATCGGTGCGTATCAAAGCACACATAGAAAGAGAGAGACCGCTACTAGCAACTTCAAAAACATACACCAATTTAATTTCAAAATCAACCACATTTGAGCTGATTGATCGATTACAAAAAACACACCAATAACATCATCGTTTTGGCCACAACTACATTAGCTAGTGAAACAAATACATTATTTTTCCAACCAAGCGTAAAAAAACAAAATCGCAACATTGTCCTAATTGAAAAAAACACTCAATTGGTTTTCCTGCAATTGGCCCTAATCTGGCCATTAGAGCCAGTGAGTGGACTAAGTGTTCCCATTTTCACCATAGCGTTTGCAAAATCTGTCTTGAAAGTCTGCAAATTTGTGCTATAAGCATTGACTTGTGAGTCAGTAGAGCCACCATTGAATAGCTGCTGGTCAGAGTGCAACAAACCCTTTTTGCTCACCAAGTTCTTGAAATAAGCATTGTCGAATGCGTTCGGGCTGGTCACGTCCAACGGAGACAGATTGTTGTCACCTCCAGTGCTTGGACACCTCGATCTTGTTGATGTCGCGAAGGTTGAATCGATGTTGGTCTCGTTGTAGATCCTGGTCCGGAAAGTTGTGCATCTAGCTTGGCCTATTGTGTGAGAACCTGAGAGTGCAACCATTTCTTTCGCGGTGAATCCCTTGTTCGAAAAGGCGGTGATTAGGGCACTGAGGTCCGAAGTTGGTCCGGGGATGTCGCTGTTGGCCGTGCTTAGACTTGCCGTGGTTGAGTCTCTCCTCCCTAGGTTAACCGACCAGCTAGATCCGCCTAACTAAGAACAAATTAACTAGGATATATAAATGAGAACTATCGATCATACTACCTTACTGATTCAGTAAAATTATTCGATTACATAGTAACACTAATTAACGATCAATAAATGGTGACAAAAATAATTGAAAGTAAATTATAAATGATGAGAAATTGGAATATATATGTTAATTTTTCTTACAGCAACAACGGAGTCTCTGGCAGCAACAGCTACGATGTCAGCACATGAAACAACACCAGGACACGAACTCTCCAACTGAGATTTAATGGTGTCTATGACTTCAAATCCTCTGACTGAGTTGCTATTTGGACGTGCAGTTTTCTCTCCGGTGAAACTTGATGTGTCGTCCAACAATATCGATGCATCACAACCCTGTATAATTGATCAAATATTAATTGTGAGACCAAACCAAAGCTAGTTCATAGTTAGTAGAGATTAATCATAAAAATCGATCTTCCCTAATTAATTTTGTTTTTATTTTTTATTTTTTTATTTTGCATGCTTGTCTAGATGCTTTATTGTTCTGTTCACATGCATGTTTTTGTGTCTCAATTATTATTTATTCTTTACACACTTTTGTACTCATGTTGCCTATGTCAACGCTATCATATATAGACTTTTTCAAACATGGCAAGCATTTGTATTTTGTCATGTACTCATGTTGGCTCTGTCGTCGACTAAAATAAAATCAACTATTTGAGATCTAATGTCTGCAAAACAGCTAAAGATTACAACACAATAATAGTTAAGTGACCAACACAATGTTTGCAATTATCAAATGGTGGGATCCTATTTTGCACCCATATAATTGACCTTTAAGATCATTATGCATTGATACAAATCGAGATCCCGCGTTAAAAAATTATGTAGGAATGTGCACAAGTTACTATGCATGAATATAGTAATAATATGCAGTGATGCAAGAAAGATGAAGAAGGGAGATAATAAGATAAGAGTATAAGAGGTGAAGACTTGCATTAACAAAGCAATCATGGAAATGAAGGCGGAGCAAGGACGCTCCCATGCGACGCTCTTTCGACACTGCAGAGTTCACTGCTGATTTAATGGTGGAAAGAGCGCTACCACATGTTGTCGCGTAGAAATTCTCGGAGGACAATTGAGCAGAGGCCGTCCCAAAAATAACAACAAACGAAACTAAACAAAATAAGAATTCAATAACATTGGAATATTTAGGAGCCATGGCTGCTAAAAACTAATCTAGCTTTTGCTGTCTAGTGCTATAGAGCTTGCTTTGCTTGGGTTTTGGTTCTTCAAACACAACATGCAGTACTTATATATAGAGAGAGCTAGCTTGTAGAAGCACTGTTTGAATTCTCTTGTTCTTTTGAGTCAACGAAATACAAATTAATAATAATAATAATAAAAGAATTCAAATGTTTTAAAACAAAAACAAATGTATTAGATGTGAGTGGAGGTCTAAACAGATCTTTCCGGTTTTGAACTTACTTTGGGTGTGTTTGGAATTGGAAATCAGCTGTAAATTTGGTGGATCCGTGTCAAATTCGCTTTGAGTTTCATTGATCGAGAAGCTTTTGCAGTGGAGAGAATATATATTCAGTTCGTTTTTTCTTTTGTTACATTAAGTCAATTAAATTATTGGCACGTGAAATTAATCAAATCAATAGTAATACTTGAAAAAGAAAAAAAAATCACACAAATGCAAGGCACAACCGGAACAAACACTTTTTTTTGTCTTCGAAATTGACATTGTCATTGGATCCACTCGGAACATGTTGAGATCATTCGATAACACTTGTGGGTCTAGATAACTAGCTACTATCACAATATAGATAAAATATCTTCTCAACCAAAAATACAAGAAGGCGATCTTATCAAGGCATACAATTATTGACACATAATTAACTAAATCAATTGCATAAATATTGACAAACTGAGGTTGGACTCGGTATGTACCTCACATCTACATCACAGTTATGGGCTCGAGTATCTTTCCTTCTTCAATCTCTAAATTATCGTAATGTTTTAAAAAATAAATAAATAATTACGCAAATGTTTTTCATTGTACGATAAATGCAAAAGCACAACACAACTGAGAGTCTGAGACAGGCAATTCTTTAATTGTAAAGTTTGTGTGTCTTCAAAGGAAAGAATTATATGATCTTGATCTATTTTCTTTAATATTTATTTTAAATCAAACGAGTACAATCAAGAATGTTTTGCTTATAGAATTAGATGAATTACCAGTAAATGTAAGTTTAATTCATGAACGTTGAAAAAAATCTTATAATATATAAGTATAATGTCATTATCATATAATAATTGAATTTTGTTTTTGCTATAGTTTTTTTTTTAATATAACCTACCTGCAGTGGCTATAGTTGAATCTTATTTTAATTCGATAAAATATATATATATAAACCAAAAAAGGAAAATCTTAGAGGCTGTATACCGAGAATATCGAATAGAATATACATATTATGTATTTATGTCAAAGTCTAAATGTAAGTTTGTAATGAAGCAAACCTCCAATACTCTGAAATTTTTGCTAAAGTTAAAGATAATGACAATTGACAGTCAATATTTTTATGTCAAATGAAAGAAATATGTTACACCAAGCTTAATTTAATTGGCTTTTCTTGATAAATAGTTTGATAAGAGTGTGTCCCTGCATCCCCACCCAAAAAGGAAACATCTCAGCAATTCAGATCTTGATGGTTAATGGTCAATTCAACTACAGTTAGATCGAAGATCATTATTAAGGTCAAAAGTTTTATTTCTTTTTCATTCTTTTTCTTTTTAAATATTAATTTTAAAAAAAATATTAATATATTTTACGGTTTGAAATGTAGCACTGTTTAACCAATTATTTAGGTTAAAATTCATTCTAAGTATTGAATATTAAGAAAAACAAGTATTTGAAGAATGTAATCAAAGTGTTTGTTAAAAGTTCTAAAAGAGAGCCATTTTTGTGAATTTGAATAAGAACAATAATGATGATGAACTAGAATTTTCTGATTCTCATTAATTTTTCATCCACATAATAACAACCTATATATATACAAAGAGACATGAAAAAACTCAAAACAGAATTTCTTGATTATCAAGAATAATTATAACTAATCCTAACTAATTCTACCACCTCAACTCTAACTAACTCTCACACATTTATTAATTACATGCTTTTATTTTGTTGACTCCCCTATTGATTGCCATTGACTGACATCCTGAGAAACTGATCATGATGATCATGATTAGGGTTTGGGTCTAATTTTTTTTGTGGATCTGGGTCTGGGTCTGGGTCTGATAGGATCCGACCCGAACCCGACCCATTGATATCCCTATTCATGATTGAAGTCACGTATACAACCATATTGGGTGTACACGGTATGAGCTGAGGATGGCTGATTTTGATTGTGGCTCCTCTGTTCTTCTCTGATTTGAAGCAGGTGATTAGCACATGAGCTCTCATATATGTTGTGCTTATTTGAGCTGTGCTTACTTGAGCTGCTATATTTATTAGTGCTCTCCATGCTAAGGACATCTAAATTTTATTATGAAATTCTCTAGAGGTGGAGCTGAGAGAAGTTTACCATTCAACCAATTTCATTTCATCAAAAATAAATTATTATTACTTAGCTTTCTATGTGGAACAACATAGATCTAAATATTGAAATATATATATATATATATATATATATTCTGACAGTCCGAAACTGATAATTTTTATGCACATAATCCTGCTGTTCATGTGAATGGAATAAAAGAATATGAAATACAACTTAATACTTGGCTTCTAAGCCACCATATATATTTACCACGTCAAAGGGTTCCTGCTCCTGGAAACTTTGTTTTAAATTAAAATCATGCATATTCTCAATGAGGCAGAATTTATAAAGTCAACTTTGTTAATATCTCAACCCCCATTGTGATCACCAAAAAAATTCTGAAGAAGATAAACTATACACCTCAAATTAAGAATTTGATCAATGTAATGATTATCAATATATAATATTTTAAAATTGTCCTATTTTGAAGCAATTGACAAGTAGTTATGTAGTTTTGTGGGGGAGTAGGAGACTTACCAAATAGGATGTTTTTTTCATTTTCATATTCACTTGAACGTAGACCTTTTTTTTAAATAAAAAAAAATTGGAAGTAAATTTTATTGAAGTTGTAAAACTTTTTGTTCTCTTTTTTAAAGAAGGAAATTGAATGTATTAGACAGACGATGATTTTAACATTAAGATTGAAAAAGAAAATTTCCTACATCTGCATTAGTCAATCGACCAACTCGTACGTAGTTGTTAAATTTTCATATTTGTCGGATTCATTGGACATGTTTACAATTGCTATATGACCAACGCACTCCCTTTTTCTTTTATTTTCATATTTTGGGTCAATATTGAAATTGTAATTACATATATACGAAATAAGTTAGCGAAATAATTGTATATAAATTTTAAAGCAATTAAAATTTTGAAAATCGGTAGAGAATAACAAGACTTGAATCCATTACAGGTGCGAGGGATTAGTGGATCACTGCATGCTACCTCCGAAATGATAAATATTAAATCAACTAGGGTTAATTGTAACAATATACTCTGAGTTTTTCCTAAAACGCTTGATATTCAATTAATTACCTTAATTGCAGCAGAATCCCCTGCAACTGTTGACTTCCATTTAATTTAATGGTTGACTGAGGCTTGACTGAAAAAAGTCGAAAATACCCTAAATTTATATTTAGAGTCATAATTACCCTTTACTCTTAAAGTAGACATGCCCACGGTTCCGACCAGTTCCGGTTCCGGAAGGAGCCAGAACCGGAACCGAAACCGAAACCGAAACCGAAACCGTTGGCCGGCGGTTCCGATTCCGGTTCCGGTTCCACTCGGTTCGGTTCCTCTTTTTTTTTCTTATTATACATTTATACTCATTTAAAAAAAAAAAATATCAAAACATAAGACATGTAATAATGTGAAATTGTAAATGAATTTTATTGTGTAAAGACGTAAGCCGAAAATAAAATTTTAAAAAAATAATACTAAATACATAAATTGAAATAAATGTATAAAACTAAAAAATAAAAAAATTGGTCTTGCACTTAATTTGTACCAAAATTAAGTTGTCTACGTATCCTCTTGGGGTTTAGAGAAATCAAAGACCACGTAGTTCTTTTACATTTTATTGTCTTTTACATATGTAATTCTGTAAGTCTGTAACTAATCGCTGTCTTCCGTTCCGGTGCCAGTGGTGTGATCATCATTGAAGAAATCGTATATCACTTATGGCTCCAGTTGTCTATATTCAATATTTGTCCAATCATCAACACACACTTGGACTTGAATTGATTATGGACTCAAAAGCGACCATCTTGCGTCCAGAATATTTCCACCCGCGCTAAACTCTTGTTCCACAGCCACTGTAGAAACCGGTGTTGCAAGAATCTGTTTGGCTATTATAGACAAGATTGGGAAGTGCTTTTGATGTTCTCTCCATCAATGTAGAATATCAAATTGATCCACATCACCGTCTCCTATAAACTCAAAATTGGTACTGTGATAAGTTTTTATCTCATGATACGAAACCGAACTTGATGAAGAAGAAGAAGAACCTCGTAATCTTTTGATCTTTTGGGATAAAAGTGTAGACCCTGCCCCTAACACTCTAGAAGATCGAGTTTGGGAGACGTTTTCATTTTGTGGAACACTAATGTTCAATGATGGACCATAAATTCTACGATATTCATCATATAACTGATAAAATAATGTCTTAATTGTAGCACAATAAGTATTAATTTATAATTCTATACCTAAACAATTATAATAAAGAGTTAAATAATCTATCAATACATCTAGTTTACAACGTGGGTCAAAACACAACGCAAGTAGGTAAATAGTTGGAAATTCCCTATAATAGTCTAAACATTTTTTTTTTCATAGCTTCAATGCATGTTTGTAATTGTATATCATATGAACAGTCAGCAAATGCACCAGCAATATTACAACCCTCAATAATAAATAATTGAGTAGTAGTATAATAAATACCTGACAAATTGTTAGTAGCACTATTAAAAACTTTTAATAAATTATAATTTTTTGTACAAATATCCAAACGGTGTGCATAAAGATTGATTTGACTAACATTATATTGTATAAAAGAAACTAATAAATCCATATATTCATAACTTTCACAAAGCAATTTATAAGTAGAGTTCCAACTTGTTAGAACATCACGAGAAATTCTAATGGGATGCCTATCTACCTGTTTACAAAATCTTACTCATGCTTTCATAACATTAGGATGTTTCCACAAATATGAGAGGGCATCCTTAATGGGTTTAATAAAAGCTTGAAGAATTTCCAAACCTTTTTTAACGTATAAATTTAAAACATGGCAAGCACATATTTGATGAAAAAAATTACTATTAAAATAAGGTTTGCATAATTCAATTAAAGCAGGAATAGTTGCCGTATTATTAGAAGTATTATCAAAACCAATTGAAAAAAAATTGCTTTCAATTTTATACTCTTCAAAAATGATTTTCATACTTTTATAAATATTATCAGCATTATGTGCATCATCAAAAACTCTAAATGTAATAATTCTTTTTTGTATTGTCCATGCGTTATCCATATAATGACATATTACACTCAAGTAAATGCATTCGTCAATGGTCAGTCCATATGTCAGCACATACGGAAACACGATTTATATAGATCGCAAAATATTTTTTCAAAATCCTTTTTTTCCTTTTTATAAATATCATACATTATACATGTGAGAGTAGTTCTAGGGACACGACATGCACCATGATTTAATTATTTATGACAATATTTAATAAAACCAATTTTTTCACCAAAACTAAAAGGTAAATGTTCAACAGCTACCATCCTAACTAATTCTTCTCTATTAGCTTGATCACTATATGTAAATAATTGAGTGGTAGAGGTAGAAAACCTGAAAATTTGAGATTGTGTACTCCTATTTGTAAGTTCTGCTAGATGACGGGTCATAATATGCTTCTTATATGTGTCGTATCCTCCAGATTTAATCCACTTGTATTCTTTAGGGCAGTAATTGCACACCGCCCAACATGTTCCATCCGGTTTCGTAACTTTCTTCATGTGGAGAACAAATATATTAGATTTGGCCTACTTTTTATCCTTCTCTAACGTCTCTTCAAAATTTGAATATGCAGTAAAATCGGGTATATTTTCTGATTGGCTTGTCATATTACCGAGGCTAGGGCTAGGCTGGCTAGCATTGGGTTCATAAATTATTAAAGGGGGATTTGGATTGGTTGGATAATTTAGGAATTCAAGATAGGTTTGCCGTTGCAGGAACTCATGGTAAGCGGTGTCGTCAAAACCGATATTATCTGGCTGGACCAGATCCGGCTAGACCAGATCCGGCTCCGACATACGACCCTTACCTGTCCTGGAAACGGAATGCCTTGGTGGAATGTCTCTTACTCCACTTCCACTTCCACTTCCACTTGCCATTAAAAAAATTAATTTGTAAAAAAACTCTTCAAAAAAATTAAAATAAATGGATGAAAATAAAATTAAAAATTTTATTGGAAATATATTTTAAAAAATTGTTGACAAGGATTTTTAAATGATTTAAAAAAAATTGCAATACAATAAATATAAACAAATAAACAATTGACTAATTGAGAGATAATTAAAGAGAATTAGGAGAATTGAGAGAGAGTTGAGACTTGTGAGAGAGTTTAGAGAGAAATGGTGTGAAAAGAAATGAATTAGGGGGTGGTATTTATAGGAAATTAAAGGGAAAAGAAAAAAAATAAACAGTTGTTGGGCTCCAACGGTTAGTTTTAATTTTAAAAAAAAATCAAATTAAAAAAAAAAGAGGCCTGGAACCAGCGGTTCCAGAACTGGAGCCGAACCGTCGGTTCCTGACCTGTTTTTTTAGGAAATGAACCGGAACCGGAACCGGAACCGAACCTTCGCTCCCACGGTTCCGGTTACGATTCCAAAACCGATTCCAAAACCGATTTTAAAACCGATTCCAAGGTTCTGGTTACAGTTACGGTTACGGTTACGGTTACGGTTACGGTTCATTTTACACGGTTACGGTTCGGTTCCACTGTTTGAACTGAACCGTGGTCATGTCTATCTTAAAGTAATCAATTCTTTTTGTGGATAATTAAAATAATCAATTCTAAACTATTAAACAATAAATAAACTTATAATAAATTCTTTTAAAAAATTTGATAATAAAACACTTCGAAAATGAAAAAAAAATGAATAAAAAGATTCCCAGATTTTCTAAAACAGAAAAACTAGATCTGGTTCCTTATTTGAACCCAGAAAGGTCATGGGAATCGAGTTCACTTTAGCTCACCCCCTTTGAGGGTGGGTGAGTATTACCCTCATTTTGTATGGATGATATGTGTCCAAGAAGAGGTAAATTTATCCCAAAAAATGTCAATGTTTTGATAAATTTACCCTCTCCATGGACACATATCATTCATGTAGGAGGGGGGTAATGCTCACCCACTCTCAAGATTAGGGATGGCAATTTGACCCGTACCCATGGGCACCAGCCCGAACCCGACCTTGTAGGATCGGGTGTGGATGGTGAACTTACGATCCGCGGACCTGCGAACCCGTTTTATGAAAAATCCGATGGGTTCGTGGGCGTGTGCGGGTTGGAAAAACGAACCCGCGGGTTGGAAAAACGAACCCACGGGTTGGACTCGCAAACCCGCATAAATAAAATACTTGTATTTAATCATATATGGATATTTGAATTATTTTTTGTCGTTTTATTTTATGGTTATTATTATTTTGTAATGTATCAAGTAGGGAATTAGAAATGGAAATTTAATTCAATTAAGTATTAAATAGGTGATTACATGTGGAAATTTACAAATGACAAATCGCGGGTTCGCGGGTTCGTGGGTTACGGGTTTGTGGGTATCCCGCGGGTGAAGCATTCACACGTGAACCCACATGTTTCGCGGGTTCACAGGTTTGCGGGTGAGGGTATGGGTGTAGCCATAACCTGCGGGTTCAAACCTGTCCACGAACCCGCTTACCTACGCGGGTTCGAGGGCGGGCGTGGGTGAGGAAAACTTTCGCTGGTGAAGGTTTGGATTTTACAAAACCCACCCGAACCTGACCCGCTACCATTTCTACTCAAAATGGGTGAGTAAAAATGGACTTCAAAGGAATCTTGATGAACCCAAGCAAGTTCCAACTTGTATGAGAAAAAAAAAAGCCCAGTATTATTTTAAAAAGTACTGATCTTTTTTTAAGCGAATTTTAGAAACTAGATGTCTAGATCTGGTTCCTGAATCTCCATCTTCTTCTTCTTTTTTTTTTGGTTTCCTAATATTTCAACGCTTATAAATCCTTAATAAACTGTGTACACAGACATATTTGAATCTTCTTCTCCTCTTGTTTTCCATTCTTCTTCATCAAAAGTCAAAACCCTCCTTGGAAGATAGAACCCCAATAAAAAGAAAAAAGGTTAATTACAATAACATATATACCCTGATGCTTGGTAATAACACAGCTATATTCAACATTTGCTTTTATTAGGAAAACATACCATCGATTACTTTGACTAAATGAAAACTTAACGATACAATGTAAACAAAATATTAAAAACTTAATAAAAAAGGAAGTATTCGTGGGAGATCGTACCAAATGGTGCGATCTCCCACCAGACATCTATTGGAGATCTGGTTCAAACCAGGTCTTGAATGGAGATCCAGTTCATGAATCTCTCATGGAGGAGATCTCATATCTCATCCATGGCACCCCTCCTTGTTTTTGTCCCTCAAAACCACCAACCTCTACAACTTTTTTCCCTGGTCATTTCACTCTCTCTTACTCTGACCATCTCCCTTCCTTCTCCTCATCCTCCTCTTCCATACACTATCACCAATATCACCCCTATGGTTTTGTAATTTTCTCTCATGAGTACACAACTTTGAACATACTTTAAGCATACTAATATACATCACCATACTTTTGCAACATAAGCAACATAACTTCAATCATAATAATATACATGATAAAAGTGTGATGATGTGTATTAATATGTTCAAAGTGTGTTCTTATGAGATAAAAAATGATGGTTTTGGGTTACATTGTACATTGTTTTTATTTTATTTTTCTTGTTGATTTTATTAGGTTTGTGCTAAATAATTTTTTTGTTATGGTTGTTTGAGTGATTAAATGTGTTTTGGGTGGTTGATTTTCATATATGGACAGTTGAATATGTGTGGTTTAGATGAGATTTTTGGGCAAGGTTTTTTTTTTTTTTTTAAGTAACAAAGCTTCTTTGCTTAGAAAAAAAAAATCAATTTTATTTCTTAAAAAAAAAAACAATATCATTTTCAATTTTATTCCGGTAAATGCTCCTCTTCACATCAATTCGTCCCAAAAATATGTACAATTCAATATAGCAATCTCGCACATTTAATGAATTGGCATGTTTTTACTCTTATTATCTTTTTTACTAGACTGTCACATTGGATTGTACATATTTTTGGGACAATTTGTTGGAAAGTATAGCATTACCCTTATATTTTTAAGTAAATTAATCCATAACATGAAATTTAGCTTTTTATTTTCTTAAATTGTCTTATATAATATTCTTATTTTTATTTAATCTATTTTAGATAATATTTGGCGGATGAGATAAAGATTTTAATTTTTTTCAATTTTTATTGTTATGAATTTTGTTAAGAAATTATTTAAGGAATAATGTTATAATCCTTCAAAAATAGTAGTAAAAGAAGGACAGTTTTATTTATTCATAATAAAGTGTTAGTCCACTGTTAAATTTACGGTTAGTCAAAGTATTTAAGGGTGTGTTTTTGTTAATAAAGACAAGTTGAATATAACCGTGTTATTGTACAATGTCAGGTATATTACTGTAATTAACCCAAAGAAAAGAGAAAAAAAAAATCAACACTCTCTTTCATCTTCAAAAACCAATCTAATAACGAGTTCAAAAACCGAACCCTTCTACTCCAAGCTAATCTTGTAATTGTATTTCCATTAACGGAGGAGAATCGGAGCTTTGAGAATATCCATTAATGGAGGTCATCGGAGATCTAGTCCAGATATCCTCCCAAAATGGAAATCTGGGTTTTTTTACTGTAAACAAAAGAGAGAATGGAGGTCATCAGAGATCTAGTCCAGATTTTCTCTAACAGAAAATGTCGATTTTACCCCTAGTAATTAAGTCAACTATTATCTCTAACAGAAGTTGACTAACGGTAAAGGGGGCTGCAGCAACTAAAACCATTAATTGGATATTAAGCTTTTTTGAAAACACTCAGGATGTGTTGTAGTGTTTTTGTTTCGGGCTCTTAGCCCTACCTCTCACCCAAAAAAAATAAAACTCAGGATATGTTATTGCAATTAAGTCAATCCAGAATCACTTTTTGATCGTGATTTTCTTGAGAAAGTAAACTTTTGTTAGCAGAGTGGTTGGCGAGGCCACATCTATTGAGGAAGTCAAATAACAAATTGATCACGTCCTCTAATGATAACAATGTTAATCATATATGTCGTTTTCAAATGTTATGATTAGTTGGTTTCTCTAGTGTGTATTTATTATCTTGTTATTACCCTTACATTTATATAGTTTTTTTTTTAGATTTTAAGCATAAATATTTGACGATTACAAGTTAATTATGATTATATATATATCAAAAAGTTAATTATGATTAATTAACAGAACCATGCATGTTAATAGAGGATAAGATGTCAAACAATTTCCACCGAGTCACCGACAATGTCGATCAGACGACCCCACAGGCTTTGATATGTTAAAGATCGATGTACGTGGTTCATTTTCAACTAATTAAATTTCTTTTGTTTGGTTTCTTTTATTTTCATGACAAGACATATATATTCTCAAAATCATTGTGTTTCATGCATGGATTGCATGTAAAGGAACTATCTTAGATGCAGAAAATTTTGAATAATAATTCAGATGCGCTGTTATTGATTCGACATGTGATTCTCATTCAGTTGAATATGAATGATTATGTTGCTAGTATTTCTCTAGTCGACTACTCAGATTTAAATCACGCACCTTTGATTGAGGTGGAAATAGGGGTTTTGTCCGTTTTCTTTTTAAGTTAGTATTTCAGGACTATTTACCATTTTAATAACTTACATTTTAAAGGTATCCAAATAAATGATTTTTAAAAATATTGTTACTTTACTCTATTTTTTAATTTATTTTTCAGTTTTTTATTTTATTTTCTTCTTTTTTCTTCTTTATAAAGGAATTGACCTCCAAAACCATCATGGTAGGTCGAAATCGACTTCCAACGGAGGTCGAAGTCGTTCGACCTCCGTTGAAAGTCTGTTCGACCTCCATTGAGGTCAAAATCGACATTTAATGGAGGTTGAAATTGATCTCCATTGGAGGTCAATGAAAAAGAAGATGAAAAGAAAATTTGAAAAAAATTGTTTTTTGGAAAATTTGGAAAAGTTCGTTCAACCTCCATGAAGGAAATAAGCGTTTTTCCTGAGACTTTTGGGGTAATTTCCGAGACATTTCAAATATTTTTGATACTTTTAGTAATTTTCAAGACTTTCTAGGTAAAAATAAAATTATTTGAAACTTCTGGTCATTTCTGAGACTTTTGATAATTTTCGAAACTTGTTGGGTACAAATAAAAATTTTCGAGACTTCTTTCTCGGTAAAATTAAAAAGTCTCAGAATTTTTCACATTTACCAAGAAAGTCTTAGAAATTATCAAGTTTTGGAAATCTTTGAAAAGTCTCGAAAATGACCTCCAATTTCTTTTCATCTTCTTTTTAATCGACCTCCATTGATGGAAGATTTTGAAAAAGAAAAAAAAAACCGAAATAGCAAATAAAGTTATTGTGAAAGGTATTTTTATTCATTCACCATAATATGTATTATTTAAACTTAAGTTATTAAAATGATCATAGTTTTAAAATGCATCTCTAAAAAGATAGCTATATAATCTTTGAACTCTATTGAAGCTGCAGGAACCGGTTATTTAAGATCAAATTTTATTCAAGTTACATAACCAAATTGGTATAAGAATCTCTAATCATTAATCATTAAATGTAGTTTCGTATTCATAAACTAAGGGTATGCACACTTATTGGAAAGAGTAATATTATACTTTCCAATAAATTATTTTAAAAATGTATATAGTAGTTCAAAGAAAAAAAAAACATGATAATTTATTAAATGAGTTAAATTATTATATTGGATTGTATATATTTTTTAAACCATTTTTAAAAAGAATAATATTTTCCTATTAGAATTGTTGATGGGTAAACACATCATCATTATGTTCGATCTATTCATGCAAGTCAAAAACCGTTACCTTGATAAATACCATTATCTAATTGGTATGAGATTTTTTTTTGACAATTTCTTCTACTTTTAAAATTCAGTAGCATTAATTGTTGCATATGTGGGCATTGATATTCTTGGCTCTTTTTGTTTTCCTTTGTTGACATCTTATTTTCTTTATTTTACCTTTCAATTTTATTTTTTTCAGGTTGTGCCAAATGGGTTGATTACCTACTCCTTAAATGTACAATTTTATACATACAAAATTATATTTATTTGTAGAAAGTAGTCAAATCAACAGAAATAAGTGGTCAAATTTATAGTTGTAACCGGCCTAATAAATAAAACTAAGCAAATTTTAAGAGTCATAAGCATGAAAAGTACCAACTATATTTTTGAAAAATAAAATAAAAACGAATTGGCTGTAAATTAAAGTCAACTTAAGAAGTTGGACCCAAAAAAAGAGTAAACTAATTATAATAAAATATAGGTAACTAAGAGAGTTAAAAAAGAGAATTAGATAGGTGATACTTGTTAAGCTTCATCTCCCTTTTTTTTTTCTTTTTTTTTTCTTTTTTTTTACTGTATCTATCTAACCACCTATCTGGATAAGATTTTTTTAAAAAAAAAACTTTTTATCATTCAAGGAGTTGAGCAACTAATTTTAGAGTCATTTACATTTAGAGTAATGTTAGGTTTCTCAAATTTGGAAAGCCTAATATTACTCTTACCTAAATCTCAAGCTCTTCCATCGTTAAAAGTATGGAATTCTATAAAGTATTTGAAATAATAATAATAATAATAACAACAACGATAACAGTAGGGCCAGTAAATTAGAATCATTTTGGACCATTTGGTAGCATATTATGAATTTATTTACTTTTAAAAGATTCCAAGTCTACTTATTTTGACTTTGGTAAATGTGTGAATGGGATTTGTATCCTAATGTTGAAAATAGTATTTCCTAATTGTTAAATTATATTGATTGATACAATTGCCTAATTTAAAGCATCTATTCAACGCTCCTCCGATGAATATATCAGCAAAAATGATAATTGGATGGTGATATCAACTAGTGTTGACTGTTGAGCCATGCAAAGTTAAATGAAAAATGGGTTCACTTGATAATCTTTGTATACAGATGATATGATTTAAAATAATGTTATTTTGTCTAAATTTGATGTTCAAATCTAGTATGAACAAAACTAAAAATTCAATATTAGGGGGTGATATACAAAAAAAAAATAGGGGGACCAAAGTGAAAAAGAAATTAAAATTTTATAATATTTTTACTTTGAACTCTAGACTTTTTTTGGAGGGGAGGGGGTGATGAACCCTACCAGCCCCCTTTACGCCCCAGAATTATAGTGATGTCATATCATTTATTCACTAAATTTAGATAAATTAGTATTATTGTTTGATATAATATGCATCATGCAATTCATTTGAACTTGTGTTAATGGATGGTGATATCAATCTATTAACACAACTTGGATTATAATACGTTGTACACTTGTACGCTTCATTTTTTGATTTCATTTTATATAATTAGTTTCTTGTAATTAAATTTGTGTAATAATTCGGTTGTTATTTTAGTTTTATTTATTACTACAATTAATTAAGTTTATTTACATCATATAAATTGAGAAAACTAGAATCTTAATTGAAGTAGAGGTTATATATCTACATTAATGAGATTGTAAGTTCGAATAATTTATTCCTCCGCCCACTTTCATATTTAAGATTACCAATTAAAATCGTAGGTGATGAGCAAAGATTTACTGCCATAAATAAGCAAATTAAAAAAAAAAAAAAAATTGGATACATATTAATTTGTTTTTAATACATTTTTATCTATTAAATATTTATGATGAATATTATGGTATTTTATTTTTATTTTTATTTTATATCATTAAAAATGTGTTTTTTTTTTAGAAAAATAAGGGAAGAAAATCTAATATATTTATCTGAAACAGATATAATACAAGCCCCTCTAAAATTTGTTAATATGGGCCGAGACTAAAACCGGTCAATAGGCCCAAGTGATATGAAACGGTATCAAAGGCCACATTTCACTCTTTAAGGATTGACGCCCAAAACCGGGCCATAGGCCCAAAATATCTTAAAACGGCTACTACTTTGACTGACGTGGCCGGTCTTGTCACGTGACCGATCACATAATCAATTTTTAATTGGGTTAACACAATTACCGGGCCGGAAGAGTAAAATTAAATTGGCCCAATTGATGTTCATGAACTGTGGGTTTAATTAAAATTTAGATTTGGGTTTAACAGAGTTTTAAAGGTTGCAGACTGGGCAAAAGTTGACCTTCTATATATAAAAAATCGTATCTAGGCTTTAGCTATTATACCGACCTACGTAGTTGCATGGTTAGATATCAAAATCACTATATTGTCTATTTTAGTATATATAAGTTGGCCCACCATATATGGTATATAAAAAAGTACATTGTTATTTAAAAAATCTGTTCTAGACAAACTTATTTTGAACTATCACATCATTTCATAGAGTTTGAATACCCTGAATCTTTTTAATGATCTAAATAAATATAGTGACATATGTAATCAATAGTTAGACATATTTTTTATTTATTTCATTTTTATTATATTTAAATATATAATATTTTCTTAAAGTGTTTTAGATTAGGTAAAATATCATATGATTAGAGGATAAATCACATTTTATAATCAATATATGGTAATTACTGACTTCATTTGGATAAAAATATGAAAGAAGTTTTGAATAGTGTAACGCTTAGCATTATTATTATTATTATTATTATTGATTTTGGTTGAATTTATAAAAAATATATTTGAAATTTGTATACTGATTTTGAGAAAATGATTATATATGTGAATAGTTGGAGACTTGCCTTTGGAGTTGGGACATTCAAGAGGCAAATCCGATATGTCACCTTTACCTTTCATCATTACCATCTTTATTATTATGTCTAGTTTATACATAGTTTCATCATTTCAATTCTAGATTCCATGCAACTCTTTAACAACTCCCAATAACAAATATATTCAACCTTAATTTGTTGTAAATTCATATGATTATTATTATATTACAATAATATTCCAATAATATTCCATGTTTTCATGCATGCATGAAGTGATGTTTTTTTCAAAGCATCTAATCATTACATCTAGTTAATAATGCATTGTTTCAATTTTCAAATCAAATCTTTTGTAGCATTCTATATTCCAATCAACAAAGTTGATGTGTTTTTTTTTTTTTTTTTAAAGTCACGTTGCTTTGTTCCACGCATTTCCATATTTTCCACATATATAGACTTCATCAATCACATCATATTGTTTTCCAAGGATACAGTTTCCAACCGCTCAAAACATCAATAGTTAAGTCCAATTTCTATATATACACGAAAATTACTGTATAAACCCCGATAGAATTAAATAAGATTATTAAATGTCAATCATTTATTTTATATAATTTGATTTGATATGTATGTATTTATCAAAACTCTTTTATAAATTAGTGGTTTACATTCAATGTATTTATATAAATTCCTTCATTACGCACTGATAGGATAAAAACTATATATATATATATATATATATTTTCATATCAGTGCGTACTGATATAACTTACATAAGTGTGTTGTATTTGAACCACTAATTATAGAGAAACTATGACAAGTGTGTACACTTTAAGTCAAAGTATGTAAACCTAATGGTGCACATCCATCACATTGACAAATTTATATCAATGCGTACTGATTTGAAAAATTCTATATATGTAAATTAAATTCATTTTAGTCCCTCTAGTTTGACCTAATACACAAATTGGTCATCCGATTTTCAATATTATGTTGATAGGTCCCTATATTTCCAAAAGTATGTATTACCTATCGTCCGATGTCGTTAAGGATTTTAAAGATTCCGTCATAATTGCGAGGGTAAAATGGTAACTTACATAACAAACATTAAAATCCGATTAAAAGGTAAATATTAATTAATTTAATTAAAAAGTAAACCCCATTAAAAAATAAAAAGTAATTATTAATTAGTTTAATTAAAAACAAACATTCACTATATCTAACTTACCAAACCCCATTACCAACAATCCTATCTTCATTCCTCTAAAAAAAAAAATCTTATCTTCTTCAACACACAGTCTAAAACCCTAGCCGCCACCATTCTAACACCAAACCTACCGAAATCACACCAATTGTCACCCCTACAACCGTCGATCTCCTCACGTCGTGGATCCCTTCTCCTTCTTCATATCTCTCTTTTCCCTCTTCTTTTCCTTTGATGGGGTGGTGGCCACCGCCACGAGGTGAAGGGTTTGGGTTTCACGGCGGCAGCAGGTGTGGTTGTGGTAGATGGGTTTGATTGGATTTACGTCAATGATTGTGTAGTTGAAGGGTTTTTGGTTTTCGGTTTGAGGGTTAAAGTTTGGTGACTGGCATGAATGATGGTGGGTTTTGGTTTTGGAGATGGATGTGTATGGCTTCTGGTGTTGAAATCCATTTTTTTCAATTGATTTTCAATTTCCGGTTGATGGAATCATTTGAAAAAAAAAATAGATTCTGGTTTTGATTTTGGTGAATGGATTAAAAATCAGTGATTTCAGGTTATTGGTTTCGATCTTGGTGATTAAAAATGGTAAAAAATAAAAACTGATTTTGATCGACTTCTTATTGGTAGGGTCGTGGTGTTGGAGAGGTTTAGGTCGAACTCAAACCCAAATCTTGATTATTATTTTTTTGAATGTGGTATGGTTTGGTTCAGTTCTAGGTTCTAGTGGTGGTATGATGTTTTGGGTTTGGGTTTTTTGGTGGTGTGTTCGAGTTCTATGTTCTAGTGGTGGTGATGATGTCGACTCTTGGTTCTGGGTCTGGGTATTTTGGCGGTGATGATAGTGGTCAGGTTTTCGGTCTAGGTGTGGTGGTGGTGGTCATGATCTGGTTTTGGGTGTTGGTATAGTGTTCCGGGTTTGGTTTTGGTTCTGGGTTTGGGGTTCTGATGATGGGTTTGGTTCTGATGATGATGATGCCGAATCTAATTTATTTATTTAAAATTTAAAAATAGAGAAGAAATTCAACTCTTGTTTAAAACAAAAATTAGGGGCAGCAGGGTCATTTGACCTTTTGTCATTGTCAGATTTTACTTTTTCAACAGAAATCTTGACAGAACGACTAAACCAAACAATTCTGAAAACCGGAGGATCAGTTTATGTAATAGGTCAAACTAGTGGGACTAAAGTGGATTTCATTATATATATATATAGTGGTTTTTTGTCAGTACGAACTGATATAAGTGTTGCATGTGGACTATTGATTATGGAAAAGTTTTGACAAGTGCATACACTTTAAGTAAAAACATGTAAATCTAATGGTCCAAATTCAACACATTGACGAATTTATATAAGTGTGTACTGGTTTGAAATATATATATATATAACCGAGTAATGCTACTTTGTCAAAATTTGGTGTCTAAATCTGGTGCCCAATAATGTGGCAACACTCTAATCCATTCATTTAAATCTTACAAATCTATTACTATTTAAATGAATGGATTATAATGTTACCACATCATTTGGACACAAGATTTGGATACTAAATTTGGATAAAGTAGTAATATTGATTAAAACCTCGATAAATTAATAAAATCGTTTAAATAATAAAATCTCTCGGTTCCAACTTGGACCAATATAATATAATAATAACCTTGCTAAATATATAAGATAATAACTTTAAAAATAAATAAATAAAGAGATAACGATACATACATACATACATACATACATACATACATACATACATACATACATACATACATACATATATATATATATATATATATATATATATATATATATATATATATTAATAGATGAGTGCTAGATAAACACTCTCAACTTACTCTGTCAATCCATTATGCCTTCTCCTTTGGACACTTGTCCTATATTGACCTTTCATAAATAAATTTTAGAGTCATCGCTAATGAATTGTTTTTATGTTATTTAAAATTTAAAGTTTCAAACCATACACATCTTTTCAAATTGTCCTATTTTTACACCAAATTATCATTACAAATATGTGAAGTAAAAATGTTTAAAGGTAAAATGAGTTGAATAATATTTATTAAATTTATTTTAAAAAGAAAATTAGTAAATATAATATTAACAGTACTAAAATTATTAAAATACAATAAACAACGACATCTTGCATTTTTTTAGTACATTTGAGTTTTGATATTATTAATGAAATTTTAATATTTTAAAAAATATTTTTCAAATCGCGTAAAAATAATTACTTTATAAAATAGGATGAACATATGATAATATGGATAAAAAAAATTCCAAGTAAAAATTGTGTTTGTAATGAAATTTTAGAAAATAAAAATGAGGTATATAAAATAATAATATAATTAATAAATAATAAAAGGACTATGACAATTTGGTGTAAATAAAGGGTAATTTGGGAATATACGATGGTTTGAAATGTAAATAAAATACAAAAACAATTCATTAATGATGGCATTAAAATTTATTTATAGAAATTAAATGATAAACATGTTAAAGTCAATTGAAATTCTAACCATTCTCAAGCTATAAGTTTGTTATCAACCATCATCAGCTCAAGTCTCTAATTGTGTTTCCCTCCCCTTTTTCATATAACAAAATGTGATGACTCAGCAATGACAGGTAATCATATTCTGTTATATGAGAGTCCAAGTTTGTTAGGAAAAATGGTTTTCGTGTGACAAAAATGAGATAAGAATTAGTTACAAAAATTCTCTCAGGATGTATATAAAAGACAGAACTATGTATTGTGAAAAGGATCAAGAAAAATCTCAGAGAAAATCTTCGTCCAAAATGATCTTTAAAGCTTAGTTTCTAGTACTCTGTTTTACTGGTAGTTTACATAGCTTTACTCTGTTTCTTGTAAACTCAATTATGGTATCAGAGCACTATTGATCTTAGGCCATGGA
The DNA here is from genome assembly GCA_032871835.1 of Dipteronia dyeriana. Taxonomy (NCBI): domain Eukaryota; kingdom Viridiplantae; phylum Streptophyta; class Magnoliopsida; order Sapindales; family Sapindaceae; genus Dipteronia; species Dipteronia dyeriana. The sequence continues at coordinate 15,488,482 of CM065299.1, read as the reverse complement.
GTCGTCTGCAACTTCTCAGATGGATAGATCTTAGTTTGTGAATCAAAATGCACCTGCTCTAACAAAGAAACAAAGTGAAGCTAGGTCGAGTCTCATATCCAAGAGCCTCAACTTTAGCTTGCCAATAAAGGTAGACCAGAATAACTTCGTGTCCTGGAAGGCACAGATTCTACCAATAATCAGGGCGTTTGATTTAGAAGAATTCTTGTTTGGACCTGTAATCAGTCCACAAAAGTATTTTGACACTGAAGAAAAAAGAAACTGGTTAAACTGTTTAGGCAATCAATGATGACTATCTGACCTGGAAGAAAATTGATCAACTCCTTGTAGGTTGGATTCTCTCTACTCTTAGTGAATCAATTTTAGGTCAAGTTACTCATTGTTTAACAGCTTGTGAGGTTTGGAAGTGTATCATTAATCTTCATTCACAAAATTCTATGGCAAGAACTATGCATTTAAGGCATCAATTGCAAACTCTCAATAAAGGATCTCAGTCTATGAATGAGTTTGTGGTTAAAATGAAAGGAATTACAGATTCTCTAACAGCAACTGGTCAAAGTATAACTGAGTATGATTTGTTTTCATATGTGTTAGAAGGTGTTGGACAGGAATTTGATCCAGTTGTGGTCACTATAACTGCAAAGAAATGAGAAATTACTTTGCAAGAGGCTCATTTTTTACTTATGAGTTTTGAATCTAGACTAGAACAATTTTCTACAGCTGGTGATATATCTAAGGCTTCAACTAATGTTCATGTGACATCTCAAAGAGGAGATTCTTTTGGCAATCAAAGAGAAAACTCAATAGGAGGTAGAACTAGAGGCCGGTGCAACAGAAGAAAAGGTAGAGCAAATAATTCGAGACCAACATGCCAAGTGTGTGGGAAGATTGATCACACAACAAATATATGCTATCATAGATTCGATCAATCTTACAATGGCAATATTTCCAGGCAATCTGTGCCACCACAAGGCAATATGGCTCATCAAGTTGAATCCTCTCATGATAATTCCTATCAAGTTCACAACAACAGTCTAAATGCAATGGCTGTATCTCTTCATCAGTTGTTGATCCAAACTGGTACATTGATAAGGAAGCAACTCATCACATTACATCTGACTTCAATAATCTCTTCATCAGCAGTGAATACAGAGGTAAAGAAAAGTTAGTTATTGGTAATGGCTACACACTTCTAATTTCTCACTTTGGTTCTTTACAACTTTCTTCAAACACTAAATCTGTATCAAAATTACTGCTCACAAATGTCTTATGTGTTCCTGTAATTACAAAAAAATTGCTAAGTATCTCTCAATTGACAAAAGATAATAATATTTTGATAGAGTTTGACACTCACTTTTGCTTGATTAAGGACAAGACCACGAAGAGTGTGGTACTCAAAGGAATTCTTAAAGCTGGATTATATCAAGTCATTGTTGAAAGAAACCCATCTTCAAAAAATGTTTCAATCGGTTCCAAGTAAAATTCTATGTCAGTTTTTAGTTTTTGTGCAAATAAGATCACTAAACAAGTGTGTGGTAAAGATGTAATAGCTCCAGAATGTAACTCTTTTGCTATTACTTCATATTTGCTTCCCTCACCAAAGCAGCTTCTTGTAAATACATGGCACAAGAAGCTTGGCCACCCTTGTTCTCGTGTGCTTTCTTCTGTTCTAAAGTCCTTGAATGTCAATGTGTCCAATTTTCAATTGAATTTTTTTTGTGATGCTTGTCAAATGGGCAAAATACATCAGCTTCCTTATACTTTATCAATACACAAATATACTGCTCCTTTATAATTAATTTTGTGCAGATGTTTGGGGACCCTCTCCTCTTACATCTATACAAGGTTATAGATATTATGTAAGCTTTATTGATACTTACTCACGTTATTGTTGGATATATCCTTTAGCTTTGAAATCTCAGGTCAAACAGGTGTTTGTTTCCTTCCACAAGTTTGTAGAATGTCAATTATCAACTAAGTTGAAGTGTCTTCAAAGTGACAATGGAGGAGAATTTATCTCTCTCACATCTTATCTTAATGAGCATGGAATTGGTTATAGAAAGTCATGTCCTTACACACATCAGCAAAACGGAAATGATGAGCGAAAACACAAAAATATTGTAGAGATTGGTTTATCTCTCCTTGCTCAGGCAAACATGCCATTATCTTTCTGGTGGGAGGCTGTTCAAACTGCCACTTATTTGATTAACAGACTTCCCTCTTCAGTTTTATATGATATGTCTCATTATCAATGTCTTTTTCATCGATTGCCAAATTATCTTGAACTCAAAAGTTTTGGGTGTGCTTGTTTTCCTCATACAAGGCCTTATAACAAGCATAAATTCAACTTTCATTCAGTCAAATGTGTCTTCATAGGCTATTGTGATTTTACAAAAGGCTATAGATGCCTTCATCCTAGTGGCAAAGTCTATATCTCTCGAGATGTGTCTTTCAATAAGCTAGATTTTCCATATTCTGCCATTTTTCGGTCTCAAACTGATAAGTCTATCCCTTCTTCAAGTCTTCCTGTGTCTGTTCTCTCCAAAGGAATTTCAGCCTTAACCAAGTCCAATGTTTCACCTAATGTTACCAAACCAGTTTTACAAACCACATCACCAGCTCTACCTTTTCATATATTTCTCAATTCCCCCACCAATACACAAACATGTCTAACAAATAATCACAATATGGTTACACGAGCCAAGAGTGGCATCTCTAAGCCTAAAATGTATCACTCTATTGCCTTTATTGATGCTGTGAATGTTGTTTCATCTTTTGTAAAAGAGGCTTTGGCTAATCCTACTTGGAGAGCAGCAATGCAAAAGGAGTTTGATGCTTTACAAGAATCAAACACTTGGAGTTTAGCTCCAAAATCAGTTGATATGAATATTGTGGGCAGTAAATGGATTTTTCAAATCAAATATAAGGTCGATGGTTCAATTGAAAGGTTCAAAGCGAGGCTGGTGGCGAAAGGTTTTACTCAAACACCTGGTTTAGATTTTTCAGAAACTTTTAGTCATGTGGTTAAAAGCTCAACCATAAGAGCGGTGTTGAGTCTCACAGTTACTAATGGATGGGATGTTCAACAAATTGACATCAACGATACTTTACTTAATAGGGCGTTACAAGAATCAGTATTCATGTCACAGCTATAAGGTTTTCAGAGCTCATCTCATCCATCATTTGAGTGTAAATTGCACTAGTCTCTTTACGGTTTGAAACGGGCTCCTCGTGCCTGGTATGTTAAACTTCAATCGGTATTGTTGAAATGGGGTTTTAAGAATCCTCAATCTGACGCATCCTTGTTCTTCTTTCGATCTACAACTTCATTCTTACTGCTTTTGGTTTATGTAGATGATATATGGTTGACTGAAAATGATAATGCTCTCATCTCTAAGGTTATCACTGATTTGAATCACTGTTTTGCACTAAAATATTTAGGCTCACTACACTACTTTCTTGGTTTTGAAGCTCTAAGAGGTCCTGGTGGTCTTACTCTCTCTCAGACCAAATATGCTTGGGACCTATTAATCAGGACAAACGTGACTGCTTCAAAACCTTGCTTTACTCCTCTTGCAGCTAGCTGCAAGTTGTCTGCTCATGATGGTGAACCTTTTTCGGACTTCACCTTGTATAGAAGCACGATCGAAGCTCTCCAATATCTCACGCTATCGAGACCTGAAATTGCTTTTGCAGTAAACAAGTTAAGCCAATTTTTAGCGTCTCTTTCTCAAGTCCATTGGATGGTTGTTAAAAGGGTACTTCGTTATATCAAAGGTACCATTAGTCATGGTCTACTTTTCAAACCAGCCAAGACTCTGATCTTGGAATGGTTTGCTGATGCAGATTGGGTTGGTGATATTGATGACAGAAAATCCACCGGTGGCTATTGCGTCTATTTAGGTGGAAATCTTATCAACTGGTCTTCAAAGAAACAAAGTGTGGTGGCCAGATCAAGTACTGAGGCAGAGTACAGATCTTTGGCTTCAGCTGCTACAGATATACTATGGCTTACGTCTCTGTTAAAAGAGCTTGGAGTTCACTTAGTTGGTATTCCAATCATATGGTGTGATAATTTAAGTGCCAAGCAACTAGCTCATAATCCTGTGTTTCATTCTCGAATAAAACACATTGAAATCGATTTACATTTTCTTCGAGATTTGGTTATGGATCATAAACTTGACATTCGATACATTCCGACCGAGGTTCAAACAGCTGACATATTTACGAAGACACTGCCTATCTCTCGCTTTCTGCTTCTCTCCTCCAAGCTTGTTTCAGACAGAGGGCAATCTCTCTTGAGGGGGAGTGATGATGGTACCACAGCTAACGATGATCAGTATTCAAGAACCAGATTCAAACAGGCTGATTTACACCGGCACAGTTTGAGGGGGAGTGTTAAAGTCAATTGAAATTCTAATCATTCTCAAGCTTTACGTTTGTTATCAACCATCATCAACTCAAGTCTCTAATTGTGTTTCCCGCCCCTTTTTCATATAACAGAATGTGATGACTCAGCAATGACAGGTAATCATATTCTGTTATATGAGAGTCCAAGTTTGTTAGGAAAAACGGTTTTCGTGTGACAAAGATGAGATAAGAATTAGTTACAAAAATTCTCTCATGATGTATATAAAAGACAGAACTGTGTATTGTGAAAAGGATCAAGAAAAATCTCAGAGAAAATCTTCGTCCAAAATGATCTCTAAAGCTTAGTTTCTAGTACTCTGTTTTACTGGTAGTTTACATAGCTTTATTCTGTTTCTTGTAAACTCAATTAAAACAAGTGTCAAAAGAAGAATAGATGGTGTATTGGAAGAGTAACTTGGGATAGTGATTCCAACCCTCCTCAAATTAATAATTTGTTTTCACATAAAAGAAACAACACATAAAAATTCATAATATATATTAATTAACTTTTTAGTTACGACTTATCTTTTTACAATATAGCTAAATCTTAAAAAAAAAAAAAACATCTAAAGTCATTTGCATTTTCTTTATATCTAAACCGAACTCAACATAACCTTCTTTTTTTTTTTGCAAAGCTTACACCACATTTGATATATATATTTCATTTTGTAGTAAGTAATAGAAATTTACCAATAAAGTCAAATTATTTTAATTAAAAATAAATCAAATACTATATGCATTAATTAATTACACCCACCCATATCTTCAATTATATTTATTTATTAACGAAAATTTACTTTAAAAAAAATACACTTATGATATACCCTAATTTTTATGATAAACCCTAATTAAACTCTAATTTTATTTCAAGTTTCAAACTTTTACATTATCACATGATTATCATATTGTTTTTGTCCTTTTTTATGTATAGTTAGGAACTCTATTAATAAATAATATATATATATATATAACAATAGCTATAGAAATCAAAAAAAAATTATTATTTAAGATAACCGTAGGTTTTTTAAGATAGTTGTATAAATAAGATAATTTCATATTGAAAATCTCTTGACCCCATATACAGTTCCATGTATTCCCTTTTATAGTTGCTACATTCGAGATATTTCCAAAAGTAAATTGGGTCATCATGAAAAGTGGATTTGATTCCAAAAATAATATGATTTTTTGTGATAATAATTTAAGAGTGTTTATAAATAATATGTATTAGATATTTATTTTAATGATGGTACTATTGGCTTTAGGATGAGTGCCTATAGCGATATTTATTTTTTAAATTTTAGACATGGATATCCTTATAAAAATGGTTGTACTAATAAATTTTATGGGAGTCGATATCCCCTAATTCAAGATGTACTCAACATCCATCAAATTTTATAGTTTGACCTCATTCATTATATTATTATTATTATTATTATTATTATTATTATTATTATTATTATTATTATTATTATTATTATTATATAAGTCATACATGTATCGCTTCCAGACAGATGATACATGGACTAGTTTGGGGCTTGAGTAAATGATTCTCAATATCAACAGCTTGAAACTATCAATACAAAAGTTTCAAAAAAAAGATGTATGGTTTAGATAAGTGGATAGATAGATACTGTAAAAAAAAAGTCATTATATCGTATATCGGTATCGCACTTTTATTAATAGATAAATAAATAAATAAATAACTCATCTAAAAATAATAATTGTATCCGGTTCCAATAATATTACTCTATAGGGTTAGTGTAGTTATAGGGTAGTTTTGAGAGAGTTATTATTAGTAGATGAACCCTTAGAATTTTCATTTTACAAATTGTTATTATGGATAATCATCTTAGAGCGTTTTTTATATTATTATGATTAAAACTCTGACAGTCAAAGAATTCATACGTGAAGTTATAAAAGATGAAATTGAATTCCACGTTGAAAATATATAAACTAAAAGAATTATATATATATATATATATATATAGTAGTTCTCTCATAATGGATCCACAATTTCAATTTTAATTTCGGTAAGGACCACCATAAAATTATATCCATTTTATATACATCAACAAATGTCTCAACTCAATATTCTTACTAAAATGTTAATGATTTGATTTGGTTTGGTAAAATGGACTCTAAAAAACAACTGATTGCTTCTATATTCTTAGAGATTTCCTACCTCAAAACATTAATTCTTTCAATAAATTCGTTTAAGTTGATAGTCTGACTTGATACTTGATTAGGACTTGTATAAAATTGAAGACTGAAAATATGCATTGTGAATCTTAGCAATTCATATTCTTTCTTTGGCTATTATTATGCTGTTCAAAACCCACATGAGGCTCAAATTAATGTGACATATTAATATTCATTTGTCACTGTATGCTAGCTGTTTGTGTTGTATTTATATATACTTTGTCTGAAACCTCCCTAATGCAATGCTGGTGCCGCTGAATCACTACCACAAACCTAGCAGCCGAGAAATATTTTTAATAATATATATATTTATATGTGGCTCGAGATAAAATAAATAAATTATATATAACATGTATTTGATCAAATATATTGTTAGAAAAGACACTTCGTATCATATATATGATCATTGCCCGATTGCCTCTATTTCTTTCTCGAAATTTGTTTGATCAATTTTGTCCTTTATTTTCTCCTCATTACAGACTTTTCTAAAATAATTTATAGTGATATGAACTATTTCAAATTAACTAGGAACAATCAAAAATCAAAATCAGTTTTAGTATTTAAGATTAATATTTTAAATATATAACATAAATCTTCAGTGAACACATAAGATTTATATTATCAAATAATGAAATCGATAGTTTCAAAGGTACTTTAATTAATTTATAACTTTGCTACAATTTTATTTGGCCATTGAAAATGGAATATTCAAAAGGAGGCTATCATGGACTATATATAAATGGATTAATTTGGTACTTATAACCATCAAGTATCTGCTTCTTAGAAGCAGTACTATACCTTTTATTCATTAATTAATAGAAAATATATATATTTTGCTGCATGAAATTAATCAACAAGGAAAGAACAGGTGCAAGAGAAAAAACAAAATTTGATGATGCATAATTGCAGAATAATTAATTACTTCTGCTCATTGCTTTCACTCCAGTTATTGATAGCCTGCAATATTGATTGTTTCACCATTTGAGCATCTATATTCCCTTCAACTTGCCCTTCAATATTCTGCAAAATGAAAAATCGGGTAGTGTTATTTAATCGCTGTAAGTATCAAATCAAGATCCTTGTTGAAATTTTAAAAGTATTGTGAATATAAATGAAATATTGATCAAATAAAAGTTCGGCATAGCAAATAATTCTAGAAATTATTATCGATTAAGTATAAACAATTTCACGGGTCATTAATCACTTATTTCAAAGCAAAATATTGAGTTACTTCACATGCAATGTCAAGATTAATATGGATTTTTTTTTATAAAAAAAAATACTGTTTTCTGATTCTAACCACCCATTATTGGTGTCTGTACTTGCAGTTACAATCCCAAATGTGTGGTTCAGAACTTGTTTTATTGTACAAACTCACATGGTGAAATAATTTTAAATCCAAAGTACAAAAATACACAATATATATGTTTCAGGCATATCAATAAGTGATGATATGTCTATAATTGTAATGCAATACGGAGTATAAAATATAATGATGACTCATGACTTAACAGATCGACTTGAAACTTCACTTTGAAAATTAAAAGAGAAAAAGTGTTTTTTATTTTTATTTTCTCTTACTTCTCCTCCAATTGCTTCTAACTGGAAACTGTCTGAGCAAGAAACCCTAGCATCATGCACATCAAGGCCCAGTTCCTCAAAGGCTTGCAATATGGAGACAAGTAAACCTGAGCAATTCTTCTCTGAATACACGTTGATAAGGAAACCCTTATCTAGGGTTTCTACGGTAACTTGCTGAAAAATTACAATATATCAACATTGATCAAAGGGGACCAAATGAGACAATTTCGCTACATCGAACATTCAAATATCGAATAATTCTAACAATATATATATATATATATATATATATATATATATATATATATATATATATATATGAGCTCCCATGAGAAAGATGAAATTTGTGACTAATACGCACCATAGGTAGCGGATTTTGGACAGATGAAATTTGTAAGGTTTCGATCTCTTGGTTTAGTCTTTCCACTTTTTCCTTCAACTCCTCTATATATTTGGATGCATCCACTACGATTGACGTTTTGCTCATCTGCCAAACACAAAAATCCATAACAATTATGAGTAATTGAATCGATAAACAGAATCAAAATATCTTGATGATTTTGGTCACACACGATACCAATTATCAGGTCTTTGTGTGTTTGATTTCAAAATAATGGAGCTATATATATTGCTCTCATGCATTTCAGGCTATGATCCGCATTATTTATTTTCATTAGTAGATTATTAGGTTTGCTTCAAGATTTTCCAATTCAACCAAAGAGATCAGGATATCAGCAGCCAGTAAATTAGAGATAAGAGAGATTAGGGTTATCAAGTAATATTACAGAACTAGATGATGAGTTGGAAACATCACGAAGCAGCTGCAACTTCTCGTATAAAGCTGCCTTCTTTCGACCCCTAGACGACTTGCTTCGCTTCTTATCTTCCATTTGTCTCTCTTTTGTTTTTGCCCATTTTTGCACCGCAAGCTTTGTGGGGGCTTTTAAAGAGGAGAGATGAGCTTACGAACTCTATATCATATCTTTGTTTGTTTCCTGCATGAGTGTCTCGTTTCCCCACATGAAATTATTATTATTCTCTTTTTTTTCTTGTGAATTTACAATACTGTCCTCCATCGTTTCATTGACCCCCAAATCAAATCTTCCATATATAAATATTGCTAAGATTGGATGAACGTAGTTACATACATATGCCGGAAAAAAAAAATCAAAAATGTTATGATTATTGGCGAAATAAACACGTGTCCATCAAATGTTGTTAACCGAAAGTGAATGTAAAATAATAATAATAAAAGAACTCTCTGAATGTATATATCGTTTCAAATTTGTTTATAAAATCGTAAAGTTTGAAGAGATCTCTCTCTTAATTTATGGTGAAAGTATATACTTTCCGATTATAAGATGTAGAATATTTGAATCCGTACATATAGTGTTTGATATCGATCGAGTCCCAATAAACTATTAAAATAATAATAATTAAAAACAGAGAGAAGGGTGTGGAGGCAATTTAGGTATTATTAGGACAGAGAAGAGAAAATGGAGAGAGACATTTTGCATGAGAGGGACAAAAACAAAATGGTGACGGCGAGAGAGAGAGAGATAAATGAAAATTCTCCCCCGTGAGCATGTATGATCAGAAGTAGTGTAGTGTTTTTTTGGAGGGATTGACAGCTAAACAAACCTTGACGCCTTCCTTCACTGCTTTCGATACCTCTCTCTCTCTCTCTCTCCCTACTTTCTTCCATTTCACGAGCAGATTCTTTCCTTTCAATTACGCGTACAATTATAGCCCCAGCAATTATCTCTCTCTCTACACGTGGCATTTTTAACTTCAATTTCTTCCCACAAAATGGGCATGACGTTTGTCACGTGTATGTATACATTTATATACCTTTACACCAAATTAACTTCTTCAAACACTAGCTAGTCTAATAGAGGTTTGGTCTAGTACACTATCTTTGGCTACGTGAAACCTTTTATGCTCAATCACCCATGATAATTGCAGCCTGCATGTGCATGTAATTGTCCCGGAAGAATATAATATATATATATATATCATAGAGAGGCTTAGAGATAGATTGATCATATCGAATTCATACAAAAAGATCACTATAATCAGTCTTGTATTCTAAATCAAATGTATATCCTATCTCCTAAGATTATATTGAGATTTCAATTTTAATGTATATAGATGTGGGTTTTCTGCACAGATTAGGAATTGCTGAGCTGATCTCCGTGCTAGCCTTATGAAAAGATCTGGCGAAGATAGGCAAATAGATGATCTAATCCTTGATTTCTGTACACAAGTATATGTTCAAAATGAGATTTCGGTATCGCAGTTGCATTGCCTCTAGCTAGCATAATTGTCTCCATTCAACACAAACAAATCACTGTGTACTCTATTCACATGTGTGTCCTTTAATCATCACAACAAAACAATTCACCACACTTGCATGAACTGCTCCAAACCCTTGTCTCCTGCCCTAGTTCCAATATTTGCTACTAGGGTTTCAGGAGTCTAGGAGCTATGTATGTATCCATTTTATTCCTAATATGATTTGCTTGTATTTAATATATATATATATATATATATATGTGTGTGTGTGTGTGTGTGTGTGTGTGTGTGTGTGTACCAATCAAATTAATTAATTAATATGTTGTATAGTAATTGTTAGATAAACCATCATGATAATGGGATTGTTATCACTAATCATTGATTATTGAAAAATTGTTATAACAATAAGAAACCATATATGCACAAGCTTCTTGAAATCATAATCAAAATTTTCTTCCTAATTTTGCAAGCAAGGAGATGGGTGGATGGTCCCATCTAATGTTACATTGTGATATATATGGAATCTTATATGCAGAGAAGAAGAAGATCGAAGTACTATTTGAAGAATAATCAACTACACGTGTTCAACTTTAATTCTTTAATTTTCAATATATATATAGGTGTAATGATTAAGTGGTGCTTGGCAATATGGAATTTGCAATGAGAAGTTGATTTAATTTGTTGTTTTCCTCGAAGAAATTAATATTTCCAATCTGATCTTGCAATTAGCTAGGTTGGATGAATTGGTTGATAATTGGACAACATCAGTCCTGGAAATTCAATAACAAACGTTCTGTCATTTGAGGGTGACTTGGTGCTTATCACCATATTGATGGGGTGTTACAAAAGCAATTATAATTAGAAAATAGACGATCGAGCAAACCTAGCAAATTATCAATCCATCAAGAGAGTCTAGATATTTTCTCAACCTTAACTGTAGTCTATCTAGATCGATCGTTCTTTAATTTTTAACATATTTAAGACTAACAAAAGACTCACACTAACAAATCGAAATAAACCTTCTATTAGTTTATTGATTCGGATACGAATATCAGAATAATAGACAACAACCTCGTTGATTCTCGCAAGAATACCAATATTTGGATAAAAAGATATTACTCTTTGTAAAATTTTGTTCAATCAACAACTAAATTCAGGTACAAGGCCTTTAAATAGAAAAATTAAAAACCTAAAAACACTAACTAAAAACATAAAAACCATTAGGAAATCAGAAAAAACAAATAAAAGGTAATAAAACATCAATTTTTCCAAACCAGAAAGAATTGAAAAAACAACTAAAATTGAAAATCCCGAACTCACACTATACACAGACTGCGTATCAAATTAAAATCTATATAAAAAGTTCTTAACAAATCAAATATTTTCTAAAATGGAAAAAATACAATTTCGAATGTCGAAATGATGGAATTCGGCTAAAATAACCCGTCCTATTTCTACACCAAATTGGGTCAAATTGCACAAACATCTAACTTCCGAAAAACTGCATGCCTCTACTAGTGCCCTCAACCTTTACGTTGATCCCTTAACTCCATGAACTCCAAGTCCTTCCGCACTGCATCATTATCTCTTTAATTTATTTAAGATCATCTGTAAATCATTAATTGGGAAAATTAAAAAGGAAATAGTTGATGGCAATGAATGAGTTTATTAATTATCAAGAATTTTAATAGATAAAAAATGAGAATGCATGTGAATGTAACTTCAAATTAATTTGATTATATATGTTTATATATATTGACCACCACTGCTACAATTTTTTGGTGGGTTTGTTGATCCTAGGAGATCATGAAATTATTCTTCTTAATTACGATTTGATTGTTCTACTCCAAAGTTGAGTGAATAGTTTGCATTGTTTGTTTTTTTTTATTATTATTATAGCTGACAATATTCATATCCGTGTATATGATATGCCATGCTTGATTGTCCTTACTATGTTGCATAGATAGTATCAAATTATAAATATGATCGAGTATTATAATAAAATAATGGTGAATTGCTGATCTGTATACCATTTCCTCTGACTAATATTTTGCAAAAGAAAATTATATATATGCAGTATACACACAACTAGCTACCGATTAAGATTGAAGAGAATGCATATATATAAATGAATGATTGAATGTCCAATCAGACAATACGGATATTGCTTGAAATAGTAGTGCTAATTTGGAAAGGTATCTCGTGACAAAACCTTTTTTTTTTCTGAACCTACTTTTCTGGCAAATGAGATTCCAATCTCTTGAAGTTTGTAAAACATGGAGACAATCTACAGTAATTAGCCGGTCAAGAAAATCTTATATGGAACAATCTTGAAACTGTCCAATAAGAATACGAGATTGCATCATTTATATTGGGAATATAAAATTATAATATAAAACTCTAATTTAGTACAATCTCATTGAGAGTCTTACCAAGCAACAGTGAGAACATACCATAGAAGATTTTATTGATATACAAAGGTTTCAGAAGAAAATCCTGGACAGTCAGTGATATATGAAGTTGTAAACTAATTATTATGATTATCTTGATCTATCTCCTCAAAGAATAATTAAAAACTTCTATAATGGCTTTCAAATTTTTTTTTTTTTTGTTGAAGTAAATAATGGCTTTCAGTTAAACAAGCTTTACATGATGAAATAAATTGATTATATTAATGTTAATTAACTTGGTCCTATTTATATAGAGCATGAGCATCCATAGTGAGCTTGACGATCAATTAGGATTATGAAGACTTTTTGAATTTCTTTAAAAGCACATTATAACCCACACAAACAATCTATTTCCCCACATCTTTATAGTGGGTTCTTTTAATTTGTCTACAAATATTTTTTTCTCTGTGGTTTAATTAATTCAAAGAGCATTGTTATAAGACTGTTGTAGAATTTTTAGGGTACATATTTTATGGATATTGGATCGATCAATCTACACCTGGTAGGATTCCAACCATTTCATGATCACTAATCATTTGAAGTATATATTAAGGTTATTAACAAAGTGGAAATGGTGACAAATGTCACATTTTTTTTTGGTGCGTTGCACTGATGTCACTGTTTTAATATTGTGGTGAACTATCCAAATTGTCTTTAAATAATTAATTTTTAATTTTCTTTGTACTTCCATCTCCACACTTTAATCACTTAAAACAGTAACTTCTCTCTCTCCAATAAACTTGTCTGAAAATCGATCTACAACTTGTCTAAAAGTTGACGTGTTTTGTAAAGGCTCCGAGCGTTTTTTTAAAGGCTCCGAGTTTTGTATAAAGGCTCTAAGCTTTTTTGTAAAGACTCCAAGCTTTTTTGTAATGGCTCCGAGCTTTTTTGTAATGGCTCCGAGCTTTTTTGTATTGTAAATTATCTGAAATTTTGTGTAAAGTCTTCGAGCTTTTTCCTAAGTCTTCGAGTTTTTTTGGATTAGCTCTGAGCATTTTAGTAAAGCCTCCAAGATTTACTAAAGGCTCTGAGCTTTTTAATAAAACCTTCGAGCTTTTTAATAAAGGCTTTGAGACTTTTATAATTACATTTCGAGTCTTTTAAGATCTGACAAAAAAAACTCTGGGGCCACTGCCCCCTGCGCGAGCTGACCGGACAGCTTGACCCTCGAATGTGTCTGCATAGTGCCACTCCGTCGCCGTTCGAGTGATTGTCTGAGTTTCAACGAGACTTTCTCTCTCTACTTCACAACTCTGTCACTGTAAAATGAATGAAAAAAATCTGATGTGAAACAACTATTGGAGGTATTTTTGTCCGTTCAACATAATAGGTGTCTTTTAATCATAAGTTATTAAAACAATGACATTGTTGCAATGTCACCCCCAAAAAGTGTCGTTTAATTTTTAAACCCTATTAACAAAACAATAATATTGAAGAAACATACAAAGACACAAAGCTATATATATATTATATTTGCATCTTAAATAATGAAGAATTTGATTTGTTGAAAATTGATTTATATAAGTTGAAAATTCTCTCACTTCATTTTTGCTGAATAAGTTTAAATAAACAGCTCATTTTCCAATTGGAATGTTGCATACGGTTTTATTATTATTATTATTATTATTATCAGCACTAGAAGCATGCAGACAAGGCAATAGTACCATGCTCTCTCTTTCAATCAACCTTCATAATCTCTTGACAGCTATATATATTTGTCCACATTGAAGTTTACAATCCACATATATTACAACTCTCAAAAACACACTAGAACCCATCAAGAAGAAATACGTATTATACAAGAAGTAAATACTCTTGAATCTTCTATGAATTTTCTATCATTAATAATTTAATATTATCATTAGAGGTTCCCTGTGTTACCATTTTAACAATTCTCACTGTATTATCATTTTCCGTGGTCACGTCCAAGTATTCTAAAATGCGGACCAATGATAATCCCGTGAAGTCTCTTTATCTCATATATTAGCATTAATTATCTATGTAAAATCTTTGGTTAAAACGAGTAAACGATCATGAGATTAACGCTATGTTTGGTAGAAATGGGAGAATGAGTAAGATGAATGGATGAATTAAAAGAAGGAAGAGTAAGAAAGATAGAGAGAATAACATCTCTTTTTTATATTATTGTCAAGTCAGGAAGAATGGAAGTTAAGTCTCTAATTCTTTATTTCATATTGAAAAGAGAGTTGAATTGACGGATTGATATATAATTATAAATTTACTATATTAGTCAGCCTTGAGGGAGCTAAGATCCCTCTTCTTCTCCTCTCCTCTCTCTTATCTCTCCAACCAAATAATGGATTATTGGAACTCTTTTCCCAGCCCTCTCCCTCCAACACCCTCCCTCCCTTCCTCCCTCCATCCATCTCTCCTTCGTGCCAAACAGAGTGTAAGAGTGAACCCTAATACTGAATTTCCTTTTTTACATGATGATCCGTTTAGAGTAGTGCTACATTTCTCTGTTGCTACCTCACAGTAGTCAATCTGTGAGGTTGGTATACGGCAAGCAAAAGATGTTCTGCAAATGGCACAAACAAATGTGGGGTCTCTCTCTCTGATCAGTGTCTATGATAAGCTAGTACTACTGATACATACAATACAAGTCTCTATTGTGATGTGAAACTTTGTGGCATTAAGGTTCACGGGCTGTGTTTTTTAGTTTTCGAAAGAGAACACTTTGATCCAAAACAAGCAAAAAATATATATATATATATGTATATATATATAATTATATATATACATATCAAGAGAAAGAAAACTCATAAATGGAGCATCACATAATTATATATGTGGTCGTACAAAGGAGAGTCTACGTTGTCTGGTTTCCTCACATGTGGGATGCCCAGCAAATCTCAGCCGTAAGATGCTATGATGAGATGATAGAGATGGAGAAAAATTTACCCTTCTTATCATGGATGGATCATATCATATATATGAATGTAGGTGGGACCCCACTAGACAGCTAAGATTATTACAGCTTTGAACTAGATTGATGTTTTAATCCCCCACAAAATAGGAGAAAGAATACTTTTCTGATCTCTCTTTAGTTTTGAAGATGCCGGTGCATTCATATATGCACATACGCTACTGACGAAATTATAATATAGGCTTGTGAAAATCTGTCAAAAAGTTTGTGAAACGACAGGGTACCCACTCTTAGTTATTATTACAAAAGTGAGTATAATCATCGATTCGAAGGTCTTGATTGTTTCTATTTTCATCATTTCTATTTCACCGAAAACATAAGGTCACGGAGAAATTATGATTTTTCGGGGAATCATATAGCTAGCTAGAGACTATTTAATATATGCTCATATGTACAGGTAGTCAGGT
Source organism: Dipteronia dyeriana (assembly GCA_032871835.1). NCBI lineage: Eukaryota > Viridiplantae > Streptophyta > Magnoliopsida > Sapindales > Sapindaceae > Dipteronia > Dipteronia dyeriana. The sequence goes on along the minus strand of CM065299.1, from coordinate 15,472,193 downwards.
ATCAATGATCTGATACAGGATTATGTACATTTTTTCTTATGTACGATTTAACTTTGTAATATTACAAACATTATAAAATCATTCAAAGTCATGTAAAAAATTAGGAATCCTGTAAAAATCTATGAGCTGCGAGATTCTGCCATTTGATAATTATTATATAAAATTTCCCATGAAACTTTGGAATATTTAGTAAGCTGATTGGAATGAGATAAAAGAAAAAAAAAACTTATTAATTTATAAGAGATCCTACAACTTTTGAGTAAAGTAGTGTAGAACCATAAAATCTACGGTCAAAAACGTAGAGTTCGGGGCACCGGCAATCTATAAATAGTGTTTTGTCGAATGTTTTGGATACCTTGCAGAACAAAACTAAAGGAAGGGGTGTCTTGTAGGAGTCTACTTAACACCCAAGTTAGGTAATTTATGAACAAATTCGATAATTCGATAATTCAAATTAAGGATTAAACAATGTAGATTCTAAAACAAACCGTAGATAAGGCTTGTTGAGTCCTGGGTGGTGTTGTTCAAATAGTCTTATTATCGCTTAGGTTGAGCGTGAAGATTATTTGAGATGAGGTTCCAGTGACCAGAATAATGAATTACAAGAGTGATAATTTATCAAATGAATTTTCTTGAGTCTGGAATGATGGGAAGAATTATCTCACTTCTCTTAGAAAGAAGGATGCTATTTATAGTTTGCTAGTCTAAACCCTCAAGTGGGGCATCTCTAGTCGGTTATATATAATTACTCTTCATGATTCTTTTTTTGATTTCATGGGATTCCATAAATATCATTCATAACCAATTTGAATTGGTAGTTACAATTGCTTTATAACTGAAAGACTTAGTCTATTAGCAATCAAGTCAGATAGTGACTTGAGTCTGAGTCATAGGTCGGACCCTTGAGCTTGGGCTTGGGCTTGGGCTTGGGCTTGTGCTTTCATATTGGGTCTAGAGCCTATCTTTAATTGTGCTATTTTTTGCTACTACAAGTAGTAGTCAGCAAACGATTCTATAATTATTGAGAGACTAGAAAAGTGTATTCAATTAGGATTTTAAAAGACTTTTAATAATTTTTATGGAATTAAAAAAATTAGGTGTATTCAATGTAGACTTTTAACGACTCTGTAAAAGTTCGAGGGTATTCAATATAGACTTTCATGTGGCATTCAATCAAAATTTTTTACCAGTCTATGAAAGTTAGAAGGTATTCAAAATCTCAATGACATTAAAATATCAATGACTTTTAGTGACTTTCAGTTATAACAAATCTCACGACTTGTTTTCCATTTCTACCAAAGACTTTGAATAATTTTTTTTTAATACAAAGAATTTCACTTTAGAAGAAAAACATAAAACTCTTTGAAACATTAACCACCAAACATATGTTCTATTTTCAAAAAACAAAAACAAACTCATTCATAACAAATTTAACAAATAAAATAAAACGAATAACTTTTAGAATGAGTAAACATTATAATAAAAAACATACAAACATTAACGATCTATAAAAAAAATAACTAAAAAATAATATAAAACAACTCTTCATCAGCTATGCAATTAAAGACGAGATTTCAAAAAAAAAAATTACCTATATTTTCAAAGCGACCGAACAAAATCGAAACACATCAAATAACTTCATTTACATTAAATAAAACAAATAAAAGACAAATACCAAGTGTTGCAGAAGTCGACGACTAGTCGCTCGACGGTAAGCTACCGCTGCGATTTGAGGGTAGTCGACGTCGTAAGGCGGCCTCAGTCAAAGTCGATCAAAATCAGACATAGTCGGACCTAATCGGACCTCTTGTCGCCAAAAACGTCCACTCTCTTCTCTCATCACTGATCGCCGCTTCAGCCCTTCACCGCTTGTTGTCGATCGTCGTCCTCCGTCGCCATCGTCATCGTAGCCTGTCCTCCTCGTCACCTGTCACCGATCGTTGCTGACCTTCACTTCTTCAGTTCTCGTCGGCGAAACCAGTGCAGTGTTGTGTGTGGTGTACTTTGTTGTGGTGTGTGTTGTACTAGTATGTGGTGTCTAGTCGAAGACGAAGACTAATTTAATTTTAGTTTTGGTGGATGAAAGGTGTATGTGAGGTGTGAAAGTTATGGTGTTAGTGGGTAACACGTGTAATTATTTATTAGTGTTAGTGTTAGTGTGTAATACACTAATACAATAATATGTTACAACTTTTTTTTTCTTTTTAATTATGCTTTGTTTATATTTTATAATTTATATATAACTATACAAGTGGCGGTGTGTAATGTACTAGTGTGTTACAACTTTTCAATACATAAAAATATATAAAATAGAATGACATTTACTTAATGATAATTTAATGTAAATAATAATATCATAATATATATTTCCGATCGACTGCCGGCTTCCCGTCGCCTGCCAACGACCGACTTCCAACCATTTGTCTAGTCTCCGATTAGTCCCCGACTAGTCCCCCTAGGCACTAGGCGGTGGGTCGCCGCCCGACTGGCGCCTAGCAACTTTTGCAACACTGCAAATACCACTATTTAACCATGCCAATGTGTTATAATCAAAGTCGCGTATGAGCGTGACTCCATAAAATTAAGATCAATATCAAACTACTCACTTTTAGACATGGGTCTTATTCAACAACTAGGTGCAGCTTTTATGCTTTAGCTTAGCAACTTGAATTAATTTTTGGTAGATTTTTTATACTCATTGTCATACTTTCGTAGAGATATGTAAATGTTAATATTATTGTTGGTTTGCTACATTTATTCTAAAAGAAAATTTATAATATTTTGACTAATTATAAAAAACAAATAAAATTTTGACTAATAAAAAAAAATTTAGGAGCATAATGTCTTTATGATGAAAAATATAATTAAAATAAAAATTTAAAATTTAAAATCACACACACACACACACACACACACACACACACACACACACACACACACACACACACACACACACATATATATATATATATATATATATATACATGAATGCTTTTGTCAAATTTAATTAATAATGACTTTTTTTTATTCATTTGAAAAAATATTTTTATTGACATAATAAATATATATAATTTTATTAAAATAAAGTATACATCGTAATTAAAAGTCAATAAATGTCTATAAATGTCTATACAAATCTTTTAAAACGAAAGTCTACGAAAGTCTTTTGAAATGAAAGTCTATGACAGTCTTTTAAAATGAAAGTCTATGAAAGTGTTTCATAACTCTGTTAAGTCTATAAAAGTCCACGAAATCTGTAAAAATCATCAACTTAAAAAATTCTTTAAAAGTCTTTAGAAATCCTAATTGAAAACACCCTCATTTTTATTAATTTGTAAGAAATCTAACATGGGAATTTGGAAAGATCATCAATACCTCTCATATATCCCGCTCCAATAAGATTTTAATTAAGTTTTGATCTTATATGGAGGTAATTATACCAAACTCCGATGATGTTTACTTTTTTACATAGGAAACAATTTTATCACTAATTGACATTCATCTCCCCTATCGTTAGTCAACAGTCGAACTTAACTTTTGACCTTATCAGACTGTGTTAAAGTCTAAAATACCTCTAAAATTACATAAGAATATTTATTTACTTTTATAACCCAAAAAAAGAAGACAAAAACCAATAATTATTTTGTTATTTGTAAACCGCGGAACAATACTTGTAGATTTGTAGTAGGTTGTGTAATTTTTTCTTTGAACATAAATACCCCTATGATTATGTCAAAACAAAACATGCACCAACATTAATTTTTATCCTAGCAATTCAAAAAAAAAAAATGTTTAACAGAAAATAAAAACGTTTAATAAAAAATAAAAACCCTAACCCTAAACAGTGACTTAAATCAGTTATTTTTCAAGTTTTCCACAATAAAACTCGAAAAAACTAAAATAAAACTGAAAAGAGAGGTTCAATGGACCAAAATGTTTTCTTTAATTTACATGTCATCCATCACAAAGATGAACCGAGAAGTTGTTCGTGCTTTAACTTCTTCAACAAACATTGAAAGAGAGATTACACGATGATGATGATGGTGACAAGTAGTTTTGCGGTTGAAGTTCTTCAACGAGTAAAGGTTGTAATGAGAGAAAATGTGGGGTTTTCTAGAGAGAGGTAGAGAGTTCTTTTGTAGGATTGAACCATCGTTCACGCCTCTTCGTTGCTTTAGTTTTTTTTTTTCTTTTAAAATTATAACTTTCAATTTAAAATTCAAAAAAAAAATCTGACATGCATTAAATGTATTTGATTGTTGGTGACATGTACAGTACAAAACAAGTTGAAAGACAAGATTATTTTTCTTCATGTAGTCAACGGTTAAGTTTGAAGGTTTTTGACTAACGACAGAGGAGGTGAGTGTCAATTAACGATAAAGTTATTTCCGCATGTAAATGAGAAAACCTTAGAGAGATTGGTGTGATAACCTCTTTTATATGTTGGGATATGTGAAGCCAGAAACCAGCTTGAGAAACAGTAAATCTTACGCTGAGAAGTAATTAAAATGAGAAACAAGAAATATTGCGTAAAGAAGTAATTAAAAGGAGAAATATAAAATATTATGCAGAGAAGTAATTAAAAAGAGAAATAGAAAATCTTGTGCAAAGAAGTAATTAAAAGAAAAATAGTCCAGTTGGGATTTGGTCAACCTTAGTGCTTCCATATAAATACTACCATTATTTAGTGTGTAAAAAAAAGTGTGAGAAAAAATTCTAGAGAGACAGAGAGACAGAGATTGTAATCAACTCTAAGAAATAGTTGATTGAGTGCGGTAAGCTCTGTGGACGTAAGTAAATTGCTGAACCACATAATTTTTTTGGTGTTTTTTGTTCTTCTTATTGATTTTTTTTTTTTTGTGATTGGATTTGTATGAGTGTGAGTTTTCTCAACAACAATTGGTATCAGAGCTCCGGGTTGGGGCAGCTTATTTTTTTTCACACCTATCTAGTTATTCTTGAGGTCATCGATTTCATCGTAGAGATGAGATTAGAGAAGGATACGAACAAGATTGAGAAATTTGATGGGTTGAATTTCAGCTTTTGAAAGAAACAGATGGAGGATTATCTATACCAGAAGGATCTGTATTGACCGATAAAAGAGAGACAAAAGGATATGACCAACGAAGATTGAAAAAAGAAACGAAAATCAAAGAACATGGATGATGATGATGATGATTTTGAACTCCTGGACCGGAAAGCATTAGGAGCAATTTGTCTCAACTTGACGAAGTAGGTCGATTTCAACGTAAATGATCAACAGACTGCCAAAAATTTAATGGATACTCTATCATACCTATATGAACAGCCTTCTGCGGTAAGAAAATTCCATCTTGTCAAGAAGCTATCAACTTTAAAGATGGCGGAAGGACAGAATTTTAAAGATTTTCTAAATCAATTTAAAGACGTGAAGGATGGGTGATGTTCTTTATCTATGGGTTTTGATAAGGAGTTTATGGTGGCATTTATGCTCACCCAATTGCTAAAAAGTTAGAAGATGACAAGTCAGTCGATTGCCAACTCGTTCGGTAAGGAAAAGCTGAACCTCTAACAGGTTGTGAACATGATCATGACCAAAAAGATCAGGATGCGTGAAGAGAGATTAGGGGCATCTACATCTTCAGCACTGAATTTGGAAAGTAGGGAAGGCAAAAGCAGAAATCGAAACACGAATTAACGGGGAAGATCAAAGTCATAAGGAAAGTCTAAATCCAAGAATCAGGCTAACTATTCAGAAAATCGGCAACGAAACAAAAAGGATGTAAAGTGCTAGAAATGTGGTAAGAAATGCCACTTCCGTATGATTGCAGATTTGAGAAGAAGGATAAAGGCATGAGCAATGCAAATTGTGTATCGGATGAGTCAGATGACTACCTCATCTACATGTTGAAAAGCAAAACGGAGTCATGGGTCCTGGATTCAGAAGCGTTTTTCCATGCCACACCTCACAAAGAGTTGCACGAGAACTACATCTCTGTAAATTTTGGTAAAGTGTATCTTAACAACGATCAAGCATGCGACATTACAGGGAAGGGAGATGCGAAGATTCAACTGTAAGAGTCAGTTTGGAAGCTCAATAATGTGAGGCACATATCGGACTTGAGGAAAAACTTAATCTCCATTGGGCAACTGGCATTATATGGGTACGTGACAACTTTGACAGGTGATAAGTGGAAGATCTCGAAAGAAGCTATGACAATCGCCCGAGGAACTAAGAACATGTCATTTTACACAACCACAGATGGTTATGGTTCAGTCACTATGGCGAAAGGTAAAGATGATCCGAACTTGTGGCACTAAAGGTTTAGACACATGAGTACTCAGGGGCTGAATTGTCTGCATTCGAAAAGAGAGTTACCAAATTAGAAAAATGTTAAGGTTGAATTATGTGAGAGTTGCATATTGGGAAAACAAAAGTGAGTGAGCTTCAAGAAGATTAGAAGAGCACCGTTAAAGGAGAAGTTAGAACTAGTGCACACCGATATTCAGGATCCAGCTTCAGTCTCGTCAGCCAGGGGTAAATAGTTCTTTGTCATATTCAACGACGATTATTCCAGAAAGGTATGCGTTTGCTTTATAAAATATAAATCTGGGGTATTTGATGTTTTCAAGAGATGGAAAGCAAAATTTGAAAACGAGACAGGGTAGCAGATCAAAAGGTTGCATTCAGACAATGGTAGAGAGTATTAAGACAATGAGTTCAAGAAGTTTTGTTATCAGAACGGGATAAAGCTCAGTAGAATAGTTCTTAAAACCCCACAGCAGAATGGCATAGCATAACGGATGAACAGGACATTGACTAAGAGAGCCAGAAGCATGAGGTTACATTCAGGGTTGCCAAAACAGTTCTGGGCAGAAACAGTCAATACATCAGCGTATTTGATCAATAAATGACCATCAAAGCCCTCAGATCTCATTATACCAGAGGAGATCTGGAATGGAAAAGAGGTAAAACTTTCTCATCTTAAAGTGATTGGGTGTGTTTCTTATGTACATGCAGGTGTTCATACGATGAGTAAGCTAGACGACAAGTCAGTGAAGTGTACTTTGGTGGGCTATAAAGAAGATGAATTTGGTTACAAGTTGTGGGATGACCAAAACGGCAAGATGATCAAAAGTAGAAATGTTGTCTTCAAATGAAAGAGTCATATACAAAGACAGGAACGCACAAGTGTTTGAACCGGAAAAGCCTGAGTATTTTAGGTTGGATGATGTACCTGATAGAGGGATCGTGGAACATATTAAACAGAATAACGAAGAGCAAGGTGTGCAGCCCTAGATTCAAGAACCTATCCAACTTATATATGTTCCAGCGACACAGGTTCAAAGTACATTGAGAAAATCAACTCAAATTCCTATACCAAATAGGAAGTACTTGCAATACATACTGCGGACGGATACATGAGAACCTGAGTGCTATGATAAAGCTTGTCAGGAAGAAAATGCGAGCAAGTGGGAGCTTGCAATGAATAATGAGATGAAGTTATTGGTATATAATCAAACTTGGGAGTTAGCCAAGTTGCTTGAAGAAAAGAAAGTCTTACAGAATAAGTGGGTGTTTCGGGTCAAAGAGAAACATGATGGTTCCAAGAGATACAATGCACGACTTGTAGTCAAAGGTTTCCAACAAATTAAAGATATTCACTACTCTAAAAAAAATTCTCTTGTTGTCAAACTAACTATGATTTGGTTAGTGTTGAGTATTATCGCAACAAAGGGGTTATATATGAAGCAGTTAGATGTGAAGATTGTCTTTCTTTATAGAGAATTAGAGGAAGAGATATACATGAAGCAACCGGAGGGGTTCACGGAAGTTGAAAAGGATAAAACAAGCTCTTCGACAGTGGTACAAGAAGTTCAATGGGTTCATACAAGGGAATGGCTACCTGAGATGCATGCTGACCACTGTTGCTACTTTAAAAATGTTAAGTCTAGTTTCATTATATTGTTACTTTATGTTGATGACATGTTAGTAGTTAGTGTAGATTTAGAAGAGATTAACAACTTGAAAAGGCAACTCTCAAGTGAATTCAAGATGAAGGATTTAGGTCCAGTAAAGTAAATTCTTGGAATAAGAATTAGCAGAGATGAACATGAAGGAACATTGAAGCTGTCACTAGTAGAGTATATTCGGAAGGTGTTACAAAGATTCAGCATGGGAGATACGAAACCGGTGAAAACATATTTGGCTAATCATTTCAGGTTGTCCAAGGATTAGAGTCCGAAGACGAAAAAGGAGAAGAATTTCATGGCTAGAATTCATTACTCTTCAACCATTGGAAGTCTAATGTATGTCATGACCTGCACAAGACCAGATATTGCCCAAGCAGTGGAAGTTATGAGTTGATACATGTCTAATCCGGGTAAGCCTCACTGGGAGGCCGTTAAGTGGATTCTAAGATACATACGAGGTACGACAGATAGATGTCTAATCTTCAGAAGAGATGAGCTCAAGCAAAAAGGTTATATGGATTCTGATTTTTCCAAAGATGTGGAAAATAGAAGAAGTACCACCGGATGTGTGTTCACGATGAGAAAGCTGCAATCAATAGGATTTTCCTAATCCTCCATTCCTAAAAGGAAGAACGTCAAATTCTTTTTCCTTTTCCTTTCCGCAGGGACCAGGGGATTGGATATAGCCGTAAGAAGAATGCTTGGCTGATAAATAACTCACTTCTTGGTCTTCACCTTAATTGTTATTTGAACAAGTATAAAGTTATGTCTTGATCCGAGTGGGGATAGCATTTCCAATCCTTGTTTTTAAAGTTTTGAATCCCTTACTTTTTTTTCAATCAAAATATCTAAATAATAAGAAATTTACCATTTTAGTAAGCCGACTTGGGCCGATTCCTCAGATTCTTATATTATCGACCGGTTCGAATCCCTCTCTTTCCGTATCTTCACCCAATACTAAAATAATTTTACTAGAATATAGGAGGAATCCTCTGAATGGGTAGAAAGAGTAAGGTAAGTACGACCTTATTGATAGAGTGAATAGATCTGCCATTTCTTGAAATCTCTCTTTTGATTCAAAATCGACCATCGACCATCGACCAATTCCCCTTTTGATTTTGGAGTATTGAATACACCCCTTATTCTGAGCTTCATGTTACTCCTACAGCGATCAGTTGGGTTTCTCAGTTGCAAAAGATAGTGACAATCTCTACAATTGAAGCAGAGTATGTGGCCGTGACAGAAGCAAGCAAGAAGATGATATGGTTACAAGGGTTGTTAGCTGAGTTGGGATTCGATCATGTGATGAACGTGTTGCATAGTGACATCCAAAGTACTATACACTTGGCCAAGAATTTGGCGTTTCATTCTAGGCCTAAGCACATAGACATGCATTATCACTTCATTCGGTTGTTAATCGAGGAAGGAGTGTTGAAGTTAATGAAGATTGTAAAAGCTAATAATTCGGTTGACATGTTAACCAAACTAGTCACTATTGAGAAACTGGAGTTGTGCGTAGCTTCAGTGGGTCTTCAAGAGTGAAGACGTGGGAGACGAACGCACCGTTATTTATCTACTAAGTCATCGAAGAAGGATGAAGAACGTCTATTGAGTTTCAGACTTCAAGTGGGAGATTGTTGGGATATGTGAAGCTAGAAACCAGCTTGAGAAGCAAGAAATCTTGAGCAGAGAAGTAATTAAAAAGAGAAACAACAATCTTACGCTGAGAAGTAATTAAAATGAGAAATAGAAAATTTTGCTCAAAGAAGTGATTAAAAATATATATATACTCCAATTGGGATTTGGCCAACCCTGGTGCTTCCATATAAATACTATCATTACGTAGTGTGAGAAAAATTGCTAGAGAGAGAAAGCAATTGTAGAGAGACTGAAAGAAAGACATAGAAATTGTAATCAACTCTGAGAAATAATGGATTGAATGTGGTGCACTCCGTGGACGTAGGTAAAATGCTAAACCACGTAAAATCTTTAGTGTCTTTTTTTCTTCTTATTGCTTTCTTTTTTTTTTGTTTATGATTGGATTTATGTGAGAGCGATTTTTCTCAACAACATTATATAAGAGCTAGGTTGGTTTGTAATTTTGTATTCTTTGTTGGAGAAGTTTGACTGCTTGAGGATGAGAAGAGATTCAATCGATTAAATAAAAATAAATTCACCCTACACGATAAATCTTTTTCTCCAGAAAAACTAGCATTGAATATCTCCAGTAAATTGGATAACGAATATAATTGAAAACATCATGTAAAACGACAACAAGACAATCTCTAAAGAGTCGACTATGTAATGAACTTTGTAAGTGCTTTAATCTAAAGTCTAAACACTACTTTCCACAATATTATTATTATCATCTTCATTCGAAATAGTTGTCGGTGAGGTATACTAAGTACCAAGTAGTGAGGTATACTAAGACATGTTTACAAATTGAGAATGAAAATAGTAATAGTATGAAATAATGCAAAACAGTCAAATTAATTTCACTGAAATAGAATTAGAAAAGAGAACTGAACCACGAGATAAGGTTGATCCGATAGTAAACTCCACACACATGCACCTTAATTCATCACAGTTGAGTCCTTCCCCTTCATAAAATACCCAGGAAAAAAAAAGATTAACTCCCCGTCTCCAACAAGAATTTAAATCTATATAGTAATAATTTAATTCATTATAGTTTTGAGCAAACACAGCAATCCTATAAATCATGAATTAACTTATCTTCCTTAGGCTAGGTTTGAGATTGCTTTTGCTTGAGAAATAATCATTTATTTCTCAAGTTTTGAACAAATGAGTGTTTGATAAACTTTCCAAAAGCAACTTATTTTTTAACTTGCTCCTCTAATAAGTAGCTTTTGAGAAGTTGGTTGGGGGTTGCTTATTGAAGCAGAAGCTAGCTTATTGCTTATGTAATGTCTAGAATATCCTTACTATTTTATTAAAACAATATTAGACTGATATTAATAATAATATCATAACAAAATTTAAAAAAAAAATCATGGAAAAAAATAAATAAAAATAAATAAAAACTAAAACTGGAACCAATAGCCACTGCCAGAAGAGGAGGACCGACTTTCTCTAGTGATGAAGTTGCCAGAGGAAACCAACTCCTCCGACAGTGGAGAAGACGAGAATAGAGAAGGAATCCACCAGAATTGATAAAGGAGGACTTTGACTCGAATCTAATTGTGATTCCGTTGCGATTCTGTCTCAATTCCGTCGTGATTTTGTCTCAGTCGCAAAGGTTGGTTCTGCTCTGACAACTTCGACGAAATCTTGAAAAGGCCAAAAGCCTCCTTCGTGATGCCACGATCAGCGAAGGTCTTGCTTTTTAAAATACTTGTTGTCACCGCCGGAAGAGAGGATATTGCAAGCACGTGAAGGCAGCTGACGATAGGGATGGTAACGGGTCGGGTTCAGGCGGGTTTTGTAATATCCAAACCCTCCCCGATGAAAATTTTCCTCACCCACACCCGTCCTCAAAACCCGCTTAGGTAAACAGGTTCGCAGGCGGGAGTGAACACACGGGTTATGGTTGCACCCATACCCTCACCTGTCCTCGAACCCTCTTAGGGAAACAAGTTCGCGGGCGGTCGTGAACAAACGGGTTATGGCTGCACCCATACCCTCACCCGTGAACCCGTCAACCAATGCGGGTTCACGGGTGGGTGCTTCACCCGCGGGGTACCCACAAACCCGTAACCATACACCACAAACCCGTAACCATACACCACGAACTCGCGAACCCACGATTTGTCATTTGTATATTTCCACATGTAATCACATATTTGATATATAATTGAATTAAATTTCATCTCTAATTCCCTACTTGATACATTACAAAACAATAATAACCATAAAAATAAAATGACCAAAACTAATTCAAATGTCTATATATATTCATATACAAGTATTTTATTAATGCGTGCGGGTTCATTTTTCCAACCCGCACCCATCCACGAATCCCGTCGGGTTTTTCATTAAATGGGTTCACAGGTTCACAGGTTCGAGGATCGCAAATTCACCATCCGCACCCACCTGAGCGCGACCCTATAGGGTCGGGTTCGGGCGGGTTCCTGCAAGTGCGGGTCATATTACCATCCCTAGCTGACGACCATCTTAGTGTAAGTTTAAACGGAGGAGGAATTGGAGAGTCGACGAGTTTGCAGAGATTGGAAACAGAGGAGGAATTGGAAACAGAAGTTGCAGAGGTTGGTTGATGAATGGGTGAAGAAGAAGACTGAGTTGACTTAGATGAAAAACATGAGTTGACTCGGTTAGGTTTTATTGTGTTTTAAGTATAAACTAAGTTGACTCGGTTTTTTGAACGAGTTATTTGAGAAGTGATTGAGCTGACTCAATGATAATTTTTTTCCTAGGTTGACTCAATGAGATTTTTTTTTTTATTTCTTTTTAAATGCTTCATATTTATAATATTTTTTGATGTCTATTTTTGTCATTTTGTTCAATACATTTTCCATCATTTCAAAAGTTAAGCAATTTTAAAATTTAGTTTACCAAACACCAACCTATTTTTTTCTTAAGCTGATTATTTCTTAAGTTAAGTTATAAACAGATTATAACTTAAGCAAAGCAATCTCAAACATACCTTTAGTCAGAATTCTCTATTTGTAAACTTGGTTTACTGGACTTTGGTGGAAATTGCTGACTTAAAATAATGACGATATTGGCACCCTTCAAAAACTGTATGCACACCCTTTTTATAAGTACACCTCTAAAATTTTGTAAAAATCTATGTTTCGTAAATAAACCTCACTTAATACCAAAAGTACCATTTCTTTAATTTTATTATATTATATTTTTATTAGCACATCCCTATTTTGTTATCTAATCAGATTTACTAAAAAAATTATTATTTTATATCTTTTTATTCAAATAAATAGTTTCTCTTTAAAAAATATTCTAACTCTTGCAAAAACATTTGATGTCACTAAAAAATTGTTTGAAAAAAAAATCTTATCATTGCATTAAAAAAAATCTGTAATTTTTTTAAGCTCAAAATTCTCCAATTCTACCGAATTGAAAAACTACTAGCTCTCAACACACAACAATGTTTCTCAATTCTGATGTTCATAATAGAGTTTATTGTTTGTATTGATTTTTGTTTCACTCAATTATAACAGTAAATTTGTTGGTCAACTCAATTAATTTGTATTCCTTAAAAGAAATTGAAATTAGTATTTAAAATAGAAGTTAAGGTTTGATAAAATATAAAGATTTTTATCATCGTATCAAACAATTAATAGGAAATTTCCTTTTTTTCAAAAGGATTGATATAAAACCAATTAATATTTATTGGTGTGTACTTACAAACTATTTAATCATTTTAAGTAATTTTACTCAAGAGTAATATTAGATTTTTAAAAATATATTAAACTAGGGTATACATACAGTTTTTTAGGGGTATAAATATACTCACTCACTTAAAAACACAACCAACAAAAAAAAAACCTCATTACTTATAAAGCCTATGTTAAGGTATCACCGGTGGAGTACCGGTTATCGGATCCTTCCGTATATTTATGAGTGCCAATAAATGAACCACAGACCTAGAGCAAGAGCAAGGCCAAGACATAGATCTCGATCTAGATTGAAGCCCAGAGATGGGCCCTGCTGGGGTCGAGGCCAAGAACGAGCCAAATAAGTAAGGGAGGCGCAGATCCTTAGTAAGATCGGGATCCTGATAGAGATCTGTGACGAGCCATCCGGGCGACGGACGAACTGCATCAAATAAAGTCGGATTTGTCGGATAAAGACAGAAATTCAAATACTCAAGCATGCTCATGCTGGGGAAGGGGAAGCACTCCGGCACCTGTTCCTTAATTCAAATACTCAAGTCGATTCGGAACCATAAAAGCACCAGACTTTTATCTGAACATTAAAAAATATATTAAATTGTGATATACATACGGTTTTTTTTATAGATGTAAATATCGTTACTCACTTAAAAACAAAAAAAAAAAGCTCAATACATATAAAGCCCATGTTAAGGTATCATCGGTAGAGTATATTTAAGAGTGCCACTAAAAGCACCCTATAAAAGCACCAGACTTTTCTCTGAGCTTAAAAAAGTTTTAACAATAAAACTCGGGCGTGGCGCTTTAAGGAAATTAGGCTGGGTGGTATTTAGCAATTAGCACATCAATCCAATCTTAAATAGTTAAATATAAGAAATTAAAAAAAAAAACAAAACAAAACCAAACCGTGAGCTCTGATGCGCACCGTATCGTCCTATGAAGAGGTGCTCGTGAGAGACCCAAAGTCTCACAAAGGAACAGACTTCTTCGCTGCTCGTGTTGCCTGTTGCAACATTATAAATATATAAGGCCATTAAATCCACTAAGTTTCCAATGTGGGATCGAAAAGTAGAATCTGCTATCCAACAGTTGACAACAACTGGATGAGTCCATCGTTTCAATTTTCACAGGGTCACATACAAATCAAAAATATGATGTAATGTAAATCTCATATATATATATAAATTTGAGGAATGACGGATTTGAAGTTAGGACTTCAACCAATATTGATGAGAAATATAGTTACCATCAGGCTATGTCCGTGACAACAAAATAAATATGATATTTGAATATATAGACAATTAATTATTTTCTTCTTTTTCATGATTAAAAGCCTGTTATATACCGGGAATAGTATTATAACTTCTATATAACTTAATTCCAATAATTAAAATAGCATGCTAGAGCTCATGGAATTTAAGGTAAAAATTGCTATACGGGGTCACCTACACATTAATTGGGAACGTTAGTTGATATCCAAGACATCATTTGTGATATGTATTGTTGATTTTCGATATAATTAATCTAAGTTTCAAATTTCATATCATTCATCAGGATTCCCAACTGCGGAAGCAGCAACAAAATCTTTTTTGTTGTATCACTAGAAGTCGGAGATCCATCACAAATTTGGAAAGTCCCTTCAAATCACAATACAAAACCCACACCCAGAGACTCCAATCTAAAACATTATCGGTCTGAATGAGCGTTTTTACCTCCGAAACATATTAGACGATGGTATATTATCAACATGTGTTGACCTTGTGGAAATCAAAACAATGGCCTCAGCCTGTTGTTTGAAGTGTTTTTAACTGCTGAATCCGCCTTTGAATCCCACACCAGAAACATAGCTAATCAGACAGTCTTATATATTTACAATGCTAAAGCGACATACTCGAGCAGTGATGAAGATTGCGCCATTGTGAAACATAGGGTATTTCACTAACCTCTCTAAACAAGGTAAAAATGGTGCGCGTCAGAGTTCCATCTAAATATATTTTTTGTTTTCAAAACAAACTCTTACATTTGAATTACATAACTCTTTTCTTTTGAACCTCTAGTCCTGTCAAAAACTAATCAAAATTGTGTTTTCTTATATCTAAAAACAGAAAAATAACAAAGAAAAGAAACAGAATTACAAGTTTGTGTATAATGAATTCTCATAACAAAACTAACCTTCAACCTCCACAATCTATCAAGTTGTGTTATTGTTAGTAATAGTCTGTAGTAATTTCCTTCTTCTCTTTTGAATCAAATAATAAACAAGACCACCAAAAACAAGCAAAATAATCAAACCATCAACCACTCCAACCAAGATCAACACCCATTTCTTCACATTAGATTTCTCATGATTCTTCTGTGTTCCTTTCGGGACCTTCACCATATAACTCAACCCGCTTCCCTTCTCAACTTGCTTGACACCCATAACCAATCCATAAACCATACACTCCTTGTCAACAGAGGCATACAACGCAGCCACACATTTGCAATCATTCATGCACAAATCCTCACACTTGGCTTTGCTTATATTAACCATTTTGTGAGCATTCCTCAGCACAGAACTCACGCCTTGTAGCTCAAGCATCTCAACCTGATCATCCCACCCACCACCACAGAACCCATCAGCCACTCCTCCTCCTCCTACGCCGCAATCAGAATTAGTCTCTTCTTTCTTCTTTAACACCCCAATACTGGAACAAGCATTGGAAGATGTACATACTGCACAAGGCTTACAAGCCAGAGGAAGATCACAAGTGGCGTTAATTGCTTGAAACGATGCCTGAAAATTCTCCTCATTCGCCGAGTAATAATACACCCCCAAGTTTCCTGTTTTGTTCCCCAGAGCTAGAAATCGCAGGGTATGCAATCTTTGAATAGAAACTTGAGCAATTTTCTTGCCTTTGTCATTGAATATCTCTACCGCGTTAGTTGCCAATGCAACGAAACTTATGTTCCTGTTCTTGGAAGGCTTGAATTCCCAATACGAATAGTTCCAATTCCCCGAATGCAAGAACAAACCAATCTTGTCGCGTTGAATCTCAAAAGAGTAAAACGCAGTCGAATTGCTTGGAAATGAAGTCAAGCGAGTGGCAACATTCAATCTCTGACCCCAGAGCATCACATCAGTTGGAAAATTAAAACTCTGCCATTTAATATGATTCAAAGAATCAACAAGAACTAAATTTCCTGTCTTCATTATCTGCAATCTCTGCAACCATGAAATTATTGAATCACATCACATACTATTATTAGAATATATCATTGATTGGTTCTAGTTTGAAAATTTTGAAATTTTACCTCCACTCCTTGTCCAGAAGTCCCAGTTTTCCACCCGATTCGTTCGTTTAGACCCATCAAATGCAAATCTCCATTTTCAGTCAGTTCAAGAACACATTTTTCTGACACATAAAATCTAGAGTAATGACCAGAATTCCATACCTTAAAATCTCCAAGAAAGACTTCAATGGAACAAGCAAATCTTCCATTAACAGCTTCAACACTCAATGCAGCTTTGAAATTTGGCACAATCTGCTCCGTTTCCATCAAAAAGGCTCTTCCTATGAACCCAACACTGTAATCAACCGGAACAGCAAGCGTCAACCTGTATCCCTTGTAAACGGCTGATTTGCAACACCCATGTGAAGTGAACAAAAGAATTATCATCAGCAGAGACCAAAAAAAGTAGTCTGGAATCGGTATTGGACTTTTCCGGCAAGTGGGTCTGCCGTGCATCAGGATTTTCCGGGATATTTTGGTGGAGAGAAAGTGAGGGAAAAAAAGTATGGCATCGGCGTGTGTAATGGTTTTTGTGTCCACTCACCATCAAAAAAGGGTCGTTTGAGCTCTCTCGTTTTGCCTTTATAATTGCTCAACAAATGCGTATTCAATTAGTGGGGTTACTCATTCATGCCCATTATTATGACCCCAAAAAAAATAAATTGGTTGTTAATTTTGTTTCTACTAAAAAATCGCTAATTTAATAGCATCAGAAAAGTAACGTAGCTTCTTGTTGTGCAACAGCCTGTCCATGTGATACTGTTGTTTTAGTGGAAAGCTTTAAATATACAGTTCATTAATAAGTATCGTATTCAAATGATGTGATAAATTAATACTTTTATGAATTACGATCAATAATTTAGATAAACTAACTCCACTCTGCCTACCGTACCTAAATTCTTAAGTACAATTATCTAGGTTCAACTTCAGATTGGAGTGGGACACGGTTTATCCAATTCAGTTGGGTTAATCGAGTGCTAGGCTGCTAGCTTTTTGAAAGTGGCCAGCAGGCGTACTTGTGAGTGGGATTGTGGAAGTTGTGATTCTTGTCTGCCACGTGCATGAATCATATATTGCCACGTGTCATCATGCCTATTGCTGACACTACTCTCACGCTTAGGTGAGGTGTTGTGTGCAATGTCAGCCAAATAGTGTTGTTTAATTGTTTATCACGACGGCGGCTTTTTAATAAAAATGGGCCCAAACCCAAGACCTAGTAGAAAGCTGGAATTATGCTACCGATTCTTAAATTAACTATTAACCAGTAAGATGGGACGTTATTTCATCGTTTGAAAGTTGGACATAATTCGAATTTACATTAATTGCTATAAACATAAAGAATAAACCATTGAAAAATCACATTTCATCTAAACAATTTTATTAACAAATAAGTCAGCTTTTCGTTCTAAGAATTTCATATTTTGTACTACTACTTCCACATTATACATTTATTTATGTATAAATAGCAAATGTACTGTAAGATTAATGTTATGAACAAAGAATTTTATATATTATGATAATAAAAATGTTCTTATAATATTTTTATTTTTATTTTTAACACGGGTGTAAAAACTATAAACATTACTGTTCTTATAATATATTATGTGTATAGTATTGGGTTTTCATTAAAGTTCAATCTATAAATTTAATTGATAAAAGGAATTAAACTTGCATATCAATTTATTTTAATAAAAATAATAATAACTGTAATTCAGAAGAAAATTTTGGCGGAGAATATCTAGGTCAATAAGGGGTGTCAATAGCAATACTCAAAAAAGTTTAATAGAAATGGGCCAAATTGGACCTTAAATGGGCCAAAAGGTGGGAAAATGTTCCTTTTTTTCCAAGTAAAAAAGGCAGTTGTCGAACTGTCGTTTCGAATTCAATTCAATATTCCATTCAAGGCGTCGTCGTCTCTCTAGGTTCCACTGTCCCACTTCTCAAAGTCTATGGGTGAGCTGAACCAGCAACAAATTCAATGCAAGAAGTCAAGAACCAGCACTTGACTTGACTTGACTTGACTGTCACGCAACAATCTTGCATATAAAATTCCCTTTCTCCTGCTAGAAGTTTTTTACAATACCTTACTACAGTACTACAATTCAAGGCCAAATATTTCCTGTCCAGTTCTCCACTTTGAAGAATATCATGAATCTTGGAAATGGAAAGAGCAACTCAAAGGGTCCTAGAGGACGAGGTCCAACGACACATACAGTCAAAAAATCACTTCGTTTTTATTCCGTGGGTGTCTTTTATTTTTCTTCATTTGATTTGAACTAGTAGAAAATTAACTGTCACTTATAATTGAATGATTAGTTGTTGCTTATTATAAGATTATATAAGAAACTGAATTTTTTATTCTCATCGATCCTTTTATCATCTTAACCACAGCCGGGGCCTTCTCGCTATGTAGTTAAAAATTCCCACAACAGAGGTCAAATGTCATTGCAAAATAAGCATCACCAGCCCTCTGAGTGGTCGCGGCGATTTTCAGGTCGTAGCTATGAAGAAGAATATCCTCCACTAGGTGCAATTACAAGCCTTGGAAGGAAAATGAGGATTGAAACAAGTACACCTTCTAGCGAAAACTATTTCGATCATGAAGATGGAACCAAGAAGTTGGATTTCTCTGAAGATTCACCTTATTTTGAACCATTTACACCATTCGATATATGTTTTTCGAGGAAAAATTATTTTAACGTGGAGGGGACTGGTCATAGTTCAGTGCTGAGACCTGGCATGGTTGTTCTAAAACGTTACATTAACGTTCGTGATCAGGTGACTAGTTCAATGTTTACAATTAAAAAGTAAAAAATTGTGACAGTTTAATTTAATTGTTCAAAATTATATTATTTACTGTTTTGTATGAATCAGATTCAAATAGTGAAGACTTGTCAAGAACTTGGTAAGGGCCCTGGTGGATTTTATCAACCTGGTTACAAAAGTGGAGCAAAACTTCGTTTGCAGATGATGTGTCTCGGTCTCAATTGGGATCCTGAGACAAGAGAATATGAAGAATTACGGTCCTTTGACGGTTGTGAACCCCCAGCAATTCCTGGTAAATTTCTTCGATTGGTTCAGAGAGCAATTCAGGACGCACATGCCCTTATCGAAAAGGATCTAATAGCAAACAATGTGGAAGAAATACTTCCTGCAATGTCTCCTGACATTTGCATTGTAAGCTTTTATAATACCCGTGGACGACTCGGTCTCCATCAGGTATGTCCAGGGCAAAGCCATAAATTCAATATTGGAGGGTTAATATACAAAAAACAAAAAACTATGGTGACTAAATTGAAAAAAAGTTAAAATTTTATAACTAGTTTATAATTTTTTTTAAATGAACTTTTAAGATTTTGTTGAGGGAGGGGTCATGGCCCCCACCAGCCCTCCTCTTCCTCCGTCCTGATATGTCTATTTCGAATTTGTGTGTTTCACGAATATAATACTGTTTTAATTAAATTTGGTGTTCAAAGATTGTGACATTCTTGAATTTTTTATATTATATTATAATTAAATGATTAAAATAATTGGTTTTTAGAGATGTCTCATCTTTTGGATGAAATTACAACACTGATAAATTTTGACACGTTATTAATATTTTTTTATTTGTAGGATCGCGATGAAACTAATTACAGTTTCCAAAAAGGATTGCCTGTTATATCGTTCTCTGTAGGCGATTCAGCAGAATTCCTCTACAGCGATGAAAGGGATTCGGAAAATGCAGAAAAGATTGTATTGGAATCAGGTGATGTGTTAATATTTGGCAGCGAATCAAGACTCGTATTTCACTGTGTGTCTAGAATAATTCCCAATTCAGCTCCGGTGCTTCTGCTGGAAAGGACCTGTCTTCGTCCTGGCCGCCTCAATCTAACCTTCAGAGAATACTGAAGATCATCAGAAATGTAACCACAGGTTTTTTTTTTCCTTCAGATCATAAGCAAAATGAAACTGTTTATTTTGTTAGTACATATTTTTATTTTGAAGTATTTTGTTAGTACATACTATGAACAGTGTACTGATTTGTTACATTAATTTTGAATAAGTCTATTTCTCATGTTAGTGTCTTTACTTCTTCTTTTTTCGACCTCATTTGTCTCTTCTGAATAATAATTGCAGACTAAGAAGATTGGGCTGTGGTCACCTCTCACTATTGTTGAATTTAGTGATCAACTACGTTAATCATATAAGTAATTTTGATCTATTTAGTTGAATTGACATACATTCACTGATTACTATTGTTGAATTTAGTGTCAATTATTTACCTCAATCTTATGGGCTCGACTACTGCTAGTATACCCATCATGATATCATGTCAACTAATTTTAGAAACCACTCTACTCGTTAATTTAGAAACCAATTTAACTTTTAACTCAACAAGCTGTTTCATAGAGGATTCAAAATAAGGGTTCATCTGCATCACAGGAAATGTATTGTTAACGGTGGTTAAGTGAGAGAGGCTCAAAATAAATACCATTGTTAATTTAAAAAATATTCAATTATCATAAATATTTATTAGAATCTCGCATCAAACCTTTATAAATTTTTTATTAGATCATCTTCTCGTATTTATTTACTTCACGTATCCTCACCTCTACTATTGCCACGTGTTCAGGGGCGGAGGTATTCAGAAACAAACATGGGCTTCAGCCCAAACTAGCTATTCTAAAAGAAAAGGAATTTTTTTAATCATTTGTTAAAAGAAAAACTAAAAACATACAATGAAGACAATTTCAATTGCTATTGGTTGATAATTTTTAAAAATAGACTAGTTTAAAATTTAATTTAATTGTTGATAAACTTAATAAATTCATTAGAGTGATATGTTTAATATTTTATTAACACTAAAAAACAGTTAAGTTTATTTCGCTATCTTTTTTTCTATATATTCCTAGTTGAATCATTTTAAATGTTTATAGGAGCAAAAATCATTATATTTTTATTATTGGGGTATGTATTTGATTGCAGTATTTTATCTCTGTTCAATTTAAAATAAAAGTTCATTCACCGAGATCGGTAATTCTAATAGTTGAACACTAATTAATCAAATTAAATCATAATCTAAGTGTATGAAAATTAAATGGTATAATGTTTGTTTTTGAAAAGGCAATTGATTACTAATTTTGTAAAAATGTAGTAAACTAAATTAACACAAAAGCACACACAAGAGATGAATGTTGAGAGAAACTATAGGGATTTAATGTAACTTACTTGAACCATTCAATGCAATCCATAAGTCTTATTAAAGCTCTTGAATCCAACTATGAGGTTTTGTTTTAGGATAAAACATGAAGTACTTGGTCCTTCCCAAAACTCACACAAGGTCATGTAATGAGGGAATGTTAGAACCAATTTTTAATTAAGACTCTAAGCCTAATTAAACATAGCAATGTCGTACATATGAAAATTTTCTCAATTATTAAGCTTATGCCTAAGGCTTATATGGGATGGTCACCCACATTTAATCATCATCCTCATGTATAAACTAAATCCAACATATAAATTCATTGAGGTCACGGTTGAATATGAGGTAAGGAATTAGAGCAGATAAAATAGACTAATAGTGAGTTAAATAAAATTATTAGACTAAGGATTACATAAATTGTTCAATTGGCCACATCAATCCCCTAGCTTAGGCGATTAGTTACACATCAAAAGAGTTAAAGAAAACATAGAAGAGCTAAAGAAAAAAACCCAAGTTGGTTATTTGAGGCTCATTTTCTTGTTCGCTTCCTCTTCTTGCCTCCTAAGCTCTAAAGATGGATGGGAGTTGTATGAGTGTGAAAGTATGTAAAAATTGTGATGGGAATGTGAAAAGGTTGTTGGGTGGATATTCTTGTGTGACGAAAGTTGGAAAGCACAACATTTAAGAAGGGTATTTATATGGGATCCAAATAGGACAAAAATAAACCTTAGGACACTTGATGGCGTGCTTTCGCGACCTTGAATGTCGCGTTCGTCCAAGACGACATTACGACCGTGACACTCATAATCCTTGATTTCGCTCATGCATCGAGCGACATTTTGGGCGACACTTAAGTCACGAGAGTTCCTATCGCCTCATGTCTTGTGGTTGTCCATAGCGACATCTCACGACCGTGACACTCCGCCTATCAATTCCGCTTATTTTGTTCACAGGACATCAGCGACACTTTGGGAGAGAGAGTTGTTGTAACTAAGTTTGTCGCGGTGGTCCAGAACGACACACCACGACAGCGACACTCAGCCTCTTCGTGCCCCAACTTCCTGTTTTGAGTTGTTTTGGATCCCATCTTTCTTTATTTTTCCCAATTATGCCCCTGATACTAAAAACATGTAAAAACATTTAATCGAGCCATTAAACACTTGATTTTATCCGAGAATTGAGCAATAAGCATAAAGAATGAGGACCAAAATCTAGTGTTATCCTGACCCGGACAGTTTTTTTTTTCCACATCATCTCTTAGTAGAAATGATTGTGCATCTCCCTTCCACATCGGTGGTCAAAGGTTCGAGTCACACCATGTACATTTTAAAAAACATGTCCAATGAGTTTTCTCCTAATTTGTGGAGAATAGATATGTAAAACTTTGTACTACTGTCATGCGCAGCTTTAATAGAAAATTGTGTTCATTCAACCTAACAATGTCTCATATACGAATCGTCACACCACCGATGTATACCCTAAAAAAAATTATACTTAGTCCATCCGGACAATAAGTTTTGGTTTCGCCCCTGTACATGTATATTATAACAAATCAATACTTTGGATTATTTTTATACTTTACTCTATCAACAGTTGAATTAGTTAAAATCATTGATTTAAATAAAAATAAAATGAGGACAAAGTAAAGTGATTGTTTTTATTTTTTATTGTTATTAATAAAAAATCCTCCATAAAGTTTATTATCAATAATAATAATAAGAGAGAAAATCAAAAATAACCACAACTATTATGGAAATTTTATTTTTAACCACATACGGAAATTTATTTGTTAATAGCCACTTTTTAAAAAAAATCAGTGTATGTCTGTAAATTACAAAAATACCACTGTATTTGATTTTTTTTTAAAACTGAAGAAAACTTGAAATCATGACTAAAATCTGTAACCAAACTTGAAATCACGGCTAGGAACTTGAAACTTGAAACTTGAAACTTGAAATCTTGTTTTAAAAAATGAAATTTTGTAACTTGAAATCTTGCTTAAATTGAAATGTTGAAACTTGAAATCTTGACTAAGTTGAAACTTGAAATCTTGACTAAGTTGAAACTTGAAACTTGAAACTTGAAACTTGAAATGTTCTGGGTTTTTAAGTTTTTCGTTTTTAAATTTTGAAACGTGAAATGTTGTCTAAATTGAAATGTTGAACTTGAAATGTTGACTAAATTGAAATGTGCAAACTTAAAATGTTCTGGGTTTTTAGTGTTCCGTTTTCTTTCATTTTTTTCAGCAGATTTAATCACCGGCGGAGGGGGAGCTCGACGGCGTTGCTGGACGGTAGTGAAGCCCAGGTGACGGCACTCCGACAAGTCGTCGACGACATGTGAGAGAGAAAGGAAAGGAGAAAGAAAGAGATGTGAGTGAAAGAGAGAGAGAAAGAAGAGAGAGAGAGTTGCGGGAGAGAGAATAAAGGATGAGTGAGAGAGAGAGGAGGCCGACGACGGTTCGCCGGCCTCCGTAAGGATGCCGGGGGGAGAGAGAGAGATCAGGGAGAGAGAGAGAGGAGAGAGAGGAAAGGAGAGAGAGAAAAAATGAGAGAGGAGAGAGAAAGTGATTGGGGATGATTTTTATATGGGGGCATTCAAGTAATTTCTCAAAAAAGTGGCTATTAACAAATAAATTTTCGTATGTGGTTAAAAACAAAATTTTCATAATACTTATGGTTATTTTTGACAATTTCCACTAATAATAATAATAATAAGGAGATCCAAACCCAAAAATTTTATTCTGAATGACATATTAGTTGGGTAACAATGTAACATCAATGCTTATTATACTATATCTTCCCGAAGTTACAGGTTTTTTTTTTCAAGGATGATTGGTATTGCACTTCCTTGACAATATACTCTCTCATCTTCAATGTTATGTCAAATTTGTGTGTCAATACTAAAATTTAGTATAGATGGTAAAAATCTTTCTCCAATGCAGTGCCAATTATTGTGCTAAATTTGATATATGTTAAACTTTGTGTCAAATTTGACATACAGTATAGCATATGCCAAATTTGACACAACAATAAATGCTTAATTTTTAATTTTATATATATATATATATATATATATAATTAAATTTAATACATATTAATGATATTTCAATCAAATTTATTTCATCTGTTGCAACAGTTCTTAAGAAATTCAATGTTCTTCAATTTTTATCTTTTTCTGTTTTTTTATTCATCTTCAAATTTCATATTTTCCATTTGTATATACAAAAAAAAAATCAATGGAAGAGAATCAAAAGTGGAAAATTATTTACAAATAACCAAGATGTAGTGCAAAAAAAATATCTCAGAAAAGACAACATGAGCAGAGCAAGGAAGAAGGGGAAAGGGAAAATAAATGGACATTTATAAAAGAGCAAGGAAGAATGTAAAAGGAAAAATAAAGGGACATTTGTAAAAGTAGTCATATCAGGAAATGAATTATTGTTTTAAACCAATTTCTAATTATCATAATACATTATTATTTTTAAACAATAAATTACAAAACCAACTTTTTTTCACGCAGTATGTCACGTTAAATGTCACGTTAAATGTCACATAAGTGGGATATTTCATGTGTAACGTGACACATCGTATGATATTGTGAAATCATGTACTTTTGGAGAAAATGAGATATTTCATATCCAACATGACATTCATAGGATATCTCATGCCCAACGTAACATATATAGGATATTTCATGTCTAACATAATATATATGAGATATTTCATGTCCAACATGATATATATGGGATATTTCATATTAAATATTTCATATCCAACTTGATATACATGAGATATTTCATTTCCAACATGACATACATGATCTATTTTATACCTAACATGACATATATAGGATATTTCATGTCCAATATGTCATACATGAGATATTTCATTTCTAACATGACATACATGAGATATTTCATACCCAACATGACATAGATGAGATATTTCATGTCCAACATGACATACGTGAGATATTTCATACCCAACATGACATACCTGAGATATTTCATACCCAAAATGATATATATGAGATTCATAAGATATTTCATACCCAAAATGATATACATGAGATATATCATACCCAAAATGATATACATGAGATATATCATGCCCAAAATGATATACATTAGATATATCATGCCCAATATGATATACATAAGATATTTCATGTCTTACATGAAATACTGCATACATGTGATATTTCATGTCCAACATGACATACATAAGATATTTCATGTCTAACATGACATACATGAGATATTTCATTCCCAACATGACATCACAAGATATTTAATGTCAAACATGATAAACATGACATATTTCATGTTTTACATGAAAAACTGTATATATAGGATTATTCATACCTAACATTACATACATAAGATATTTCATGTCTAACATGATATACACGGGATATATCATGTCCAACATGACATACATTAAATATTGTATGTCTTACATGAGATATTTTATGTCTAACATGAGATATTTCATGTCTAACATGAGATATTTCATGTCTTACATGAAATACTGCATATATGAGATATTCCATGTCCAAAGTGACATACATGAGATATTTCATTCCCAACATGAGATATTTCATTCCCAACATGACATTCATGGGATATTTCATGTAAAACATGATATGCATGGCATACTTCGTGTTTTATATTAAATACTACATACATGGGATATTTCATGCCCAATATGATATACATAGGATATTTCATGCCCCAACAGGAACTACAAAAAGCGTTAATTTAGCAATCAATTACAATGGTCGTTGAGACGTTTTAGATTACGTAGATGGGGAACTTAGTAGGGAGTGAGTAGAAAACAAGTTATCATATAATGGGCTGGGGAAGAATATGTTAGTTCTTGCATTGTACATCCACCTAAAAAGAGAAGACCGGCGGGCATGTCAGAATAATTTATGATACATTCTTCCTCAGAAGTGCATCTTTTAAAGGTATGTACCAATTATAGAAGATCTGAACCAATTATGCTTAGACATAATATTCATACATGCTCAAACGTGAAAGCAAAACCATGACCTTCCATAACGGTACAACTTTTAACGAGTGTTAGTTGTTAACTATTGAAACTTTTATTTTATGTTAGTCGTTGAATGTTATTTACAGTCTTAGTTTTTGTTGGTCGTTTAAACAATTTGGAATGTTAAAAAGCTTTTATGTATTTACAGATACTTTATTATTTGAGTTTAAAGATTGGTTAATAACTTTGGACTAAAAACAGATGCATGGTAGAAAATTCGGTAGACTTTCCTCTGTTTGTTAATATTACCAACAAATTTGATTACATGCATTAATCACAATATCATATATCAGGAACACAACACAACATAACATTGTATTATAAAACCATATCACTATACTCACTATAAAGTCTCGATTAATAGTTGATGCAGCGGAAAAAATCAATGCAAAACAACAATCGATAAAAGATATGAGATAAACGATTCAGATCCGTTGATTCGAGCACGAATACCAGAAACGAACCCTACTATTGATCTGTTGATCCGCACACAGATACCAGAAAAATAGGCTTCAAGATCGTTGACCCACGCAGGGTACCGAAATTGGGAGATAATTAGAGAAAACTCTAAAAAAATTATTAATTCAACAACTGATTCTCAAAACCTAATACAAACTACTTGAATAGTAAAATTAAACCCGAATATTTTAGGATTCGATATCTCCTAAAATTCCTAAACAAGAAAAGAATTCTAAAACTTCTAAATCTAAACATGAAAAGAATCCCAAAACAAAACAAAAAAAGCTAGAAAAAAAAAGAGTTCTAAATTGAAAAGGAAAAAAATACCTAATTAAATATAAAATTAAAATAAACATAATTATAGATATTAATTACAATAATATTTTTAAAATAAAAAGTCTTCAAGAAAATCTTCAATAATATCTCTTGCATCATTCTCTCCAGGTTTGAAAAAATTCGTCCCCGAATTTTAACAGCTTTGAGGAATAAAAAAACTGGAGATGTCATTGAATGATGAAACATGGAAACATCGTAGAAATAATCCTCAAACATTGAGTTCCTCCCATGCTCGTTCTGGAATAAATCTTCATCGAAAACCGAGGGCTTATCGAAATCAACGATAACAGATTTCGTCACATATTGATAAAATTCCTAAACAATAAAATAATTCTAAAACTTCTAAATCTAAACATGAAAAAAATCCCAAAACAAGAAAAAAAAAAGCTAGAAAAAAAAAAGAGTTCTAAATTGAAAAGGGAAAAAATACATAATTAAATATAAAATTAAAAGAAACATAATTATAGATATTAATTACAATATTATTTTTAAAATAAAAAGTCTTCAAGAAAATCTTCAATAATATCTCCTGCTTCTATAGTTCTAAATAGAATTAATATTTTTAATGTCTAAACAACATCTATCTAATGTCATTAGCATAACAGCAAAATTTGAAAAAACCATTATACAGTTCCACTCATAATATTCTTTATATCGTCCGCTGTGAAGTTCATTTGATAAGATTTATCTTGAACAATATTTCCTATGTACTTCATAATGAACACACAGCAACTCCTCCTGTATTTACCAATAATAATTGTCAATGACAATAAGTGGAAATAGTAATAAGATTTGAAAAGAAAAAAAAACACGTTAAACAGATTCAACGGTTAAAAACCAAATTTAAAAAAAAACATGTTGCTGAATCGTTTTTCGTAGCAGATTTGTCTATTTTTTTTTCGTTGAGTCGTTTTATCTAACACTTTGAGTGTCTCACTTTCAAAATGTTGTTCAATAGCTACTTTAAGCATGAACAATTCTTTAAGAACCAGAAACTCAACTCATCATCATCACAAACTCATCTTCAAAACATGTTCCTTTAAAAGACTAACCAAAATATCATTCAATTTCTCAACAAAAACCACGCCAAAACTCCACCATTTTCGACCAACAAAAAATAGAAAATTTAATGAAGAAAAGGATAATTAAATAAATAATATTTTAAAATAATTTTAAAAGCCAAATGTTTGGGAGATCTAGGAACCCATATCTCCCAATATTTTTATTAATTTTTTAAAATAGAAAATTATTATGAAAATTAAAAATAAATAAATAATATTTTTTTGGAAGATCTGGGAACCAGACCTTCAAATTCTTATTTCGTAGGAGAAAAAACACAGTAAAAATTATGAAAGCAACAAAATTAATCAATTTAAACGAATCAATATAATACAAGGAAAAATAAACTCAGTTGCAGGAAAAAAAAAAGAACAAAACAGAAAGTAAAAATTATTTTTTTTCTAATCAAAGAATTAAAGAAATCAAAGCGAAAAAAAAAAAAAAAAAAACTTCAAAAACCAACCTTTAAGACTCAAATACTGGAAAATTACTATTTTTTTCTCCAAAAGCTAGTAGTTGTAATCTGATCTTTAGGCCTATTAACATCTCTTAAATCTTACAAAATATAAACGCATATTAACATAATATCAAGAAATTAATAACTGAAAAACCATTAAAAACCAACCCCACATAAAAAAGAAAAGGAAGATATAAACATATCAACAACCAACATAAAAACAAAATGCCAGTTAATCAAAGACAAAAGATAATTTAAATTCAAAGACCAATCAACATAAAATGTTATGAGTGAATAAAAAAAGAAATAGAAAAAAAAGACAAATAGTGGGTACAAGACTCAAGAACAAAACCAACCGATTGTAAAGAAGAAAGTGAAGATAGAAACTCGTATGGTTTATAAATCTTGGTTTCGATGCTCAGCTTTAAAAACGTTTCTACCAACAGAAACAAAGAAAAGAAGTAAACTAGTAAATACATACATGCAATAGTTAAAGCGGTGGTAGAAGAGATGGCGGCGGTTGACGGATCTGCAACGCTGAATCGTAGTCGACAGAAGTAAAATGAGAAAGTGAGTGAGGTCAGATACCTTTTAAGATTTAGAGTTAGGTTTAAAGGTGTGTATATATATAGTAAAATAGAAACAAATTGTTTTTTTTTTTACAAACAAGGGTATTTACTTGGATAAAAACAATAACTTAAATATTTTTGATTAAAAACAATAATCCATTATTTAGTTAGATTATTTTTTGTAATTTTCAAGGAAAATAAATGATGGAAACAATTAAAAAAATGTATTAATGATATTAATTAACTTTTACCAGTTTAAAGAATAAAATACCAAAAATTACATCGTAAATAGAATTGTACATTGAAACACAATACTAATTTATTGTGTCAAATATAGTATTTGACTCTTTGTTGTGTCAAATATGTATTTGACTCTCTGTTATGTTAAATTTAATATTATGAATAATACATGCATAAGAGATGGTCTTGTGCAAGTTTTTTTATTTAACCGTTAATAAATATTTTATGAACCTTCAAGATTTTAGATTTTATATTATATATAAATAATTTCAAGGCTTTTCTAAGACGTTTTGGGCACCGTTTGTGATTTCGAGCCTCCTCCGGTCAGAGTAAAACTTTATGCAACTTGGAATCAAGAATATGGTGATTTGGAATTGTTTTCATAGATTTATGTCCATTTTACGTTTCTGCACTGGTTTGTCTTTTATTTTAGGGTCACACCGCCGTTTTGCTTTTTTGGCCCTCTTCCGGTAAGATTCTGTTCAATTGCCCTTCTTCAAGATTGTAGATCGTGATTTTTTATGCAACTTAGAATCAAGAAACTTATGATTTAGGATTTGCGGCACTGAGTTACATCCGTTTCAAGATTTCTATTTTGGTTTGTTTTTTAGATAGATGAGGGATCCCTAAATATAGTGAATAGTGGTCGCTGCTACAGTGTTCCGTTAATGCTACAATGTTTCCATTACATGGTACGGTGATTCGCTACAGTGTTCTGTCACTGCTACAGTGTTTCCGTTACATGCTATATTGATTCGCTACAATACTTTTACTACAATATTATGCTATAGTGATTTCGCTACAGTATATCAGGCTCTATGGATCCTATGTGCATGGAGGCTGCTTTGTGTTCTCCGATAGCAGTGGCTTTCATCTCTACTAGTCATGTTGGTTTGAGTACGGTGAGTGGAGTGAATTCCTCTTCCCAGGTCGTTCCTTTCATATCTTGTAAGGTGTGTGCTAGAGGAAAAGTTGTTGTTGGCAGGGTGGATCCGCCTGTGGGTAGCTCCTTGCCTACATCATCTATTAAGGGTTATTCTTTTGCGGATCTTTTTAAGGTTGCCCCGATTCCAGGGGATTATGTTTCTGGTCCTTCGATTCTTTCAAAAAAGGGTGGTTATGTGGTTGTTCGGGTGGATCCCTCTGCTTATAAATCTAGATTGGAAGCTTGTAAATATTCTCTCATTGATCGGGTTGTCCTTTCTAATGGTGAGAAGCCTTGGAAGTTGGTTGATCTTAAAGCCAAGTTGCAGTCTGTTTGGAAGCTGAACTCTGGTTGGAGGCTGATTTCTTTAAGTAAGGGGTACTTTCAAATTATGTTGAATTCAGATGTTGACAACAATATGGTTTGGAGTTTGGGGTCTCTTAGTCTTAAACCAGGTATTTTACGGCTTCAGCCTTGGATTCCAAATTTTAATCAGGCATTACAAAAGTTTTCAAATGCTCAGGTTTGGGTCCGTTTTTATGATCTTTCATGGGAATACTGGCATCCGAAGATTGTCTCTGATTTAGTTAGAGGGATCGGAGTGCCTTTACGATTGGATAGGGCTAATGTGGAAGGTGATTTTGGACATTTTGCACGTGTTCTTGTGGATATTAAAGTGTCTAATGTGCCTCCATCTTCTTTGCTTCTTGAAAGAGATGATTCTCATAGTTCTTTTATTTCAGTGGAATACGAGAATCTTTCGGCTTTCTGTTCTACTTGTTTCTCAATTGGTCATTTGCCCAATGCTTGTCGTTGGAACAAATCCGGCAAAGAGATTCCTATTAACTCTAGTAAGCCCGAATCAGCTAGTGATGGTCTGACCACGATTGTTGTTGATAAGGGGTTTCAGATTCCCCGAAACCGTGCTTCTAAACTAGTTTATCATCTTATTTCTGGTACTCGAACAGAAGTTCCGATTTCTAATGTCTTTACCACCATTCAGCAGGATTTAGGGTCTCTGGATTCTATAGTGGTTCATTCTTCGGCAAGTTCAGATCCGGTTTTGAGTATGGGTTCTTCTACTAGTGTATTTGCTTCACCAA
This sequence comes from Dipteronia dyeriana, assembly GCA_032871835.1. Lineage (NCBI taxonomy): Eukaryota > Viridiplantae > Streptophyta > Magnoliopsida > Sapindales > Sapindaceae > Dipteronia > Dipteronia dyeriana. Next base: position 15,440,247 of record CM065299.1, on the reverse strand, counting down.
GCTTAACTTCTTCGGTGGGTCCTACTATTTCAGTGGTGGCTGCACAGGTTGGTCAGCCCCAAGAAGGGGGCAAAACGATGATTCTCTTAATGATGTTTTGTTAGCTTTCTCAGATCCGGTTGTTTCAGCTATTTTATCTAATTCTACGTCTTTAACGGTTTCACATGATCAGCAGTCTGGGAGTGTTAATGTAATCCCGATAGTTCCTAGGTCCTCAACAGTAGTCCCGATTTCTAATGTCTTGGTGGTTCATGACTCTCTTGTGGATATTAGGTCTAATTTGAATTCGAATTTGTTAGTGGGTCAGGCTTCTTCCTTTTTGGGATCTGAGATGATATTGGAGTCCTTTTCTACTTCGGGTCTGGTTTTTGATGGTCATTCCACTGCTCCGAACTAGGCTCTTCTGGTCATAGATTCATTGGTTCAGACGGTTTCCACTATTGTGGGACCTTTCTCACTTCAGCGTCCGTTGATTCTGCATGATGCTCATGGGGTTAAGAATGAATGTTCGGGATCTTCTCAGATTTACTCTTCGGTTACTGCTTCTACCCAGAGTTCTAGACTATCAGCCTCTGACTCTCAAGCTGAGCTCTGTCTTATTGTTGGTTCTTCATGGGCTTCTCAAACTGAGGGGGAATGATTAGATGCTAGCAATATTTCTCAGAGGATGACGACGATTACACGTAGGCTGACGAAGCTAAAGTCCAAGATGCGGACTTCTTCTAGCGTTTCCAATGGTTAGGGTCCTTTACTGGAATTGTCATGGTATTGGGAATAGGTCTACGATGCGTGTTCTTAGAGATTTGTGTCTTTTACACCGACCTTCTTTGGTTTGTATTGCTGAGCCTATGGTAGCTTTTACTTCTATTTCTTCTTGTTTATGGTCTTCTCTCGGTCTTCTCTCAGTGGGCTTGAATGATAGGGGTGGTCTTTTACCGTCGATTTGGGTATTTTCTTGTGATTCTTTATCTGATGCTCAGATTGTCCTGTTTCATGAGCAGCAGCTTACTGTTTCGATCACGATTAACTCTCTGTTGCATTATTTCACTTTTGTTTATGCGAGTACATCGACGGTTGTCCGAAGATCGCTTTGGCAGTCTCTTCGGGACATGGTCAGCTTGGTTTCTTCCTCTTACTTGGTTGTGGGTGATTTTAACGCGGTTTTGGGAGCTCTTGAGTCTTTAGACCTTCATTCTCTAGCTCGTAGCTCCTGTGAGGATTTCAAGTCTGTTATTGAGGATTGTGATTTGGTTAGTGTTCGATCCCAAGGTGCTCGTTTTACTTGGGCTAGGGGTCGTTATCCTCATACTAGAGTTGAAAGGAGGTTAGATAGAGCTTTGGTTTATGAGGGTTGTATTTTCTGTTGGTGGAACATTTCTTGTGTGGCTCTCCCTCGTACATTTTTGGATCATTGTCCATTGGTGATTCGGTTGTCGGATATTGTGAACGTTAGTCCTAGGCTTTTCCGGTTCCAGAGCATGTGGTTAGATCACCCAGATTTTATGGCTTTAGTTCGTCGTATTTGGAGTTTCTCTTATGTGGGTAATCCTCCTCAGGTGGTTATTAACAAGTTGAAGAGGTTAAAGAATGCACTAAAGACTTTGAATTGGGAGGTTTTAGAGGATCTAAATTCCAATATTTCTGAGAAATCAGCAGATATTCAGTCTATTCAGCTTCAGATGTCTAATATGGGTTTTTCAGAGAAGCTTTTCTTGGCCGAGTCTCGAGTTCATCATGAGCTTGATGTGTTGTTACGCAAACAAGAGTGTTTTATCGTGATCGGTAAAGAGTGAAGTGGCTACAAGATGGTAACCGTAATTCATCCTTCTTTCATGCCTCTATCAGACGTAGACAGTACCAGAACGCTTTGTCTTCTCTTTCGATTAATGGGGTGTTTACTGATGACTGTTTAATTATCAGGGATCATATCATTGAGTTTTATTCTAATCTCTTTTCTTCGGATTCTTTTTGGGTTGAGACAGATTTCTCAGTGGTGGGGGATGTGATTCCTTTTTGGTGAATCATGTGGAAAATGCTTTTTCTGATTAGCATTCCTTTGACGGACGATATCCATGATACGGTTTTTGTTATGAATGCAGTCTCTGCTCCTGGGCCAGACAGTTTCTCTGGAAGGTTCTATCAGTATTGCTGGGCGGTAGTGGGTAGTGACGTGGTTCTTACGGTTCAGGACTTTTTCCGTACAGGGGTTATTTTTCCAGGCTTGAACTCCAGTTTCATTGTTCTTCTTCCAAAGCAGAAGGATTCGATTTCAATAGACCAGTTTCGTCTGATTGTGCTTAGTAACTTCTTGTTTAAAATCTCTTTCAAAATTTTGGCAGATCAGTTAGCTCAGATTGCAGCTAGGATAGTCACTCCTCATCAGTTTGGGTTTATTCGGGACCGTCACATTGAGGACTGTATCGCTTTAGCTTCTGACTGTGTGAATGTGTTGCATAAGAAGTGTTATAGAGGTAATTTGGCCATGAAGATAGATATCCGCAAAGGTTTCAATACTTTGGATTGATCTTTTCTTCGTAGAGTGCTTCAAGCTTTTAGGCTTTCTCCAATTTTTATGGATTGGATTGACTGCATCCTAAGATCTTCGAGGCTTTCGATGTTGATTAATGGGTCCCCATAGGGTAATTTTCATTGTTCTAGGAGAGTGACCCTTTATCCCCTCTCTTGTTTGGTATTGCGGAGAATTTCCTTAGTAGACTGTTGTCGAGGATGGTGGATTTTTCTCAGTTATTGTTTATTTCTTCTCCGAGGGGATTTTCTGCTCCTACTCATTTGCTTTATGCAGATGATGTTCTGATTTTTTATAGAGGCACGGTTAAGAATCTGAAGAATATCCTGAGTGCTTTTGAGGTTTATGGTAACATTTCAGGTCAGCTGGTTAATTGGGGTAAGTCTTCTATCTATTTTGGATCTTCTGTTTCCCTATCCCGGATTGGTAGATTGCAGTCCTTGGTTGGTATGCAGATTGATCGGTTGCCTTTCTCATACTTTGGGGTACCGTTATTTTAGAGGAAAGCCTAAGAAGTCCGTGTTACAGCCTATATCGGGTAAAATCATGTCTAAGTTTGCTAATTGGAAGGGGAAATCCCTTTCTTTTGGCAAGTTGCGCTACTCTGATCAAGTCGGTCATTACGGGATCCTTTGTGCATTCATTCATGATCTACAAATGGCCTTCTTCTTTGCCACGGTTGGTTAATCGTAAGTTGAGAAATTTTTTATGGATATGTTCTTGTGAGGGGACTAAACTGATTCGGGTTGCTTGGGGTTGTTGTTGTAAGCCTTACTCTCAAGGTGGTCTTGGTTTGAAGGATCTGGGGTTACTGAATGATTCTATTTTAAAGAAGCTCACCTGAAAGTTTATGACCTCTGAGAGTTTTGCTTTTTTTGTTTATGAGGGAGCGGTATCTCACGCAGCTTCGAAAATCTTATGGGGGGTATGTCACTTTGTCGATTTGGCCTTCTTTCCACTCTCACTATTCAGATCTTCTCAAAGAGGGCATTTGGCTCATTGGAGAGAATTCTCAGCGAGATTTTTGGCGCGATAATTGGTTGGGGGTTCCCATTCTTGAGCTTCTGGGAATTTCTAATTACTTGGATACCCTTCTCAAAGCAAGGGTTTCTGATTTTATTTATGAGGGTAAGTGGGTTCTTGGCGATAGTTTTCTAGTCCGTTTTCCAGATCTATGTTCTCGGATCGGTAGCGTTACTATCTCTCCAGTTACAAATTCTTTGGTGTGGGCTCCTTCTCGGGATGGACAGGTTTCTTGCAAGTCGGCTTATTCTTGTATGATTCATGATTCTCCGTAAGTCCCTTGATGGAGAGATGTTTGGTGTCGTTTTATCCCTCCCTCCCGGCCAGCTTTGACACAGCGTCTTTTGTTGAATCGGCTTTCTATAGAGGATCACTTATGTAGGGTTGGTTTCACTTAGCTTTCTGATGCAGTGTTTGTGGGGTTAGCAGTGAGTCATCTGATCATCTTTTCATCCGATGCCCCTTAGCGGTTGCTCTTTGGGAGGCGATCTTCTCAGCTTTTCAGCGACGTATTTCTACCGATACGTGGAGTTCGTTCTTCTCTCAGGCCATGTCAGTTTCGTTTAGCGATCAGGTGTGTGTTTTATGGAAGACAACTATTCATGATGTGGTTTTGAGTGTGTGACTTGCCCGTAACCAGTGGATTTTTTAGAGTAAGACTGGATTTCATATCTGCTTTGTCTTTTGTTTGGCGTGCGGTGTCTGACGCTAATCGGTTAGAGATTGGGTGTATGCGTAATTGTGTAGATGATCTTTTGATTCTTCATCGTTTTGATCTTCGTGGTCGTCCGGCTAGGGCCCTTGTTATTTGGAGTGTGATTTGGTCACCTCCGGCTCCTGGTTAGACCAAAGTTAATACTTATGGTGCTGTCTTGAGTTCTCCATGTGCTGGGGTTGTGGGGGTATTTTTCGTAATTGTAGAGCTTTTGTAAAGGGTTGTTTTATTGTTCCTCTTGATCATGTGTTTGCATTTGAGGTGGAACTTCTTACAGCTTCGATAGCTATTAATTTTACTTAGCAGAATGGGTGGCATCGGATCTGGCTTGAGAGTGATTCTTCTTATGTGGTTCAGCTGCTCTCCTCTCGCTCTGAACAGGTTCCTTGGCGTATTCGGCAGGCTTGGCAACACTGTATCTATCATATATCAAAAATGGAGTTTCAGGTTTCTCATATCTTTAGGGAGGGGGATCAGGTTGCATACGCTCTTTCTAAACATGTTTTGAGGTTAGAGGTCGATTCGTGGTGGGCAAAATCCCCGTCTTTCTGCTCTTTATTGGTTGACAATAATTGCATGGGTAGAGAGTCTTTTCGTTTTTTTGATGTTTTTTATTTTTATGGTCTGCGTGCCAATGTTTTTGTTAGGATTGTTTCAATTGGTTTTTGTGCTTTTCTGGTGTTTGTTACTCTTCATTTTATTCTTTTTTTTATTATTGATGGATACTGTTTTGGGGTTTTTGAACATATGATTGTTTGTGATATTTTTTCTCTCTAGATCAGTCCAATTTTATCAAAAAAAGAAGAAGATGGTCTTGTGCAAGTAAATTTGGATTAGACCCTTTTTTTTAGTTTTTTAATTGAGTTCCAAGATTAACTACAAAGATGTAAAACATTTTCTTGCAATTAATTAATTATTATTATTATTTATTGATTATGAGCCACAAACAATAATCCTTGTTAGGTAGGAGCTCGGATTACAAGAAACATCTTCCTGTTAGATAAGCATCGAAAATCACATGTAATGAATGTTAACTTATAAGCAATAAAAAAAATCATATAATATGCAAGACACGTATGAATTGCATCGAAGTGTTAGCAAGATAAAGATTCCCTGTCATCACCACACATGACACATCACATACGACGGCTGTTTATATCATGTGTGGTAGGTATATCAAAGGAACATAAATAAATTTGAGGGATCATTAAGTTGTTTCCTTCAAAAAAATATTATGTAAAGTTGACAAAATTTATAAGTAAATATATACAATTTTAGCTTTTCAAATATATATATATATATATATATATATATATATAATTTAGAAAATACGAAATTAGATCAATGGTAAAACCGTAAAAACCCATACCTATATCCAAAACATTTATATTAAGGAAGAGGGTCAAGGGTCTTCCCTAAAAAAAGCTAAAAAAAAATCTTTTAAATTTTTTATAAAAAATATTATTCTATTTCAAATATTTTTCACTTTACCTCTAATTTTTTTGTGATTTTATATAATGGCAACCAATAATGAATTTATTGACCCTCGCACATTCTCAACAGCATAATATAATAAACATAAATTTTGTCTTTTACCGATTTATTTTGTTATAAATTTGTTATCTTTTTTTTTTTTGGATTATTTCAATAAATATTTATCCTTTCTCTTGTATCTTCCGTCAGGACTTCTATCTTCTCTAGTTTAATCAAAAAAAAAATCCATACGATTGAAAACTGCAAGCTTGTCTTCTTAATGGGATGCCAATAGAAATCAACTAAAAAGACCCATGAAAGCGAGATAGAAATGTGGAAATCCTACGCAGCAAACACGCTTACAAGTCATGATCATCACTTAAAAACAATAAATTTATGTAGTTTGCGTTGTGGCTATAGTTACTCTCAAGTCTCAAGTTATATAAAGCCACGTCTTTCAATTGTGTCACTTTTCATTTTGATTTATTTATAGTTCTTACAATAATTAATGGCTGGTGTTTAACAAGCCAAAAACATAGTTTATTAGTTCCATAACGGTGGTTAGATACAATATTAGTACTAATATATCCAACATTTCAAACCAGATTCATTCTCTCAATTTGTATTTGGTTTCATTTGTGGGTGATAAAGAGTATAAAAATAACTAGAGTCCAATTTTTTTTGTCAAAATTTGGCTAAATAGAATATGCTCCATAGGATTTGATGGAAATTTGTTTTAGTTGAGAAATTGGCGATGTGATTGGGTTATTTTGAGATGGGGTTAGAGAAAAGACTGCATGAAAACAGGACTATAGTGGTTTGCTTACCAGTTACCACCAGTAGGCACTTAAGATAATTGTTGTTGATTAGAACTTCAATAATTGGTTTCTTTTTCACCTTTTGCATGACAAGACCCCGAAAAAAAAAACCTCAGGTACAGTGGGATGTATCATAATGTTGCCAGGTTTAATTACGTGGTTTGTCGATTGTCACACGATACGATCACAACGAAGGAAACTTGTGTATCCGGTATTGTATACTCTCACACTACGTGGAGCCGTGGAGGTTAGAGCAAATCAGAGAGCTTGTATTGAAACCAGTGGCATCTTTCCTTGGAGGTTGGAGTCTTCGAGGAGGTTAGAGCAAATTAAGAGCTTGTATTAAAACCAGTGGCATCTTTATTTGGTGTTCGGAGTCTTCGAGGGAAAGTTTTATTACCAAGGTTCGGTGGCAATCGTAAATATTTATTCTATATTTAATTATAAAATCTAAAGTGTAGAGTCATTCTTAAAAATGGGAACAACCATCTATCTTGATGTATGAGTCTATATGTAATATCTCTCTAATTATAGCCTTATAGGAGTAGTATTTTAGGATGTGTTTGTAGGATCTAATCTCATCAGTTCCGGTAGTAGTTGTAATTATTAAAAAAAAAAAAAAATTGTGTTTAGTAATCAAAAGCAAGAAAAGTGTTGAAAGGATTTTTATTTTTATTTTTATTTTTAAACAGTATTGTAATGTTATATAGCAAACGTATATAACAATATGACCTCCTTTTTATGAAGCCTGCAATGATCGGCAAACAGCTCTTTGATAGAACTTGGAAACACCGAAATTGGCTGTGATACATTATATCAAATTATCAATTATATATACACTATTTGATAATATATTAAATATGAGTTTAGTGAACCTAACAAAATATATATGCATATATTAGTTTAGTGATGAGTTGTAATCGTCAATTTTTAGTCCACTGTCATAATGAACTATATACTAATATGTCGGTTTATCTGTAATTGTCACTACTATCATAACATTTCCATATATATATTTAGTATGTAATTGTCAACGTTAAGAGGACTACTATAATACTATCGTAACATTTCCATATATACTTGCGTCAGTTGAGTTGAGAATTATCGATTTACACACTAAAATTCCCATATATACTCGTATGACAGTTGAGAATTGTCAATTTACACACTACCATTATAACATTTTCATATATAATAATATGACAATTGAATTTGAATTTGAATCGTCAACTTTTAGTCAACTATCATAAATCTCCATATATACTTGTATGACAGTTGAGAATTGTCCATTTACACACTACGTCACTGCCATTATAATATTTCCATCTATAATTATAGAGTAATACTAATTTATTCAAATTTGATATCCAAATAACGTAGAATCAATATAATCCACAATTTAAATAAATAGATTATACAGATATCATATTATTTAGACATCAAAATTTAAAAAAAAATAGTATTACTCATAACTATATTATTATAAATTAATTATTTAATTTTTAAAAAATTAAATACTAATTAATAACATTAAATAATGATACATGTCATTTTCGTATTATAAAAAAAAGATAATGTTATTACGTGTCTCTATTCCAATAAAATAATTATATAAAAAAAACATTTATTGTCTTGTTTCTTTATTATATTATAAGATGACAAATTATATGATTAATTTTAAATTTTTAAATATTAATTAATTCTATATAAGAAGAAAATATTTTATTAATAAATTAAATATTAATCGATAATATTAAATAATGACATTTGTAATTTTCAAAGGAAAAGATGATATATTATTTAAAATAAATAAATGTTAATTAATAATATTAAATAATGATATACATCACTTCCACCTAAAAACACATTATTTATTATATTATATATAATTATATATGATATGATTACCATTTATACTAATATAGCAGTTGAATAAAATGACAAATATTCACACACTATAGTTGTTTTCAAATGAATTGAAGCACTAAGGGGTCGTTTGTTTTTTTATCTGAAGAATGAATGGTCCTGAATTTTTCTGAAGACTTAATGGAGACTGAAATCTGAACCTGAATGACATGTTTGTTTTTTTAATTCTCACATCTGAATATACTATCAACATGTTTGTTTTTTAAAAATAAAATTGTCTATAAAATAGTAATTTTATATTTATATCCATACTAATTAAAAGAAACAATTTGACATGCATTATTATTTATAAGATTTTTTGTGTTCTTCTGCAAACAAAATTCAATTTTCAAAACAAAAAAAATATCAAAGAATATAATTTTGCCAGTTCAATATGCATCGGATGCAAAAAAAAAATTACTGATTTTTTTTAGTAGGTTCTTGAATTACACACACACACATATATATATATATATATATATATATATATATATATATATATAATTATTTTATAACATCTTCAAGCCACAAAATCGAATCAATTTATTGAGTACTAGATGAATAGTTAGATAAAAAAAATATATACATAGTTTTCACTAGGATTTGGTAGGAGCTAAAGACCATCAAAAAAAAGTTATTGATTTTTTTTTTTAAATAGGTTCTTGAATTATATATGTGTGTGTGTATATATATATATATATAAAGAATTATTCTTGAACATTTTCAAGCTATAAAATCGAATCAATACGGTAGACAAATTTATTGAGTACTAGATGAATAGATAGAATATATATATATATATATAGAGTTCTTACCACGAATTGGTAGGAGTTAAAGAAATTCAATTGTTTAATCCCATAAAAATTTCAGTATAAAAAGATTATTAGGGTTTTTTTTTCCTTTCTAAAACCCATTTAAAATAAGAAATATATATATATATATATAAATTCTACACCGTATCAAATTAGAATAAATTTGAAAATATATCTTTTTTAGGAGGATAGACTTGGAAATGAATATATTAATTGTAATCAGTGATTTGGAATTAAGTTAAAAGTCAAGATTTCTTACATTTTATTTTAAGTTGTTTTTTTATATTTTTAAGTTGTTTGACCATTTAAAAAAACAAACAAAACAACTAAATGAGTTCAATTCAGATCCATTAAGTTTTAAGTGGAAAAAACAAACGATCTCTAAGCTTCTAAGGCTATCAATTGAGAAATTAGTTGGGAAGTATATTATTATTTAATTTATATTATTATTAAAACTAAATAAGCAACAACAAAAAAAGACCATTTGACACCGTTTGCACGTGAAACTTGTTTTTATTATGCATATTCTATAAAATCACACAAATTATAAAAAAAGAAAATTGTTTATCCTCAATCTTTAGATATATTTTTTATTTTCAGATAAAATTAGATACCTTTAAATTAATATTTAATCCCCAATAAAAATAATGATTCCTTAATATGGAAATCATGTTCCTAATTTTATATATATATATATATATATATATATATATCAAATTATATTCTAAACGATATAGTATCTAAAATATCAATATATTATAAATTATAATAACTAATATAATATTAATATCTCACGTTTTTATATCATTTGAGACAGAACTTTTTAAAAAAATAACAATAACTCTTTTATATATCATTTGCCTTTTCTAGATAACCAATTAGTCAAATATAAAAATTTATTTACTAATTTTGCTGGGTGAGGTAAAATTGTAATTTCATAACATAAAAAGAGGGTAATTCCGTCATTTCAAGCGGCTAAAAATACCAAACATATAAGGCACGTGACACGTCAGTAGCTCTATCTCAGCTATATATATATATATAACCTGCCCATTCTATGCATAAAAAATAAATAAAAAGAAAACTTCCATCGTACAGCCTCTATTTGAGAGCTCTCACCGTATCGGAATCAAAATAAAAAACCAAAATCGTACACAACAAATACACCCTCCTGCATTCTCGGGAGTCTAAAAGAGACAGCGAAGCGAAGCAGAGAGAGAAAAAAAAATCAAGCAGAAGAAGAAGAAGATGACGAGATTTCTTGTAGCAGCAGCGAGGAGGGCATTATCGGAAGCGAATTCTCTGCGATTCCGTCGCTGCTGCTTCTCTCGTCTAGCTCAAAAGGAGGAGGTTGTGGAGAGTAATAATGAAGGTTTTCTTCCGAAACTGCCCCCGTTCGATTACTCTCCTCCTCCTTACACCGGCCCCTCCGACGCCGACATCCTTGCCAAGCGCAAGGCCTATCTCAGCCCTTCGCTGTATCATTTCTACGACAAACCGGTGAGTCCTCCGCATCGCAGCTTTTCGTTTGATCATAACTGTTTTATTTTCATTATATATATATAACACTCTCTTGATCATGATGCGTTTGTTTTGGTTTTAATTGATTATTGATTATATATTGACGGTTCAGATCTAAAAAGATGGTTTTCGTTCTCTGAATCTCGTGTTTATGTGTTTTTCTGTTGTCAGCTGAACATAGTGGATGGCAAGATGCAGTACTTGTTCGACGAGAGTGGACGTAGATACCTAGACGCTTTTGGAGGGATTGCTACGGTGTGTTGCGGCCACTGTCATCCAGATGTGGTCAAGTCGATCACAAACCAGATCAACCGCATACAACACACTACTGTGGTCTATCTCAACCACGCCATCGCCGATTTCGCCGAGGCCCTAGCTTCTAAAATGCCTGGCAATCTTAAGGTACGTACATTTGTCATCAATCTCGTTTACTCGTCACTGATCATACCGTCCACGTGCAATTTTATTTTTTTGTGTGAAGAAAGGGGCCAAAAAACCTCACTGTCAGGTGGTGGGGACCACCTTGGTTTTTAAATGGACCCCCAAACCCCACCGATCTTCATATGGTATGTTATTTGGAATATTGCCTATTATTTGAAATAATAGTGCCTAATTAAGTTAATGTTACTGGAATATTTGTGTGCCTAATTTTAGTTTAAAAAGTAATTGTTTATATCTGTATTGTAGGTGGTGTTCTTCACGAATTCAGGAACGGAAGCGAACGAGCTGGCGATGATGATTGCGAGACTGTACACAGGATGCAATGACATTATATCTCTGAGGAACGCATATCACGGGAACGCTGCCGGAACCATGGGAGCCACTGCTCAGTGCAACTGGAAATTTAATGTTGTTCAGGTACATAATACATTCATTTGATTTTTCTCTGGAATATTAAAAAAAAAAAAAACTATGGACTCGGGACAATTATGGGCCGTCATTATTAAAGCTAAAAGATGATTTATATGGTAATGTTAGGTGGATGATGGGGACTCTTTGCTGTTATGTGTGATATAAGAGTGTTTCACTGGGTCTTTTTGATTAAATTTTGGATTCAAAACTATGATTAATAAAATATGGCATCTCGACTCAAATTTCGACTCTGTTTTGTGGTGTGGATTCAAGTACTATCATATCATTTATGTTTACCGGACACGTTTTCAAGATATGTTCTTTAGCATTATTGTCACTAGGTTCATGCAAGATACATTGAATATTCTAGAAGATAGTGTTGTCAAATAATGAAATTTGATCAAATAGGTGGCATTGTATTGCATGATTGCTTACCATCTGTTCTATATCCTCTGTCCACTGTCCAGTAAGGGAAGAAAATATATTATAATACGAGGGAATCACACGCCTTTATTTATATGTCATCACTTATCAAAAAGTTTGTATCTATATGCCACTTCTTGATATGTATAATACGTACGAGACATGTTATGGCCCATCTGGCCTTCTATGTTGTCAGTTTTGGCCCACATTTCATTATCGAAAACTACTAGCACCAACATCAAATATAGAGCTTTATTACTTGGAAAAAGTACATAATAAAGTTTCCTTTCATGAATTTTATGTATGCAACATCATCAAAGAGGGCTATGTTTAAGTTAGGATTATTTTTCAATTCAAATTAATTTAATCGTCATAACATTGTTAATTTGTATTCTCTGATTTTTCTTACAGACTGGAGTTCATCATGCCCTTAACCCAGACCCATACAGAGGTGTGTTTGGTTTGGATGGGGAAAAGTATGCAAAAGATGTTCAAGACCTCATTGACTTTGGAACTTCCGGCCACGTTGCCGGGTTTATTTCTGAAGCTATACAGGTAGATATTATTCACTTTAAACTGTTTTCCTCTTATTTGCATTTCTGTGTAATAGATTTAGTTTTTATATATTTTTGGGAGTAAAGATGTTTTTCCATTTGACAGGGAGTGGGCGGCATTATAGAACTGGCCCCAAATTACTTACCTGTTGTTTATGCAAGTATCAAAAAAGCAGGAGGCCTTTGTATTGCTGACGAGGTTCAGTCTGGGTTTGGTCGCACAGGGAGCCATTTCTGGGGATTTGAGACCCAAGGCGTTGTTCCTGACATAGTGACAATGGCAAAGGTTAGTTTTCTCCCATTTTTTCCAATTAATGTCAGCTTACAAATTGCAATCTTTGTAATCTTACTAGTCTTAGAAACTCGTAGTTTCCAATCATGCTTTTGTGTTTACGGTACAAAAGTTCATTTCAAGCCAGATGTATGTTGTTTTTGTGCATAAAAATGTGACCATGGCAATACAAAATATGATCTGCACAGATCATCCATTCAATGCCAACAAGTGCCATCTATGCCACTATGACACTATCTCATAGCATCCAATGTGGCTTTAATGTGTTGATTATGTGCTCCTTTTATGTTATGACAGGGCATTGGAAACGGCATTCCCCTTGGTGCTGTAGTAACTACTCCTGAGGTTGCTGAGGTCTTGACTCGCCGCAATTACTTCAACACCTTTGGCGGGAATCCTGTATGTACGGCAGCAGGGCTGGCTGTTTTGAAAGTGATAGAGAAAGAAAAGCTTCAGAATAATGCATTTGTTGTCGGATCCCATTTGAAAGAAAGACTAACTGCACTTAAGGACAAATATGAAAGTAAGCATTCTCTTGGAACAGAACTGAAATCTTTAGTTATTTTCAACAAAAAAACACAAGCAAATATCTTCTTTCAGTATGTATTTGATGGTGGCTGATTCTATAATTTACCCATCTCTGCAGTTATTGGAGATGTGAGAGGAAGAGGAATGATGCTTGGAGTTGAACTTGTTTCCGATCGCCAACTGAAAACACCTGCAAAGGCTGAAACTCTACGTGTTATGGAACACATGAAAGGTATGTGTTTGTTCCCACTTCTTATATCAGTCATAGTTACGCTGCAAGCTTCTTTTTACTAACTAAACATCTTTCATAAATGTAGAATTGGGTGTATTGATTGGAAAAGGTGGATTTCATGGAAATGTGTTTCGTATTACTCCTCCTCTCTGCTTCACCAAGGATGATGCCGGTAAGTCATTTTGAATGCTATTTTTCGACAAAAACAATTGAACGAAATCCCTTTTCATTGCAACACTAGCCATTTCTTATTATGTATCCTCCTCTGGTTGCAGATTATCTTGTAGATGCCATGGACTACACATTTTCAAAGATGTGAAAAGCTCTCCAATCTAAATGTGGACAGAAGATATCTATATGGTCGTTCAACTAAATCTTGCCAGAAGTGTAATTTTAATAAGTCTGTTGTGAGTGAAATTATCAATACAGATAGGTTTTTACTTTTTACATGAATAATTTGCGAGTATCTAAAACAAACGATGAGTCAACATCTCGTTGGCTCCCGTGTTTGAACCTTTTTCCTTAATTTCAACTTTTATTAATTTTAGGTGCATTAGTTTTAATGATTTACCGAGTAATTCATCGATCTCGCTCTGTTTTGCATTAGCTTTATTTTTTAATCTCTGCCCTTGGATAAAATGTGATTCCACATACGGTCTCCTTTCTCTGTTTTCGTTTCAACGGATTTTCTTTGGAACTTTTCTTCCTTACCGCTCTTCAATAAGTATCTCTCATATTTATCGCAAAGGAAATGTGGTGGCCGATTGCTTAGTGTCGTCTTATGGTCATTATTTGATTCAAGGTTTTTTTTTTTTTAAGTTTTACTTGTACCGCTCTTGTTACGGTGGATTTTATCACTTGGACTCTTTTTTTTTTTAAGTTAATATTTTTTTTTGGTAAGGTTATTGGGGGTGCTAATCCAACATTTTATTAAAAAAAAAAAAAGAACAAAACATAATAGAAAGCTAAAGAAGAAAACAGATCAACATAACCTAAAAGAAAGCTTGTTACAAAAATCATTGAAAATAAAAGGGTTGTAAAAATTCGGAGCATTCCACCACCATGTAGGAGAGACGATACCGGGGCTCCTGGAAGCCAAATTATCTGTTTGATTACCTTCTCTATAAATATGAGTCGCAACAAAATCCATTTTGAGAGATTAAACCCAAACATCTATCTCAAGCGGAGCGCCAATGTCAAGGAACCTTTCAAGACCTAGAACTAAGGATATCCACTACAAAAGTAGAATCGCTCTCCAACCATAACCGACGCTAGCCAAAAGTCCAAGCATAATCAGTAGCGTAAACATCAACAACCAATTCAGTTAAGCAGTATGGGACTTAGCGATAACTCCTCCATCAATATGTACAAGTTCTTGTCATTTGGATTCCTTGACTTGATTTGTCCGATGAGAAATGCGAAACGAAAGAAGGATCCTCCTGTTGGGAATTAGATCCTACTCTTTATCTCTCCTTTTCACGGAAAATGGAGAGAGAAATTGATCGATTCATCAAATCCTAGCCTAGGTCGGGATTGACGGGGCTCGAACCCTCAGCTTCCGCCTTGACAGGGCAGTGCTCTATCCGAGCTGGATTTGAACCAGTGTAGACATATTGCCAACAAATTTACAGTCTATCCTCATTAACCGCTTACTCTAACAATAAACTCCTAGAGAATTAATTAGGCAAGGTTAGGGCCCACTCCGAAGAAAGAGAAGGAACATATGCACATTGGCCTGCAGTCAGACTGTTCCCTCAAGTCCTCAGGTGAGAATCTCAAGTTTCCGGGAAAGCATGGGTAGGGGAGTTCAGTTTCCTACAGCAACCCACACACTAGCCATCTCTCGAAGAAAGCTCCAGCTCTTTCATAAGGCACTCAACGAAGGCCGAGGAGCAGAAGTCACTCAATTATTGCTTGTGCGGAAGACTCACTCAATTCTTTATGACAAATTGAAGAGAGTTGCCGCCAAAAGCAGAACCCCGTATTTCTTCTAGAGAATCTCCTAATTGTTCCAGCGCAACTAGAAAAAAGAAGGACAGGATTCCATTGAACGGAAAGCCTACTTACGCCCTATTGGCGATAGTTTTGACTGGTAGTAATATCTCCACCAGAGGAGAGCTTTAACAGGACTTCCGCTTACAGGGAGTGTGTGCACATGATAGAGGATTGTTGGGTGCCAATTGATGTTTCAAATTTTCTCTCTTACTTGACATTATTCATTAAAAAAAATAACAAAATATTCTTTGTCAATATCATCCTAGTTAAGTTCGAAAGAATAAGTTGGTTAATTGAAGAACGCTCATGTAATGTAGAATATCATTCGAAACGTTTTCATGCAATTTCTTAAAATATTAAATACTATTAAGAATTTAGAGAAAATAATAATAATAAGTATCATGCATCAATATTTATGTAATTTACAGGCAATACAAACATAGGTCTTCTTGTATCTTCTTGACTTAAAACTTACATAAATTTAAATCATGGATAATTTGTAATCAGACAATTACCATTCCTTTGGAATAGTCAATAATTCTCAACAATGTAACCAACATTATCAACAAATCTCATATTAAATCATAATTTACTACAATTTCTAAAATTAATGCTACTGAATTGCAAAAAAAAAAAAACTCATTACCCTCTATATAATTCATTCTATATATATATAACAATCACCGTGTAAAAATTGCACAAGTTAAAAAATATGATGACATTTTCATAGGATCCGTTTGGAAAAAAATTTACTTTTAGCTTTTGACGGTAGAAGAGGAGATAAAAACCTGAGCTTTTCAGTTAATGTTTGAATGGTATATTCCAAAAGAGTTTTTGTAGCAGGAAGAGCTTTTGAGAGTGTTTTGTTGGAATATTTTAAAATCTCTTCTAATTTTGATATGACCTTTTTACCCTTCCAAACGAAGAAATTATTTGGTTGGAACATATTAATATTTGTTCTAAAGGACTTAAGGTTATATGACATTTAGACCATTATTGGAGTAAATAATATATGTACAAAAAAAATATAAAAAAGTTATTATTTGGGATAATATAACATTTTTCTATTATACTTCCTTAAAAAATCTGCTATAATAATACAGATTCACCCGATAATAAAAATTCTACTAAAATATTACAGACTGGTAAATCACAAATACAATGAAACAAATATGAACATGAGTTGGCATCTTCTAAAATTAGACACCCAAACTGCAAGTGCAAGTAACAACCCACTTATTGGAATAATCAAAGAAAACAAAACAAAACAAAAACAAAAAAAAATCTAAGGGCAAATTCTGATTTTCCATTTTATCGATCAGATTGTTGCTATCTGATCATCAAAAGAACACAACCAAAATAAGAAAACATACTCCACCACAACTGGTCAAGCTCATGTTAAAATCAACAGCTTGAAGTTGTCCAAAGCTGCAATGAAAAAACATAATTAAGGCTACCCACTTAAAATTTAAAATCATCACCATCATAATCACAAGATAACAACAACCCAACAAACAAAAAAACTTGAAACAAAGAAATAAGAATTGAGAGTGTTAACAAATATAGGAATGTAAAAAGAGCACGAGTATCCTGTTCTGTATCTAGATGGCCACATTAGCAACAAAAGTTGGTTTTAGATCAAAAAAATTATAAAAAATTCACAAATGATAAGAAACCTTCAACTAATCAATAGGGCATACCAATCAATGACTTTTTGAATTTTAGGAGCAAATTTTTCAACCTATAAAACTAAAAAATGAAAAACCAATGAGGGGTTAGAGAAATTCAAGCAGTTTCAACCAAACGAGGGAGGTTAGGGGGTTCAAGAGAGAAGGTGGTTGTGGTAGTGGAGGTGGAGCAGTGTCGTATAAATAGTTTGGAAGAAGAAATGTTGTTGATTCTATTTTTATTCAAAATGTAATGCTTTGGAGGTGCTAATTTCAGTAGAAGAATTCCCTTGCTACCTATTTTATTTTCTTTTTATTCTTCAAGATCCCTATCCTAAAAATTTCAATTCAATTAACACAAATACACAATTTTTTCAGAAATTTCTTCTGTTATTTTAACAGTTCAAAGCTAATTACTAACACAAGTAATTAGCACAACATTAAAATTAGAAGCAACGAACAAAAAAACAACACAAAAAAGCAGTGCAAAATACGATTTTGAGAGCGAAATTGTATCAATGATGAGGTTTTGAGAGAGAAATTGTTGGGTTTCCATGGAAATTATGTTATTTTTATGCAAACCCAAAGCATGTAAAGGATTTGAGGAGATTTTAGATAAAAATTTCAGCTAGGGTTCATGTGAAAACGGGGAAAAACTTGATTATCTGTGTAATTTGTGTGATGGAATACAAAGAAATTTTTTATTTGGTATTTATATCAAAAAGGGTAAAAAGGGCAATATGAAAGATTCATTAAACAAAATTTCAGCTTCCCAATCTTTTAGAAAGCTCTTTTACTGGAAGCAAGTTGGGTTTGGCTTTGGACAAAAGAGCTTTCAAGCTTCATAAGATCTTTTGACAAATCATACAAACGGGCCCTAAAGCCATTTTTTACAACCAGAAGAGCTTTTAAGCTCTCTAAAAGCCGAGAAAAACTTGGGCGCATCCGATGCACAACACTGGATTCTGATGGTGGTGGATCGGATGCAATCAATGAGTGACATGTGTCACAGCATTTTTTATGTGTCACAGCATTTTTTTTCTTCCACCTAATTTTTCCTTTTCTTCTCTAACCATCAAACAACCTCTCTCATTTTCAGACCGCCATTGGAGCCACCGACTGTCGACCTCTGGAGCAAGTGAGTCGACACCATCCATACCGGAAGGTGTGAAAAGTGATGACCTTCCAATCTCTCAAAAGGGTCGTCGCCAAATGAAACGTCTTAGTGGTCAAACCACCATTCGAAGTTTGACGAAACTACTACCGTCGACATCATCACTGGTGAGTTGAATGATATAACCATCGGGAAAATGTTCGTCGGTTGCCGGCCGTTGTAACCCAGGTGTCCATTTTCATATTTGAGTTGTGTGGAGATAGAAACGAAGCCAACCCGAATCGTCACCTGATCTTCGTCGTCAGATTTGTGTCGATCCGTCACGAATCCAACGCACCGCACCGCACCATCGAACTCAACATCGTCCAATCTTTCATATCTGACTATCGCCAGAGTAAAAAGGCGTATGAGAATGTACCGATGACATATCCAATTTGACTGAGAAAATGGGAGATAAAGTCATATAGAAAAGAAGGAAGAAAAGAGACGATGAGCTGGAGGGAATTTTTTTTAATGACACGTGTTGATCATTGATTGCATCCAATGTACCACAATCAGATTCCAGTGTGGTTCATCAGATGCATCCAAGTTTTTCTCCTAAAATCCTAGCCAAACAACGCCATAATATATTAGCATGGAGAAAAACTTAAGTGCACATGCCACTCATAATTGAGGAAATAGGGGTTTATGACACTTTTTTGAGTTGGTGTTATACGTGGAACATTACTTTAATAACTTATATTTAAAGGATACAAGAGTAAGAGATTTTCAAAAATGCCCTTACTTTACATATTTATTATTATTATTATTTTACTTTAACTTTTCTCTGTATAGTTATTCCTAACTCAAACAAAACCAAATTCATAACATTATAGAAGCATCTTCAGTGGATTAGTTTAGTGGCGCTACGCTGACGCACTCGAGGGTTGGTTTTGAATCTTCCATTGTTAAAGTTGTTGAGGGTTGAGATTTTTTAGTGGAAATGATGATAACCGTAACTTTTTTTCTGAGACTTTGTGTTTGTGTGTCCGAAACTTTGTATTTGTGTGTTCGAGACTTTGTGATTGTGTTCTGAGACTTTGTGATTATGTGTCCGAGACTTTTGTATGTTGTTTGAGATTTTGTGTTTGTGTGTCCAAGACTTTGTTTCGAGATTTTGTGATTGCTTTTCAAAACTTCTGGGTTTTTGTTCTGTGCTCCTCTGTTTTTTTCCTATTCATCTTCTCCAACAATGGATCCCCAATTCGAAACTTTTCATTTTCAGAGAAAGTTACATACTTCGTTTTTTTAGAGAAATCAAATGTCTCTATTGTGTTTGGTCGTGGTCAGTGTACGTGTGTTCATCGATTCGTCAATTCCACCTCTATTGATGGAGGATTTTGAAATGAAAAAAAAAGGTGAAAAAAGTTATTGTAGGGGCATTTCTGTTTGTTCATCGTAATAGATGTCTTTTAAATATAAAATTATTAAAATAGAGATATTATTGAAAAACGCACCCCAAAAAATGTCATTTAAATTTTGGATTCCTCATAATTCAATAAGTGTATGTTTTTACTGAGGGTCGAGCTCTATTAACTTCAAAATTTGACTTTAATTTATAACTTCAACATTCATCCATCTATTTCCACTCAATCCAATGTTGGAAAAAGTAAATGAATTAAAGATTAATGTCAACCATTGGATTGAGTGTAAATAGATTGATGGATGTTGAATTACGAATTAAAATTAAAATTAAAATTTGAAGTTGATATAGCATAACCCTTTTGCTAAAAAAATATTAAGGGTATGTTTGGTAGGAAGGAAAAGGGGGAGGAAAGAAAATGGGTGGAGGGAAAAGAGAGAAGAAAATGAGAAAGTGTGTGTTTTGTATGAAGAGAAAAATAGAAGGAAGGGAAAAGTGGAAGGAAAAATTGATGGATAAGACTCACTCATTTTAATCCTCTAAAAAGTGGGAGAAAATGTGGAGAGAAATGTGTGAAGACTTTTGGCTTTAATGAAATTATAAATTTACCCATTTTTTAATTTACTTGAAATTTATTTATTTAAAATAAGTTTGTACAACATAATCATTTAATTTTTATATATAATAAATTACAAAGTTTGAAGTCATTTTGTTTTTTTTTTAAAAGTTGGATTCAATATTATTCAAATTATAATTATTTATTAAATATAAAAATATATAATATATAAACTACATTGTAAGGATAAAATAGTAAAAATGATAAAAGAAGAATTTTCATCTAATCTTATTTCCTTTCTATTTACTAATCAGTTTAAGGAAAAATTATTTTTCTTTTTTTCCCTCATTTTTTCTATCCCTCTAAGTCTTCCATCATTCATATTTTCTTTCGTCCCTACCAAACATACGCTAAAGAAAATATCAATGGAAGGAAAGGGAAACAATTGATCGATGCATCGGGCCACTAATAATTTAGTAAGTGTTAAAGATAATATCAGTGGAGTAAAACTTGAATGCACCCGATACACCACTGCTGATTGGTGCATCTGGTCACTTGTGATTCGACAAGTGTTTGTTTTTATTTTAAAAATATTAAAGAAGATGTCGGGAGAAGTAAAGAGAAAAAAAAGTTTAAATAATGTTTTTAATAAAATTTGAAAAATGTTAAATCTTTACGGGCGGTGTACTGGTTGTACTCAAGATTTTCCGTACTAGCATATGCCTCAAACAGAATGGATTCAAATCGTCAAAAAAACGATGTTTCAATTTCTCGAACCATCCAACTGAAATTAACACAAATTGAGATATCAATTTTTGACTTCTATTCGAATCCAATAGAAAATCATATCCAAAATATGCCTTCCAACAAAAAAAAAAAACATCATAGCAATGTTTTTTTTTTTTCGAAAGCTTGATTTGTATTAATAAATTTGTGAATTTTTGTTGCAGTTGATGTGATTCCAACCTCCGCGGTATAACAGATGCACAAGAACTCCAACAACATGACAAAAAAAAAAATGAAGAATTCTCTCTTGATCTTGAACAAAATTTAGCAAAACCTATTCTATAGGTAATGATCTACCACTTAATTGCTGGATTTTGATGTAAATCCAGCACAAGTCATTTTTAAGTGTATGAAGAAATATTGAAAATATATAGAATTTAAACCCTTTTTCAATTAATTAGTTTTGGATTTTGATAAACATAGATACACATCAGAATAAGATCCATCATATATAAACGAAAAAAATATCTCATATTAATCAGAATTATTTGTACCGCATCTCTACAGCACCACAAAATTTAATTAACAAAATCAATCCAAAGATAATTAAATCAAACCACAACTTGAAAAATGAATAATCCGTCATAATAATAAAACTACCGTTCATGTCTAGCTTTCCATGGATGACATTGGAGAGTGAGAGTAGGAGTAGGAGTACATCCGGCCGGAGCGCGAGACCACCGCAGATCGGCGAATGGACAAGCTATAATAGCCGACGGCGGAGGTCATGATGGAAGCCACGTCGACGACTAAGCATGCAAGTTCATGGAAGATGTAGATGCTCTTTCTCAGGACTACATTGATCACTATAGAAATTGCATCCTCCAGCTTATTACTACCCATGATCTTAAAAATGTTTTTGTGTTGTTGGGGATCGATGTGTTGATGATGATTGTTTGGAGACCTTTAAAAGCTTTTAGATTTTTGAGAAAGATGAGGCATGTTGCATACCACATATATGCAACAAACCTTACTTTGATTCGTTTGATAAATCGAAAGGGCATGTTGTGTTCTTATTATTCTGCCGCACATTATTAAATATTTAAGTTAATATGATTGTGTCAGTGTTTAATTACTATAATGTCCTCCTCTGCGTATGTTTTATATGTATCTGTCTCACCGACGGCAAGTCAAATTATTGACGAAAGAAGATTTTTAACCTCAAATTTGAGATGTTATTAGATTATAAGATAAAAGAGAGAATATTGATCCTTTATTTTAATAAGGTAAATATATGTTAAGTATAAAGTATAAAATTATATTTCATGAAATTACGTATAATATGATTTTATTAAATGGATGTAAAAACGATAATATATTTCGTAAGTATGTCATTTATGTCGTTAAAGTACAAATAATAATTTATATATTGAGATAATTGGATTTAACATTTATCTTATGTAACAGTTGAAATTGATTACAAGAGAGTAAAAATATAAAGAAACGAATGTGTTTTTATATTGTTGTAAAATTCTAATAAAGACATTTATATATGAAAGTAAAATAGAACTTCTCTTTATTATTCATACATTCTCGTTAGAGAATTATTCTTCCATCCAGTTATAAATCCCAAATGAATTTATTTATTTATTAAGTAAATTTATTTCAATAGATTGATTCAATATAAAAAAAAATACGATTATAAAAATAGAATTACATTCATAAATTAAAAGAATAAAATTTGACGTATTCTATTCATCTTAATCGGCGATGACACAACATATGATATAATATTAAGTAAGGATAACATTTTTTTTTCCTTCAAATCTCATTAATATGAATATAACCAATCGACCTAAACTTTATAAATATAAGTCATTTTAAAATATTATTAAAATAAATATAATTCATTAATTCACCGAATACAAATTCGACACGTGTGCATTATACACCACCAAGTCAACATACGAGTAGAGTTTTGAAGGATTGATTAGTAGTTATATCTCAATCATGAAAAAAGAAGTGGGGCAGATATGTAATTTTACCATTAAATGTCAGAGAAATAAATCCTAAGATGTGGGTGAGGACATAATGAACTCATTCTGCTGATGGTTCACCTATATTAAACTGTTCGTACATACAAATTTGAAGACTTTTGTTGCAAAATGTCGACACTCTTGGAAATGGGAAATAAAGACGCCAATTCTAAGTAGGTAAGAAACTATACTTTTTTTCTTTGCTTTGCTTTTAAGTGACAACAAATTAAACATGGTCAAAATAGTGAGGTTATTTTATTAGAAAACACCAAAGTAATTGTATACAAATGAAGAAATAATGAACAACTTTATGTCTGGCATTAGAGGTAGAGGAAAAATAGCTATTTTTTTATATAAAAAAATTTGTATCCAAATGATGTGGCAACATTCTGATCCATTCATTTAAATTGTATTAGATTTACATGATTTAAATATATGTGTTAAAGTGTTGCCACGTCATTGGATACTATACACTAAATTTGGATAAAGTAATATTACTTTTAGAGGAATAATATTTTGGTATGTTTTTGGGCAACATCATATTCAAAAATGTTCTTGTATTGCACATCACATTTTAGTAGAGATGATAATGTACCTCTCTTTCATACATGATGATCAATGATTTGAGTCTCATCGTACACATTTTATAAATATGTGTGAGAAATTTTATCCTGATAGATAGAAGTAGTTATCTGGATCACTTGTCCGGCTCTAGCAAGTTCTGATGGTCCCATTGCAATAATTATAATTTATAAATGTAATACTTAACAAAAAAAAAAAGTGCTTGTATTTGAAGTTTCCGGCTAGATTAGATAAAATGACATATTCTAAATTCTAAAGTGCTTAAATCATTTTTTAGTAAATAACCCAATATTTTTTAAAATAAAGTATTATTAGATCATAATTATACTTAAAATTCTTCCAAAAAGATTATGTTTTTAAAATAAAATACATTTCTACTACATCCCTTTGTATTTCACTCTATGCCAATAGGGATCTCTGTTGGAGATTTTGGATCGATGAAAGCGGAATCGCTGTGCCTAATATATGTCCATAACTCATAGCAATTAAAAACGTCAATAGCAAACAAAATAGATGAGAGAAAATAAATCAATTACAACACAATATATACGTGGAAAACCTAAATCGGATAAAAAACCACGGGCTGTCAGGACGACAAAGAAAATTTCACTATATGATAAATTGTTACAACCATATATTCTAGGATTCTCTCTCACACCCAAACCCCAAACCACGCTCGCAAGATCCTTACCAAGAACCCCACAATATCATCTAGGTCTCCCCTGAATATTACCCATGGATATCTAACTTGATCCACTGATATTCCCTTTGATCCCTCCTCGTATATTCCCACGGGTCTCTCACTCGGATCTCTCCACTACTCTCTGATGTTACATGGTGTTCTTTTTGCTCCACACACAAAATAACCTAATTACAAGGTCTATTTATACTAGTTACAGAGAGTTTAACATATAAGGAAATCCTACTCCTAAACGTACAATAATTGTTTGTTCCATATAAATACTATTTCCTATTTATGACAAGTCTTCTTGTTTAAAAGAAGTCATTTTCTTTTAAATACGGGACTTTCCTAATCTGATTAGCACAAGAACTTCCAGAAGAAAACACCTTTCTTATTTTCATCTATTCTTTTTCGTCTTCAAACTTCCCTCAAACACTATCTTCAACTTCCAAAATATTATCCCACGTCTCCAGGAAACTCCACATCAGTTGAGTATTGTTTGGTTAACATTGGGTTCACTTGAAAATACGAGCCAAAACCTAACAATCTCGACATACGTCTAGCCCAATCTCAATATCAATTTAAAAAATGAATAAACGAATAAAATAAAATGTTTTTATATTAATTTAGAGGAAATATGTATTCGTTCATTTTATTTTATTTTTTAAAAAAAATGTTTGTGTTATATTATAGTTGGGCTGACGGGGTCAGTCAATCAAAATGGTGATCAAAAGCATAACCAATGGAAGTTGGCCTATTACTATAACAAGCTAGATCCACCTGTCTAGTCCACTATACAAAAACCAAACTGGGTCAGATCTGAATTCGTCTCAGAGTGAGGCAATTTTAAGTTTGTAACTTTATTAGACCAAGTAAAGTGGGCTCAAAGTCAAAATACCCTAAAAAATCAAGGAAATAAATATCGGTTCCAATAAGGCAACGTTTGGCGGTTGGGATAGGATGGGTAAAAGACTCATGTTTGGCTCAGTTATGGGATACGATGGGATACGATAAATTACTAGTATTCAAATATTTTATCCCAACATGGGATAAATTAATCCGGCCAAAATTGACGGGATTCGTTTTAATCCCATCTTCTTCCTATCTTGACTCTCTCTTTCCCTCTTTCAAGTGTATATTTCTTTAAATATGGAATTTTTTTCAGATTTGAAAAGCAAGCCTTTTTTCCCATCAAAAACCCAATAACAAAAAAATCAGATGAGCACTAAAGTTAAGAAAGTTGATTACACAAAAGATAAAAACACATACCAGGAATTGATACGGTAGTATTGTTCTTTGAGAAGCTAAAGAACATTACAGCTGGAGCAAGCTTGAGAAACAGAACCCATAACCTAAAAACCTTCATGTTGTTTGTACTTTCTTTTTGTCTGTTTTTATACGTATGTTGAGATTTTTACTGGGTCATGGTCATAGATGTGGATTCCTGTTCGACTTCTTCAATTTTTAGATCCCGTCAATCTATTTCTCCTTTTCTTTCCTTTTTTTGTATAATTATTTTGTTTTTGGAGCTTTTTTTTTTTCTCCAAGAACTTTTGTTTTTGTTTTTGTTTTTGTTTTTGTTTGAAGAGACATTGTCCTCTTACAACAAAATATATTTTATTTTTATTTTGTTTTGTCCTAAGAAATTTGAAAATTTTCCAGATTTGAAGAAATCTGGAAAATTTCCAGATTTATTCAAATGGCTTCAAATCTGGAAAATTCCCAGATTTATTCAAATGGCACAAATCCAAAAATACATCATACTATAAACTGAAAACACAAACAAAAACAGATTCTCTAGTCTGCTCTCCTCATCTCTTCTTCTCAGCCATCAAAATCAATCGATTCCTTTTTTTATCTCTACAAACTACAATGCTCTTCTAACAAAGTCACATAAAAATTCAAATAAATTGGCCCAGCAAGAACAGAAAAAACAATCTGGAAAAAGCTGATTTGTTTAGAATTATTGAATGATATGAATGATATGATATTAAAATAAATTATTCTATTTTTTATCCTATCTTGTACTGCATCAAACGCGGGATCACTTTATTTGTAATCATATTTTATACTGCATCAAACGCGGGATCTCATTAAATTTAGCCCAATCTCATCCTATTCAATCCAATCATATCCTATATCACACACGAAACGAGTCCTACAAATACTGTACTCAAATTTCAACATCGACATCCTTAACATATCTCGAATAGATATGTAAACGTGGTATCGAAAAAATATCCCGTGGGGGGACGAAACCAAGTTATCCCAATTCATAGAGCCTAAAACATGGACTCATAACCTCCCATAAATTGGGCACAACCCATTCTTTAATACGACTATCGTGGCAATTTTGGTCCACAACCATCACAAATTTTCCTATTATTGACATAAGATTTGCAGATAATATGAGTGCGTTTGGTATAGAGATGGGACAAAATAAGGTGTGACTGGACAGGACGAGACATGTTATTATATATTGTGTTTGGAAGGTCTAGACAGAACTGTAAATTGTACTGTTATACGTTTGGTATAATCGGTATATGACGGAACCAGAAGTACAAATGACCAGAATACCCATTTTTTATATATAATAATATTATATATTAATATATAATAATATTAAAATTATTATATATATGATATATTATATTATTATATAGAAAATATAATATCTAGATATATAATTAAAAACATATTATATTTATATTACATATATATTAATAATACATAAATTTAATAATATAATATAATATAATATATAATTTATTGGACATGATTGTAATTGTTTAAAAATTTAAAGGGTAAATTGATCTTTTGACACTTGTCCTATGTCATGGGACAAGTTGTCCTAGGATCTTGGATGGGATAATTTTTTATGATTTTTGTCCCACCTTGTTCCGTACTGTCCCATATTAAGGACACATCAAATGTGGGATAAGAACAAATTGTCCCACGTTATCATGTCCTGTCCCACGTACCAAATGAACCCTATATACTATCTATGTCATTTAATTACTTACCCACTATAAGTTTACAATATTTCATGATTAAAAAAATACCTTGAGATGCGAAACCCATCCTGTTAGGGGTACATGCACCTTATAACTTGGAAAGAATGTGAAAAATAATAATAATAATAATAACAATTAAATATATATCCAAGCTCAAAGTCATAGGTACAATAACAAACATCATTTACTAGTTCAAAATTAAGTTTAAATTAAATTAAATTAAATTTGTCACTTAGCAGTAAATTACGGCAGTTCTTGTCCTTTCCCATCGGTTAAAAACAGCCCTCTCTCTCTCTCTTTCTCTTTCTCTCTCTCTATACAGAGGGATTAAGGGTATACAACACTTTTTCAATTTTGATTTGTGTAACTAACACCACTTTAATAACTCATACTTTATTAGTACCAAAGTAGGTGATGAGACTAAAATACCCCTATTTGTTTTTATCTTCTTTTTTTTACTCTCTCTTTCTTTCTATTCTCTCAGCCCACCTCCCTCTCTCGCCCACCCTCCCTATTTCTTCCCATTCTCTCATCCCCCCTACTTGAAGACAATATTTCTGAAAAAAAAAGAAGTTTTTTTATGTTTTATTTTAAATTTGATTTTGTTGATTATAAGATATTAATTTTTTTTTGGTTGATTTTGAGTTTTCAATTTAGTTTATATTGTGAATTTGTTGATTTTGATGTGGATGGTGAGTTTGTTGAATTTGAATGGGGGGTTTGTTTGAATCTTAAATTGGTGGGTTTGAGTTTGGGTTTGTCGAATCGGAGAAGATAAACAGTAGCTGATGTTGAGTTTTTTTTTTATTTCGAGATTTGTTTGTTCAAATTCGAGACTTATTTATGAATACTCGGGACTTACTGTACTTATTCGAGACTTATTTATAAATGCTTGAGACTTACTGCACTTATTCGATACTTAATTTATGAATACCCGAGACTTATTACTCTTATTCGATACTTAATTTATGAATACGTATTTGTTCCATTTTGATACTTATTTATGAATACCCAAGACTTATTCATGCGTTTTTTAGATTTATTCATGCATTTTCGATACTTATTCATGTGTTTTCGAGACTTATTCATGCTTTTTTTCGAGACTTAATTCATTTTATGTCTTCTTCTTCATCGTGATGAAGGTCTATTCGACCTCTATCAATGGTGAAAGCGACGAGCCGACGATGGTGCCCATCGACTCTGGAAATAGTCAGGTCTGAAAGATCGGACGACGCCGAGTTCGTCGGTGCCATCGGTTTCATCAGATTCGCAATAGATCGTCATGGATTTGATGATGAAGGATCGATGACGGTTCGAGTTTGGCTTCATTTCTCTCTCTACACAGCTCGAAACTGAAAACAAACACTACAGTTACAACGATTGACATTGGATGAACGTTTTTCCGATGGTTTTGTCCGTCAACTCACCGGTCGACGGCGACAACTCCATTGATGGAGCTCCATCAATGGTGGTTTCTGAATTAAAAAGAAAATGACTGACAAGAGAAAAAGATAGATGAGCGGGGGTATTTTTATCCAAATCCCATCTTTGGTGCTATTTAAACTATAGTTATTAAAGTGATGCTAATTGCACAAATATACTTCCAAAAAGTGCTATATAAATTTTCGACCCATATATATAAGGAGAACTTTAAAACTAATCATAAAATTAATGGATTTATTGTTTTTATCCAAGATTTACAATTTTATTGTTTTTATCAAAATATTCACTATTTGGACAAAATTTCCCTTCATTATATATATATAAAAATCTCAGATTTTTTTCTCCTTAAAAAAAACAACTTTTTTTCTCCATTTGTTGTCTTCTTCCCAGATCTTTAGTATTATTATTCTTCTTTCCGGATGTATTTAATTGTGTTAGACTTGATGTGTTTAATTTGATGTTACTCTGGTGTGTTTAATTGATTTTTCATGGTGTGTTTATTTGACTTGTCTTAGTGTGTTTAATCGAGTTACTCTTATGTGTTTAATTGGAGTGTTCTGGTGTGTTTAATTAGGTTGTTGTGTGTGTTTATTTTATTTACGTTTGGTATGTTTAGTTAGTCTGTCTTTTATGTGTTTAATTGGTCTATCTGATGTGTTTAATTGGATTGCCGTAGTGTGTTTAATTGGTGGTCTTGTGTGTTTAAAAAAATCAGGAAATTTTCCAGATTTGAATAGATTTGGAAATTTTCCAGATTTTCTCATACAAAAAAAAAACTTTGAAACAATTGATCTATAGTAAATGTTATTTCTTTAGCAAAGAATTTATGTTTCAATTGAACAAAATCTGATTTTTTTTTTTAACATAATCTTGAAAAATAATAAACAAACATAATATGGAAAACTTTTCAAAATAAAATATCTGGATTTTTTTTTAACAAAATCAAATCTAGAAAGAAATTAACAAACATAATCTAGAAAAATGTTAAAATAAAAAAGCATATAATTTATTTAAAAATCAAATCAAATCTAGAAAAAGAAGTTAACAAACATAATCAGGAAAAAAAAATCTGTAAAATTTTCAAAATCCAAAAAATTTGAAACTTTTTAAAATCTGGAAAAAGTTTTAAACAAAATGATTTTTTTTAAAAAACAAATAATACTCAAACTTAAACATAAACACAACCACAACTATGAACCACCCTTTAAATCAAAAACTCACACTCAAATACGAATTGGGTCTTCATAACCCAGATCCGCAAAGAGAGAGAAGTAGAACAAAAAAAATGCTTGGATTAAAGAGAAGATAGGCGTTAAAGAGAAGATCTAGATAGGAGATTTGGTTGCAAAAAAACAAAAATTTAGTGAAGAGAAAATAGAGGAGTGAGAGAAAAGAATGAGGAGAGAATGAAAAAATAAATGATTCTAGATTCAAACTAAATGAGAGAGAAGAGGTAAAGAAGATAACGAGGGTATTTGATATTTACAACCAATTATCGGATAAAAATAATAAAAATATTAATATGGGTTAAAAATAATAAACATTTTTATTTTTTGATCAAAAAGGTGTATTTTTTCAAATATATATTGATTTCCTCGATCGGTGTGACTAGAATGACATCATTGGTGACCTTTGTAATTGCATCACATTGATATCAGAGAAATTTAAGTGTTTTATTGTGTGTGCACAAACACAACATAGAGTCATAGACACAGTGAAGGCAGGCAGGCAGACACAACACAACACACTTGACACTTCCTTCTTCGTTAGTGGTTCTTTCTTGACCGTTTTGTCTGTAGATATGATGCACCAAATATTGCTATCATTTTACGAATCCAAACGTTAAATAAATATATTTTTAGATATACCACTTACGTGACAGCGATTCTAATTTAATTGTTACGAATTATTCAAAACTGGTATCATCATAGGATCCTAATCTCACCCAACATAACTTTAATTTGTAGTGTTCAAATTTCAACATCATAGTTTGGTGGGTTTGACTATCGACATTTTTCTAGCTTTTCAGTGAAGCCACATGAGGAATTTAGTGTGCAGAACAAAAGCTGATCATATAGTGGCACATGACTCGGTCATCTTTTGGAAAATATGTTCCAACGCATGTGAAAGTTAGTAACATAATACATATATTAAAAATTCATATTCTTACGTTAATTCTTGAGTGATTGTACAATCTCATCTTCCATATTTATGACAAGTGTAATGTTAGAATATATACCTCTACTCTTTATTTTGGAAGTAACTAAATAGCTATATGATACGTAATAACAGGTCATGTCTTTACCGGTTTCGATGTCGATTACCAAATAAAAATAAGAGTGGGAATTCTCATCCTCCACTCTTTTAAAACAACCAACCATCAACACCCAAACATGCCTTGATGAGTTGCTGGGTTGAAACCAGTCTCGTAGGGACGCATATGGCCCTTATGGGTGGTCATTTGCCCTCTCTCACACCACACCAGCAATGGAGAGCTCTCGGCCCTTTTTAATTTTTGTGTGAGATGTTATGGCACAAAAACTAAAGATATAAAAAAAGCTGGACCTGAAAAAAGTTTATCAGCCCGTTATTACTTTATTTTATTTTTTTAATTTCAGATTTCTAGGTCAACCATTCTACTGTTGCCCGAGTGTATTGAATTAAATTTTTAATAGATAATTTTATGATGTAAGAATTTTAAGAATTTTTATAATTTTAAAAACTATTAAGATTATATGAACTAAACTTTTAAGATTCTGAACGAATTTTTAGAATTTATTTATAGACTATTTAAATTATTTACACTTTGTTTCAAGAGTTTTTGGATTTCTTTTTAACATGAACCCTAGCAACTCGTACCGTGGATCGACTTCTCTATTTCTTCTTCTTTATCTTATAACCATTTTCTCACCATGCCTATGCAATATATCAACCAAATCAAACAACCCCACCTCTCTTAGTTTTTTTTCCCACTTCCTCAAACATGACCACTCATTCCTCATTTTAGTAATAACGCAACAAATTATCTTTTAACTTCCCGGCCTTGACTAAAGCTCCAACGAATATGGTATCGAAATTCACTAGCTACTTCTCTACTGACTCCTCTTTATCTCCTCATCTAATTCTCGTCATAACCACTTATCTATGAACTCTCATAGGCAATTCATCAAATACATAAACAACAATTCTTGCCATTCTTTTTCTTCATATAAAATAAAAAATTGATTTTGAAACAAAAAAAATAAAAACAATCTCTACAATAGGTTTCCTACAAAATAACAAAATTTTAGATTTTTCAAAATCAAATTTGAATATGTACTCTGTTTACAAAAAGGATTTATGCAAAATCACCAAAAAAAAATTGAATTTAAAACAAAGAGAATGATTCTTTACTCTGTTTCTAAAAGGGTTTTCTGCAAAATCGAAAACAAAGACAGAATTGGGTTTGGATATTTGGGTAGATAGAGATTGGTTTTTCAGAATAAACAATAAAAAATGAAGAGAACAAAACGGGGAAACAATTAAAAAAATCAAATTAGAATGACATAAATTGAAAAGGATCGGGTATATATGGAGATTGATGGCGATGGAATTTCTTAAGATGGGAATTGCATAGCAGTTTGAGATGAGATGAGATGAGATGAGAATTGCATAGCAATTTAAGAAGCATGATACGAGTGAAAAGGTCTATAAAGTATTGTGGGAGATGACAAGACAATTTTGGAGTCTATTTATAAAAATCACCAAAAAGTCTAGATAATCCATTTTGTCATGAAATTATACAAAATCTTGATTTCAGTCCACTATCACCATATGATTAATACTATTTGAAATCACAATATTGTTATGATTTGAAATCACAATCTCAAAACATGGAAATGAGGTGCTTATGACTGAATCACGCCAAATACAATAATGTACCAAATTTAAGTTTTGGATAGCGCTATACTTCCTAACAAATTGTCGTAAAAATATGTACAATCAAATGTGACAGTCCTAAAAGAGATAATTAGAGTAAAACATAACAATTCATTAAATGAGTTGGACTGCCACATAGAATTGTACATATTTTTTAGACATTTTTTTAGAAAGAATAGTATTTCTCTTAAGTTTTTATGTTTCTATTATCAAACACATCTAGTCGTTTTATTAGATAACACATTTTGATTAGACAGTACAACACGTAACTTGGTGAATCCGTCTCCCGTAAGATTTTGACCAATAAAAAATAAAAATAAAAGGGAATCATTTTTTATTGAAAAAAACCCTTTTAAAAAATTTTGATTAATAAATCAATCAATCTTTACTGAAAAGTGAATCACGAACAAAAGATGACAAAAGTGAATCAAGTTCTCTTTCTATTAAAAACTTGATTATAAACTTGTGTATAAGGTCTATATAACTTGATTTTTAATCATAAATTAATAATTAAGTTCCATATCTCTGATCGAGATTCCTTATTAGTAATGTATCCTAAAATCAAAATCCCAAATAGTAATATGTTTTAGTCACCCATCGAATATTCTTTTTCAAACTTTTAATAAAGGTACACGCTCATTAAAATGACTCCTAAAAATACATACACTTGATGTTTATTTCATGTTGATTTTCTTGAGACCCACATGACCCATTAAAATTCAAGTGCCCTAGCCTGGTTATTTAGACAAATTGATGTCTTTGGGTCTAGTTTATGTAGCAAACCGACCAGGCTGAACTCTACGGTGGGTTTGACCCTGCAAACCCACCACCACCAACATAGTAAACTTATATCCATCAATTTAGCAAATACATTAAGTATCACACACCTTTATCTAAATACCGATTTTTTTTTAAAAAAAAATATTTGATATATCATATATCTTTTAATGATTCATCACTCTAAATCCTTTGGATTTGAGTATGTTTTCCTATTTTTCGAAGAAAGAAAAAAAAAATCATGACATTGACTCTAAAAGTTGCGACGGCTTTCACAAAGACAAGTTATAAAAGTAAAAGATGCAACATATCATTCTTGTTGATGTTACATTTTAAAAGTAACAATAATGGATACTTTGTGGGGTTTTTTTATTTTATTTTATTTTCTTTTCTTTTTAGATCTCTAAAAATAATAAGAAAATACAAACATCACAGGTTCACAACAACACTGTCGTTTTAAAGTTTAAAGCATCACCAACATTGCCATGATATTGATTGCCACTTCGGATTAAATTCAATTATGAGCAACATGCAATTTTCAAAAATTAATAAGATGTTAAATATTTATTATTAGATTACCTCAATTTCGCTCGAAAATGATTTCGTTTTATATGCCGAGACAACATACATAAACGGTAGCTTTGGCTTTACACAAACAAAATCTTTACTCGACAAATTTGACATTTCACCCCATGAATTCACTAGTCCTTATCAAAACAAAAACATGTTGATTGTGTAAACAACAAATAAAATTTAAAACAAAACAAAACAAAAAAAATCAGAAGAATCTCGGACGTGATGGAAAAACTTGGGTGACTGTGACAAAAATAAAATATAAAACAGGTGGACAAGAAATGAGACACAGTGAGCAACACGTGGACGGCTTTGTCCAAACAAAAAACTTTTTTTTTTTTAAAAAAAAAGTGAGAATTTTTAGCTTAAAATTTATAGGTTTTGAGCCATGAAAATCAAAAGTGATTAATCATTGATTTTTTTTTATTTGTTAATTTTTGTTTAACTTCGTGTAATTGTGTTTGACATATGTGATGGGGACTCTAATTGAGGTCACGACAGTCATGTCATTAATTACTGATTTTTTTTTTAAATAAAATAAATTTAAATTCTTTCAAGCATATCCCTTCGCTAGTTGGGATTCTTTGGATGATCCATGTCCTAATTCAAAATCAACTGGATTCCAAAGAAATTGTATTGTCTTCTGTATTTTAATTTTAATTTCTCACGGAGTAATCAACTTCTCGTGTTTAAATATAGTCTAGGTCTATACTCGTTTTTTTTTTTTTTAATCCACACCGTTGACGAACAAAACATCACTATACGGAAACGTTGTCGGATAATACACAAACAAATAATAGTAAAAGGGAAATAAAAATAAGAAGAAAGAGATAACCGATCCAATCACACTCGATACAAAAAGATTTTATGTAATTGGGAAAAAAACCACAAGAAGCGATTAATCCACTATGAAGAAAATTGTTACAACTTCATTCAATAATCTCTTTCTAAAATACCCCAAATTCAATTACACTAAATACTCTCTTTGATATATTTCTAATGTTTGCTAATTTGAATTAACGTGAGTTTTACGATAAAAGAAAATCATACTCCTACGTGTACAAAAAAATTATGCAGATTTACAATCAAACGTGTACACAACAGTCAAATATAGTAGCAATGTCAGACAGACCCATAACAAATTAAAAATAAAAAAAGAATCTCATTATAGGGGCAATAGACCACACATGACACAACATTTGGCATTTTGGCTGCTGCAAAGTCACTCTTTTATGTGTCTCTACATCATTCCTTCCTCAAAATTAAGCGACCTTCGGTGATAAATCCATCGACGCCTGCACAATTTGCTTACCTGTTTATTTATTTATTTTTTATTTCACTCATCTTCTTGTTTTATTATCATTAAATATAATTTGATTATTTTGTTGAAATCTAACATTTGGTTCGAAAAGAAAAGAAAAAACAAAATCAAGTATATCACATCATTTTTGCACGGGTTCAATAAAACAAATTCCCCATTTTATTCTTATTATGGGGAGTTTTCTCTTCATATATAAAAATCGATTTTCAAACCGTATTTAATCTAGGTCGATCTTACTAGAACCTCTAACTTACTGTTAGCTATACAAGATTTTACAACATTGAATTGTCTCGTGATTTTGTTTATAGGTCATGAAACTCAATCATCGTAAAGTAAAAGGAATTACCGTTATTAATTTGTACATTTTAAGAGATTGTTGAAGTGTTTCCAAACTTTTTTGGTAATGTATTTATTGGTTTTTGGTAAGAAGTAACTCATCTCTAATTTTCTTATGTATTAAATGCCTTGTCTTGGTACATTACCAACAGCAATGGGTGACATAGTTTTTACTTTTGGCAAGTTTTTAAATGCTTTTGAAGTCTTCTTAAAATTCAACATTAAATAATTTTGTTGACAAACTGACACAAATTTTGAAGCCATATAAATAGATTTAAGTAGTTTTGACTTGATCAATTTAGAAGTTTTCTTCTTCTTTTTTTTTTTTTTTTTTCACTTTTCACTTGGGCAAAAAAAATGAAATTTCTTTTGGGAAATTCAGGATTTACTACCTTTGTTACTGTTTGTACAAAATACTTTCAATTGTTTTGTTTGAGGAAATATTATTCTTACATTTACAAATAACACTTTTGATTTAAGACACAATTTAAATTATTACAATCTCGTCTTTATTACGATCTTGATAATTAAGGAAATAAATATTTTTATCGTCATATTATAAATATTGTTTTTTATTAAAAAAACATGGGTACTTTTAGTGATGTAAATTAAATTTAAAAAATTTAAATAATTAATTTACACCTAAACTTAGATAGGCGCACCGAGAGTATCTTTCAAATTGTACTAGTACGTATACTTTTGTATACTTTTGAAATAATTGTATACGTATATACACGTGTACAATTACTCCAAAAGTGATAAACGTTAAGATTAGTCTATCGTGTGTTATGATAGTAGCAATTATGGTGCTAATTGTGATTGATTTCTATAAAGAATAATACTAGACATCTTAATTTATATCACAACTTATGAAATATCAATTGATGAGTAAATAAGTGAGTATACATATAGGGGAGTGTGATAATTCTTTATCGATGTGTATTTATCCACTGTTTGAGTATTTTACAACTCATAAGTTGAGATATGTGTTAAAATATCTATCATTACTTTTTTCACAAATTCTTAAAATAGAAATACAAATAACTCTTCTCTGTTTTGTGTGAGTAACAATCGCACCACGCTAACTGTGTTTGATTTCGACAAATTCTTAAAGTAGCAAGTATGAAGAACTCTTTCATGTGTTGTGAGAGCAACGATCTAAACGTTGAATGCGATTGATTTCGATGAATTCTTAAAATAATAAGTATGAATATCAATGGCACTTGATTTCAACAAATTTTGGAAATAACAAATACAAAGAACTATTTCATATGTTATAGGAGCAACAATTCATACTCACTGGTCGTGCTTTTGAAAAATTCTTAAATTAACTGGTATGAAGAACTCTATCTTGCGTTGTGGATGTAACAACCCTATGAACTAATCATATTAGATTTCGATAATTTCTTAAAATCACGTGTAGAAATATCATTTAAGAATAACAACCCCATAAACCAATCATATTTGATTTTGAGAATTTCTTAAAATAACATATAGAAATAAGTTACCCTATGTTGTTTAGAGTAGTAATCGGAAAGATCACATCTATAAATTCTTAAAATAGACAAATACAGGGATATCTTCCATTTATTCAAGTCGTGTTAACACTGAACAGTGATTAAGCTCGATAAATCTCAGATTCAATAGGTTTTTATTTTTCAAAACAACATAAAATAAAATAGAAAAAAAAAAGAAAAACAGAAAAAAGGCACGGGAACACAATACACACCAATACACAAACACACGCTCTCTCTCTCTCTCTGACAAAATCTCATTTTTCTTCTTTTTATTTTAGTTCCTGTGCCGCCACTATTATATGCATCTCCACCATTGTCATCCGCATCACCACCGCCGCCACCGCCGCCTAGGGTTTCTACTCGTCTCAGTCGGCTTCTCCTCTCTCCTCCGAGCTGGATTCTCTCTCTTTCCTCCGTCGCATATCCATGCGCCGCTGGTTCAGCGGCTTTGTTGATTAGCTTTTATTTATCTATCTATCTCGCTCGCTCTCTTTCTCGTCAATAGGCTCTTACTTTTTCCATCTCTATCGGTTGTTCTATCGTGTAAATTTATCGATCCTGAGTTGCATATCCAACTCGAGAAGCCTAGGGTTTTCTGGTTTACAAATTTTCGACGACGAAGTGTACGTTTTTTTTTTTCAAATTAGGGCAAAATTGCTGGTCGATTTGATTTGTTAATAGAGGGAGGGGGGGTTTGGTGATTTGGATGGCATTAGGGGACTTGATGGCGTCCAGGTTTTCTCAATCCGGCGCCGCCGCCGTCGTCTCCAATCATTTCGACGACTGCAGCTCCAGCCATCACGAAGACGTCGTCGTCGATTTTATTTCGCATCAGAGGAGAGATTCCGATAGTGCTAGCAGCAGTTACGGCAATGCTACGGTGGCGACAATCACCACCACCACCGCAGCCACTGCCACCACCACTAGTATGGCGTACTTGCCCCAGACTGTCGTTTTGTGTGAGCTTCGACACGACGCGTTCGAGGCTTCTACACCTACTGGTCCGTCCAATAGTGGTCTCGTCTCCAAATGGCGGCCAAAGGACCGAGTAAGTCCCTCTTTTTCGAGTCCTTCTATTGCAAATGATGATCAATATGCGAATTTAACACCTGTTTTTTCAGAGTGTTTTATCTGCTATAAAAGACGCGTCATTGTTTATTTTAAAAGGCTGTACAATGAATTAGAGTTGTTTGTGTTTTTAGGTATTGGTACTCTTTGACTGTTTTTATTAACTAGAAATAGAGTTGTTTGTGTTATGATTGAAGAAGCTTAGCCTTTCTGTTGTTGGTCCAACAATCAGTGTTTCAGTTGGGTTTCTAATTAGACTCTTTGTTTCTCCATCTTGATTCTAACACCTTGCTTTGGTGTCATATGTAGCACGTTTGGCACAATGTGTTTTTTGTTATGGTAAATCAGAATCAACATTTTATCCTTTTTCTTCAATAATCCTCTTTTACTTTAATTAGGCTAAATAACGCATGCAATATAAATATATGATAAGTTCGGGTGTGGGTACTACATGCTTTAAAAGTTTGGAGTCCACTAAAAGAAAAAAATAATAGATTACTTCTCACATAATTTTGAAATATAAGGCCTGCACCAATGTAATCCCCCCCCCCTATACTGGTTCAGCTAACTCTTCAACACCTCTAATTTCTTACTCCTAATACTGAACTGAGGGTTGACTTTTAGATTATTTGAATTGGCAGTGTGTGTCTCACATTTGTTAGTCGTTTTGCTTTCACTATTGATGCATGAAAGTTTTTAATTAATTAGTCATGGCTGTACAATATAATTAATTGTCTGCGTGGTAAAACTAGGCTTTGTGTACTTTTCCTTTCTATTGCCGTGAAATTTGACATTGTAGCTTGTTTTATGTTGCAGAATTATAAATTTTATTTTGTCTTAATTTATATGAAAAATAAATAATAGCACCCATAGGGCAACTTGCATTTCTTTTAGTTACTTTAGAAGGAAAAGATTTTGAAAAGTGATTTACTTCTAAAGAAGTAAAAAAATTAATTTAAAAAAAAACAAACAAAATCCAGGCATCCCTGCTCAGGATGGTAACAGAAGTTGGTCACCAACCAATCTTCTACTGTCGACATAGCACCAATAACAATGTATTCCTCTGCTCAAAATCAGCTATTTACATATTTTAGTTTTTGATACAAACTTTTTCCTTTTTATCTGAGTGAATAACGTTGAGCTTCTTGTTTAGTCAATAATGATAAGCTTTAACTGACATAATGTTTTTTTCCTCATTGTTGATGTTGCATAATATGTGTAAGTATGTACATACCTATTTAAAAGTATTTTGGTTGAGGATTTATGTGGGATGTCTAAAGGTTCATTTATATTTCATTTAAAGTTTTTATAGCTGGAGTCTCTCGCGTAGTTTACCGCGCTGGTGAATGTTGTTGTGGATGCTTACACTTGATATTAATTTAATTTATGTCCTTTTTGTTCAAATCTTGTGCAGATGAAGACAGGATGTGTAGCTCTAGTTTTATGTTTGAACATTAGTGTTGATCCGCCGGATGTAATAAAGATATCTCCTTGTGCCAGAATGGAATGCTGGATAGGTGCTTATACAAACTGCTAATTCTTCTGTGTTTCTTATAAATAGTTGCTCTGGATTGTTTTGTCATGTATTATTTAATATTGCTCTTAGCTGTAAAATTACAAGGTTAAGGTAGACAAGTATAATATTTGCAGAGCTTAAAACTACCGTTAAATTCCAACCAATTTGTGATCGGTGGTCACATTTTTTTTCTTTTCTGCAAGCTCGTTGCTGTTCAAGTGAAGCATAGTTTTAAAGTTTTCTGCAAGCGTGTGATTGGTTAACTTCTTGTAGCTTTGAAACCGCTACTAATTTCCTTGTTAATCTTTTTTGTTATTGGCAGATCCATTTTCTATGGCACCCCAGAAAGCACTTGGAACAATTGGAAAGAATTTGAGTGACCAGTATGAAAGGTGGCAACCGAGGGTGAGACTTTTTGTACTTTTTAATTTGGTCTATATATTACCATATCAGTTTCAGTTTCAGTTTACATTTTGAGATTTGAATAGGCTCGCTATAAATTTCAACTTGATCCTACGGTTGAGGAAGTGAGGAAACTTTGTAATACGTGTCGTAAATCTGCAAAGTCTGAGAGAGTTTTGTTTCATTATAATGGACATGGTGTGCCAAAACCGACAGCTAATGGTGAAATCTGGCTTTTCAATAAGGTCTTTTTTCTTTATACAGCTTCAAATTATTCCTTATTTTGTCTTATTAGTAGTATTATTATTCATAATTTGTGAAAATTTGTCCTTGTTTCATTGGTGTATTTTATGCAGAGTTATACACAGTATATCCCCTTGCCAATCGCTGACCTTGATTCCTGGTTGAAGACACCATCAATATATGTTTTTGACTGCTCTGCTGCTGGGTTGATTGTTAATTCATTCATAGAGGTATTCACTAGTTTTCTACTCATTTTATTATGGTAATTTTTACTTCCATGAATTATTACTTCATATCTGTCATTTTAATTTTTTTTATTGGTGGATTGAATTTATATTCCAGCTTCATGAGGGGGGTGCTTCTAACTACGCTGGATCCTCAAGGGATTGCATTCTGCTTGCTGCATGTGAAGCACACGAGACTCTTCCTCAGAGTGTTGAGTTTCCAGCTGATGTGTTTACTTCTTGCCTCACTACACCTATCCGAATGGCGTTGAGATGGTGATAATTTCACTCTTTTTATCTGTTCATTTTTTTCTTAAATTTAATATATGTTGTTAATTTTTGAATTTAACTGCGATCTCAGTATTTGTTTTCTTGAATAGTTTGTCTTCAGAATCATATTATGTTTTCTTGAATAGTTTCTCTTTTCTGAAATAAGCTAAACTATCTTATTTGGGTTTTTCTGTTGAGAGATTGGTACCTTTATTAATGGGTAAGGTTCTTTTCATCTTGAGATAATAGTTAACATGCTGTAGTAAGTATTATGCTTAGAAGGGGTGTTAAGTATGGCCTTGCATAGAAGGGGTTGAAAAATGACTGATATCTTCAATGGGACTTTTCTAGTTGTATCCTATGTTTTAAAAAGCGGTTTGAGGTGGCCTCACCCGCCTCTCGACGAAACCGCACTGGTGCGGCCGCACTTATTGCTATCGTTCAAACTCCCGCCTCCGCCGCACGAGGCGGCCGCTTATCCGCCTACCAGCTCTCACTCGCCCGCCTCTCCTCTCACTCGGCCGCATTTTGTTTTTGCTCTGTTAACAGATGGAAGGCCGTTCAGAAGGATCGGCGGCCGACGCTTCGTCTGGTACCGGCGGTGACGCCCCACGTGCTCTCGTTCGGTGGCGGGGTGATGCGGGATCTATTTTTCAAACGTAGATATGTGTTGATAGAGGTAGATTTAGAGATCGGTGATGAAGGGAAAGTTGCTGGTCGGTGGCATCTAATTCTGATGGTGCAGTCTGTGTCGGCCACGCACAGTTCTGGCGGCGGCGAGTTTCAAATTCATATATATATATATATATATTTTCTTTAACGTTTCTTCTTCATCCCCTTTGTTTCTGCTCATCCCCTTTGTTTATGTTTCTCTTGTTTGTTTTATTTTGTTCTTCATCTCTCTCTCTTTCATATATATCTCTTTTTTAGTTTAGTCTTTTTTTTTTTAATTATAGCAGCTGCCAACTGCTTTCAGCTTCCAGATGGTTTGGATGCTGGCAATTGGCAGCTGATTTTCATTTTTTTATTAATATTTCAAATGTTATTATTATTATGATTATTATTTATTATTATTGTTATTATTATTATTATTATATATTCTTAATTCTTGTAAGCTAAGTTTATCAAACTAAGTATTGAGTTATTAGTTTGGGTTTAGACTATGAGTTTGGGTAAATCTTTATTAATGGTTGTTTAGGGGTAATGTTAGATATGACTTATTTCTTTAATTGTATGGAATATTCTGAATGTTATTAATTTTTTACATTTTTTTTTTTTAAAAAATCCACTTTCCGGCTGAGGCGCCCTCCTCGTTTGCCTCGAGGCACCCGCCTCGCCTCGCGAAGGCCTTACCGCCTCGCACCGCCTTCCGAGTTTAAAACCTTGGTTGTAACCTGCCTTTTTGGTAGTTTCTCAGAGAAGGGCGCTTCAGCCGGAAAGTGGATTTTTTTAAAAAAAAAAATGTAAAAAATTAATAACATTCAGAATATTCCATACAATTAAAGAAATAAGTCATATCTAACATTACCCCTAAACAACCATTAATAAAGATTTACCCAAACTCATAGTCTAAACCCAAACTAATAACTCAATACTTAGTTTGATAAACTTAGCTTATCTGTCGGTAAAGAAAGATAAATTACATTATCTTCTAGAGGAGTAGTTATATCCTTGCATTGTTGGTTCCCATAAGCAGATCCTGACTTATTTACTAGGAGTTGCTGGGTTGTTTGTATCGGATGATGTGAACGTTTGAACTGTAAGTTTACATATGTAAATACGTTCTTCACTTTGTTTATCATAAGGAACTGAGTTTGGATTTACCCAGGTTGTCAGGGTGTGGATTACTGAGTACAGATGGCATAAATAATAATTCTTGTGGGGGTCTTTTAGTTGGTCTTGAATATATGCTTTATTTGAAAACCTCTTTGCATATAATTTATACAGGTTTGTGGGAATAATTGGTTTGTGAATGGTTCATATCTGAATTCATTTGGGTTTTTGGTTATTAGTGGTTTTTATGGTATTGTCTTTGTTTACTATGTTGTTTATATCTTGTACTTTATTCTTACTGATTATCTTGATTGGGCTATCTTATTTCATGGTTTTTATGACTCCTGTCATTCAGGTTCTGCAAACGTTCATTATTGCATGAGTCCCTTGATTATTCGCTTATAGATAAAATTCCCGGCCGTCAAACTGACCGTAAAACACTACTAGGGGAATTGAATTGGATTTTCACAGCAGTGACCGACACAATTGCTTGGAATGTTCTTCCTCATGGTAGTTTCTTAAATGTACTTATTGACATGTTTTGGTGCCCTTTTGATTAACCATCATATATTTTCTTTTTGGTGATCCATGTAGCCAATGTTTTAGCTTTTTACTGCAGATCTCTTTCAGAGATTGTTTAGACAAGATTTGTTAGTTGCCAGTCTGTTCCGAAATTTTTTGCTTGCTGAGAGAATTATGCGTTCAGCAAATTGTTCCCCAATATCTCACCCCATGTTGCCACCGACTCATCAACATCATATGTGGTACGGCAAGGGTCTCAATGGCAAATTAAAGTTGTTACTTTTTGTGAATTATTTTGTGACTGCAACTTTTGTGCACTGTAGGGATGCATGGGACATGGCTGCTGAGATTTGCCTCTCTCAGCTTCCATCATTGGTTGCGGATCCTAATTCTGAATATCAGGTTTGTTTTTTACCGTAACACTTATTCTGATATGAATTTTTTATATTATCAAGTGCATCTAGAAGAACAATGTATCTGTTGATCTTTTTTTTTAATGCTCAGTCTCTGAGTTGCATGGTTTTGTGCTTTGTTTCAGTCAAGTCCTTTTTTCAGTGAACAGCTGACGGCTTTTGAGGTATGGCTTGACCATGGTTCTGAACATAAAAAGCCACCGGAGCAGTTGCCTATTGTTCTCCAGGTTCGACATTTATTTGGGTGCATAGTAGTTTTAAGGCCATAATTTGGTTATTTCATGACTTATGGTGACTCTAGGTTTCCTGAATTGTAGATTATTTTTTGTTGGCCTTCTGTCAAAGTCCTGTTTTGTTATATTATGATGTGTAATGTGGTATGGATGTTATACTTTCTACCTCCTATTAATTTCCCTACTTTATATGTAACATTAGTGGCTAATTGTTCTTGTAATT
Source organism: Dipteronia dyeriana (assembly GCA_032871835.1). Taxonomy (NCBI): domain Eukaryota; kingdom Viridiplantae; phylum Streptophyta; class Magnoliopsida; order Sapindales; family Sapindaceae; genus Dipteronia; species Dipteronia dyeriana. Next base: position 15,396,026 of record CM065299.1, on the reverse strand, counting down.
TCTAGGGGATTCTTGACTGGATACTTGTACACACACATAACATTAGCCCACCCTATCCACCCTATCCCATTTTAGGCATCAACACATTGAATTATAGGAACATTGCAAAAAACTTGTCGAGATTTGAACTTTTTGCAAAAATTAGATAAAAACTTTATGCCCCCGTTGACAGGGTTTTGGGTACACAACCAGGTTTTTTTTTTTTTTCCAAAATTTTGAAACTTGAAAGTTGTTTTTGGTGTGCACCGGAGGACTTTACTCCTATTGCAAGAGATCTAAACTATTCCGCTATCCCGTCGACTGTCAGTGTAGGTTCACTTTTTCATTCAGTGGTCTTATTAGTCACGGTACTCGTGGATTTTTTTAATTTCTTTTTTTGCTTTCCTTTTAATTTCATGTAAATCTCTTTAGAGAAGCTGGAAATGAGTAATTTATGAGTTATGTCCAGTTGTAAAAATTGATGTTGATGTCTTTGCCTCTCCTATTTATATTTCACCTTTGTTTTTGTTTTTGTTTTTAATTTTGTTTTTATTTTTATATATATATGTAAATGTGTGTTTTTCTTTTCTTTTTCCTTCACTTTGTTGATTTTCTTTTCATTTATAATGACCATTCAGCTGACTGTCATTGTTTCAGGTTTTACTTAGCCAATGCCATAGATTTCGTGCACTGGTTCTTCTTGGAAGATTTCTTGACATGGGACCATGGGCAGTCGATCTGGTAGCTTGGTGTCTTTGATAAAACTGTGTGCTGCTTCTTACTCTGTAAATTAAAATAATTTAATGGAGTGGCTTTGAATCTTGTAGGCCTTGTCTGTTGGGATATTTCCATATGTTCTGAAGCTTCTGCAAACAACAACACCTGAATTACGGCAAATTCTTGTATTTATATGGACCAAGATTCTGGCACTTGATAAGGTTTGTTAATCGGAAGCTGCAGCATTTTAGATGGCTGTTTAAGTCATTGTTTTTGATCAGTCAGTTCTTATCTGGTTTTTTGTTTCCTTGAGTGCTACAATATTCTATTTTGCTAATGTTTTGGAATTTGGGGAGAACTTTTGCTCTTTCTCCATCTTTTGGCCTTGTGGACCCCTGGTCTACTTCGCTTTTGTATATATTTCTTTTGTTCAACAGTTTTGTTATGTTTCCTTTTAAAAAATATTACTAGTCATGTGGTTTGTCAATTTGGTATGCTTAGAAGTGCTTCATTATATTGCCAAGACATATTCGTTAAACTTGTGCACACATGCATATGTATCCTGCAGCTGAGTTTCTTGGAATAATGTTCAATGTTCATAGAGTTGCTGTCATGGGATATTTTTTTTTTAAGGTAGTAATAAGGAATTCCTTCTTGTGGATGCCAGTCATGTCAGGTTGATCTTGTGAAAGATGGAGGGCATGCATATTTCATCAGGTTTCTCGATAGCATGGAAGCATATCCAGAGCAGCGTGCCATGGCTGCATTTGTCTTGGCTGTCATTGTGGATGGACACCGACGGGGCCAGGAAGCATGTATTGAAGCAGGCTTGATTCATGTCTGCTTGAAGCATCTTCAGGGTTCAACGCCAAATGATGCACAAACCGAACCATTATTTCTTCAGTGGCTTTGTCTCTGTCTGGGAAAGCTGTGGGAGGATTTCACTGAGGCTCAACTAATAGGTCTACGGGCAGATGCCCCAGCAATATATGCTCCTCTACTTTCTGAACCCCAGCCGGAGGTTTATACTCTTTCTTTGTAGTGATATATATCTTTAACTTATTAATAATACTAAGTTTGTAGATTAATATCCGAGGTTAATTTAAAACCCGTTCTATTTCAGGTCAGGGCTTCTGCTGTCTTCTCATTGGGTACTCTGCTTGATATTGGATTTGACTCCTCTAGAGACGGAGTTGGAGGAGATGAAGAATGTGATGATGATGAAAAGATTAGAGCTGAAATTAGTATTATTAGAAGCCTTCTAAGTGTTGTTTCAGATGGAAGCCCACTAGTCAGAGCAGAGGTTGCTGTAGGTATGTGATGCACATGCACATATAAACTAACGTGGTTGGATTGTTGGTTGCTTCCAAGTTTTCTCTGTTTTTTTTTTATAATTATTTATATATGATTACTTAAAACATGGTAGAGATTGTACACTTTTAAACATTATAATCATATGGTTTTCTCATTTCTTGGTATAAAAAAAAAATTAGTTCTCTTCAAATTTACAATATTTGGAAACTTCCATAATTCACTTGTTGTAACAGTATGTGCTTAGAAACAGAATTTATTATTGGCTCATAATCTCCTACAGCTTTCATATTCAGAATTTGAAATGCCATTACTCTTTTCTTTAGAATTTTTAGTATATAATGGCAATAATCATTTAAACAATTAAGAAAAAAGTCATTACCGAGAATTCATTATCCTCAGATTACCTTTTAAACTATTGTCACAGCTCACAATCTCCTTATGAATTCATTTTCTGAATCTTGACATACCGTTGCTCTTTTCATTAGAATTCTTGGTAAATAATGACAATAACTATTAAACATTAAAGAAACATTTCGATTTTTTTGTTGTGGTCACTATGCGAATAAATCATCTTTGATGCTTACCAATAAATATGGAAAATGGTTCTTATTTTTGCTGTTTTTTGAGCAGAATCTATAGAATTGTAGAAGAATGATATTTTTGCAAACATATGAAAATTATGGTCATGCAAGGAAAGATAAAATGAAGACTTTGGCAACTAATTTATCATCTTTAGCGCAATATTGTGTTATATATGTTTTATAATTATTTGTAATTGTTAGACCTCAAAAACTAAGCTACTAGGAAAACACCAACTATAATATTTAAACACACTTAGCACATCCTTCATGTGCAAGACCAACGAGTTTGCCAAGTGATGTAAGCTCACAAACACAACAGATTCAAATGACAACTCGTACCCAAGCATTCATGGTTTAACAAGGCTATGATGTGATGTTACTATGTTAGTAGCCTTAAAACTCAAAAGCTTAAGCTATTAGCAGTTAACCCTATAATAGTGTTTAAGCACTCTAATAAAAGTATCAAGTTAGACCTAGAGCATGCACATTTGCTATATTTATGAGATCTCCTTCTGCAAGATGTTGGGTTGCATGAGAATAATTATGGATTTTTTCTTTCTTTCTTAGTGGTGGCTGTAATAAATTGTGATGGACTATGATAACATAATTGAGTTGGTTTATTAATGTCTTAACAGCTCTTGCACGCTTTGCCTTTGGGCATAAGCAGCACCTCAAATCATTTGCTGCAGCATATTGGAAACCACAGTCTAATTCTTTACTGGGTTCATTACCTTCCTTGGCTAACATAAAAGCTACAGCAAGTGGAAGTATTGTGTCTTCTCAAATTGGACCATTGACAAGAGTTGGCAATGACAACCCTTCAGTGATTAGGGATGGAAGGGTCTCGATGAGCAGTCCTCTTGCTAATGCTGGAATTATGAATGGATCTCCATTATCGGATGATTCATCTCAACATTCTGATTCTGGAATTTTAAATGATGGTGTCGGCAATGGTGTGGTTAACTATATAAGACCAAAACAGCTAGACAATGCAATTTATTCACAATGTGTATTGGCTATGTGTACTTTAGCTAAAGATCCGTCTCCCCGCATAGCAAGCCTTGGTCGTCGAGTACTGTCTGTTATTGGGATTGAGCAGGTGGTGACAAAACCTGTTACATCCATGGGTAGCAGTTTGCGAGCTGGTGAAGCTGCTACAGCATCTCCAACTCCTGCTCTCGCTGGGCTAGTTCGTTCATCTTCATGGTTTGACATGAATGGAGGTATACTTTTTCTTGGCTCCTCTGTATGAGATGATTTTTGTTGTATTTGGTATGCATCATCTTTTATTTTGTGAAACCCACAATGGTCATATTAATTACTTTGTGTTGCACTTTCACCTTTTTCCTCGTATGTTTCAACTTCCTTTTAGTCCGCTATTTTTTTAGTCGATTCCAGTACTATCATTATTATGAATTTCAATATTAGCTATTGTTGACAGGTCATTTGCCTTTAAAATTTAGAACTCCTCCAGTCAGCCCTCCTCGACAAAGTTACTTATCCGCAGGAATACGTAGAGTTTACTCTTTAGAGTTCAGGCCTCACCTGATAAACTCTGCAGATTCAGGTTTAGCCGATCCTCTAATAAGCAACGGGAGCGGGGAATCTTCTGGGGTTTCAGAACGCAATGTACTTCCTCAATCAACTATCTACAATTGGAGTTGTGGTCACTTCTCCAAGCCACTACTTACTGCAGCAGATGATACTGAAGAGATAATCGCTATAAGAGAAGAAAGAGAAAAATTTGCATTGGAGCACATTGCAAAATGCCAGCACTCTTGTTCGTCTTTTTACTCTATATTATTAAATCTGTGATGATTTTTGCTTGCAGTACTAATTACTTTTAATTTGATTTGCTAGCTGTTAGCCGGCTTAGTAATCCAATTGCTTGCTGGGATACAAGATTTGAAAAAGGTACCAGTACTGCCTTGCTGCAACCTTTTTCACCTATTGTGGTTGCTGCTGATGAGAATGAAAGGATCAGGTATACTTGTTTTCATTTATATAATCATTGATTTATTTATCACGAGTCATGGTGTTGAGAAATGCTAATGATCTGTTTCACACAGCTTATTGTACTAGCTATTTGTGGAAGGCTTATAGACGGTCATTCTTTGTTGGGTCATTTTTATTGGGGATAAAAAGTTTTTTTTTTTCCTCTTTTGTTCTTGTTATAACCGTAGTTTCAGCCTTGCAATATATTGTGCTACATTTGTAGTTCAAACTGTGCTGGAGCATATTTGTGATAATTTGCGTTTGTTGGGTTTATAGTATTTTGCTTCTTGGTGGGTTGCTAGTTATAGCATTTTTAATTGTTTTAATATTTGAAGTAATTAATGCATGCTTTAAGTCCCCGTTTGGTACGTAGGATAGGATAGGATCATTTTTATGGGATTGGATAAAATTGGATTGGATTAATTGTATGTTATATTGTGTTTGGTGCAATATAGGATAGGATTAAAAATAGAGCAATACTATGTTTGGTATATCATGGGATTGGACAAAATAGATATGAAAATCCTATGATTAAAAATATATCTGTAAACAAATTGAAAAATCTTTTTTACAAATTTCTTCAAATCTGAAAATGCTTTTCAAATCTGGAATCAAGCAATCCGGAAAAATTGATGATTTCTTCAAATAAAATAAAATAAAACAAACTTTTATTTTTAAAAATTGAAAAGCTTTTCCCGGATTTGAATAAATCTGAAATTTTTTCCAGATTTCTTCTTAGAAAAAAAACCCCATCAATTCTTCAAGCTTCCATCAACGGAGGCTACAGCTAAGATTGAAAATGCTATTAAAAATAACAAAAATGAATCTTGACAATAAATATATAGTCTGTGTATTTTTCTCACCTAAATACCTTGGCCCAACTTTTGTTTTAAGACAGAGGAGAAAAATCAAATACGAAATTCACATCTATGAACCAGTAAAAGCCTCTACAAGCAAGTATAACTTATTTATTGTTTTTTTCTTTTCAAAACAACATTTCAATACTAGAGAAAAAGAAAAACAGAGGAGGCGATAGCCCTACAAGGCAAAACGCAGCAAAAGCATAGCAACAGGTGAAACAGAGCACAAAATCACAAGAACTACATAGAATTAGAGCCCAAAAACCACCTAGAAACCCTAGAAACCCAGAAATTTATTGTTGTTGGTGGGATCATTGAAGAGAGACTGGCTTTTTCAAGTCTAATATGAAGATTGAAGAACATTTGCGGCAATCATTTGACTGAAAATATACATCTGAGAGAGAATCTGATGAATAAGAGGATGGGATTAAAATGAATCCCACCATTTTTGTTGGGACTAATTTATCCCACATCAATGGGATAGAAATTTTAAATGGGATAAATTAATCCAATCCTACCATTCAGCCAAACATGGGAAAGGGATTAAAAATAAGTTAATCCCATCCCATTCCCACCTGCCAAACGAGCCCTAAGTGTCCAGTTTTCCTGTCGGCTTCCAACTATAAAATAGTTTGTTAGACAGGAAGATGCCTCATTTTGGCTTTTAGATGACTTAGGTAGGAACAGATGAATGTCGTCTTGGGGACAATATGAACCATGAAAGTTTTAGCAATTTCCTTTTGTTAATGCCTGTGTTGGCTTTGTGTATATGCTTATTTATGTTGGATGCAACTTACCATCAGATGGGTCCTTTGTTTCTGTAATTGAATTTCATGAGATATTTGCTTTTGTATTAATCAATTGGTGTTTGTTTCTCCTTAGGGTATGGAATTATGAGGATGCTACCGTACTCAACAGTTTTGATAATCACGATTTTCCTGACAAAGGAATTTCTAAGCTTTGCCTTGTGAATGAGCTCGATGATAGCCTGCTTCTTGTTGCTTCTTGTAATGTTCTTTCCTGTCATGTTCATTTGGTTGTATGGTGATTATGAGTTCTTTTACTGGAATGTTTGAAATCCTAATTATTTTTACTTGTGTGCGCATTATTTTAAGCAGCCAATGGAAATATTCGGATTTGGAAGGATTATACTGTGAGGGATAAACAGAAGATTGTTACTGCATTTTCTTCAATCCAAGGTCACAAACCTGGTGTGCGATGTTTAAATGCTGTGGTGGACTGGCAACAGCAGTCTGGATATCTGGTATATGCTTACGTTAAGATGTAATGTTTAAGGAATTATTTAAATGGTCATATCTTTAATTGACAGTGATGTGATACATTTCTCTGATATGGTACATTGTAGTATGCTTCTGGAGAAATATCATCTATTATGCTTTGGGACGTGGACAAGGAGCTGCTTGTCAATTCTATTCCTTCATCATCTGATTGCAGTATCTCAGCATTGGTGAGTTTTTTACTCTTTCCATGCCATAGCTTTATCATTTGTACTATTTCCATTCAGTTTTCTGGCCAGCCAAGTTCAAAGATCTCTTTCTTTTATGTTACTGTATTGAATTTCTAAGAAGGAAGTGATGAGTTGGTAGATTTACAAATTTGTAGTGTTGCTTTTAAAAATTGTATGTAGCAAACTTTTAAAACATTACAATGTATGTAGTGGTAAAAGTTTATTTGGTGGGAAAATGTGTCGGCTCAAGTTATCTTGTGCGCTGTCTTCTCATTTCTCAAATAGAGGTTTCATGCATTCATCTCCAGTCACAGATTTTGTATGTAATTTAATGCAATTCTTGGGAATAGTTGTTAACATGTTCTTTGTATTTTTAAATAATTGCTTAAGTACCAGTAGAGTAATATTACAAGGTCCTTTTTTAGAGGCTTAACATTTTGCTCTGCTTTCCGTATTTTTTAGCTTGACAACTTTAAAAGCTATTTTTTTGAACCTTGAGTAACGGTTTTGTTGCTGGAACCAATATCGATCTGCAAATGGGAATACGTTAGTTTGCAACTTCACTTATTTTGCTTGTGATGGGTATAAAACTGCTGAATGTGTAACCTCTTTCCACATTTTTTTTTTCTCATGATATATGATCATGTATTCATGTCTATGTTATTCAACGGATGTATCTGGAAATTCTTTGGCATTGCATGATGTTATAATAGAGATTTGCCTTTCCAAGGGATGTGACGCCCATTAACTATATTTCTCATGTCATCTCATGATTCTGGCATGATATTTGGTTCCATATACCATTTCTCAATTGATGAGGTGGATCACCATAAGTATATCATTAGCTGTGGAACACTCCCTTCACTCCCTTGCTTGTCCCAACTGTTTTTGCCACGTTCTCTGTTGTCATTGGCTATGTTTACATTTTGTTCATGTTTTACTCCTGTACAATTCAGTCTGCTTCTCAAGTTCATGGGGGTCAGCTTACTGCTGGTTTTGTGGATGGCTCTGTCAGACTCTATGATGTGCGGACTCCTGAAATGTAAGGATTTCACATAGGTTGAAATTCTGGCAAGATACTGTCTTCTTGTTATCTGTTAATTGACCATCATCATATATATATTTTTCTCTTAGGCTTGTCTTTGAAGCGCGGCCACATACTCAGCAAATTGAAAGAGTTGTGGGGATTAGCTTTCAGCCTGGTCTTGATGCAGCAAAGGTAAACAGAACACCCAAGTGGATGACACCTGCTTAAACGAGTTATTGATTTGTTCTCGATTTCAAACTATCTTATTGTCATTTTTATAATATTGTTTTTATTTCTCTTCTTTTGACATGTGCATGATAAAGCTTACATTGTTTTAAATTGACCTATTCTTTTGTATTGTTTCAGGTTGTCAGTGCATCTCAGGCTGGTGACATTCAATTCCTTGATATCAGAAACAACAGAGATACTTACCTTACGATCGATGCTCACAGGGGCTCGCTTACGGCTTTAGCTGTTCATAGGCATGCCCCGATCATTGCCAGTGGCTCAGCGAAACAACTAATTAAAGTTTTCAATCTTGCGGGTGAACAGCTAGGCACCATTAAGTACCACCACCCTAGCTTCATGGCCCAGAGGATTGGTTCCGTACGATGCCTCACCTTCCACCCCTATCAAGTCCTACTCTCTGCTGGTGCTGCCGATGCATGTGTCTCCATACACGCTTGATTATAACTTGTAAGCAAAATATAAATGCTCATTCTTTTATGGATGTCGGTTTCATAAATCTGAAAGGCAGCGAAGTGCTGGAGACATCCATGACGGAGTCACCAGTGCCAGCTCTAATGGATTCAGGTTATATAACAAGCAGACACATTCGGCTGCTGCGATCGTCACTGGCTGTCGATAAATCTGGAAATATTGGGTTGGGCAAGTTCTACTGAAATTGTATGCTATACATTCATTAGCCTCCGGTGTAGAGAGCCTAACATGTCAGGTAAAAAAAATCAGCATTAGGGACGGGGGGGCTTTGGCAAATAATTGTTATATAGGTAAATGCGTGTAAATAGTTTCTTTTTCCGTGTTGGCTTGTCAATTGTTCCTTCTATCAATTTGTAAAAGCAGCACACCTGTCATTATCATAATTCTTTTAAGTGTTGCAAACAGTGTGGTATGGGGCAATTGTCCCCTAAATTGTAGTGGCTCTAACTTAGCCTTGTCACTGGTCTTGCATTGTGTTGAAATTGTGGATCACTGGGTCTAATCATCAAAATCACGTCAACTCACCTCCACAATTTCATGCCTTAAAATCAAACATCTGTTGTTGAAGGTATACTCACTTCTCAGATTTCTTGATAAAATTAGCCAATAAATTAATCCACTAATTTTCTTTGCAAAATCAGATTCTAAGTCATCAGTGGCGTTGCACTCACAAAGGAACGTCGTCTGATATGTGAAGCTAAAAAGGGTACCAGATCAGAGGCCTGACAAGGTTCTCTTAACTAAACATAAAGCTGAAAACGAATCGTATCTCCCGCTAGAAAGTATCACGTTGGAAAAGACAAATTAGATTCTAAGTCGGACCTGGTCTGTCTGTTAGACGGCTAGCTGGGCTTTTACCAAGGACCTTGGACCGGGTTTACAAGCAGCGTTTAAGTTGTTGCCGGATGTCGGCCCATTAAAATGTCAACTGTCTTTTTTATCATGGCTCGTGGGCTTAGTGTGCTGGGTTTAAAAATCAATTTTTTCAGCCCGATGTAGGCCTGATATTTATTTTTTGACAATTGGTTAACTTTGTATACTTGTATGGCCCGAGGTATACTGGACTGGGTTATAACTCAAATTTATAGTCGTGGCCCGATGTTGGCCCCGTAAATTTCAACTGGGTATTCTTCATGGCCCATGGGTCTATTGGACTTGGTTTTCATTTTTTTTATGGCCCAATATTGGCCTGTAAATGGTTAACAGTTTTTTATGGCCTGTGGCTAAAACGGACTGGGATAATAATTTAATTCTCAGCCCGATATCGGCCCGGTAGAGTGGTTAGGTTATATACTAAAGCCAGTGGGCCTAATCGCCCTGATTATAAATTAGATTAGGTCGTGGCCAATGTCAGCCCCTTAAATGATCAACTGGGCTTTTTAATCAAAGGCCCTGATTTAGTGGGCTGATCAGGCCCGGTTTGTTATAGCTAATCGGCTGAGCCTTGTAATTATTTATAATCTGGCCCGTATCTATCCGTCCCTAATCCTGGACTTAAGCTCAAACAAGGTAACACAAAGTTGCCGGAAATGAAGATTATCAATGGATTTAACACATTAATAACATGCGTATGAGATTCTCAGTTCAAACGAAGCTATGGCAGGTTCAATAAATGGGAATCATCATCAAAAGATCTCTCACTAAAAAAACAAAAAAAAGTTGGTGTACAGCTTCAACTTTGTGAAACAAAATAATGGCAATCATAATCAAAATCAAGGCAGAATAAGTGAGGTTAATAACCGACAATCTAATGATCTTTAGATACATTCCAAATAAAAAAAGAAATGAAAAGAAAAGAAAAAGAAAATGGAATTCATCATATTCACAAGGATATATTCTTGTTTGTGTAGTAGTAGATGCTATGCCATAACATTTTCACTTCCTTCCACCCACCATACTCGGTCCAGAAGTTCCCGACAGACCATGCGTCGTGCTGCCTGTCATTTTATACCTTCCATCCCCATTGCCAAGAACATTCAAATCTTCAAACAATCTGTATGAGGGAATAAAGGGCTTCGATGCTGCTGCAGGGGAAGGGTTTCTAGGACCAGAACTTGCCTGAGGATCTCCATGGGGAGTTGACCCATTGCTTCCCCTTACAGGGAATGAGTTATAGTGCTGCAAAGGTCTCACCCCTTGCACGGGTGTATAAGATGCAGGGGTGTTGGCTTGGGGAGTCGAGTACATGTTATTGGCATTAGTAGACTGGTGATTTTGGCTGTTATAATAACCAGGGGTAGTAGCCCATGGTGGAGGAGGGTAAGCAGAGGAATACTGGGAATATTGCGCCTGTGATTGTGGCTGGAATTGAGGTTGAGACTGGGTCTGGAATTGGGGTTGTGCTTGTGGCTGGTATTGGGGTTGTGATTGCGGCTGGTATTGGGGGTGCAGCTGGAACTGAGGTTGTGACTGCAGCTGGTATTGGGGTTGTGACTGCGGCTGGAACTGAAGTTGTGATTGAGGCTGGAACTGAGATTGGGATTGCGGCTGGAACTGAGATTGGGATTGGGGATGTTGGAACTGAGGTTGTGCTTGTGCTTGTGGTGGAGATTGAGATAATGGCTGTGATTGAGTTTGGGCCCATGGAGCAACATAATTACTGTAGGGTCCCTGCCCTTGATTTGCAGGATAAGTTTGGGAAGCATAGGGATGACCTTGAGTGTTGGGCAAAGAAGGTACCTGATGTGTGCTATGGTTATTAGATGCTGATGGAGTGTGAGGAGTGTGGGGTGAGGTTGATGTAGTTGACAAGGTAATACTCAAAAGGTCAATCATGTCCTGTTCTTTTGTTGTCCTCACAGGTACAGGTGGATCAGGTAGAGCCAAAGCATTACTTGGGGTAGCAGTTGAATCTGCTGGCATGGATGAAGTTGTGTTGCCATTGTTCACTGGCACAAGAGCTCCACTACTTTCAGTCAATACATTCTGTGAAGACACCGGCTGCGGTTTGGAATGCCTGGACAAAGTATTTAAAAAATAAAAATTAATCACTATATGGAGTAAAACTAAATTAAATCTGCAACGTCAGTCCACAGAAATTAGAGTAGGTCAATAAATTGTTGGAATTTCACAGGAGAACAAAAAAAGAAAAAGAAAATAACCGGGTTTCCAAGGCAGATGATCCACCAGGCCAGACATACATACATGATACATCTATACACCAACTTCTATATAAGTGTCCTCCTATACCAACTAATTGTCACCGAGTCAGAATGAGTAGAGGTGTAAGACAGGCCTAAGAAAATATGGCCAACCGTGCCATACCATGCAGTTTTAACATCTAAGGACTAAGATGTCAAAACATTGACAATACCCGTAGGAGGCTCTATCTAATGAAACTGAAGAATACAGTATGTCATAGAGAGAGAGAGAGAGAGAGAGAGAGAGAGATTCCATATCTAAGATCTCTGAAAAATATAAAATGAACAACTAATTAAACAACCTTCGAGCTAGCTGTGCAAAGTCATCTTCCTCTTCTTCCTCTTCATCAATGACACCCCTTGTTACAGTAGCAACAGGTGCAGGGAGGTGACCATTAGCTTCTCGACTTGAGTCACTTGCTTCAGTTGATTTCTGGCTGGAGGCACATACTTCACTTGGTTTAGTGCTTAAATTTGTAACTTGAGTTGGTAGAGGGGAACCAAATGCTATAGCATCATATTTTGCAAGTAAGGTCTGCAAACTATCATTCAATTCAAGACCCTGACCAAGAAGTTCCTCATCCCTGCCACAAAGCCAAAAGGAAAATTATAAATAGATAAATAGCAACGTACAAGCCACTGCAATAGCAAAAATGGGGGGGGGGGGGGGGGGGGGGGGGGGGGGGGGGGGGGGGGGGTGGCACATGCCAGAAACACACACTATGGTGATTAATTCTAAGGATAACATCAAAGCAGCATGCAGAAAACCCTTAAAGCCTTGTGAAGAGACATTTGGTGTGAACTAACCCAGTTGTAGTAAGCATCTGCATTAGCTTTTTTTGGTTGGACCGACACCGATTGACAAGATCAAGAATAACCTCATCTTTAACTGCCTATAAACAGTAATCCACACACAGGTAAAAGACTTAACTTCAATGACAAAGTAAAATAGAGATAGAAATCAACAGTTCTCATACCCCACGGTCATTAGGGTTCACAGCTTGCAACATGTCCGATAAGAGTTCCATTACATCTCGCATAGAGTCCAGGCTTGACAAACTAGATGGTTAGGAAAAATATCAGGAACATAGTTATTATAAGAACCACAATATGAAGAAGCACTTCAAAAAGAAAACAAGACACCTAACAAGAAGGGCAAACAGGGTATGTAAATCAAAGTGGTACTCTCACCTTATAGTTTCAATCTCTGTTGCCATTGTCTCATCAAGCCTTCTAGATGAATTGCTTGGCATACCGTAACCAGCTTGTGTATGTCTCAGGGAGGGGTGGGTAACAGGTGGAGTAAATATTGGAGCTGCATCTGGTGACCGCTTAGGAAATTGTACTCCAGAGCGCTGCCACTCATACAACCCACAGTTAATGAATAATCTCACAGATGGATTATCACATACACCAGTTCTTTCTGTTTGAGAATAAGACCTTATCAAGGTAGATGCAAGATCGAATAAATCCTTAACAATTCAGGGTCAAAAACTCAAAAGGCAACTGAGTTCTATCTAAGATCAACTGCAGCATATTGATCAGGACAATATATATTGTTGTTGACAAATTCTATGTGATGAATCTGACCTACCCAACAATACTCCCTAATGTGCGAGAAAAAATAATCAAGAAAGTAACTGAATCCTTTAAGCTTACCCTGAGATCATCACATGCATAGTAATACTGAGGATGTTTTCCTCCAGGTCCACCAAATGCCTCCTGCCAAGAGTCTAACAAGGCCAAGATTTTATCCCTCACTTGCATATCTGCCTGCAAAAGCAATCCATATATGTATTTTAGCTCAGATAGAAGGCCTGAACAAACAAAGGGTACTACAAAAAACAATAATGCACATTGTCAGTTACCAGAAGAAAAGTGTGTAAAATAGGACCGGAAAGACATCAATTCTATGCAATAGATGATGTTTTTAAGCATTTAAACAGTGTGCCGCTACTAATGTTTCTCATGAAGATATAGAATTCAGAATCCAAATCCAAATCCAATTTAGTTTGTTTTTCCTCAAATGTAGAGCCATTGAGAAGACCACCAGATACAGGGCACCTATTACGGCATCAGAAATTTTATGATTTTTTATATATTATATTTTCAATTAACCATATGACCTTTCTCATGAATGCTATCATCCCAAATGCAATCCCTGTTCTCCCAATCAAGTGGATCAAACTTCACAAGATCAAGTGGCCACACACTGAGTCCACACAATCATATGATAACATTTCCATGTAACCAAAATACAACGTTTCCTTCTAACATGTTACTACATGCTTAAACTTCATAACAATTTGAAAATGATTCACTCTAGCTACCCACTCATGCTCTTTAAGATTGAAAAACAAAGAAGCGAGAAGAATTACTGTGGAAAAAGGTAAGTGAGCATGCAGAGGAAGCTTTAAACATGTGAATTATAACTTCCATGCATCACATACCAAAATATTGTAGACAACATATAAAAACTTACCTTCTTCTTCACAATTTTGACCATCTCTCCCAACACATTCCTCTCAGCAATTTGGAAGTGAACATAATCGCCACAATTTTTCACCATCGTCTCTAAAAGCTACACAGTATGTTCGGTACACAATTAATCAATACCAAGTCCCAAATTGATAAATTGGAACAATAAACTTGTGGGAAAACCATTATACATACCAACAATCAAGTGGTATAACTTCAACGTTTTAAGTCAACAAATACAATCAGAGGATTCAACTATAAAGATAACAAAAAAAGGTAGCAGCAGAAGTTACCGTCAAAGCAAGTAGTTGCACTTTCGCATTCTTGTGCTGCAACCTTTTCTTTACTGCTTTTACTACATCTTTGGCCTGCCTGAGCAATTCAACAAATAATCATAAAAAAAAAAATACAAATTTGCTTCCTTTTTCAAAGAAACCAAAAATTCTTGAAAAGTGTTTTCATCCTCTTCTCTGATCTTAATGAATACTTTACAGTGAAGCCAAATGTAAACAAACAATTTATAAACACAGAAACAAAATGATTTTTTCATCTTGAATAACTAATTTAATTTTAACTCAACATCTTAATAAACTTTTCATCGATAATTGAAGAAAATTAAATTGAAAATTATATTAAAAATTCAATCGAACCAGTAAAATAAAAACCTGTTATAAATTGAGAGAAAGAAAAGTCCTAATCAGGAAGCTTAAAATCAATCTTTATCATAATTCATAATAAAAAAATAAAAATAATTTAGCTAGTATAAACCAAATATTCGGGTGTATGTAACCTCATATGAACAAAAATCAAAACAACACAGAAGTAATCCAAAATTTTCGATGAAGCAGAAACCCTAGATAACACAAAATCAAAAAAAATCTCAAAGTACCATTGATGAGAATTGACGGAGTCGCAGATATCGATATTCATCGTCCAATCAGGATTCATCAGAAGCTCGCTAGTCGCCTTATCCACCGCCACCGTAGCTGACGACGACGAAGACGACGATGACGACATGATCATCATCTTCTCTCTCTCTCTTTCAACTTCCAAATACAACAAGAAAACAAAAAATAAAAAAAAACAGAGACTATCCTTTGTTTGTTTAGCTAGAAAATTTAACACAAATACACCGCCATGATTGTGTTTTGTTTGTTTTCATGTTGAATTTATATTTATATTTATATTTTTTCTCCGACCAAAAATCCAGAGAGTTTTTTCTCTCTTTTGTTTTTCGTGTGCTTGTTCTCTCTCTGATTCTTCGATTTATTCCTTTTAGCGGAAACTTCGTTTTTCCTTTCCTTTTTTTCTCGTTGTATCGTAATCTTCTCAGTTTTTCGTATGCGCTTTCCCAACTCGGATACTCTACGCGCTCTTACAAAATATATAGCTCACGGACCAATAGAAACCCGAAACGTGGATTACACTTTCTGCGTGTAGGCGAGTTCATGGCATTTTCCGTTTTCGGCGTGTCATTTGAATTCTTTTGCTTACAAACTTTATAGCTAATTTCGTTAAATTTTAAAAATATAAATAATAATACTAAAATAAAATAAAAATAATAATAAGGAGAAGATAAATGAGGAGGTGATAAAACTTAAAAGTCGTGGTGGACTGTGAAGTGTACCAAAAGATGATTAAAATGTCACAATCGGGGCCGGCTTTGTCTGTTTTATATGAGTGAGTTGCAATTTTGTCATATGGTCCGAGGCCATTTTTGTGTACAAATTTTTATGGATACTATTGATATTATTATTGGATAGTGTTAACAATTGCCTTAGGGACAAAAGTTAAGATATTGTAAATAGAAAATCAAAGTGTATTTATTGTATTATTTATGTATTTATTATGATTAAAAATAATAAATACTGTGTTAATCTTTCTTTTGATAGTATATTAAGTAGGACATTGCTGGTTAGTATCCAACTATACTGAACAATTAATGGTTGGTTGCCATATAACCCAAAACAATAAGAAAATTGTAAAAAGTGAAAAAGTTTTTGTCACGTGACAATATCACATTGGGGGGTTCAGTATAGTAGTGTACTGACCGATCAGTATCAAATTTTGTTCCTATTAAGTATTAACATGTGTTTTTATGACACATGTCAACACTACCCATTATTATTTTGAGACCTAAAGGTCGAAATCAGGTTAAGCGTCTATCGAGATTTGTTGACATTAATCATTACTAGTATGACCCGTATAACTACTCTTTTAGGATCAAATATTAATAGTGTGACTATATGGACGTAGCTCAATTGGTAAATGATGTTAGGACAAATAACTTTAAAATCAGTGATTTGAATCTTACTAACAGCAAAAATTGATAAAAAAATACACATGGTCTAAATTGATGGATAGTTATATAATAATAATAATAATAATAGTAGTAGTAGCGTGGATTTATATATCCCACCAGCTAAAAGTTTATTGAGATTTGTATACATCAATCCCTGGTATGACCTATATAACTATTCTTACATGATCAAACATTAATGGAGGAGAAAATTTTCAATAAAACAGATTTATTGTTATTTGATGAGACTGTTCAATAAAATTATATTAAATTATTGTTTAATAATATATATTTTATATTTTCAAAATAAATGTTACAAACTTATTGAAATTGTATCACGATAATGAAAACGTCGAAAGATATTCTCCTATCAATGAGACTGAGACTGTGAGGCTGTGAGAGCTTGTATAGCCCACCTTCACATCAAAGGTCTTCCAACACTTTTTTTTTCTTTTTTTTCTTTTCTCTATTAGGAAGGTGGAATTATTGAAACCGAACACAGAGTTTTAAGGTTCTATCGGTAACATGTTATGTCAATAATTGTAATTGCAAAACAACAATAACTATTTTTTTATGCATGAAGGGAATTTTTCATTTTTTTAAAATATTACGTAAATTCAGATTTTTAAAGAGAAAAATAACTCGAATCCACGTTCTTATAATATAATTATGAGAAATTTACCTTTTAATCAATTTCATATTATCAATTTTTCTAAACTTATTGATTTATGATCAGGGTAAAACTTGAACCCATTGGAAAGCCCAAGGAGTGAGGAGTTGGAATGCATCAGTATTATTATTATTAGCAAAAATAGATGTAGCTTTTGCTTACAAGCTGGTCCTCTTCCTTTTGACATGATTTGAAAAGATTCGTTGTTTTGGTTTGGTTTAAAATGATTAAATGGATAACAAATCTATGGCTATAATTATTCATTCATTTTTTTAAGAATTTATTCATTATCTGTCCAAATTAAAAAAAATTATAGTTTTCTAGTTTAACATTAAAATTTTCTCAAGCTCCCTCAAAGTTGTTTACGAGATCTTGAATAATAATCCAATTATTTTGACTTTAGTTTCAACTTAAATTTGAATTATAAAATAAAGTTGAAAATTATAATAAACATTCTATTATTGGTTGCTAAACTTGTTAATCAATTATTTATATGTCGTGATTTTACATTTCTCCAAAATATATAAATCTGTACTAAAAATTCAGATTTAATTCATATTGTAATCTTTTGTTTGGTATCATTAAAATGGATATATTTTTTTGTTATGAAATATGATAAACTATTTGAATATATATTGAACCAATTTTTACTAGTTTAGTAGTATTAGATCAATCTAAAGCTTAAACCTCTAAGATTTTAATAAATAATAATTAAAATTATTTCATGAATAACTTAGATTAAATAAATTTGACTTTATTTTTTACCAAAGAGAAAGCAATCATTTTCAAAATAAATAACCACACGTAGCCATCATTTTTTTTCTTCTTTTTTAAAGAGGTGGAGTCAGCTTACTAATCTTTATTTTTCTTTATTTTAATTTTTTTAAGTAATAATTAAAGGTTTGGAAAGATAACATAACATCAAGTGATTTACTTATTAATTTTCCAAGATCTAAATAATGGACAAGGATTGATGATGGTTACTGGTTAATTAGAGGCACAGCCATTTGACTAAACCAAATATTCACATGTGTCATCCTATCAATTTATTTATACCTACTTGGCCACTACATATATAGAAAACGACAGCGTATTTTCATCACTAAAACATACCATTATTCAATTAATTATTGGGACACTAGTCATCTATAGTTACTGCCATCGAGGAAATAGTAAAAAATGCTACTCTTTTCATGTTAAATTTTAAAAGTATCACCGGATTAATAATTTAAATCTAAATGACACAAAATAACTAAAATAATCTTTTCTCCTTTTATTATATTTATATAAATTTAGGTTTTTTTTTTCAAAATCTTCTATTGGAGGTCGAACTCGACTAATAGAGGTTTCAACGAAGAAGATGACGAAAAAAAATGCAAACCTAGAAAATCTTATAAATTGTAAAAAGTCTCGAAAACTGTAAAAAAGTTTCGGAAACTACCTGAAAAGTCTCAAAAATTAGAAAATCAGTCTCATAAATTATAAATCAATCTCATAAATGTAAAGTAAGTTTTGGAAATACCAAAATAAGTCTTGAAAACACAAAAAACGCAAGACTTATTTTTGTGAGTATGTTATAATGGTATTTTTATCGGATCCATACTTTAGATATTTAAATCAAGTTATTAAAACAGTGATACTCTTAAAATTACACATTGAAATTGTACCAATTAATTTTTGAATCCTCCTACCATTTGTATATTAAAAATTTAAAATTAGTTTAAGTTTCTAAGCATATATATTTTGAAGAGAGGTATTTATTATTGGAAATTTTGTGACAAACTCTTAATTTGAGAACACAAATTGAGTATGATAAATTCCATAAAAGTGGAAGATTAAAGTGAATTTGAATTCTTCTTCACATCGAACCTTCGAATGCACGACTTATATGTGGACGCGGTCTGCGGACACGAATATCGTTCCGATTGAACCGTGGGAGTCCCTTAGAATAAGGGACAACTTTAATTGTTCTGATTCTACAGGTCGAATCAGATTGTTTTGTCTTTTTTAAAAAGAAAAACAACAATTTTATCAACCTTTAGAAGTTAATTTAAACAAATTTCATTCATATTAGACTTTTTTTTTTTAAAATAACTACTGTCAAGACCCCGTGAGTTTAATCAAATTCTATAAGAACTGTCCGACTACAACTCTCACATCGGGAGAGAGGGTTGATCTCACAAACTGAGAGAAAACTCCTCATACATGCTTATAAAATACGTATGATGGGACTTGAACCCCTGACCACTAGGTGTGAAAGAGAGGTGCACAACCATCTCTACTAAGAGGTGATGTGCCAGTCATATTAGACTTGTATGGTCGAAAATAAGAAGATAAGTAATGCTAAGTATATATATATATATATTTTTACATTATCTATGAACCTACCTAGACCAGGTCTTTTTTAAAGGTTTTTTACTATTGGTAGGATTCGAGCCGCTGACTTAGAAGTCATTTATCTAAACCATAAACTCGTTTATCTACCGGCCGAATTACGCCCCTAGGGGGAATTAATGCTAATATCTTAATTCATATTTTAATTTGACATTTTATATATACAAACAAATTGGAATACAGCATTGCAATGGTGAGAAGTCCAATTATAATAAGAGTGAGCTGGTGCGTAAGAGGTGTATGCTATATAAGATGAAGTGAGGTTGGTTCGATGACTTCGATGGTAAACCTCTCATATCTATACCACGAGATTATGTGTTCGAGTCATCTCCCTCCCATAAAAACCCTAAATTTATATAATGGAGGTCTTTCATTTTCAAATCATAACAACGACAACAACGGTCTAAGAAACATGCAAATTCAATACATGTTACTGTGCAAATTCAATACATGTTACTGTGTTAGACAACGTTTTTTGTTAGGTTGCAAGTCAATATAATAATGGTCGAGACATGTTAATTAGCAACATTAAATGATCATGATAATGGATAAAAGTTTAATTTTAGTCTTCTTTGGAGGCTCCTCCATTCCTTTTTATATAATAGAGCTAGTCTTCCTCTCGCTTTCATGAAAATGGGATTCAAATTCATATGTACCGGGGATTTCGTATATTTTTTTCGGGTGAGATTCTGATTGACATAACTATAATGAAAAAATATATATTTTACCACGGATTACAAACAAAAAAAACTGTAAATGCGCGGGACTACACACACGATGGGTTGTGTGTCCCACGCAGGGGTGTGGGCTGTAGTCCAAACTAGTTTTTTTTTTAAAAAGTTTAAAGTTAATGCATAATTACATTTACTCACATTATATTATAGTGTAATAATTACAATTTCCACTCTTATATTAGATACTTACGAAATTACACTTAATTTACAATTATATTTACCAAACTAACCTAACTAAACATAAACAAGTAAAACACATCCGAGTATCAAATATCGTCTTCAGGATACAGTAGGATCTATGCTTAAGTTTACTCATAGAAAAGTGAATGTTGTTACTCATAATCTTTCGAAAATGGTCTTGACTATTGTGGAGGACAGGGGTAGAACTAGAGTGATAGAATTGGAGGGGCCAAATAGTAAGATTTGGGTGGGATATCAAAAGCTTAAAAATTATAGCACTAAAAAGTAAATTTTTAAACTAGAAAATGCGGGCCAGGGGGCTATGGCCCTCCCAGCCTCCATGGTGGTCCGCCCCTGATGGAGGACTACTTTTGTATGAAATCTTACCCTGGAGCGGTGTGTTTAGAACGATCGTTATGTTTAATTTGTTATGTTTGTTTTAATCAATATAGTTTTCCTTAAAAGAAAAACACACCAACGTATCATGCACTTCTACAAGCTAAACACATTCCAAGCAGACAAAGTTTCACCTCAAAATTTCTTACAAATTATATGGTTGTCTATATGGAAAAAGAGATTACGGATACCATTGATTTAGATTCCATAATAGATGAATTCGATGCTATGAAAACTCGTAAGAAAAAATTGTGATGGTCCGTGATTGTAATTGAATAGCATGTTTATTTCTTATTTAGTAATTATCTTTTAAAAATTATATTTTATTTAGAATATGAATTTTGATGAGTAAGGTTCATTTTACTTCTTCGTGCCCCCTCTTATCTAGTATATATCTTTAATTTTTAATTAATGCAATTTTCTAGTATCCTCAAAATTCGTATTAGTTTTTTTATTTTTTTAAATGAGTAGCCAACCCTACAATAACATCTTAGCTTCGCCCTAGCCCCACGATGAGTTCTATGAGTTATACACACATAGGGTTTTTTTTTTTTCTTCTAAAGACTTATAAGATCTTAATTTGTCAGACATATGAATAAGTCTTATAGATTAATATACTATGATATATTGTTTTTTCATTTTGGATGACTTATAAAAAATGTAAAATTAATTGGGTTGTGTTAGGATTTCTTTAAAATTGATTTTTTTTAAAAAATTGATTTTTAGGATTTTTTAATATGCGGATAAAATTATAAACATATGAATTGTTATAAGATATTTATGAAAATTTACTAAAAAACTCTATTGTACCATTTTTTATAATACGATAAAAGTAATTTTTTTTATTTTTTTTAAAAGCTATATATATTTTAAAATAAGATATAAATTAAAAAAATAAATATACATTCTTAATTTCATTGCCTAGGAAAGATAGTCAAATTTTATTTTAAATGAACAACTACTTTATTTTATAATAATCATTAGTTTCTAGACGGTGGACACCGGTCAAGAATTCAAGACGTTCACATATTCATATTAAACCCAGACTCAGTCAATTCAACCATTATTTCGACACATGCTGTCAATCGATTTTTCTTCTACCAGCGAAGATATTCTATTCGGTGAAATTACTTATACTTAGCTTACAAGTTACAAGGTCAACTAGCAACATATTATTTATTTATTTCACCACCACCACCAACGCTAACAGTTTGTGCACATACTCAAACCATCGGCCCCAGCCAATCTACATTAATTTTAGCAAATCTATATAGACAGGAAATGTTTATTAACACAATTTTGAAACATTTTCGAGAAGTTAAGAAGTTACATAAGATAGGAAATTGAGTTAGAAAATTATTATAAGCAATTGATAATCTCAGTTCAAGTGCACAGAAGATTTTTACAAACAGTTTAGTTTATAAAATCAACTAGCTAGCAGGATTATTTTGTACCATGAAACACTACCACCATGTGGAAACCCTCAAAGGAGCACCAAATCAATTAACCATATGGATCTCCTTTGTTTTTAGCATATATATATAGAGAGAGAGACGAAAAATGCATAAAATAGACACATTATATTATTCCCTTTCAAGTAGCATTAATAATTGCAAAATCGTCTCATTCGTCGTCGTCCTCCTCCTCTTCCTCTTCTTCCGCCTCCTCCTCATCCCCATCTTCATCTCCGTCTTCAGACGAGCCCGAGTCCGAATCCGAGTCATCATCACTACCACCACCACCCCCATTAATCTCATCGTGGATAATGATAAGGGCAACGATAAATGCATGATCAATGTTAGGATAAACTGTGACCATGAAACTGTCTTTTCCAAGCACGACACTTTGAACTGTTTCGCGTTTGTGCATCTGCATATATACAATTAATAACAATGGCAATAATTGATTAGATTATTAGTTAATTAATAATTAGCATTTCAAAGGCGTTTAATTAATTTTCTGTTATGTTAATATGCATAATATACAATTAATCGAAGTGATTAGTGATATATCTTACTTGGGCAACGATTGTAGAAGATTCTCCTAAATAAATGCAGCAAGAATATTCAGACCAGCTGCCTTTGACCTGAAAATCACTAACTTCTTCTTTTGTGTTTTTGGCCAAGAACACATCTAATTTGGTCTTGAATTGGATCAACGAAGATTTCTTTACAGTGAAGAGAAGATCTTTGCTTTCTGTGCTTTCTCCCTTAAATGCATGCCATCTGTTGTGTATAGTCCGTATCTGCATTTATAAATAAAATAATAATAAAAAAAACCCTTACTTGTATTTATGGGAGTGTGAGACTGTCTTATTCGAGATTTTTTTTTAAAGTATTATAAATGAGATAATGTATATCTAAAATAAATAGATTTTATAACATCTTGGAACCTCAAAAATTTGGTCAGTTTGTATTTCTTGAAAATTTAGGAAAATATACCATCTACATAAATTTATAATACATAGG
The DNA here is from genome assembly GCA_032871835.1 of Dipteronia dyeriana. Taxonomy (NCBI): domain Eukaryota; kingdom Viridiplantae; phylum Streptophyta; class Magnoliopsida; order Sapindales; family Sapindaceae; genus Dipteronia; species Dipteronia dyeriana. The sequence goes on along the minus strand of CM065299.1, from coordinate 15,372,606 downwards.
ACCGATTAGGTACTACGATGAGAAAATACAATGGCATTTATTGAATTAATATCGATATGTATACTATTAACACCCCCATTCTATATATAGGGAATTTTGTATAAAAACATATGGATGGGAATTTTTTATATATATATTGAATCGGGTCGGATAATCCGGATCCGAATTTGAATCTACATAATATATGCAAATGTACCTTTTTAGTGAAAGTGATAATAGTGTTTCCAGCGCCATCAAGCAAAACTTTCCTGGCATGAAGTGAAAAAAATTTCCCTTTGACTTTGTACATGGAATTGCCATGGATGTCTTTGACAGAGAATTTCCTACTACTCAAAAGCTTATTCGCAATCACAAGATCCAGAGGATAAGGAGTGCAAAACTCAGGTCCGACGATCGAAACGGGTGTTGAAGAATATGGTTCTTGACCGGGCACAGGCAATACTGCATATGGCGCTTGACCGGGTAATGCATATAGTGCTTGAAATGGCGGTGGAGGATACGGCGCTTGACCGGGAAGCAATGCATATGGTGGTGGATACTCTGCTTGACCACCGGGCGGCAATGGATATGGATGTGGTGATTCATTGGGCGTTGCATATGGATGTGGTGGTCGAATATTAGGCTGCTCCATTGAGAAATTGAGAAACTTTTATTAAGATGATGATTCTTATATAAGAATTAATGAGGGACTAGTTGTTTTTCCTTCTAATTGGATTTTCAAAACCGCTTTTTTCGCTATACTTGCAATATTTGACTTTGTAAATTAAGGAACTGGTGGCTCATATAGTCTCATAACATAATGAGATTTAGAGGACCTTTGGATTGAAAAATCTCGTGACACACACCAGTGTTACTAAATATGGTGCTTGGAATTTGTTCTCTCTTTTTTATCTTTTTTTCTTTTCAATTACAACCAATCATAATTTAACATTGAGAATGTGATTAAGTAATTGAATTTATTCTTATTTTTCCTAATAACAAGTCCAATTATTTATCAGCATTGGATGCGCTTTGCACCAAAGTAAAATCTCAAATTTCAAATCAATAGGGTAAGCAAAAGTGTCATCATAATTACTCAAAAATCAAAATTAAAGACATTTGAGAGCCACAAATGTTAACATATATGAATAACATATATCAATTTCTGATGATACATACATATAAGAGTAATTCTATAAAACCCAAATAATTAATCCAAATCTCTCCTCAAATGATATGACAAATGAGTTATCATCACCACACTCAACATTGGATGATGTAGTTAATGAAAAAATCAGTAACCACATCATTTGGACTAAAGTTTTGGATTGTCTGATATTAGTGAATATGTAATCGGATATCAACTGCAACCATTTCAAACTTGTAATACATCATAAACAAGCCAACATTTAAACAATAAGACAAGCCTTACATATATTTATTTCATGCATAGCCTGTACTGATTGGTACATGGATTTTTGACAATTAAGAAAACACACGTACACACAAGTGAAGTTTGAGGAGGAAAAGGATCACTCTTAGACTGGAATTTGGATCAATCAAGCGTAATAGTAGTTTCTTCTAAAATCTCAGCCGGTAATTCCATCAAGAATCACAATAACGGCGACTATGAATGCATAGTCGACGTTAGGATACACCGTCACCATGAACTTGTCCTTTCCGATCAAGATGCTTCGAATACCATGTTTATCTACACATCAACATGTCTTATAATTTCGAATTTTATAAACTTTTAAGGATCTTGTGACGGTAAAAACCACAAAAAAATAGAAGAAGCTTACTTGGGCAACAATTGTGTTGGATTCTCCGGCATAAACAGTACAAGATTGTTCCAACCAACTTCCTTTAACTTTGAAATCAGAACATTCGTTTATGTTTTGCTAAGTACACATTAAGTTCAGTCTTGAGCTAGATTATTGAAGATTTTTTAGCAGAAATATCATATCATCATAATTGGTACTATCTCTCCGAAATACTTCCCATCTATCATGAGCGGTAAGTATCTGCATCATTGAAACACCATAGTTTATCAAATATTTATAATGTCACGTCTACGTACATTAGAGATTAAAGATGTAGAAAACGGATAAAAACATGAGATAGACCTTCCGTTGAAGAGTAACAATGGGATTTCCGACATCATCAAATATTACTCGCCGGTCAGGAAAAAGTAATCCTTTAACTCTGAGGATGAGGTTGCCATTGGTATCGTTCACATCGAAGTTGCCACCGGTTATGGACAAAACTTGTTTCTGTATCGCAAGATCGAGAGGCTGAGGAACACAAAACTGAGGACCGATAACTGAAACAGTATTGGTTGGTTGTGGATTATTGTAAGTGATCATCAATTGAGCCATATTGAAAGAAGATTGATTGATGGAATAAGAATTGGTAGTTTAAGATCTTATTTTGCTATGATTTTTTATGGAAACTGAAGCTCTTATTTATACATGATTAAAGGGTTTCTGTTGGATGAGATTTTGGTCGATATTTATTCCTCTCTAGAATCATATTCCATTTAATTGTTTCAATTCTAACACAAAAACCGAAGAACCCTATTCCATTCAAACGTTTTCCACAAGATATAATGATTCATTTTAGAAAATGAAAACTTGGACCAATTCCTTTCTAGTTAATTGGATCATTTGGATAAAATGTGGATTGATAGAAAAGTACACTCCTTTATTCTGACAATTTCAAGTTTGATCGTGTCGTTACTCGTTACACCACATTCGGTAAAATCAGAAGCGGCAAGAGCAAGCCATGGAAACCTTAAAACAAGTACCATATTTTATTACGCATAAGGAAATCAAGATACACATAATCTACATGTTTGGAAACAAAAAACTCAAACAAAGTAATATTGCATCTAAGAGCCAATACCACTCAGATCGATTCAACCTGAACCTGAACCCGAATCTTCTTTGTTAATTACATCAAGAATCACGATAAGAACGATAATGAATGCATAATCGATGTTAGGATACACTGTCACCGTGAACTTGTCCTTCCCAATCAAGAAGCTCTGAACAATATGCTTCTTGTGCATCTGTAAATTCAGTGACCAATGAAATCAGTTTGTTATACATTAAGATATATGATACATCTATACCATCGCTTCATGTGGCTTGTGTAAAAGTACTCATTTAACTAACAATATCCTGGGTTCGAATATATCTTCCATTGAAAAGTGAAAATAAAATAAAAAATATAAGAATTAAGAATCCGTTCCTTCTGAATACAATTCATGAAAGGGATCCCAAATCCCAATTCCCACCACATAAATTTTGTTGGATAATCAAGAATCTCCTTAGCTAGAATATTCGTTCTCAAAAAAATATGAGTAATATTTATTCACTTTCAATGGAAGATCAGTTAATTTTTCTCCAAAAATAAATATTTGAATTCTACCAGAAAAAAACCTGTGATTGGTAACTAATCACAAACAAAAGCATATATATTTCTAACTTGATAAGATATAAATCATTATCTTCTATAAGTATATCAATTGTTTTTTAGTGCTATTTTAAAGTAGAAAAACAGAAAAAAAAAAGATTCTTACTTGGGCAACAATTGTATCAGATTCCCCAGCATAAACAACACAAAACCAGCTTCCTTTTATAGAAACAACTGATATTGTATAAAAATGGTTGTGTTTTCATTGGTCAGATGGCTTGTTATATACAAGTCACAACTCAATCATCTCATATCAATTGTATCCTATAATTGTGGACAATATCAAGGTAAGTGATTACTGTTAATTACATCAGATGCATAAGGAATGGATCGATATTCAACCATGATTGCCCAAGAATGGTGCCTAGGATATCTCTCTATCATGCCCCTGCAAGATGGAGCATCCACCTCGAATTTACGATGATGCAAGAACTGTTTTCGAGGAAGGGCTTTGGTGAGTGATTCCGCCAATTGATTATTAGTGTGAACAGGAGAAACACGTAATCGATGATTAGCAACTTGGTCACGAAAAAGTGAAAATCAATAGTAATGTGCTTCATTCGTGAGTGGAACACTGGATTTTTACACAAGTATATAGCACCAATATTGTCACAGTAAATTGTAGGTACTGCAATAGGTGGAGCATGTAATTCTTGGAGCAGATTCGTGATCCAGTTTAGTTCAGCAGCTGTCGAGGCTATGGCACGATACTTGACTTCAGTAGATGAACGAGCAACGGTACATTGCTTTTTGGAAACCCAACTAATTGGTGAGGCACCAAGGAACACGACATACGTTGATGTGGAAGTGAGATAATCAATGTTCCCTACCCAATCAGAGTCGGAAAAGGTATGGAGTTACGGGCGCAATTCTTTGCAAAGAAAAATCCCATGATCAAGAGTTCCCTTGAGGTATCGTAGCAGATGCTTGACAGCAGCCCAATGTTGAGAAGTAGGACAGTACATGAACTGTGACAATCTATTGACTGCAAAGGAGATATCAGGCTTTGTTAAGGACAAATACTGTAGGGATCCTGAAACTTGTCAAAACTGAGTAGAGTCATGGTATGGGCTGCCGTCGTTGAGTGTTAGAGACTCAATTATGGATAGGGGAGTGGTAACTTCTTTGACATCAGCCATGTTTGTCTTGTGTAGAATATCAAGTATATATTTTCGTTGTGATAGGAACAAACCGGTTGGAGTTATACGAGCTTCAACATAAAAAAAATAGGACAAGGGGTCAAGATCCTTCAGGGAGAATTGGTTGGCCATCGATCAATGACGCTGGATTGAGGCTGAATTGTGATCGGAGCGATTTATATACCTTTTGAGGTCCCCATTTTCTAGCTTTTGTTCTTGTTTTCGAATATATTTTGGTATTTGATGTGTTTGTGAGCCTTGTGTAGGTACATGTTCCCTACGGAAGGTATTTGAGCTTAATTGAAGAGTTTTGGAGGTTAAATGACAGAATTTGGAATAGCTTATGCAGACACCCCAACTTTAGAAGTTCATATCTCTTTCCTCCGATCGAACTCTCCCATAACCACTTTTTGGAAAGCCCCGAAGGTCTTCTTTCCAATGCACTTTACAGATTGTGATTTTGAGATTTCTAGAGAAAGTTATGACTGTTTTCGTAATGGTGCGCAGAGAAGTGCGTACGCAACCGCGCGAGACCAAGTTGCGTACCACGTTTTTGGGCAGCAAGCTCCAAAAAGTGATGTGCGGTGCGCTGTGTTGATACGTACAGCATATCGTACCGTACATCTGGGCATAAATACGTTTTTCAACCATTTTCAAAGGGATATTCCTATCTTTTCACCCAAAAGTCTTGCCCTAACCTCCCACACTATAAATACCCCATTTTCTCCTCATTCTTGAGAGATCTCTTCCCCTATTCTCTCCCCATTTCTCATGCCTAAACTCTCATTCTCTTCATCTTTTTCATAATTCTTCATACTTCTTCATCTTCTTCACTAAGAAAGGAGAGATTTAAGCTCCCATGGAGGATTTTCCTCCATGGGAGTTCACCATACATCTTCACCACCCTTTTTCACTTCCTCCATCACAATTTAGAGTAGATTGCAAGGAGAATAGGAGGGGACTATGGCCAATTTCGAGCTAGGCATGGAAATGAGTTCTTGGAGGGTTTTTTTTCAAGGGTTGTAACTTCTTTTACTCATTCTCTTTGTATTTTGTTGTCTTTGATGTGTAACACTGAATTTGGGAATTTTTAAACCTTTCACATGTGCTATATATGTATTTTTGTACTTAAATTCATTTGGGTTTTTATTTTGCTCTTTGATATATGTGTTTTTATGCTCTTAATATGATATGTATGTGTACGAATTGTTAGAAATCAATATGTGTCCATGATTGAGTTTACGAGTAGTTGTAATTTAGAGTAGAAATTAAATACTCATGATTGTTGATTGATTGATGGATGACTTAAAATTCCATGTATTGAGTAATTTGAGTAATAGGGATTCTAGCCCCAAAAAGTAGAAAATGTTTCAGTTCAGGTTTTTAGTTGCTAAATTGACCTTGGTTCATATCCTTGTTCTTAATAGGTCTTTGTATTAAGACACGATTATCCATCCACATGACAGGATTGAGTGATGAATTGATTGTGGGAAAATTCCTTAATCAAGAGGATGAACCTTTAATCTAAATTGAATATTCTTAATGATATAACAATCACATTGTTGCATGTAGTTATTAGGTAAACTTGTTTCCCATGTTTAGCCATCTTAGGGAGTTGACTAAACCGAATATTTGACCTAGAAGTAATGACCACCAACATTTCTTTTGTGCTTGTGTAGTTATATGGATGTTTTGAATGCTTAAAGCTTTTGCTTAATTTATCACATTGTAATTGATCCATGGTTAGATGCTATGTACCGAGAGGAGATGCGTTTGACAGTGCTTAGATAAACATTTACTATGTTTGTCTAGAAAGTGCTAGAACCACTAGGCTAGCGTATAAGGTTCGATTTGTATTCCACGTGCTTAATGGGTTCATATATATTGTCCGGATTGCTTGAGAGAGATTTCGGGTATATATGGATACTATCTCTAAGACATCGAGAGAGATTATAGATTAATTAAGAGGATACGAGCCTATGATATACTTGCACATTTGAGGATTAGGTGAGTCTAGAACGTAATTAGGAGGATTGTCACGGTTGAGTCGTTTCCTTAGTGTAACCACATTTCATGCATATCTCCATTCCATCTATCATTGTATATATTATTTACATAATTTATTTAGTTATATTATTATTCACTTTTACGCACACGCAACACACGAGTCCGCTCGGAGTGTTGTAATAATAGCTAGAACTAGAGACGGTCGGTGAATCCCACTTCCCTGTGGATCAATCCCTTGCTTGCCGCTGTGCTAGTCTCTGTGACTTGCGCCCTTGCGAGGCCGAAGTTAAATGTTTATATTTGATGACACTGCAACGACGTGTCCCGATCAAATTGGCACCGATGCGGGTGAGGTAACGCATTCATTGATTGTTGATAGTTATAGCTTCTATTTTACAGATTTTTATTGCTTTGCGGAATAGATTGTTATGTTAAAAATAAGCATCTCTTTTACTCATGTCTTTCATTGTGTACACAACAATGTTTAGGCTAGGTTATGGAGTTGTTAGTCGTGTTTTGTTATTTTATTTATAGCATATGCATTTGATTGCTTTTTGAGTTGTGCTTGAACAAGGAATAGAAACTATCAGGTTGGAAAGACCACATGACTCTTGAGAGCTAGATGTGCATCTATTGCATCGCAACAACTCTCCAAGTGAAACGGCAACGCCACAAAGGCCATGTGGCTTCAGCCACAAGAGGTTTCCTCTAAATTTTGAGCTTTAATTTGAGTGCTTGTAGAGTAGTTGTTGACTTGGACGGGAACCGCCCATGCGTTTAATGTTAGGAATGCTATGCTTATTTTCTTTTATTTTCATTTATGTTTAGATATAAGAGTGGATTTGTGTTGTGCTTAGATCTTAAGGTGTTTGTTTTAGACAATTTTCAAATCTATGAAAAAAATGACCTATTTTGAATATTCTTGAGGTAAATGTTTCTTTAAAACTGTACTAATATGTGAAGAAATTAATTTTTCTGCCAGCGTTGTGTTCTTCGATTTTTTGTTACAATTCTGAATATATAAAGAACGTAAAATTCTAGGTGGTGGTTTAAAAGTTATGATCATTTCTTCGATCAAAGGTCAAGGGCGATGCCCTGTTTTTTGAAACTGCACATACACTGTTTTCATCGTCCATTTTCACACTTTTTTTATTCGAATTTTGAAATATTTTCTAAATAAAAAGTGTGTATTTATATGTCTAATTGATTGTGTTAAAATTTTATCAAATGATATTAAGTTATTTTAAAGATACGTACCAAAGAGTGGACAATAGACGAACTTGAATTTCGACAGTTTTTGAAATTTTTGGCCTCCATGTTGAGTTGCTTTCTTTTATGTGCCGGTAGAGATATGCATAGTATGCTTTTAGCTCCGTGCATCACTTAAATTTGCTTATACAATGCCAATCTTTTGATGTTGAGGTGGATAGAACTCTTTGCTTGTTTAGCTTAGAAAAATAGTGGAGACTACCCGTGAGCTACACTTAAGCCTAAAAAGCGAAATTTGTGGGTTTTTATTTCTACTCTTTAAACACTTTCCAATTTTGTTCTTAACTGTGATCTCATTGTACTTTAAATTTGCATTGATTGCCATAGAACTTTATCATGTGGACTGCTTGTTGAGATTTATATTCCCTTGTTAGATGGACTTTTAGAAATGATTTTGGATTTGAGTGTGTTCTTAAACTCCATAAATAGCCCACACACTCCCACGTCCCTATGTGTGCTTACATTGTAAAAATTTGAGGCCAAACAATAAACCTACATACACCTTCCAATTCAAACACAAGTCATACCCTTGTTATTGATCATGTTAAGGTGTATAGCTTAGAGAAGTTATATTTTTCTCTAAATTTTATAAATGTGTACTTAATCAATTATGTGTAAATGTGCAAAGGCAAGGGCTAAAAAAAAATAGAAAGAAAAGAAAATAAGTGTGAGTTATTAACACTTAAGCCTTCAAGTTCTTCAAATGTAAAGTTACCCACCAATGAGTACAAGTGTAGAACAAATGTGCAATGTAAAGTTTAGTGCCTAGTCACTTGTGATGTAATGTGTTTTAGAGCTAACTAAAGTGTTGTAATATGTATAAACACTTTGGCATGATTAGTAACTTTATCCTTCTCGCTCTTACCACATCTTCCATCCCATACACCACCACAAATCACCTTGGCCCCAATACAAGTGAGGGAAAAGCAATTTGATCTCTTAGAAAGTCTATATTGGGAATATGACTCAATGCATGCTCTTTCCACGTCCATGACATTTCAATTCCTTCCATGAGATCTATCACTATAAAATGTGCTTCATTGATTATACTCATATGCGATATATTAGATTCCATGAACATAACTTCCAAATCGTATGTGTTTGCTAGAGAGAGATTGCCTAGGTTCTGAGTGAAAAAATCAGACTGAAATCCCGTGAGGATTAGAGTCGAGGCAAATTTTATCTTGAGCATTCGAGTGTTTTTGTTTTGTAAACCAAAAGCATCCTAAGTATTGGCATACTTGCATTGTGTGAAGCATTGTTATTGTTTGGTATATTAGAGATACTAGCATGCATGTATTCTTTATTTGGTATGTTTGGATTACATCTCAACTTTCTTACAAAGTAATACGTTTGTGGGTGTTCGTATCTGTAAGCCCTCAGAAGACAAAACATCTCCATCTAGGGAACGCCTAGTGGTTAAAAGGCTTGTGGCATGCTAAGTGTCATCGTGTTTCCTACGAAAGTGGACTAGACTAGCTTAGTTTTTAATTACGTTTATTTAGTTTTGCTTGAGGACGAGCAAAAGATAGGCTTGAGGGTATTGATCGGAGCGATTTATATACCTTTTGAAGTCCCCATTTTCTAGCTTTTGTTCTTGTTTTCGAGTATATTTTGGTATTTGATGTGTTTGTGAGCCTTGTGTAGGTACATGTTCCCTACGGAAGGTATTTGAGCTTAATTGAAGAGTGTTGGAGGTTAAAGGACAGAATTTGGAATAGCTTGTACAGATACCCCAATTTCGGAAGATGATATCTCTCTTCTCCGATCGAAATAAATCGCCCATAACCACTTTTTGAAAAGCCCCGGAGGTCTTCTTTCTAATTCACTTTACAGATCGCAATATGAGATTTTTAGAGAAAGTTATGACTGTTTTCGTAATAGTGCACATAGAAGTGCGGTACGCAATCGCGCGAGACCAAGTTGCGTACTGCGTTTTGTACCGCGTTTTTGGGCAGCAAGCTCTAAAAAGTGATGTGTGGTACGCTGTGTTGATGCGTACAACACATCGTACCGTACATCTGGGCATAAATGCATTTTTCAGCCATTTTCAGAGGGGTATTCTTGTCTTTTCACCTAAAAGTCTTGCCCTAACCTCCCACACTATAAATACCTCATTTTCTCCTCATTCTTGAGAGCTCTCTTCCCCTATTTTCCCTTTTAACGTCTCTTCTCTTCTTCTTCCATTTTCTTTCATCTTCTGCTTCCATGGAGGTTTTTCCTCCATGGGAGCTCACCATACACCTCCACCTCACCACTACACACTTCCTCCATCAATCTTAGAGTAGATTACAAAGAAATTAGGAGCCAAATTCGAGCTAGGAAGGCAAGAAGCATCTTTGGAGGACTTGTCTTCAATGGTTTGCTCTTATTTGCTCATTTCTTTGTATTTCTTATTGTCTTTGATGTGTATGGGAATTCGTAAACCTTTCACATGTGCTATATATGTATTTTTGTACTTAAATTCATTTGGGTTTTTATTTTGCTATTTGATATATGTGTTTTTATGCTCTTAATATGATATGTATGTGTACGAATTGTTAGAAATCAATGTGTCCATGATTGGGTTTAGGAGTAGTTGTAATTTAGAGTAGAAATTAGATACCCATGATTGTTGATTGATTGATGGATGACTTGAAATTCCATGTATTGAGTAATTTGAGTAATAGGGATTCTAGCCCCAAAGAGTAGAAAATGTTTCAGTTCAGACTTTTAGTTGCTTAATTGACCTTGGTTCATATCCTTGTTCTTAATAGGTCTTTGTATTAAGACACGATTATCCATTCACGTGACATGATTGGGTGATGAATTGATTGTGGAAAAATTCTTTAATCAAGAGGATGAACCTTTAATCTAAATTGAATGTTCTTAATGATATAACAATCACATTGTTACATGTAGCTGTTATGTAAACTTGTTTCCCATGTTTAGCCATCGTAGGGAGTTGACTAAACCGAATTTTTGACATAGAAGTAATGACCACCGACATTTCTTTTGTGCATGTGTAGTTATATGGATGTTTTGAATGCTTAAAGCTTTTGCTTAATTGATCGCTTTGTAATTGATCCATGGTTAGATGCTATGTACCGAAAAGAGACGCGTTTGACAATGCTTAGATAAACATTTACTATGCTTGACTAGAAAGTGCTAGAACAACTAGTCTAGTGTATATGGTTCGATTTGTATTTCACGTGCTTAATGGGTTTATATATATATATATATATATATTGTCCGGATTGCTCGAGAGAGATTTCGGGTATATATGGATACTATCTCTAAGACATCGAGAGAGATTAGAGATTAATTAGGGGATACGAACCTATGTATATTTGCACATTTGAGGATTATGTGAGTCTAGAACGAAATTAAGAGGATTGTCACGGTTGAGTCGTTTCCTTAGTGTAACCACATTTCATGCATATCTCCATTCCATCTATCATTGTATACATTATTTACATAAGTTATTTAGTTATATTATTATTCACTTTTCCGCATATGCAACACACGAGTTCGCTCAGAGTGTTTTAATAATAGCTAGAATTAGAGACGATCAGTGAATCCCACCTCCCCGTGGATCGATCCCTTGCTTGCCGCTGTGCTAGTCTCTATGACTTGTACCCTTGCGAGGCTGAACTTAAATGTTCATATTTGACGACACTGCAATGACGTGTCCCGTCAAATTGAAAAAAAAAGAGAAGTTTGACTAGCATAGCGGTAAGCAAGGGATCGATACATAGGGAGGTGGGATTCAGTGATCGTCTCTGTGACTTGCACCCTTGCGAGACCGAACTTAAATGTTTTTATTTGATGACACTGTAACGACGTGTCCCGATCAAATTGCTCGTAATGATGATGTCGTCAACATACACAAGCAAATAGAGTGTGGTTCGTCCATTGTGAAAGATAATCAGAGAATTGTCTGATTTTGAGTTCATAAATTTGTGAAGAAGTAGGAAGCTATGCAATTCTTGATGCCAAGCCCGGAGAGCCTGACGGAGACCATATATGGATTTGCATAACTTCCAAACATGAGTAGGAAATTGTGGATGAGTGAAGCCTTGAGGTTGCTGCATGTAAACATTGTCAGAAAGAGTGCCCTGCAAAAAGGCATTTTTAACGTCCAATTGTCGCAAGTCCCATCCGTAAGAGACCTCTAAACTTAAGATAAGGTGAATTGTTGTTGGTTTTACAACCGGACTAAATGTATCAGTGTAACTGATTCCAAGACATTGATGGAATCCCTTGGCAACTAAGTGATTCTTATAACGGGCAACAATGCCATTATGGTTCCACTTAATCTTAAATATCCATTTGCACCGAATGATGTTTTATGTATGGTGATGAGGTACTAGAGTCCATGTGGAATTTTTGAGGAGGGCATCATACTCATCACTCATTGCCTTATTCCATTAAGGATTTTTTTTTGCCTATCGGTAAGTTACGGGTTAACGAGGTTCATCGGTTTTAGTGGTGGTGGTATGAAGGTCAAGTATTTTTCTTGACTTGAAGGTATCGTGTTGAGATCTGTTGAGATCTGGTGGTCATTTTTGGTGGTACGGGTGATTTTTGTTGAGTAATCTATGAGTGAGAGATATAAGGAGAGGAGTCAGTACTTACTTGTTTTGTCGATTAGGCTAATGGGCTAGGTAGACATCGTGACATGATGATCCATTTGTTCATCAACACCATGATTGTAGGAGTGTGTGTTGGTGGGGACAGTTGGTAGAGAGGAACCTGATTGTATGAGATTTATTATAGATTGGGAAGGATAGAGTGCTTGATTACAAGTGAAAGACTCTGAGGGTATTGGCTCGAGATTTGTGGGAAGATTAGAGAGATTTGAGGGACACAATTGATGTAGATATTCTGAGTCGATTCGTGGTTCATGTATGGAAAGGTTTTGGAAGGGAAATTAAGACTCAATAAAAATGATATGACGTGTGATAAATATTTTGGATGTGGATGGGTCAAAACAGATATAGGAATTATGAGAGAGTGAATAACCAAGAAATGTGCATGTTGTTTTTATCATGGAGCTAGTTTATGAGCGGAATAGGGACAGAGTCAAGGATAACACAAACAACCAAATACTTTTAATTTGTGATAATTTGGTTGCTTGTGAAATATTTTTTCGAACAGAGATTGAGACTTAAGAACATACGATTGATAAGATAGGTGGCTGTTTGGAACACTACAGACTAAAACCGTAAAGGTAGTGAGGCTTGATGAAGTAAGGTAAGACTAATTTCAACTAAATGCCCATGCTTTCTTTCAACTGATCCCACTAATTGAGAAGTGTTTGGAAGAAACGTGAGATGCTGAATACCAAAGTTAGAAAGGTGATGAGCCAAGCTTTGATATTTGCCACCTCCGTTAGAATAGATTGTTTTTATTTTCAGTGTAAAAAAGTTTTGACTAATTTCTTGAATTTGTCAAATATAAGGGGGATATCAGATTTGTGTTTGATAGGATAAACCCGGGTATATTTTGTAAAGTAATCCACAAAAATTATATAGTACCGAAAATTGTCATAAGAAATGATTGGAGATGACCCCCAAACGTCGGTATATAAAATTTCTAATAGAGAATTACATGACACACTTGTTAAGGTAAACGATAATCAATGGCTTTTATTACAAATACATGAATCACAATGACTAGAGAGGGACTTAGATACAGGTAGAGAGAAAATAGACACTAACTTTTTTTTGAATGTTTTCGAGGGTCGGCCTAAACAACGATGCCATAGGTTGGCAGTGGCAGGTTGGTTGTGTAAATTCGTGTTTTATAAAAACAATACTCGTAAGTGCATGAATCATAAAGAATCGTACGGTGACAATTAAGGATCATTTGCACGAGGAAAAGAGATTTATTGGTTGAAAACTAATCCTAATTGAAGCTAAGTTTAAAGGTAACCGAGAGATTATTTATTGAATGATTAAAAACTAAAACTAAAACTAAATTAAATTAAACTAATTAAAGCCATTGAGAAAATTGAATTTGTGATCAAGAGAGAAAGAACTAGGTCATCAATGATCCCCAATCATGAACACTCAATGCATGGATTAATTTATAAACAAGATTCAATCAATTCTTGGGTTCATTCTTTGCCTTTAATGTGACTATTACCGTATGATCGCAGGATGAGTCAAGTATTCCCAACCACTATTCACCATTGGTCTATGTTGTGAACCAATATCAGAAACCCATTAAGCATAAGAAATAAGAACCAAATTCTATACTTTGCTTGGCCTATGCAAAAGATAAAATTCATTCATTCAAAAGAGCATTAATCAAGGTTAGGTTTGGTTTATACTCTAACCCTAATTCTCAGATAGTTTTAACCCTAAAATCATGCCAAATAATTATCCACCCTTAGTCTATGGTGTGAATAAATATTCAAACTAACGATGATTAAGCAATTATGAACAATGAACAAATCAAGAATTGAATTGATGAAATAATATTATTAATCCAAACGTGAGCATTCATAAAAGGTTCATATTGATTTCATAGTTATGAAATTAGTTACACATGGTGAAAAACGAAAGACAAAATAAAGAAAAGGTAAAACCCATTGATGTCAGGTCTTCAATTGAAATCTTCTTCGTCTTCGAATATTCGGATGTGCAAGGTGGTTGAAAGAATTGTGTTGGATCTGGAAGTAAGGAAAAGTTGCCGTAGGCTGGAATATGTGTCCCTTGAAAAATAAAAAATAAAAGATGTATATATAGGTGTTAACAACCTTTTTTGGCTAGGGTCCAAAGAAGAATTTTCCACCTTCCAGCCTTCAAGCAGGGGTCCAAATCTGGATCTACGTAGCGAGGTATCGAGGTCCTCTAGGTCGAGGTACCTTACGACCTCACAGAAGTAGGGCGAGGTAGTCAACACCTTGCATGCATTCAGGCTCTCCAATTAAAGCCCGCTACCCCGCCAGGAATCCTGTATAAATAGGTCGAGCTCCACGATAAAGCTCGACATAGCTAATTCAATCTCCTAGCTACAAGGTTGGAACCCTATGGGATATTTCACCCCTAGAATGGTTAACACAAGCTCTCGGGGATGACCAGCAAGATCGATCTAGCTCCTTGACAATCGAGAGGTCCCCTGGAAATCCCTTCAGTGTACTGGAACCTAGGGTACCTCACCCTCGAGAAATATCAAGCGTCACCTCTTGTAACCTCCATAAAGTACCTCTCTAAAGTGACATACGAAACTAGAGCTCTCCTCCAAATAGTGTAGGAAGAGAGGATTGACCATCATGACACTTACGATACCATTAATGAGGTCAAACCGTAGTAATGGAGGTAGTCAACCCTATTAATGAGGTCAAACCATATTAATGGAGGTAGTAAACCCTATTAATGAGATCAAACCGTATTAATGGAGGTAGTTAACCGTATTAATGGAGGTAGTCAACCCTATTAATGAGGTCAACCGTATTAATGGAGGCAATCACCCCTATTAATGATATAGTCGACGCCATTAATGAGAGAATATTCAACTCTTTAATGACCATCATTAGTGAAAGAGTTCAAAGAGAAAACAATCACATTTTCTCCAAGATATTAGCTACAAGTTGATTCTTTAGGGATTAAATGAAGAATCGTATTCGATAAGGAAATGAGACTAATTCAAGAATCCTCATCTTGCACGCCAAGTTAATTACACCATGTATAAATAGACCTCAACATGCACGTTGAGGGGGATGAGAGATTCAACAAAGAAATCGCCTACGAGGTGAAATGATATGCACAAGTCGACTCCCGAAATACGAGATATTCGACACTTGATATACGATCCACTACACATCTCATCTTTGGTCCAGAAATGGACAAACCAGAGAAAAACCTACGTAGTACGCCTAGATTCACCCTACATGATCATTGTATGTGTTACCTTTACTTGGAATAAACCGGTATCGGTCTACATTCGACCACCATTGTAAGCTCCCCGGAGCGAGTACGTTGTATTATTTCACCAATGTTGTAAGCTCCCCGGAGCATTCTTTGATATATACACTAGGAAGGGTATTCCTCCTTCCTCCGGATACTGCCTGAGGGGTTTTCTACATGTGATCATTCGTGATGCTTTTTCCCCCTGGCCAGTCCACCTCCCTCTATAAAAGACTTGTGTTTTTCCTATTATCTACTGTATTATGCATGTGTGTATGCGGGCTAGGTACCGACCCCATCGGTCCTAGCTCTCTATTCCTTTTTATATGAGATCGGGAAACTACAACGAAGATCTAGGAAACCGGATCTAGCTCCTACCCCACTGGACCTAGCACTTTTGTTCTTTATATCTACTTGCCAGGTCGCATGTCGAGATAGGGAGAAACCACCCTGACCCGTTTGAAGGAAGTCAAGAAGCTCTCTTACGATTTCCCTATGGAAGCAGGTATGGATCTGGCACAGAAGCTAGGAAAGCCTTCCTCCTTAATCGCCGTAGGTCGGGGAACTATAAGAAGAAATCAGGGTCTAGAATCGGGCTCTAGGTATCAAGATGAGCTCCGACCCCGATCGAGGCCAAGACCAGGGAATAAGGACCAGGATCAACCCCTTCACACCAGTAAGGGAACCTCGAGCGCCCCTCATCTCCTACCTACCACGAAGACCGATGGGTGGGATGACTCGTCTCCTACCTACCACGAAGCCCGACAGGTGGGATGACTCCTCTCCTACCTACCACTCCATCCTCTATATTCATACAAGATCTCTCCAAGGTTCGAGGTATCTACCCCGACCGTGACCTCCGAGGTAGCGGTCTCAAGGGTGTTAGCTGTAATTCCTCACCTGAGCGAATTTTCCATTAACAATAGGTTCTCTCCAAAATAGGGTTTCAGAATTCCCTAGAAAACAAGGAACATGCCCTACAGCTCCCTATATTGCGGTACAGGTAAATTGAATAGGCCGCGACACATAAAGCATTGTGCTCTCTGGACAGTTACACGGTACAGACCGCTGTGGAGACACGTTTTTAGACCACGACATAGACCACAACAATTAAAGATGGCACAACTGGGCTTCTTCGCTCAACACACTACGGTGGAGGCTATGTTTGGGCAGCGGCACTTGACAGAATTACCTAATTTCGTCAAAAATTCTCCAAACACAACATTTAGAACCAATGTTTTGAAAAATGCTCAAACATACAAATTAAATACCTAAAAGGCTCAAGAAACAAACAATTGATTGGAGGAATGATGATTTACAACATATACAAATAGTTACTGATCACAATTGTGGTGGCTATGTATACATTTGGAACAGATGCATAGGATGGTGATGATGACATAGACATCCACTCATAGACATTGTCCCTATTCTCACCTCACACCAAGGATGTGAAGGGAAAAGAACGGTTCAAAACGTAACGGAAGCGTGATAAAAACAAAAATTAGGGTTTGCGTATATAAATTTATTTTCCCTTTATGCAATGAGAACCTTAACCCTAGATTAATTGATATATATATATAAAAGTATCGTACCTTTTCCTCGTGACGATTGAACAAGTGCCGAATTGATTCCGCAAGATCTTCCAATCCAATCACGAACGTGAATCACCTTGGAGTGTGGGCTCCCTTTCTTTAAATTGTATACCTGAGGATGAAGACAAAACAAAATCTTTTCTTTGTTAGTTACAAATATCATATAAGAGAAAAATCCAAGAACGTCCGGTCACTTATGAATTATCAATCAATTTGATTAAAACTCGCGTGAACCTTGATTTGATGTTGTACACAAAACCCTTTTGATGTAAAGGATATTAGTATACTATCGAAAATAAAAATGTTCCCCTTTTTTCTCTACTTGGCCTAATTCACACACTATTGTTTAGAGATGATCGAATTTTGTCTAGAGTAAAATCAGATTTTTCTCCCTCAAAATTCCTATGATGGCCGAATTCTTCTCTTAGAAAAATAAGGTTGGCCGAAATTCACCTCTTATTGCCTTAGGGCTGGCCGAATTTCTTACTTGATTTGCAAGAATCCTTTCCTTAGGTGGATTTATTTGGTAGTTAGAAACCTTATCTAAAAGGAAATCTATCCTCTCCCATATTGCATATGTGTTGACCGAATTTTACCTCTTTGATGTAGATTAGGAGAGTTTATTCTTTCCTAAGAAGGATTACTTGATGGACAAGAATCCTATCCTTAGGTAGATTAACTTGGTGGTTAAGAATCCTTTTTAAAGAAGAATTCTACCACTAAGTAGTTTTACTTGGTGACCAAGAATTCTTTTCCAAAAAGAATTCTTTCCTACACCAAGACTCCTAATCCAATTCAATAGTGTATTTGTAACCATATTAAAGACTTCCTAATTTGATTAGATAAATAATTAATTTTATTTATCTAGTTATCAAATATATTCTTTAACATTGACTATACTACCAACAATAGTATAGTTTTAGGAGACCATCTCCTACTAGAAAAAAGATTTTAATATTTAATTAAATAATTAATTAATCAACAAATTAAATAATTTCTATTTAATTAAATAATAAAATAAAATAATATATTTAAGCTATTTCTTAATGGCCTTTGCCGCCCATACCATATATAAGGGCCATATATTATTTTTCTTATTTTATTAAATCCATTGGATCTTAATAAAAAGTCCACATGTGAACTAGACCTATTCTTACAAAAAGAAACAAGTTCTCATGCCTTATTACAATTCTAGATGGACCCCTAAATTGGTCCGGTAGAATATATCAAGTGATCCATGCTAGTTCGTGTGGATTGGGGATCTTGGCGGGCTATCTAAATTTAAGCTCTAATAGATACAACCCAATCACAATCAATAAATGATTCACTTAGGTTCGATATATTTAATTTTAGTTCATTCCACTAAATAACTAAAATTGAACTCTTAAATAAAGATGGAATAAGTTGATGTTACTCATTCATACCCTAGACAACCTTATTGGAGTGTATCCTCGTGAAGAATACCAGTAATCGCTATGAGCTCATAGACCGCCTATAGCTCTCCAAGTTACCATATTTACTCATATTTACGCATATTACCACATTTTGAACTTGGATATTTTGACATGTCCAGAAACCATGTTTCAATAGACACTATTGAAAACTTAACGTTAAGATTTAATATCCAATACCTCAAAACATCCATATGATGGTATTCTACTCTCATTCAATAAATGGAACCACGATGTCCATATCTATAAATGAAGTCCTCTATCGATTAACAAATGAATACCACCAAACTATCGAGGATAGACTATGCTATATAATCGTACTCATTGATAGCTCAAATGATAACACTTGCAACCATAATTCCATCATTTATCTCAGGATTGAGATAGACTCTCCAATTATCTTCAAATGAAAACTTTTATCCATTGACGGTTCTAGATAAAGTATTTCATTTTGATCCTATTCAATGCACCTAGTGCACTAGATTCTTTTGCCCAAACGACACCACACTTTGATGATTTTAGACTCATCATAACACATTTGATCCCACTCAAATGCTAGCAAAAGAATCTACAACTTTGACAAGATAAATGTGCCCAACCTTCTATCTTAAGTTGTGAATATTATTCAAAACTAACTAAAAAATTGTGTCTACCTCATACATATCTAGATGTATGAACAATTTTTCTTTTCTCATAGTCTTTTGACCTTATGATTATTAACTTTTGACAATTATAATAATTAAACTATAAATGCTATAAGATTTGTTAAACTAGAAATAACTTTATTCATATGAAAAGATTGTTAAATACAATATTACACTCTTGCTATCGAGCATAATCCTAACAGGATGCCCCCGTACTCAAATCCTTCATAACAAAAGAGTCAGGAAAGAATTCAACAAATGTGGCATTTTGTTTGCAAAATCGTGAAACAGAAAGCAAATTCTTTTTGATATGAGGAGCACACATCACATTATTAAGATAAAATGAGATATTTGAAGATGTAAGTTTTATGAAACCAATATGAGATATTGGAATACTGTTACCGTCGCTAACCATTATGTCTTCATTCCCATTGTAATAAGAGTGAACAGAGAGATTTTACAAGTCTGAGGTAATGTGATGGGATGTACTAGAGTCGATTAGCCAATTGTTGCGGTTATAGTACTGATTTGTGGTCGAGAGATTCGCTTGTGGCTAGTAGGGATTGTAATTTGGCTTTGCTAGAGAACGATAAACCTTTACGGTGTGCCTAATTTTAGCACATAATTAACATATTGGCTTGGTTTGTCAATGGTTAATGTTTGGTCACCAGGATTGATGTTGTGATTTTCTTGCTGGAGCAAAATTCCCCAATGTGTTATAGGAAAATTTCTATTAAGAGAGGGGTGTGAAGGGTTATGATACCCTTGATTTCCTGAGTTGGTCTGCGTATTCTCTGAGAACGACCTGTTGCCATAATTATTGTTTCCCATTCTATTGTTTTGAGGATTTTCGGGACCTGACTTGTTTTTGTTGTAGTTGGGTTAATGATGATTGTACTGGGCAGTGATTGGTGTTGTCAATTTTTTCCCTTCTTCTCGTTTTAGAAATGTTTCGTGATCTAGAAGCTTATCATGAAGCTCTTCGAATGTCATAACTGTTTCTCTTGTTCATATTGTTGCATTCAGTTCTTTATAATCATTACTGAGGCCATGGAGGGTGTGAACAACGATCTCAGCGTTACTCAAGGGATGCCCAATCTAGGCAAGGTCGTCAACAATTATTTTGATGTGCTGTATGTAATCGACTATAGTGATGCCTTCTTGAGAGGTTCTCATAAGTGTGGATAGCAGAGTGAGCATATTGATGTTTGAACGCTTGGTGAAAGTTATTTCCAGTTTATTCCATGCTTCCACATAGCACTTACAGGTAGAGATTAGTGGTGCAATGGTACCTGCAAGGGAGGCTTGAATAGCCTACAATATTAGACAATCTTGACGCAACCACTTCTTGTGATCCGAGTTCGGAATCGGTTCAGTTTCTCCAGTGGTATTGATGGTGGATGCATGGCAGAGATATGTACCATCGACATAACCTAGTAAATCATAACCAAATAGTAAGTTAGAGAAATGAGATCTCCAAGAAGCATAATTTCCACCACTGGAAAGTTTGAATGGGATTTGGGAAGCAGTATTGATGGATATTAGATTGTTGGATGATCGTGTCAAACTAGACTTGTTGACTCTCGCAATAGCATGATGTCAGAATGATAGTATAATGACAATGTAGGGATCGTTCCCACAGGGATCAATGTTATGATTACTGGAATTCAAAGGCTTGCAAACTATTTGAAAAATCTAAAATGTGAGTTTCCAAGAGTTGCAATAAAGTAAATTAACTCAAACACAAACTAATTTATCTAACACAACACATATAGAAATGTATGGAAAACATGTTAGAACTCGAATCCGCTTCAACCCTCCCAATAGCACACTTGACTCTTTTGAATCCTAATTCGTGCGTGTACATGCTATAGATTTTTATTCCCTAAACAAATCTCTAACCTCTCTCGATGTATTTAGAGATAGTATTTATATATACCCAGAATCTTTCTCAAGCAATCCGGATAATATATATAGACCTGTTAAGCATTTGGATTACAAATTGAACCCTATACGCTATCCTAGTGGTTCTAGCACTTTCTAGTCAAGCATAGTGAATGTTTATCTAAGCATTGTCAAATGCATTTCCTCTCAATACTTAACATCTAACCATAGATCGATTACAAAATGATCAATTAAGCAAATGCCTTAAGCATTCAAAACATCCATATAGCTTCACAAGCATAAAATAGAGAAATCAAAGAGTTTATCACAAATGAATCAAGGGTTAAACATCATCTTGTTCTAACATAAGAATAATTAGCTCATACTATACAAAGAGAAGCCATAGATGAGCTAACATCAATACAAATCATGAATCAATACAAAGAAACAAGAGAAGAGAAGAGTTGAAGAGATAAAACTAAGTTGTAGATTCAATCTCTTGTAGCTTGAGCTTCCATAGCTTCCTTGGATCAACCAAACCTTGCTATAGCTGCTCCAACCTTGAAGAACTCAGTCCAGAAATGAAGAGAGAACCTGCAAAATGTGAAGGAGAAGAGCTGGTCTGGTGTGTTGATGATTTTTTTAGATCTCATTTCTCTCTCCTCTATCTTTATAGGCAACAAGAAGCCCCCCTACTTGTGTAGGAGGGTCCCGAAGACATCCTCTTAGCCTCTAGGAACATCCCCTCTCCATGCCTAATCAGAGATAAGAATGGGGGAGGGTCCCACAATAAAGCACCTACTCTGTTCACGAAACAGAGTATTCACAATCTGCCATAAAGTGCGGTTCACTTCGACACATCGTACCGCACATCAGTTTGATTTGAGCAGCTGCCTTCCTACGCAGTACGACGTACGATACACGTTTCTTTCTGGTGCGGTAACCTCCTTAAAAAGATCCATCCTAGAATGGATCAGATCTGTCTGCTCCTTCACTACCTGTAGGTTATCCTCGAGGTCAGTCATACCAAGCTAAATGCCCTCTACAATGCTCAGAATCTTGGCTAGCATGGACTGTGACGTAGGATCTTCGTAGTCCTGGTCCTCTTCCTCTGATTCCCCAAATTCAAAATTAGGTTCCTCTTCACCAGGAGTGCTAGATGGACCCTCGGTAATCCTCGGTCTCTTCTTTACCTTGGTTTTGATTGTAACTTCCTGCCATGATCGTTTATTAAGGCCCCCCATGGGGTTGATCTTTATTTCATCTATGGTAATTTCTGGGACTCCTTCCATCTTCAGGAGAACAGTGATAAGGCTTGAAAAGATGATTGACCTCGACTTTACATGTGGATGCACGTTAATTGAGGTTGCCTTTAAAATTGCCTTAATTATGACTTGGCATATATCAATCTTCGTTTGATCCTGAATGCAGCTAAGTAAATTTGCTTTAGGCTATGAAACTGTGGTCCAGTGAGTGGTTGGCAGGAGGGAGAAAGTGTTGAAAAGGTTCCAAAATGCCAACTCCTGAGGCATCTCTGATTGTTTAAGCAAGTGGCCATGCTCCCACACACCATTATCTGTCCCTCTGAGAGCCATAGCAAAACTTGACTTAGTGTTAGGCCTGCACCTATACCATTTTCTGAATTGTGGGTAGTTTGACGTGCCAAAGTGGGCGTTGATCTTGGTGGCATTGATCATAAATGGTATGTCCCTTACCAAAACCGCACTACCTTCCTTCACTGCCTCAGGTATCATACTGGCGTAGAACTCTTTCACCAATGAAACATTGACAACGTTCTGCCATCCTTGTTGTGCCACGATCGTGGGGACTGGTGTATCCTTGAGTTCCACGAGGTGCATACCTCTCTAAAAAATAATATGTGCATCGTTGAGCTTTTCCATTCGTCTCCCATAATCGTGGTTCCGCACATACTGTTGCGTCGCTCTGGAAGATGATCCGACTTACCTCATTCTGATGGGAGTGGACTTTGTATTCTTCTTAGGTGGCATTTTTAGTTGTGAGACTTTGTTCCTACATAAGCAAACCAAGAAAAACACAAAAACATAAAAAAAAACGCAACCACTCTTAGTTCTAACACTTCAAACAAAACAATCAACATGACAACCAAAAGTATCCATCTCCTTTTAAGCTCCCGTAAAATCATGGCTAAGCATAATCACAATTAAAGTCTAGTTTATCAACCATTATTCCACCATATGAGAAAAACTACTAATGCAATCATAAAATACACTCAACTGCACCCACAAATCCACACACAAAATTTTCTCAAACAATCTATAATTACTATAATTTGGTATTTTGTGTGTATTTGTGGTCAACAAAACCAATAGAAACTCAAGAAAAGCAAACAAACAAAAATCCCCAAATTTCTAAACCCTAACCTATCAATCTTTCATAAAACTATGCCCTAGCTTGATTTAATTGAAAGAAGCTACATCTAGGGCATGATGCAATGTAGAAAAGAGAAAGAGACAGAGAAAGGAGAGTTACATACCGTCGAATTTGATGGAGGGTTCCTTAGCTTGAGAGAGTTTTGAAAAGAAGAGAGAGAGAGAGTGAGAATGAAAGAATGTCTCGTTTCACCTCTTTTAAATCGAAAAATTTGAACGAGATGCAGTACGAAGTGCGGTTCACTTCGACACTTCGTACCGCACTTACCTTGATTTCCCTTTTTAAAGCCTTCGTTTTATGGCCCATGTTGCGGTACATGATGCGGTTCGCATCAACTTAACGTACCACATTCTGGGAGTTTAATTTCGACTGCCCTTCTACACAGTATGAAATACGGTACACATTTCCTTATAGTGCGGTACGCGTACCGTACTTCTCATCAGCACTGGCCCGATGAAGGCATTCCATTTGCATGATTCTTTTCCTTGAATTTTCTCCCTCCTGTTTACACTCCTATATTCTTTCAAAACTTAGAAAATCACATCAAATGTGAAGGTGAAAATGGGTGACTCAACATGCGATAATACCAAAAACAATTATGCCATTCCAAAAGAAACTTAAATTAAACTGAATACTAAACTTACTATTTATAATTATTATACCTTTCCTTCATTCTCAGGTGGGGTCTCGGAGGTGGATTACCTCCATGATTTGTTCCGTCTCATGCTCCCTGTAGATTTTCAGCCTTTGTCCATTTACCTTGAAGCTTTCCTTTACTTCATTTTCGATCTCAATCGTTCCATATGGGAAAATGTGCTTCACAGTATATGACCCTGTCCATTTACTCTTCAACTTTTCGGGGAAGAGACGAAGCCTTGAGTTGTACAGTAAAACTTAGTTACCCATCTGAATATGTTTCTTCACCAATCGACTATCATGCCATTTTGTACTATTTTCTTTATAAATTCGGGCATTCTCATAAGCATTTAGACGTATTTGGTCTAGCTCATTCAACTTGATGAGTCTCTTTACACCAGAAGCTCTCATATCAAAGTTTAGTGCCCTTATCACCCAAATGGCTTTGTGCTCTAACTCGACTGGGAGGTGACATGCTTTTCCGAACACTAACCTGAAAGGAGACATGCCAATTGGAGTCTTGAAAGCGGTTATGTATGCCCATAACGTATCATCGAGCTATTTTGCCCAATCTTTTCTCTGAACCCCCATAGTCTTCTCTAGAGTACTCTTGAGCTAGCGGTTCGAGATTTTAGCTTGCTCGTTTGCTTACGGATGGTAAAGAGTGGTCACTCTATGCCTTACACTGTACTTTCTTAGCAATGCTTCAAATTGTTTATTGTATAAATGTGAGCCTCCATCTCTCACTATTGCCCATGACGTAATAAACGGTGAGAAAATATGCTTCTTCAGAAACTCAGTGACTATTTTCGCATCACTTGCTGGAGTGGCCACGACTTCAACCCATTTGGACACATAGTCCACTGCTACCAATATGTATTGATTCCCGTGTGAACTTGGGAAAGAGCCCATGAAGTCTAGACCCTACACATCAAATAACTCCACCTCCAACAAGAACTTCAATGGCATTTCATCCCTTTTACTGATGTTTCCGGTTCTTTGGCACCGGTTGCATGCTTCTACAAAGCTTCTAGCATCCTGAAAAAGGGTAGGCCACCAGAAACCTGACTGAAGAATCTTTCGTGCTGTTCGGATTCCACCAAAATGTCCCCCACACTCTCTGGAGTGACAATGGCCTAAAATGCTATTCATCTCTTCTTATGGTACGCATGTTCTTATCGTTCCATCTGTACAAGTTTGGAATAACAAGGGCTTATCCAACAAATACCACTTCACTTCATGTAAAAACCTCTTCATTTGATTATAGTTGATGTCAATTGGCATAATATCACTAGCTAGATAGTTCACATAGTCGGCAAATCGTGGAACCATAAGATCTTTCAGAGCAAAGAGCTGTTCATTTGGAAATTGCTTATTGATTAGAATCACTACCTCTTCTTTCTCGTCTCTTTCTAGTCTGGATATGTGGTCTGCTACAAGGTTCTCTGTTCCTTTCTTGTCCTTGATTTCCATGTCAAACTCTTGTAGGAGCAAAACCCATCTCATCAATCAAGGCTTTGCGTATTTCTTGTTCAATAATTACTTGATGGCTGCATGATCTATGTACACGATGACCTTTGAACCTACCAAGTACGATATAAATTTGTTGAATGCAAACACTATAGCCAAAAGCTCCTTTTCTGTTTTTGTATAGTTGACCTGGGCATCATTCAAGGTTTGGCTTGCATAATAGATCACAAGAAGCCTCTTCTCTTTCCGTTGTCCCAAAACTGCTCCCATCGTAAAATCGTTGGCATCACACATCAATTCGAACGACAAACTCCAATCTGGGGCATAAATGATTAGAGCCGATGTAAGTTCTTTCTTCAAGAAGCCAAAAGCTATATGACACCTTACATCAAATACGAATGGTGAATCTTTTATCAATAAAGTACATTGAGGCTTCGAAATTTTTGAAAAGTCTTTGATGAAGCGCCTGTAAAACCCTGTGTGCCCCAGAAAACTCCTAATGCCTTTAACTGACACCGACGGTGGTAACTTCTCTATCACTTCAATTTTTGCTCTATCCACTTCTATTCCTTGGCTTGAAATTTGATGACCAAGCACTATCTCTTCTTTCACCATAAATAGACACTTCTCCTAATTGAGAACAAGATTAGTTTCCTCACATCTCTCCAACACAAATGTCAAGTTCTTTAAACAGTTGTCAAAGGATGTCTCGAAAATCGAGAAGTCATCCATAAAGACTTCTATAAACTTCTCCACCATATCGGAGAATATTACTGTCATACACCTCTGAAACGTGGCCGGAGCATTACATAACCCAAACGGTATTCTTTTGTAGGCAAATGTCCCATAAGGACATGTGAAGGTGGTATTTTCCTAGTCTTCAGGGTCTATAGGGATTTGGTTATATCTTGAATAACCATCAAGGAAACAGTAGTATTCGTGTCCTGCCAATCTTTCTAGCATCTGATCCATAAAAGGCAGCGGGAAATGATATTTCCTAGTAGCATTATTCAACTTCCGGTAGTCTATACACACTCTCCATCCTGAAATCTTTCGAGTGGGAATCAATTCAATATTGACATTTTATACTACGGTGATCCCACCCTTCTTTGGCACTACCTGAACCGGGTACACCCACTGACTATCCGAAATCGGATATATGATTCCTCCATCTAGAAGTTTTAAAATCTCTGCCTTTACTACCTCCTTCATGTTTGGGTTCAATCTCCTTTAGTGCTTCACTGATGGCTTGAACTGCTCTTCCATCAAGATCTTGTGCATACACAAGGATGGTTTAATTCCCTTAATGTCTGAAATAGACTACCCTATAGCCTTCTTATGCTCTCTAAGAACTCTCAACAACTTTGCTTCTTCCACTTTGTTTAACAGAGATGAAAAAATCACCTGTAAACTTGTTGGTTCTTCTAGGAAGGCATACCTTAAGTGAGAAGGTAATTTCTTTATCTCAAGTAGTGGATGCTTTTCTATGGAGGGAGGAATTCTTGGCTTGCTTTGGCCAAGGTCTTCGAATCTCCATCTATTCTTGGTTTGCCACACTAGTATTACATCTAAACTAGCCGCATATTCCGCTATTTCCTCATCCTTGCCTTTAGTTGTTGCACTTTTACTGATGAAAGCTAGCAAAGACGTATCCAATTCTTTCATTCTTAGAAGTTCTTCCACACATGTATCCACACTCTCCACTTTCAAACAATCATCTACTGGATCCGACTTCTTCACTATTTTAACCATATCAAGTACAACCTTTTCCTCACCAAATCTTAATGTCATCTTATCATCCCTCAGGTTTATCATAGCTCTTACAGTCTTCAAGTATGGTCTTTCTAAGAGTAGAGGTACTTCTACATCTTTCTCCATGTCTAAAATCACAAAGTCAACCAGAAAGTATAACTTGTCTACCTTGACTAAAACATCTTCTATCACTTTTCTCAGATACTTGATTGATCGATCCACTGGTTAGAAGGAGACATTGGTCGGCGTCACTTCACCGACTCCCAACTTTTGAAAAATCGAGAACGACATTAGATTAATGCTAGCTCCTGAATCAATTAAAGCTTTATTGAATTCTGATGTACCAATGGTACAAGGGATGGTGAATTCCTCAGATCCTTCAATTTTGGTGGAAGCTTATTCTGTAGTATAGCACTGCATTCTTCCATCAATGTCACTGTTTCGAACTCTTCTAGCTTTCTTTTGTTAGATAAAATCTCTTTCAAGAACTTCACATAGGTTGGCATCCGTGCTAGGGCTTCGTTAAACGGGATGTTGATGTGTAGTTTCTTGAACATTTCCAAGAACTTTGCAAAGCTTTGGGCATCCTTATGCTTTCTCAACCTTTGCGGATATGGAATAGGTGGAACATATGTTTTGACTTGTAGAGGTGTTGGTGGCTCACTTTCTTGATCCTTTTCCAAGATCACTTCCTCATTTCTCAACTTTTCATTCTTTTCTACCTCTATTTCCTCTCTATCTTCAATCACATCCCCCTCTCTTACTCCAAAGTCCTTTGGCAACTCCACATTCTTTTCACTCCTTAGGGTGATTGCTTGACATTGATCTTTTGGATTGGTGATGGTATCGCTGGTAAAGGTCCCTTGCTGTCTCACTTGAGCTCCCCTAGCTAACTGACCAACTTGCATCTCTAAATTTTTAATGGAGACTTGGTTGTGTTACGTTATCTAGTCTATCTTAGCATCTAGCTTCTTAAGTGTGGCATCTTGGGTGTCTATCCAGCTGTCTATCTTCACTAAATACTTGGAAATAAGATCTTTAATTGTCAGGTTCCTTTCTGCCTCAAAGGCTCGATTTTGATTTTGATAACTAGGATTCTGTTGGTTGTAAGTCTGAGGTTGCTGTTGGTTGTCAAAACCTGGGGTTGTATCTGGATCAAATTTTGTAGTGGTTGTGTTTATTGTTGTTGGGTATACTTCCACGAAAAATTTGGATGTTCCTCCATCTTGGGTTATACGTGTTTGAATAGGGATTGTTCTGAGGGTTCTGAGTTGCTTGTTGGTTGCTGAAGTTTCTGTTATATCCAACGAAAGCTACTTGATCTAACGAATCTGAAGCAAAGGGGTTTCCATCCTAACATTCGGATGTGTGGTCTTGAACATAGTTCACAGTAAGCAACTATGGAATGACTACTCCCCACACTCATTCTATTCATTTGCTTAGTAAGTGTTTCAAGTTGAGCCTTCACACTTGTCAATTCGTCAACCTCGAGGACGCTATGACCCTTTTTTAGCAGTTGCCTTTCATCTCCCCAATGGCTATTATTATTGGCCATTCCTTCTATGAAATCATAGGTCACATCTGTTATCTTGCTCAAAAGTGACCTTCCTGAAGCTGCATCCATAAAATTCCTAGTTGGTTATGAGATTCCATTGTAAAAGGATTGTAAAATCTGCCATTTTACCAATCCATTATGTGGACACTTCCTAATCAGCTCATTGAATCTCTCACATGATTCATAGAGGTTCTTCTTGTCAATTGCTACAAAGGAAGTTATATCATTCTGAAGACAAGCAGATTTTCCCGGAGGGAAATACTTGTTCAAAAACTGTTAGTCCAACTGCTCGAATAATTCAATGGAATCCAGTGGCAGTGATTGTAGCCATGCTTTTGCTCGGTCCTTCAGAGAAAATGGAAACAATTTTAGCTTGATGAAGTTTTCTGTTACTCCATTGTAACGGAAGGTCTCACATATCTGGTTGAAGTTCTGGAGATGCTGGTTCGGGTCTTCATGTGGATGGCTATAGAACTGAACCGTGTTCGAGATCATTTGAATCAAAGCTGGCTTGATCTCAAAGTTATTAGCTGCAGCTGTTGGTATTCTAATGGACGAAACATTCTGGTCCACCTTTGGCATGATAATATCGTGGAGACTCCTTTCATCAACTCTTACGATATCATCTGGTCCTTGGACCAGTTCTGGATGATTCTCAACTATGGAAGGATTTTGAACATCATGAGGATCTGCCATCGCTCTATATCTTCATTTTTTGACGATTTCTCCTTACCGTTCCTTCAATATCTGGATCAAATTACAAATCTTAAGGATTGTTACTTCTTGTACGTTGGTGCATACAAGAGCAACCTGTCTGAAATGATACAACAAGAAATTTAAAAGTAACACGTTCAAATTAGTTATAACCAAATATTTCCAATATCAAATACAACTAGGTCCATGACAGCGACGTCAAAAATTGATCGTGTCAAATTAGTTTTGTTGACTCTCGCAATAGCACGATGTCAGAATGGTAGTATAATGACAATGTAGGGATATTTTCCACAGGGATCAAGGTTAAGATTACTGAAATTCAAACGCTTGCAAACTATTTGAATAATCTAGGACGTGAGTTTCCAAGAGTAGCAATAAAGTAAATTAAATCAAACACAAACTAAATTATCTAACACAACACGTATAGAAATGTATGGAAAACATGTTAGAACTCGAATCCGCTTCAACCCTTCCAATAGCACACTTGACTCTTTTAACTCCTAATTCGTGCGTGTACATGCTATAGATTCGTATTCCCTAAACAAATCTATAACCTCTCTCGAAGTATCTATATATACCTGGAATCTTTCTCAAGTAATCCGGACAATATATATATATATATATATATATATATATATACCCATTAAGCATTTGGAATACAAAGTGAACGTTATACACTAGCCTAGTGGTTCTAGCACTTTCTAGTCAAGCATAGTGAATGTTTATCTAAGCATTTTCAAATGTATCTCCTCTCTGTACTTAGCATCTAACCATAGATCGATTACAAAATGATCAATTAAGCAAACTTCACAAGCATAAAATAGAGAAATCAAAGAGTTTATCACAAATGAATCAAGGGTTAAGCATCATCTTGTTCTAACATAAGAATAATTAGCTCATACTATACAAAGAGAAGCCATGGATGAGCTAACATTAATACAAATCATGAATCAATACAAAGAAACAAGAGAAAAGAAGAGTTGAAGAGATAAAACTAAGTTGTAGATTCGATCTCTTGTAGCTTGAGCTTCCATAGCTTCCTTGGATCAACCAAACCTTGCCCTAGCTACTCCAACCTTGAAAAACTCAGTCTAGAAATGAAGAGAGAACCTTCTAAACGTGAAGGAGAAGAGCTGGTCTAGTGTGTTGATGATTTTTTTAGATCCCTTTCTCTCTCCTCTATCTCTTTCCTTTATAGGCAACAAGAAGTCCCCCCACTTGTGTAGGAGGGTCCCAAAGACATCCTTTTAGCCTCTAGGAACATCCTCTTTCCATGCCTAATCAGAGATAAGAGGGGGGGTGGGTGGGTGGGTGAGTGGGTCCCACAATAAAGCACCTACTATGTTATCGAAACAGAGTATTCACAATCTGCCATAAAATACGGTTCACTTCGACACATCGTACCGCACATCAGTTTGATTTGAGCGGCTACCTTTCTATGCGGTACGATGTGCGGTACAGTACCGTACTTGAAGGTTTCTATAATTTCGCCTACCCTCCATAGCGGTACGAAGTACAAAGTACGGTTCACTTTAACACGGTGTACCACACTTACTTTTATAATTTCTATTGTTCTCCTACGCGGTACGAAGTGCGGTACGTATTTGCTTCTAGTGCGGTACGCATACCGCACTTCTTATTCCATACCAAGCTCAAACCCTTTTTTTCACTCTGAAATCTTTCGGTTCCGTACAAGGATAACTTCTGGCTAGAGAGAACATGTTTAAGCATTAAGAACATCAAAAGATGGAGTTTGTAAAGAAACCGAGAGCAAAACTATACAAAATAACGGGTACATAAAGCATAAAAACCAGCTTATCATTAGCCTGTGTGGAAGGGTTGTTACCAGTTGATATAACAATTGGTGTCTCAAAGGTTGAAGAGTTTGACGATTTTGATGAGTTAATTGGAGAAGACATTACAGAGAAGAGGGAAAAGGGAAATAATATGGAGATATGAAGATCATTTTTTTTCTTAAGCTTGATGGCTTAAGTGCTCTGATACCATATAGAAACAGTTGATATTGTATAAAAATGGTTATGTGTTTTCATTGATCAGAAGGCTTGTTATATACAAGTCACAACTCAATATAAGCCATCTCTAAGGATTCCTCTGAGCAACACTGTCTTCGAATCCTTGTCTATAACAATGCAAGAGTCATTCGAAAATTCAACAATAACATTGGTATCATGAGTAAGCTTTGAATTGCTCAAAAGATTCTTTGCAATACCAGGCACATGCAAAATATTCTTCAAATTCAATGGTCTGCTAGGCTTAGAATATGAGTTTATCACAGTGTTACCAATATTTGATATGTTAAGCAAATCACCATTAGCAACAACTAAACGCTCAATACCATTATAAGAGGAATAAGTAGAGAGATTACCAATATCAGAGGTGACATGAGAAGAAGCATCGCTGTCTGTGTACCAAGATGGATCACCAACAACCTCTGGAGAAGCAATAAAAGTTGAAGTGTGGTTGTAATTTGCTTGAGGAGCAAATTGATTGAAGTTGTTGTTCATGCGAGCATCTTGTGAATGAGACTGATTGTTGACTTGCAAAACTCCTTGAGTACCACCAGACCTTCCATTATCAGTATTACTTGGTCCTTGACAGTTTCTATCATAGCCATTGTAACATTCAGGAGCAGAATGCCTATTCGACCACAGATCTGACACACATGTCTATTATTTGAGTTAGTCCAACAACCTCCTCTTCCTCTCTTTCCTCTTGTTAATAACCAAATATGGCTAGGGACCAAAAGAGAATTTTTCACTTCTCAGCCTTTATGCAAGGGTTCAAATTCGGGCTTATGTAATGGGGTATCAAGGTCCCTGAGGTCAAGCTATCACCCGAACCTGCAGAAGCAAGGCGAGGCCGCACATACCATATGAGCATCTTGCACGCATCTAAGCTCACCAAATAAAACCCGACATGACCACGTCAAGCTCCCTATACCAGGAGAAGCTCAAAGCTAGGTCGACGTGAGAGGACCTGGGTTCCCTGAGGTCGAGGTATCTCGCGACCTCCCCTTGAGCATGCTACCATTTCTACCTTCACCAAGGGACCTTTAGGGTGTCGAACATGTCTTGCAATACCTTCCCGCTTCATCGAGGTATAATCTCAACCTATCCAAGTAGATAAGGAAGAAGCCCGTAAAGCCCTATAATCACTAAAAAAATCTAACATGATTAGGACAAGATCCATTGTAGATCCCAACATGGTTAAATCAAGTCTCCAGTAGCAAGAGCAGTACTCGAGCGTACCTCGACACCAGTTATGCCAAGCGCCACCTCAGGTAACCTCCATAAAGTACCTCGCTAAAGTGACATACAAAAACAGAGTTCTCCTTCAAACAACGTAGGAAGAGAGGGTTGACTTTCACGACATTTACATACCATTAATAAGGTCAACCGTATTAACGGAGGTACTCAACCGTATTAATGGAGATAATCAATGCCATTAACGGAAGATCAGTCAACTCCTTAATAATGCCATTAATAAGTCAATTCAATCAATGTTCCTATGATTACAAGTTGATTGACTAAATTAATGGAGTGAACAACAAGAAAGAGTCCAAAGAGGAAACAAACACCTTTTCCTCTAAGATATCCTCCACAACCGATTCTTTGGGGTCAACTACATTAAACAGAAAATTCCGACAAATAAGGAAGAAAGATCAAGCCATTTAACTTCGGAGTGAGTAGCAAGCAATTGGAACCTGTAAGTGTGACAAAGCTCTCTCCAAGAAAGGACATGCCAAAAGACACGCCAAAACCTGTACATGCTTGATTCAACGCCTGACTACACATAACAATTCTCACCAGAAATGTCTCACCAACAGTGTAAAAGGCATCTTGCCTGAATTCTCCTTATATCACCATTGTAAGATTATCTCAGCTATATGTATTACCTCTCCTAAAATCATTTCGGGATTGGTTAGCATTCGATTACTATTGTAAGCTCTCCGGAGCACCATGGTTGTATTATTTCTCTATTGTTGTAAGCTCCTAGGAGCACCGCTTGATATATATATATATACAAGGAAGGGTCTTTCTACTTCCTCTGGATACTGCCTCGGGTTTTTCAGCATGTGATTATCCATGATGCTTTTTCCCCCTTGGTCAGTCCACCTACTTCTACATAAGACTTGTTTTTCTCCTATTTATCTTCAGTATTATGCATATATGTATGTGTATAAGCTAGATTCCTGCCCTGCTGGACCTAGCGCTCTTATCCTCACATCTACATGCCAAAGTCGCACATTAAGACGGGGAGAAACTACCCAGACCCATCTAAAGGGAGTCGATGAGCTCTCCTTCACCCTCTCTATGGGAAAAGACAATGATCCGACACAGAAGCTAGACAAGCCCCCCTCCTTACTCGCTATATAGGTCGGGGAACTACAAGAAGAAATCTGGGTCCAAGACCGAGCTCTGGGTACCAGGACAGGTTCCGACCACGACTGAAAGCACATAGAGGTGAAGAATCGTTACCGGGTGGTCCATTCTTTCATGAACACATCAACATCATCGATGAACACCAATCCTACCTCCTTGTTCGCTATTTGGATCGAGGATACCTAAAGAGGAGACCGGATACCAGAGACCATGGACTAGGATCGACCTCTTTACCCCAGAAATGGAACCTTGAGCTCCCCATATCTTCTCCATATGCACGATGAGTGGGATATCTTGTTTCCTACCTATTGCACAATTCTTTATATTCATACAAGATCACCAAGGTATGAGGTACCTACCCCCCGCTGCCTACCGGGTAGCGGGCTAAGGGTGTTGATCGAGATTTTTCACCCGGTGGGAATTTTCGGTTAACACCTCTATTATTTGAGTCTCTACTATTTTCGGTACCACCATCTTTGTTATTGAAACGACTTCTACTATTATTAGACACAAAATTAGTTGTAGGAACAATTCCAGTACCTCATCCAATGTTCAAGTGTTCGATACGTTGTTCATGAATCATCAACAAATATTGTGCCTCATGCAAACTCATTGAGTTAGGTTGTGAAGTAATATGAACAACTACCAAATTGAATTCAAGGCCTGGACCATTTAGCACACTAGCTAAAAGGATTCGATCAGATACTTCCTCACCTGCAGCACTCAGACAATCACCAATCTCTTTGGCTTTCAACATGTACTCAGCAATAAAAGTTGAACCATTCTTTAAATTCTGCAGCTGTTGTTGAATTTGAAAGATCTTAGCCATAGATTGTTGTGAAAACAATTTCTCAAGAGTTATCCAGGTTTCAAGAGATGTTATGCATCTTGTAACTAAACCTATAAGACTTTCACTTACAGTTGATAGCATCCAGCTACGTAAAAGTTGATCTAACTTTCTCCAAGCAGTAAACTCAGGATTGATAGTTACCAATTTAACAGCACCACTGGAATCAAGAGCTTCAATATACTTGTTTGTACATAGTTTTTCACCATTGAAAAATTCTTCTAGCTCAAGAGCACTTATAACTGGTAGAAAAAAGAATATTCCAATAGTTGTAATTATCTCTGTTCAACTTGACAGGTAAGTTGTAGTTGAGATTCTTGGTGATGTTATAGCCGGAGGAATTGACGAAGGCTCCACTGGATCTAATTGTTGAGACGAGGATCTTGAAGATTCAGCCATTGGCGCTAGTCAAAAGAGCTCTGATACCATATGAAAAAAGAGCACGGACATATATTTGATATTGCAACAAAGATGTTTGTTGAAAGACTTGAGAGAAAATCTTCACGTTATTCAACATAACTTTTAATGGAGATACTCTGTAAAATAAAATTTTGCTTTATTGCTTAATAATACATTGTTTACATATATATATGTTCACAGAAGGAATTTGTAACTAACTACCCTGAATTTGCGGAAGCTACAACCAATCAGAATCACTCATCAATCCATGTCAGCTCAATTCTGTTATTTTATCCAGAAGCACTCTTGTAGCTGAGGTCAGCTGGGGTTTGGAGTTAGTTACGGACAGAGGCTTCTGGAAATGATGATCAAATGGTGATACCTTGATGATGTAAGGTTGCTATTGTTTTACTAGAGTAGCTACCGGTGTTTTTGTTGTATATGATTACACCGAGAAGCTACTTTGTTTGACTGCGCCTGAGTGTGGTTACTAGTAACCAATGTTTGATCAACTTTGGTATATTATTCACACACACATTCATGATTTATCAACCAAAATCCTCTCTTCAATATATTCCAAAAAAAAAAAAAAAAATTGAAAAATTGATTGGGTCTCCATTGCACTCGAATATGGTCTCCGCTCAATGGAGCAAATCGTGGAACTCTGATTTTTTTTTTTAACAGATCTGGTTGTGTTTTGGAAATGAATTGGTGTTTAGGATTGAACAGATCTAGTTTCTAAAGAATCTGGGTTTTGTGAAGTTGAAATATTGTCATATTGTTTTGATGGATGATAATTGATGTGTTAGGTGTGGGATTGGAGAATCTGGGTTTACGAAGATCAATGAAGATGGATTGTGAGGATTGATGATCTTAGTAGAGTTTTGTTTTCTTTGTTTTTTTAATGATTAATTTGATCTCAACTGTCCGTCTAAGAGATGGACAGCAAAGATCCACTTTTTTATTTTTCTTTTTAAATTTTCTACTTTTATTTTTTTATTTGTAATTTTTTAAAAATAAATATATATCCCTAAACATGTTTTTTTTAAATTTTGTTTTATTTTTTTTAAACTAAGCTTCGAATGACAAAATGCCATTAGTTTTGACAGTCAAACTTGGTCAATGGTTAAGTTTGACTGACGGTAGGGAGGTGAGTGTCAATAAAAGATAAAGTTGTTTCCGTGTGTAAAAGAGCAAATCTCAGGGAGTTTGGTGAAATTAGTTCTATTTCTATAATGTCTCCGAAATACTTCCCATCTATCGTGAGCGGTAAGTATCTGCATCATTGAAACGCTATAATTTATCAAATATTTTCTATAATGTCACGCCTACGTACGTTAGAGATTAAAGATGTAGAAAATGGATAAAAACATGAGATAGACCTTCCGTTGAAGAGTAACAATGGGATTTCCGGCATCATCAAATATTACTCGCCGGCGAGGAAAAAGTAATCCTTTAGCTCTGAGGACGAGGTTGCCATTGGTATCGTTCACATCGAAGTTGCCACTGGTTATGGTCAAAACTTGTTTCTATATCGCAAGATCGAGAGGCTAACGAACACAAACTGAGAACCGTTATTGGTTGTGGATTATTGTAAGTGATCATCAATTAAGCCATATTGAAAGAAGATTGATTGATGGAATAAGAATAAGAAATTTGAGATCTTATTATGCTATGATTTTTTTATGGAAACTGAAGCTCTTATTTATATATGATTAAAGGGTTTCTGTTGGATGAGATTTTGGTTGATAATTATTCCTCTCTACATTCATATTCCATTTAATTGTTTCAATTCTACCACAAAATATGAAGAGCCCTATTCCATTCAAATGTTTTCCACAAGATTCTGATTCATTTTAGAAAATGAAAACTTAGACCAATTCCTTTGTAGTTAATTGGATCATTTGGATAAAATGTGGATTGATAGAAAAGTATACTCATTTAATCTGATAATTTCAGGTTTGATCGCATCGTTACTAATTACACTACATTCGGAAAAATCGGAAGCAAGCAAGTGCAAGCCATAGAACCCATAAAACAAGTACCATATTTTATTATACATAAGGAAATCAAGATACAAATAATCTACATGTGAAACAAAAAACTCAAATAAAGACATATTACATCTAGGAGCCAATACCACTTAGGTCGATTCCACCTGAACCTGAATCCTCTTTGTTAATTGCATCAAGAATCGCGATAAGCGTGACTATGAATGCATAATCGATGTTAGGATACACTGTCACCGTGAACTTGTCCTTCCCAATCAAGATGCTCTGAACAGTATGCTTCTTGTGCATCTGCAAATTCAATGACCAATTTAAATCAGTTTGTTATACATTGCCTCATGTGGCTTGTGTAAATTAGAAGTACTCATTTAACTGATAATATTCTGGATTTGAATATATCTTCCATTAAAAAGTGATTTTTTTTTTCAAGAATTAAGAATCTGTTCGTTTTGAATACAATTCATGGAGATCCTAAATCCCAATTCCCACCACATAAATTTTGTTGGATAATCAAGAATCTCTTTAGCTAGAGTATCCGTCACCATATTTCCTTCTCGAAAAATATGAATAATATTTATTCACTGTCAATGGAAGATTAATTAATTTTCCCCCAAAATATTTGTATTCTACCAGTAAAAAAACCTGTGATTAGCAACTAGTCACAAACAAAAGCATATATATTTCTAACTTGATAAGATAAAAATCATTTATCTTCTATAAAAGCATATAAATTGTTTTTCCAGTGATATTTTAAAGTAGACAAACAGAAAGAAAAAAAAAAGTTCTTACTTGGGCAACAATTGTATCAGATTCTCCAGCATAAACAACACAAGATCGTTCAAACCAGCTTCCTTTGACCTTAAAATCACAGACATCTTCTTTTGTATTGTTTGCCAAGAACACATCTAGTTTGGTCTTAAGCTGGAACATTGAAGATCTCTTAGCAGTAAAAATCAGATCTTTTGAATCTGTGCTCTCTCCTCTAAACACTTGCCATCTATCATGAGCTGACACGATCTACAATAAACCAAACAAAAAAAACCAAATAGTTATTAGTCCCTTGAGCATATTTCCAGGATCTGTATCTATGCACATGACGAAGCAGAATTTCAAATTTGACCAAGTTTTGGCCAAACTATATAGTAATTATCATTTTAAAGAAAAAAAAAAGAAAAAAGAAAAATACAATTAACAATAAGAGCTAAATTTGTTTTTCCACGAGGCTGCGATGGCCATGGCCCCTGCAGACCGCTTTATAGCTTCGTCCATACAAACTCTCTGATAACCACATGTATAATTACAGATACTGTATATACCTTTTGTCGAAGAGTGACAAGGGGTTTTCCTGCAGCGTCAAGCAGGACATGACGATCGTGAATCGACATGAGAGCTCCTTTGACTTTAAAAAGGATGTTGCCATTGATGTCTTGAACAACAAAGTTGCCATCGGTTATGGTCATGACCTTTCTCACAATTGCAAGATCTACAGGATAAGGAGTACAGTACTGAGGACCGACGATCGAGACCGGGTTGGGGGGTGGTGGTGGTGGATAAGCAGAAAATTGCGCCATTGAAGCTGATTTGAGTTTTGATTATGAGAAATATTTGATGATCTTTGCTTTATAAGAATAAATTGGCAATGAGTTGGAAGAAAGAAAACAGAGTTGGGGCCAGAGACTCAGATGGTGATGGGGTTAATGAATACTAATATACTATTTACACGTGAGTCGTGATTCGTGACCAAGTCAATGAAAACTGGACGTTTCTATAAAAAACATTGTCATATATTTTGACTTATTGCACATTTCCTATAAATAACCAAAACTTTAGATATATAATTAATGGCTTTTATTTTATTAAATCACAAATAAATGGAAAAAAGGGTATTTAATTGGATAATGACAGAAATTATAGTGGGTTGTTTGAAGAATTCCTTTTAAGAAACAGAGAAGATATAAACAAGAGTGGACCGCGTAGAATTTTTATTTGTTGGAAAATAAGTTTACACGCAGCCGCGGAGGCGCAGTTTCATCGTGTGGAGGAGTTTTCCCGGAAAATATGATAAAAGTCCTCGTTATTGTAACAGTATGCGACTCGAATAATTTTGTTCGAAGTTTGTTTTACTCTGATAAATTACAAATTATATGAAGTAAATCAGGAAAGAAGCGTGGTGTTTGAGTCTACTTATATATGTTATATTGAGACTTTCTTCCACCTATAAATGGGCTAATTTGATAATTGAGAAAAAATATAAGTACCAATTTAGTACCGACAGAATGTTGAAGTCTTGAAGATCATATTGTGTAAGGTTTGACAAGGTCACTTTCTCATTTATTAATGCCAACAGAGAAGTTATCGTCTTATTGATGAGAATTTTTTGTTATGTGAGCCTGCTTTGGCATTGAATACAATAATAAATATTATATTTAGATTCTCTATTTATATAATTTTTTTTTCAATCTTATCTAATCTCATGATATATAAATATTGTAATGAATATGTGATTGATTTTCACAACCACTTTATTAACAATCAACCATATGTTTTAAAAATATCAAAAAAAAGATCATATCAGTAAAGAATCCAAATCATATCTATACGGATTGCATCTTATAATTATATGGGGAATTGTCTTTTAATCTTGTAGTTTTCCTTAATCTACGTTTAGTCCATAGTTTTTTAAAATTATAATTTTCAATCATTTTATGACAGAATCCGTCAAAAGATAGATTATAATATATCAGACTTGTTAAATGACCTTAACACTCTTGATGTGTGTTGAAGCAATTGAAAAGACTATCTTACCCTTAAATTTATCTTATGTGTGACTAATTTAAATGTTAACTAAAAAAATATATAATATATTTATTTATTAAATGAAAAATATATTAAAAAGAAAATAAAAAAAATTAAAAACAAAAAAAAAGATAAACGGTGGAGCTATTTCATTATATATTTTTTATTTAAATTTAAAAAT
The DNA here is from genome assembly GCA_032871835.1 of Dipteronia dyeriana. Lineage (NCBI taxonomy): Eukaryota > Viridiplantae > Streptophyta > Magnoliopsida > Sapindales > Sapindaceae > Dipteronia > Dipteronia dyeriana. The sequence continues at coordinate 15,332,092 of CM065299.1, read as the reverse complement.
AAAAATAAAAAATAAAAAATAAAAAAGAATTTAAATATAAAAAAATAATAAAAATAATACCTAGATGACTGGATCTCCTCCAACACCATCTCAAACATATTCTTCAACTTTTCTAGAAATAGTCTTCAACTCATTTCTAGAAAATTGAACCAAACCACAAATCACCCGTCATTTTTTTTTAATAAAACAAGATCTAGATTTTCTTTTAACAATTTCCATTAACAATCACATGCATCCACCAAAAATATTCATTATTTTTACATGAATCTAGATATAAACACAACAAACAACAACCCATGCACAAGAATACAAAAACTGAATATCAAACAACCCACGTGAACATGAACATAAACATAAACATTAAACATTAAACATCAAAACAACTAGAACCCAGAAAGCTAAAATGAAGCAAATAACCATATACACCGATAAAATTGAATTTGAATTGGAATAATATGTTACAATGATTTGCAATTAAATTAATTCATTAATTAGTACAAAACAAACCCACTCTTCAAAATTAATGAAAGCAAAACAATACAATTTAATAAAAAAAAAAAACACCCAATTCAACAAAAAATGACCTTAAATATTATTCTACAATCATCAAATTACATAAAATAAAAACAGTGCCACAATTTCAAATTTCAATTTAATTCCACTTAAACCAAACTCAATCCACGATTTCTAAACACAAACTAGACAAAATAACATAAAACCCAGAAAAGCAAAACTCTTTTTGATTACCGGTGGGGGTATGCAAAAAAATGCCAAACCGAACCAAACCGACCAACCCAGCCCATAAAATTTGGGTTGGTTCGATTACAAATATATAAAAAATGGATGGATTGGTTTATCTTTTGGACAAACCTATAAAAAGTGGTTCGGTTTGGGCTGAGTGAAATAATTCACCAACCCAAACCAAACCACATATTTTAGAAAGTAAAACTAAAATATAAAATTCACCTACATTTTCTATTCAATCTATGTTTTATAACTTTTAGTGATTACTTTAAGCTTTTATAGTTTATTTATTTGTTTTGATAAAAAAATTCTGATTGATTGATGCATTAGGGTTTTAAAAGCATAGATACTGTCAAACATGTCATTAATTGGTAATTACTCATTTGACTTTTATGTACTTCCTTTATATATATATATATAATTAATATTTCATGTTATGATTATTATTTTTTAATATTTTTTACAATATAATACCAAAAAATAAAAGATTTTTGAGTTCAAATCTAAACCGATAAACCAATCCAAACCAATCCGATCTTTTTTGGTTTGGTTTGAATCGGTTTGAAAAATCAAATTGGTTTGGGTAGGGTTGAAATATAGCAACACCGATCCATATTGGTTTGGTTTGACATTGAGCTTCAATCCGAACCAAACCGAAAATGCACACCCCTAATTACCAGCTTCTCTCTCCCCTCGGCTTCCGTCGACGCCTTCCCTCCACCCGGCATCCTTATCATTGTTGAAAGAACCAGCACGACGACGACGACAACGACTGTGTCTGGTTTCAACAAACAATAGGTAGATCTAGACGTCAATCTCTTAATAAGGGGTTGTGATGGGATGAAGGAGATAAAGGGTTGTGGTGGACTGAAGAAGATGAAGGAGATGAAGATGAAGATGAGAGAGAGAGAGAGAGAGAGCGATGAGAGAGAGATAGAGAGAGAGAATGGAGTTAGGGCTTTTTAAAATTATATTCTTTTTAATTTTTTTTATCCATTTATGAAATGACAATTATACCCTTCAAAAACAAAACCTTCTAGAAACTGGTCGTGAATTTACCTATTTACCCTCGTTAACTTAACATAATTCAGTGAAACCCTAACGAAATTTGATAGTGAGGACTGTAATCCCTACTGTCAGAAAAATGGTGGACTAAAAATTATAATTCCAAAAAACGATGGACTAAACGTAAATTAAGACAAACTACATGGACTAAAATACGATTTTTCCTAATTACAATGGGGTTGATCGATATTTGTCAATTTTGAATTGTTATTAAAGGAAACTTGGACCAATTCCTTTGTAGTTAATTGGACCATTTGGTTAAAATGTGGATTGATAGAAAAGTACACTCATTTAATTTGATAATTTTAGGTTTGATCGCGTCGTTACTAGTTACACTACATTCAGAAAAATTAGAAGCGAGCAAGAGCAAGCCATAGAACCCATAAAAGAAGCACCATATTTTATTACACGTAAGAAAATTAAGATACAAATAATCTACATGTTGTGAAACAAAAAACTCAAATAAAGACATACTGCATCTTGGAGCCAATACCACTCAGATAAATTCAACCTGAACCTGAACCTGAATCCTCTCTGTTAATTACATTAAGAATCACGATAAGATCGATTATGAATGCATAATCGATGTTAGGATACACTGTTACTGTGAACTTGTCCTTCCCAATCAGGATGCTCTGAACAGTATGCTTCTTGTGCATCTGCAAATTCAATGACCAATTTAAATCAGTTTGTTATACATTAAGATATATGATACATCTATACCATCGCCTCATATGGCTTGTGTAAATTAAAAGTACTCATTTAACTGACAATATCCTGGGTTTGAATATATCTTCCATTAAAAAGTGAAAATAAAATAAAATATACAAGACTTAAGAATCTGTTCCTTTTGAATACAATTCATAAAGGGGATCCCAAATCCCAATTTCCACCATATAAATTTTGTTGGATAATCAAGAATCTCCTCATTTCTAGTTTTTGTTCTTGTTTTCGAGTATATTTTGATATTTGATGTGTTTATGAGCCTTGTGTAGGTACATGTTCCTTACAAAAGGTATTTGAGCTTAATTAAAGAGTTTTGAAGGTTAAAGGGCAAAATTTAGAATAGCTTGTACAGATACCCCAACTTTAGAAGGTCATATCTCCCTCGTCCGATAGAACTAAATTTTGTATAACCAGTTTTTTAGAAAGCTCCAAAAGTCTTCTTTCCAACGCACTTTACAGATCATGATTCTGAGGGTTCTGGAGAAAGTTATGACTGTTTTGGTAATGGTGAGCAGAGAAGTGCGGTACACAACAACACAATACCAAGTTACATACCGCATTTTGTACCACATTTTTGGCATGAAAGCTCCAAAAAGTGATGTACGGTACGCTGTGTTGATACTTACAACATATCAAACCGCACTTCTGGGTAAAAAATAAGTTTTTCAGCCATTTTCAGAGGGGTATTCTTGTCTTTTCACCTAAAAGTCTTGTCCTAACCTCCCACTCTATAAATACCCCATTTTCTCCTCATTCTTTAGATCTTTCTTCCCATCTTTTCCCCTTTCACGCCTTTTCTCTTCTCTCTTCCATTTTCTTTCATCTCTTGCTCTCATGGAGGTTTTTTCTCCAAGGGAGCTCACCATACACCTCCACCTCACCACTATACACTTTCTCCATCCATCTTAGAGTAGATTACAAAGGAATTAGGAGCCAAATTAGAGCTAGGAAGGCTAAGAGCATCTTTGGAGGACTTGTCTTCAATGGTTTGCTCTTATTTGCTTATTTCTTTGTTTTTCTTGTTGTATTTGATGTGTAACACCGAATTTGGGAATTTGTAAACCTTTCATATGTGATATATATGTATTTTTGTACTTAAATTCATTTGGGTTTTGTTTTACGATATATGTGTTTTTATGCTCTTAATATGATATGTATATGTATGAATTGTTAGAAATCAATATATGTCCATGATTGGGTTTAAGAGTAGTTGTAATTTAGAGTAAAAATTAGATACCCATAATTGTTGACTGATTAATGGATGACTTGAAATTTCATGTATTGAGTAATTTGACTAATAGGGATTTTAGCCCCAAAGAGTAGAAAAGGTTGCAGTTCAGGCTTTTAGTTGCTAAATTGACATTGGTTCATATCCTTGTTCTTAATGAGTCTTTGTATTAAGACACGATTATTCATCCACGTGACAGGATTGGGTGATGAATTGATTGTGGAAAAATTCCCTAATCAAGAGGATGAACCCTTAACCTAAATTGAATGTTCTTAATGATATAACAATCACTTTGTTGCATGTAGATGTTAGGTAAACTTGTTTCCCATGTTTAGCCATCCTAGGGAGTTAACTAAACCAAATCTTTGACTTAGAAGTAAAGACCACCGACATTTCTTTTATGCTTATGTAGTTATATGGATGTTTTGAATGCTTAAAGCTTTTGCTTAATTGATCACTTTGTAATTGATCCATGGTTAGATGCTATGTACCGAGAGGAGATACGTTTGACAATGCTTAGATAAACATTCACTATGCTTGTCTAGAAAGTGCTAGAACCACTAGGCTAGCGTATAGGGCTTGATTTGTATTCCACGTGTTTAATGAGTTCATATATATTGTCCGGATTGCTCGAGAGAGATTTCAGGTATATATGGATACTATCTCTAAATCTCTAAGACATCGAGAGATATTAGAGATTAATTAAGTGGATACGAGCCTATGATATACTTGCATATTTGAGGATTAGGTGAGTCTAGAACGTAATTATGAGGATTGTCACGGTTGAGTCGTTTCTCTAATGTAACCACATTTCATGCATATCTCTATTCCATCTATCATTGTATATATTATTTATATAAGTTATTTAGTTATATTATTATTCACTTTTACGCACATGCAACACACGAGTCCGCTCGGAGTGTTGTAATAATAGCTAGAACTAGAGACGGTCAGTGAATCCTACCTCCCTGTGGATCCATCCCTTGCTTGCCGCAGTGCTAGTCTCTGTGACTTGCGCCCTTGCGAGACCGAACTTAAATGTTCATATTTGATGACACTGCAACGAAGTGTCCCGTTAATCGTCAAGTAGGACATGACGATCGTGAATCGACATGAGAGCTCCTTTGACTTTAAAAAGGACGTTGCCATTGATGTCTTGAACAACAAAGTTGCCATTGTAGGATTTTTATATAATTATGAACAACATATGATATTATATTTTGAGTTTATTAAAATTTCATTGATTGGAATGTTTAAGTAAGAGAGTTGATCGGATAAAGCCCGTTATTAATGTGATCAATATTGTTGGGCTTGGTGCACCTTAGCTATATTATTTATGTTGGATATGTGATGGACTATTGTATATGTGTGGACCTAGTAATCCTTTTGAGACTAGACATCCTATTAGGGTTGTGAATCCTTTACGGGTTAGAATTCAAGTAAATAACAATATATATAAAGGGTCCATACTCTTGCTCATGTATCACATAGTGATTCAGAATAATGTAGCTTCCTCATTATGTGATTTGAAGTAAGGTGAGTAAATAGTAGACGACTCTCTATAATTTAGATGGTTTCCGCTGCGTTTTTAGATATGTGTCTATTCATACTTATGTATACAATACGAAATTAATTATTTTTATATAATACTTACAGTGGTATTAGAGCAAATTGTTGTAAATGTTGAATGATTTTGATTTCGTATATTTATTTTGCTTTTATACGTACCGGATTATTTGAGTTAAATTATTGTTACCATTAATTAAATCCATATATGAATTGTATATTGTTTTTACACGTTGTATGTTATTTGATAATTAAGCAGTGTATCATTGTATTGCCATGAAATTAATATACACAATTGTATGTCAACATCTGATTGTATGGAATGTTTGAATCATCAAATTTGTTTTTTATTGAATTATTTTATCGTAATAATTCTTAAAAATGGCATGAACAATTTTGTTGGAATGGTTCTAATATGGTGGTTGAAGACAAATATCTAATCGTTTGTAGGATCAGATTGGATCAAACTGCATCAGATGATGCGGAATTGCAGGTCAATGAGTCTGATATTAGTCAAATGCCTGTCACTGGTCAATCACACCAAAAGATTGATGGAACTCTCACCAGATCCGTAATCGAATGCGGGTCGATGGCTAGAAGATCCAGACCTGCGCTTAGAAGCATTTCGTTTGCACCATAAATGCCCCAGATGCGAGTTGATTTGGGTTTTGCACAGACCTCGCTGTGCGGGACTTTTTGAATTGCATGTCTGCGTGGTTTGCCGCAGAAGCAGAGATATGCGTGATTTCGAATCTCTAGCGAGACGGGTGACTTCGGTCGATTTGGCGATGGGATCGCCGGAGCAACTTTCCTTCCGAGTCATGGTTGGCCGTCGTCAGGATATTGTTACTGCCGTTCTGGTGGCCGACGGAACTGGGATTGGATGGCGGCCATGAAACTTAGGGTTTTTGGGTTGATTTTGGATTGGGCCATCTTTTGAGAATTTGATATATTATTGGGTTGTTTTACAATTTTTCCTGGGTCTAATTGAATTAATTATAACATTGAGGCATCTATATGTAATTGGTTATGTATTGGGGTAGATTTATAATTTTAGAAAGTAATTGGGCCAATTTAATATTTTGATAAATATATGGGCCAATTTGAAATTTACCAAAATCATAAGGCAATTTAAAAATTTTCCAATTTTTTTATGAGAATAATTGCAATTCATAAATAATTATTATGATTTCGGATCATTATGTTTCATGTAGTGACTAATCATTGAGTTTTCATAATAATTATTAGTTTGTTTAAAATTAATAATTGATAGAATTTTCTTATGAATTGGATGACTATGTCTTCACGTAGTGAACTAGTCATTAAGATTTTGAGAAATTCATCGGTAATCGATTATTAATGATTTTGACTCAGTAATTGATAGAATTTTCTCGTGAATCAAATGATTATGTTTCACGTGGTGACTAATCATTAAGATTTTGATAAATTTATCAGTTATCGATTATTGATGATGTTAAAATTGAAAATCTGTGTTGAGTATTCTCGTGAGTCGAGTGATTATGCTTTCACCTAGTGACTAATCATTTCGATTTTGAGAATTTAGTTGGCTAATGGTTATTAATTTGGTAAGTTTTAATAATTTATTGAATATACTCTTAAATTGGTGGATTATAATTTCACGTAGTTACTAATCATTAAGATTTTGAGATATTCATTGGTTATCAATTATTAACTTTGAACTGCAATGATGGAATTATATGCATGTGATGAGTGATGTTATTTTCCGTAGGAGGTTCATTATCTCGATGTATTCACTTATACAATATGTTACGAATGTTAGACACATGTGATGAGTGATATTCTTCTCCGTAGGAGGTTCATCATCTTGAGGTATTAATTTATATAATGTGATATAAATGTTATAAATTTTGGAAGTTGTCTCTAATATATTTTCATTTAATTGAATGAAAATACCCAACACTTAATAATGCCTACATATTCTATATGCTCACGAATAATATATACTCAACATGAATTTAGGAATGTTATATATTTCTAATTATTTTGTATATATATATATATATATTTTAAAAATTATGTGTGATCGTGTTGAATTGATTAAGAGAAATATATAAATATATGTTGGGTGTTATGATAGTGGATTTGCAGTTCATGGTTTACAAATATATAACCTGTGAAATATTATGGAATTGGATGGTAATGTTTCTACCTAGTAGACATTAAGATTTCATTAAGATTTGTTTATTTCATTGAAGACATTAATTAATTATATTAGAAATTATTATAAAGCTGGATAGACGTGTTTCTACGTAATGGACTGACCATTAAGATTTTATAATGATCTTTTGATAAAATTATATAATCAATTGTGTTTGGAATATTTATAGGGTTGGATGACAGTCTTCATATAGTGAGCTAGTTGTTAAGATTCCATAATATTCAGATTATCAATGTTTAAGGTTTTGAATTGCAATGAAGTAAAACAATACATGTGTTTATCATCTGATTAAGAGAGTCATCACTTGTGGAAGTTTTGTGAGCATTGAATAATAAAGAGTGATGTTCATCTCCTAAAGAGCTTAATCATTTGTAGGAAACTTATAACACATGCGTTGTGGTCTTTTTTCTAAAGATAGATTATGATGTTGTGTTGGATTTCCATAAAAGTTAAATCATTATTAATAATGATTGTGGAAATCGGTGTGAGCACGAATATACTGTGGTTTAATTCTTTTTGAACAGCTCTATTATTTCTAAATACATGCAATTAAGATATTGGTTGATAGACTTTTTTGACGGATTAGATGAGACGCCCCGATTGGTTTTTACCTTAACGAGGATTAAATGATAAATAAATATTAGTGAACCCACTGTTGAAAGTTTTGTTATGGTTTATTGCCTTGGATTAATCTATTATATGAAGTTATATCTTTTATTTGTTATTTTGATAAAGGTGATATGTGTTGTTGGTGAAATTCAGATAGTATGACACGTCAACAATAGGCAAGGGTCGGGGGTGCCACGTCACCAAAAGTCAACCCGTTGCATTACGGGAACTTTCCTTTCTTGTACACCAAGAATTAAGGTTCTATGTATGTATAAATAGACCCTATCAACACCCAAAAAAGGGTTGACAGAAATTTAACTTTCAAGAGCATAAGGGAGATTGAGTGTGTAAACATCTATTACATAGTGAACTTTTCTTGCCGCTGCCAGTAACCATGGATGTTTCCCCGTCTTGGGGTTTTACCAAGTAAAATATTGCCTCTGTTTTTGCTTTTTTCTCTTTTGCAGTTTTTTTTTAGTTACATCTATTTGTGTGACACATGGTGAGTCGTAAATCAAAAAGTTACCTTCAACAACTGGCGCTAGAAGAAGGGGTCGAACCTCGACTGGCATTGAAATTGAACAAGTAATTCCAAAAGAAAGAAGCTTGTGAATGACGATATTATTGCCACCAGCAGGGACAGAAGTCAGTCTCCACGTAACGCCGATGCTTCGTACAGTGCCAACATCCCTAACCCAACTGATGTTAGCACCGTTGGAGAAGGTCCATCCTCAAGGACTCCACCGTCCGCCAGACCCAATATAATAGCGTCCATAAATGTAACCGCATGTATTTCCCAGATACGTTTCGACAGATTCAGGAATCCCTACGGAAGGTCATTGACGACGCTACTAGACAGGGAATTAATATAACGGTTACTGCCAACATGAGTTCACCATACCAGCTCTTCACACCGGCGGTAGCCCATGATCCCAAGATATGTTATGAAATAGTGGCAACCACTTCAGAAGCACCCTAAAAATCCGGAGAGATTGGGCGAAGTGTCATGAAAAAATAGAACATTCATGTAGAATGGACAACTGCTAAGAGGACCGGGGAACAAGTGAGCACATGGAGTCTAGTTCGCAGGAAGATGCAGAACGATATGATGAAGGAGAAACCCACCCCAAGCAGATAGATAGGCATGACAGCCAAAGGAAAAGATCATGCTCGGTTTTGAGTGATGACTAAACCACCCCCATGAGACGTAGGGAGCTAACCCCTATGGGCAGACACATCCCATATGGTGCCAAGATTACTGGACGAGTCCTTAGAGACCCGTATAGACTCACCATCCTTTAAAAAATTGACTAGCATGGAGAGCCAGAGGGGGAGCGGGAGGTCCTTCTTATAAAGATAGAAGCCTTGGTGCGAAGACAAACTTAGGAAAGTTTATTGAACGATAATTCTGGTAGTCTATTCGTTGATTCAATAAGGCGGGCTCATTTTTCAGACAAATTCAAGATGACGCACATAGAGCAGTTCAAGGCAAACATCGACCTACTGGAGCACGCCAGGAGATAACAAAGTGCGATGGCGCAATATGAGTATGATGATTCCCTAATATGTGTTCCCCCAGACCCTAAGAGACCAGGAATCAATATGGTTTGGAGGACTCGCAATAGGGTCCATCAGGAACTTTGATGAACTAATACAAGCCTTCATCATGCAATTCATAGGGAATATCCAGCAGAGAAAGTCCATAACAGCCTTGTTTACCTTAAAATAGAGGAAGACTAAGAAGCTGAAAGACTACCTAACTAGCTTCTCGCAGGAGGTGTCGGCTTCTCGCAGGAGGTGTCAGAGGTACACGACCCCAATGATGATGCTATGGTGTCCACATTCATCAACAGTCTGCAGTACAACCACTTGTCGCTGAGTCTAAGGTAGAAGAAACCAACCACATATGCAAGCATGCTAGATGACCTTTGAGGATATGCTAAGGCCCATGTAGGGGAGCTAATACATGAAGGTTGGCCCGAGGGCAGCCAAAGACCCAGATGGCAACTTAAAGAGTAGCGGTAAAGGGGACTAGAAAGGCTATAGGGGAAAAAGCAAGGACGAACGCAAGGATGATGACTATAAGGGTGACAAGCACTTTAAAAGGCAGTACACCAATTACACCCCATTTCCCAGGAGACAAGAGGAGATCTTGAATGCAACAGAAGACAAGAATTTGTACAAAATACCCCCCAAGACAGTCAAGCTTTACAAAAAGAGATACTGCCAAGTATTGAAAATTTCACCAGGAGAATGACCATGAGACCTCCAAGTGCTATCAGATGAGGGATTATATCGAAAAGATGATCAGAGAGGGATATCTCAAGGATATGTTCTTGAGGAGCGGGGATGATCAAAATAAGGATACCCCGAAGGAAGAATGCGATAGAAGCTAGAGAAGCCCTAGAAGAAATTCAGACAGTGAGGCAACTAACACTATCTTTGGCAGGCCACACACTGGGGGTAATAGCCGAAAAGAATGACGGAAGTTAGAGAAGCCATAGACGATTAGAGGAATCTAAAAGTAAACTCACTGGGTCCTGATCAGAAACAGTTCAAACAAGGATAGCACCCGATAGTGTTCTCTGAGGCGGACACACATGGGTCGGAGGTAAGGCTGAACGATGTGACTATCGTGTCATTTCGTGTGGGCTATAGAGAGGTAAGAAGAGTGTTGCTTGACAATGGAAGCTTGGTAGATATCCTACAAGTAGAAATGTTCGATCAACTAAGACTACAAAGAAAAGACCTTCAACCGTTCAAGGTCCCACTAAGGGGCTTCAGAATGGAAGTGAGGTCGCTGTAAACAATGAAACTACCTGTGGAGATCAGGAGTTTTCCCTATACCAAAATAGTGCTATTGGATTTTATGGTCGTAAATGTGGAAAACTGCGAACAACGCCTTGCTAGACAAACCTTTTCTGAACAAGTCGAAAGCTGTGACTGCCACCTATGCCCTGATAGTGAAGTTCCCAATGGAAGCTGGAGTAGGCGTCATGAAAAGCTCTCAAGAATGGGTCAGGAAAGTGAACCTAGCTGTGTACAGGGAGAAAGCGTAACCAGGGGTAAATCAGACAAACATCCAAGAAGAAGAGGGCAACCTGAAGTTGGATGAACGGGAAGTTGGAAGCCCGGTTTGACCTGGATCTAAGAGAGACATCTCCGGAAGATGGGAAAAGTAAAGAAGATGAGCCAACTGTGGAAGTTGTAACTAATGAGGGTAACCCTGACAAAACAGTAAAGCGTGGGGCTCGGTTGACGGAGAAAGTTCAGGATGCGATGATTAACTTACTGAAAGAATTCAAGGACGTGTTCGCATGGAAACATGAAGATATGTTTGGTATTGACGTAAGGGTAATCTCCTATTATCTAATGGTCGATCCCATCAGGAAGCTAGTCATCCAGAAAAGGAGGTGGTTCAACCCTAATAGAAGCAAGGTAGTTAAGAAAGAGATAGATAAACAGTTTGTAGTGGGTTCCATAAGGGAGGTACAATACCCTGAGTGGGTTGCCAATGAGGTGTTAGTGAAAAAGAAGAACAATCAATACAGGATGTGCGTAAACTTCACCTACCACAATAAAGCATGCCCAAAGGAAAACTTTCTGTTACCCCGAATCAATCAGCTAGTAGATACAATGACTGGTCACGAATTGCTGAGCATTATGAATGCCTACTCAGGCAACAACCATATCCGATGTTCGAGCCAGATGAAGAAAAAACGTCCTTCACAACTGACCAAGGGTTATACTGTTATAAAGTAATGCCTTTTGGTTTCAAGAATGCTAGGGCAACCTACTAGAGATTGGTAAATAAGATGTTCGCCTGACAGATTGGTAGGAATATGGAGGTTTATATCGACAATATATTGACAAAGAGCACAACATCCAAAAATATGCAATAGAACTTCGAGAGACGTTCGGGGTGCTAAGAAAATTTGGTATGAAGCTCAATCCCAAGAAGTGTGTTTTTAGGGTTCCTTCAAGAAGGTTCCTTGGTTTCCAAGTCCATCAGAGGGGAATTGAAGTAAACCCAGAAAAGATAAAATCACTGGAAGAGATGAGATCCCCAAGGACCTTGAAAGAAATTCAGAGGCTAACATGCTGATTGGAGTCCCTAAATCGATTCATTAGCAAGTCAACGGATAAATGATTGCTCTTTTTCAATGCAATTAAGAAGGGTAAGGGGGTAGAATGGGATGATGAATGCGAGCAAGCCTTCTGGAATATTAGAGAGTATCTAGGAAAAACACCAATCCTATCCAAACCCATGGACGGAGAGGTATTTAACCTATATTTGCCAGTCACAGTCATGGCAATGGGGTCAGTGTTGGTCATTATGGACAAGGGAGTACAAAGGCCAGTGTATTTCACGAGAAAATGGCCTTAGCACTGGTAACGACATCAAGAAAGTTGAGACCTTATTTCCAAGCTCATAAAATAGAAGTCTACACGAACTGCCCGCTGAAGCATATTCTGTCTAAACCAGAAGTGTCTGGAGGATTAACCAAATAGGCAATAGAGTTGAGTGAATTCGACATAACATACATGTCAAGAGCTGCAATAAAAAGTCAAGTTGTAGCTGACCTAATCGTCGAGTTTGTTGAGCCGGACAACGAGGTGATCATATAGCTCAGGGAAAAAGAAAAGAGTGTATTTATCTGGAAACTGTATATAGATGGGTCATTAAAGACACACAACAGCGGGGTAAATATAGTAATATCCACCCTGGAAGGCGATCATGTTGAGTGTGCCCTATGGTTTCACTTTAAAGCCACTAACAACATGACCGAATATGAGACACTTTTGGCAGGTCTCAGGGTTTGCACGACACTAGGGGCGGATGAGCTAGAGATATTCAGTGACTCACAAGTGGTGGTGAACCAAATTTTGGATGAGTATCAAGCCAGATATGGCAACGTGACCGCTTATCTGAAAATAGCCAGAGCACTGTTGGAGAGATTCAATGCCTACATGATTATTCAAATCCTGAGGAAAAAGAATGAGAAGGCTGACGCTTTATCAAAATTGGAATCAACAACCGTTGGCATAAGATCAAAGATTATCCCAATTGCTTACCTCAAAAGGCCACGAGGATGAAGAGGAAGGACTAGAAGTAGGAATGATTAAAGAAAGATAGGCACCTAAATGACCTCGATCAGAAGGTACCTAGAAGATGGAATACTTTCAGTAGAAGTGAATGAAGCAAATCGCCTCAGATACAAAGCCACTAGATATTCAGTGGTCGGAGGAGAACTGTACATGAGAGGATTTTCAAAGGCTTTACAGAATAGCGTCTGCTCAACAGAAGAAAGACAGATACTGTAAAGCATCCATAGAGGAGTCTGCGGGAATCACTCTGGGGGTAAGAGTCTGGCACATAAGACTCTCATACAAGGTTTCTTCTGGGTGATCTTGTTCCGAGATGCTCAGGTAGTCGCAGAACAATGCGACATCTGTCATAGGATAGCCAATGACATCAAAAGGCCGTATGAGCAATTAAAGAACTTGACATTGCCCTTGCCGTTCACCATGTGGGAGATAGATTTGATTGGCACAATGCCAACGACAACCATGAGAGGGGCAAAATTAGCCATTGTGGCCGCATATTACTTTACAAAATGGGTAAAAGCAGATACACTGGTGTATATAACTGAAGCTAACATGATCAGTTTTATGAAGAAAAACATCATCTACCAATTTGAAATCTCGTACACAACAATCAAAGACAATGAGATCTAGTTTGATAGTGACAACTTCAGAAAAATATGTCATGACTTCCGCATGAAAAATTACTATGCCATATCAGCCCATCGTCAGACCAATGGCTAGACAAAGGCATTGAACAAAATAATCAAGCACACCCTGAAGGTCAAGCTAGACGCTAAGAAAGGGAACTGGACAGACAAGCTGTTAGATTCATGATTTGTGTTGGCTTGATTCCATAACGAAACTTCATTACTTTGTAATGCTTAGTTGCTTAAGTGGTTCGTGATGGTAAGAACTTCAAGGAAGAAAAAAAACTTCTCATGATGCAAAGTTCATCTTCAAGAGGATTGGTACTATTCTTGAATGCTAAGGTATCAAGATCCTTCTTTCTCTTGCAAGGAGTAGGCGCGCGCACACACACAATTCATTCATATGTGTCCATGCTTAGTTGTGCATCATTATACGTGCGCACACACACAATTCATACATTTGTGTCCCTGCATTGTAGTGCATCATTTGGTATAACACATTCACACACTTGAAGTTGAATGCTCATGCATTGGTATGAAAGTATCATGTTTTGGATGCATGATTGGAGACTATCTCTATGTAGTTTGTATTCTTGTGTGAAATGTGTTTGTTTGTTTATATGTTTTTTTAACATGGATCTTGAACTTGATTTTAGTCTTAGATCATTCATGATTGAGTTCCGGTCATTTTGGTTACTCATACTTTCAACTCATGTTGCGTACATTGTCTTTGTCTTCATATATCGAGTTGAATTCTTCTTTTCTGGGTTGAGTATCTTATATGTCCATGTCCATGTCCATGAGGGAGTACCAGTTCGTAATCTTCAAACTGATTTGAATTTGGAGTTCAGAGGCTAAAAAATGGTCAAAAAACACGAGAGAAGGGCAAGGGAAGAGGTGCGATGGCATAAGCCATCACTAAGCACCATCCCGAGATGGCGCGTGGCCATCTCGGCCCCAACGGTGCTCTGCCCTGAGATGCCCACGGCCATCTCAGGGAGGCACTAATGAAAGAGGGCAATTTGGTCACTTGTTTGTTCTCTCTTTAAAACCTCTCATTCCCTCTCATTCCCTCTGATTCTTTATAAGTTGAGAAAATTGAAATTGAAGAACAATTGCAGAATTTTTCTCTCAACATTTTAATTTTTGTTTTCGTGATAACTTCTTTATTTCTACTCCGAATCACTTGATTCAAAAACCGATTTCGAGTGTCTTGAAGGGTTCTACAAACCCCAAGTATTTTCAGAACCAAAGTATGTCTAGATAATTTTTAATGATCTGATCTTCAGTTCGTGGTTTTTCATCCTTGTTGGTAAAATCATATTCTTCTTAGTTTTCTTCTTAGATCTTCTTATTGATTGATGCTATTTGATTAAGAAGCATGACTAGGATGATTTTGATATCATTTTGTGCTTTATTGATTTGATTTTCAAGTTTAGCTAGATTTGTGATAAATTGAATGATTTGTGCTAAACTTGATAAACATCAAAATGTTTCTAGAAATCTTTTGTTCTTATGCATGATTGATTATTTCTAGATGTAATTTCATTTTCTGAGAACTAGGTTGTGTTTCAATTGATGTCTATATCTTCATATCTATGTCCTTAGTTGATAACATGCTTAGGTTGCCTAGATACATTTGTGATTGTTCTTTGAAAGCATAATCTAGCTATCTAGTTGCATGTCCATAGAATTTGTTGATCATCATTTTCTATGTTGAGTGCTTGTTTACGTTTTGCATTCATGATCACTTAGATGCCTTGTGAAGAGGTAGAAAGTCTCATATCTTAGAGTGATTCTTTGATTTGAGCAATTGGAAGTCTTAGCTAGAGTCGGGAGGACTTGGATAGCAAAGCAAGTGGAAGTCTCGACAAGAGGTGTGAGACCTTGAATTGTTGAGCGAGGAAGTCTTGACTAGAGTCGGGAGGATTTGGATAGTTGAGCAAGAAGTCTTGCCTAGGGTCAGGAGGATCCAGATAGGTGAGCAAGGAATCTTCCTAGAGACAGGAGGTCTTGGATAGGAAGTCGGCTTAGTAGATCACTAGGTTCAAAGATAGAGTGAGAGTGATAGCTTGGAGAGCATGTGTGATTGCTTAAGTGTGTAACTCTTTTGAAATAATGGATTTCCTTTTACTGGTGGTTGTGGTATCAACCCGTGGATGTTTCCTCTTTGGAGGTTTACCACGTAAATATTGTGTGTCGTTTGCATTTTTCATTAAGCATTGTTAAAATTGCATTGTTTTTAAAAGAAGATAAAAATTGGAACATATACCTATTCACCCCCCTATAGGTATATTTTACTATAAAGATAAAGGGAATTTCACAAGCTACATGAAGTCTTATGGGCTTACCGGACCATATAAAAGACTTTAACAGGAGAGACCCCTTATTCGATAACATTCGGGATAGAAGCAGTAATCCCTATCGAAGTAGTTCGTAATTCACCAAGGGTGCAACTCTTTTGCCCCGAGGCAAATGTGGAAATGTTAGAGTAGAACCTAGATGAGTTAGAGGAAAGAAGGGACCTATCGTGAATAAGAAACACTGCTTACCAGCAAAGGGCAATCGGTACTACAACTCACATGTCCGAGTAAAGATATTCCAACTCGGGGATTTAGTTCTCAAGAGGGTGTAGCCCAAAACAAAAGAGAGATCAATTGGATCATTGGTAGATAAATGGAAAGAGCCGTGTCAGGTGATTGGACTGGTCGGTCATGGAGCTTACCACCGCCTTACCCGACCAGAAAGAGGCGAACTGCCCAGGCTGTGCAATGCTCAATACCTGAAGATGTTTTACCCCTGAAGATCTCTTGTCTCTAGATATTTCCTTTTAGTTAGAAATTAGTTTTCTTTATTTTTAATGATTAGTTAATTCGTTGATGTATCTTTTTAGCATTCAATAAAAATCTCCTTGAGGGAACCATTTCAGTAAACCAAGAAAAGTATTCTAAATTTACTTTCGTTCACAAAAGCAAACACGGAGAACCTAAAAATTGCTGAATAGGAGCACCCGGGATGCCCAGTGAGAGAGACAAAAGCATATGCTGCAAAGGCAGTGCATACTCACCGAAACTAACTAGGTGTAATGAAACACTGTTAACGCCTTCAGGCCATAGGTACCTGATGGGATGCGTCGAGAGTTGAATGAGGGATAAAATATTTATACTTAAAACAGTTGCCAATAGAACTCAAGCACTTGTGAAGTTAGTATAGTATGAGCTACCCCAATGCAACGAATCTTGATCAATAGACTATTGGGAGACATCCCAATGACTTAGTTGACAGATAAAAGATAAGCGTTTATAAATTAGATACCATGCAAACGGTCCACAAAAAGAACACTTCTTGACAATAAAGCATCAGGGAGACAAGACAGTCAGTCGGGCTAAAGCCAGTATTGCCTAGCGCTGTTAGAAAAATAACTAATGTTGCTGAATGAACCCGACCACATGAAAATACTAGGTTGGAGTTAGGGCGGTTAGCTTTGTACTACAAGACGCATATAGTTTAAGCTAATAGATAACCCCGACCATGCATAAATTGTTTAGTCAAAGGTGGGATATTCAATTCAGCATGACAGTAAGCGGGCGATTAAGTTACATAATGATCCTCACCGTGCGCAAGGGTTTGGTTATAGCCTTGTTAGTTAACTTGGTGCAATGTAATTTACGTAGTTCAAGTTAGCAAATGACTATAGCCATTCTTGGATCACTTGGTTTTTAGTTAATTACTCAATCTGGCTTAAGCCACCAGTGATCTCGATCATACAACAAAGCATTTATTCATACTGAATTATTTGACTAAATAAAAACAATAACAAAATTAAAATAAAAAAAGAAGAAGAATGGTATTATTCATTTAAAAAGTTTAAAGGATTAAAAAAATGGTGGTTACATGAGTAAAGGATGCATGAAATAAGGCATCAAGCATCCGGCGTACTCGAGGGGTCTCCAGGCCCAAATCCACTAAGAGGAAGATCATCACATCTATATCCCTTGGTCAAATCCCTAAAATCTGATTAGCCAATGTCGTTTTCCGGGTCATCGGCCATGATGAGGGAGTAATCAATATCGGGCAAGGGGCTAACATAGTCCCCTTTGTTAGGGTGCCACTTTCCTCTCCAGTATATAAAGCCACTAAGAAGGACTTGGAAGGAAGCTCTAGGTGCATGAAGTGGGGATCCTTCCTGATTGATCTGCAATATGCCCTCCACCTGATCTGTTGGTTCTTTATGGCTCATATGGACTCATTCTTGTGCTTCTTGATAGTCCTATCCCATTTTCGGTGAGCCTCCCCCGAAGACCGTTCCTTTCCACCGAAGAACATCTGAGCAATGACTAGCCCTCTCTCGAACTTCCTCAACATAACAGCCTCTAAAACTGGAAACCTCCTGTAACAATCCACGTTTTTGACTTCGAAGGTTGATTTGGCCTCCTAGGAGAGCACATCCATGCTGACTTACTGATGTTCCAAATCTTTTGCCAGATGCTCATAATGAAACCGAGCCTTCTCAGATGCCTGTTGCGACTCCATCATAGGGGTGTCAATACAGGTTGGCTGGTCGTGTTAAGGCCAACTCGGACATGACACAATTATTTTTGGATCAACCCGAACACGACACAATTATTAAACGGGTCAGACCCCCTTGACCCAAACACGACATGAATAAAATGGATCAACACGAACACGACACGGATAACCTGTTTAATTAACGGGTTTAGTGGGTCATGTCAAATGACCCATTTAACTGACCCGTTTACACGACCCATTTAATTTGTTAATATTAATTTCACAAAAATACATTAAAAATAAAATAAACAATCAAATAAAATCAATTCACAAACCAATACCACAAAATACAAATGATAATCAAATGAATAAAAAAAACAATAATTATAATACTAATCAAATAAATCCTCAAAACGGAATTTCAAAATGATACAAGTCCATAATTAAATCTACAAATACAAATCCACAAGTTAAAAATAAAATAAAAGGCATCAAATATTCAAAAATCAAAACATGTTAACAAACATAACATTTAAGTAGTTAACTCTTCTTGATGCCTTAGTCACTTGATGTTAAGCTTCTTGAAACATCTTGCTGAATTGTTGTCCATAAACCTAAAAGATAAATTGAATACATTAGATAATAACTTGAAAGTTTTAAGAAATACGAAAATACATGTGAAATGTGTAGTGAGCTTGTATATAATCTGTAATACAAATTCATGGGACCTACACCAACAGCTACAATTGTATCAAAACTTTTCAAAAACAAAACATAGTAGAAACGGCAAAATATAAAACTTTAATTTCGACCATTGAATTTCCAGCAACCTTACCTATGGAAAATAATTCATATGAAATATTTAATAAAGAGAATGCCAAGAAGAGGGAAATACGAGTAGATTAAGGACTAAACATAAAAGGAGGATTTGGAAACATCACTGGTAACTTTACTTTCAAACTTGTTATGTGGATCATAGACGAAAGAATAGCACCTAATTGTGAATTAAATATAGAAAAACATAAATTTATTTTATAGGAAATTTGATATATCATTTCCACAATAAGGTCTCCACATGTATAACTCAATAACAACATCAATTTTCTTCAAGAACGGTTGTTAGTAGTACTTTAAATGTCAATTGAAATTCACAATTTATAAACAAGCAACACCTAAATATGTTAAAGTTTAAGTCCATCACTGAACCATACAAAGCAAACATCAACAGACTGACAAAACGGAACAACATGGTGCAGTAAAAGATTCAAATTCCATTATCATCTACTTCTATAATGTAGATTCCTCTAGACACCAATTCAAAAGAACATATATTTCAAACATATAAAGGCATATATAATCATGAATAACCACACTTATAACTTACTGCCCCTCATCAAAATTCAAATCCCCACCTAAATTTAACAAAAATTTAAAACACCAAACAATCCTATAATATAATATTAACAAAAGAGAAAAGAAAAAAGCTTGGTAACAAAGTGAACCATATTCACTAACCCACCACGGCACCACCTAATAAACATAACAAAAAAAAAATAGAACATAGCGTTTGACAATTAAGAAATAGAGCAGTTAATATTAAATCACCAACAATATATACATAGATATCACCTTAATATAGATATTATTTTAAAAAATAGTCTTTTTTTTTAAAAGGTAAAAAAATAAAACGAAAAACAAGAGGGAACTTATAAAAATCTTAATATAGATGTGGTTAACTCATTCAAAGATCGAAACAAATTAATTGTGTAAGATCCCATGCTCGTTAAAATAAAAGGAAGTAGTTTGTGGATTAATAGATTTACAATTTACAAATAGAAACAGAAATTAAAAAAAAAAAGTAAAAAAAAAGTAAAAAAAAAATGAATAAAGAGAAGTGGTCAACTCTTACCAGTGATGTGGGCGTAGGCGGAGAGAGTGAGTCACAGATCGGCGGATGGCCGGATGCTAGCGAGAAGAGAAGAGAAGAGAAGTGTTTGTTAGGTCTTACAGTGTCTGTAGAGAAGAGAAGCAACGAGAGACTGAGTGAAATTTAGGTTTAGGGTTTCACAACTTTTCTTTATATAGTATATGTTTAATTTATAGAAATACCCCTTATTGATAAATTTACAATTTTACCCTTATTAATCATGTCAACCCGTGACCTGTTAAGCTGAACCCGAACATGACACGATTATTAAATGGGTTAAGTGGGTTGACCCGTTTATTGACATGACCCGTTTAGCCTCAACCCAAACCCGTAATAAATGGGTTTATGTTGTGTCGACACGTCGTGTTGTGACCCATATTGACACCCTCTACTCTAGCATGACTTACTGGGTAGAAGTAAGGGTGTCTCAGGAAATCCGAGCTTCTTCTTTAAGTTTATCCGCTGCTATTTAAGCCAGGATGACCCTCAATTCGAGCTCAGCATCTCGCATCTTTGCTATCGTAACCTTTTTTTCTAGCTCCACATTCTTCGTGGTAAGCTCCCTTAGAGTATCCTCAGCTGCGGAGGACCTATTCTGAACATTAGCAATTGTCTTTCTTAAAGCAACCTCAGTTGCATCATGATTCTTCAACTTTTCTTTATATTGCTTAACTTTAGACGCACTAGCCGAGGAAGACTTAAGGGAGTCATCCTTTTCAATAAAAACCTTCTTCAACCGGGATATCTTTACAACTTATTTCTTCTGATCGGTCAAGGCCCGGGTCTGTTCCTCCATCGCCTGATAAAAAGATAGAACGAAAAGTAAGATTATTGGTGCATACAAGCGAAAGATAAAGGTAGAAGACATTTACAAAAACTTCATTTTTGAAGATCATGTGGATCCGTTCAGAGCAGCTCTAGCCTCCCTCCAATAGCCATCACCAATGTAACCTTCACCATTAGACATGGTGTGAAACATGGAAAGGGAGTCGGCACGAGAGTTACTCGAACTAGGAGGCAGAGAAGATCCAGATACATGAGCAGTCACTGAAGCCAATGTAGTAGATCTATCATGACCAAGAGTAGAAATGGTCGGAGGTACTGCTAGAAGGGACGGGCCCGTGACACTCTGTGCCCTTGAATTCCACCACCATTTTCAACCTGAAGGATAGTTGCAAAGGCCCTGAGTTCCTACCCTTAAGAGGCTTGACCTTTACTTACACCATTTTAGTGAAGAGGCACATGAGGTACGATAGTAGGGGTGCTCCCAGCTTGGCTGGTCCCAACATCCCAAACCAAATTGGGAACAATAGCATCTGAAGAGATCCTAGACTTGTCTAATTGAAGAGACATACGCTCTTCAGTGCCATAAAGTACATCTTTATCATTGAAAAAAATCCTTCGAGTTAGGCCTATCATGATGGAGTTAGAGTCAGAGTCGGTGAAAACTATCTGGCGTTTGATAGAAAATTATATAGGGGCCTTCCTAGGATGTTGTGCGGGTGGATTGACAGGAGCCTGATCAACTAGAGGATAAGCTTGGTCCAGAGATAGCGTTAGGAAGAATAAAATGAGCTGTTTGTTGTGGCACGACCATGTCACCGGCTTTGACCAGGGCCAGCTTAGTTGTCACGATCGGAGTAAAGAAAAGGGAGCATATGTTGTAGATTTATGGTCACCCATTCTCTTTGATCAATGCTCCCATGAAATTAAGTCATTCAGGGTCTTCTGATTATCCTCATCAAGAATGAAAGGATCAAACCCCCCCTTACCAAGAAACCGTTGGACCAGCGGTAGATGGAGCCTTCATTCGTTTATGGATGGCCTCAGGGGCGGATGACCTCTCCAAAGTCTTGGATACTTTTCCACTAGGAACTCTCCACCATATTACTCTCTATTGGACCTCTATTTACTCGGCATATCTCTGTTAGACCTCTCCCGACTGGATCTGCCACGATCACATCTATCTATGGTGGGCCTCGCCTGAGTGGATATATCCCTAGAGGGCCTTCTTCCACTCTCTCTGGGAGGAACATCATTTTCACTCCATTCAGCCTGCCTAGTAGGTGCCATCGAAGCGTTAGGGTCAGGCTCGTATATATGTTCCACTAAATCATGCTCGGGGGTATAATTCCTTGAGCCACATGATCATTGACATTCTTCCTACTAACACGATCGAGGTTTTTAGCCTTTTTGGCTTGCTTGCCAATAAAAACGTCCATTTCAAACACTAAAAAAAATTGAATGAAAAATGATGAAAAAAAAGAGAAAGAAGAAGAGCGAGCCATAAGGGAGTTAATACTTACAGAGCTTGCACCTGACGGAGATAGCTGGGAAAAGCTCTAGCTCGATCAGGTTATTCTCATCATACAGACTATGACGGTCGCTATCCTCCCAAGAAATCTGAGCTGCCTTAATAACCGTGGTAGCCTAGCTCCGAGTCATCACAAGTGTATTTTTTTTCCACATCTCGGGGCTATAGAAGTGTCTCGAAACACTATTTCTGTTTAACCGTTAGTTAGGATCGATCACCACAGTCTCACCCCAGCCACCCCGGATGAAAAACCAGTTGTTCTTCTAGTACTTGTTTGATGAAGAGAAGCCTCAGATGAAGCCTTTGTGGTCCTTATGGGTGGGAGGGGCGGGTTTGTCCTCAAAACCATAAGGAATCTAGTTATTCGAAGAACTTGACTGCAAATAGAAAGTTCCTTCAGCATCTGAATGGCCTAGGTGTAGAAGGTACGTATCTCTTGGGGGATCGGAGGGAACTTGCCCTGATCTTTTTTCTATAAGTGCCATAGGTTGATCAACACTCGATAAGAGTTTCGAGTCAACTGAGTGGGGGTGATTCCTGTATCTGTTAAAAATCGAGCAATAAAAGCCTGAATGGGGATCGTGACTCCAGAAGATAACTTGGCCTTATAAAAAGAACAACACTAGGAAAAGGGTTCCATACAGCACATTCACCGCTGGAAATCAGTTGCATAACCTATCCTGAAACATCCCAAAGTCAATACGTTGATTTTGTAATCAAAATTGTACGGGTGTTCAGTAGAGAACCTTAGATTGTGCGATTGCCGTTCCCTCGGGATCTCTTTCATCTCCAGTCTTTATGAGGTAAACTTTAAATCGCTCACGAAATGAGTAGTTGCCCTAGGCGAGGGTCTGGCAGCTTGCCTCGAACTCGTTGTCCTTGACATATCTGGACAAGCACCAACAGACATAGAAGCGGGAGGATTAGTAGATGAAGGAACAAACTCAGGATGAGCAATGAAATAATCCATATTTAGAGCAAAAAGTTGAGACGGATGAGTGTGCATGTGAAAGTGACCCCAAAGTATAGATTCAAGCCTGGGGATATTCTCTTTATCACCCGCCAAAATGGCACATATATAAATAGACCATAGTAACACCCATAAAAGGGTTAACAAAAATTTAACTTTCTAGAGTACCATGGAGATTAAGTGTGTAAACATCTTTTAAATAGTGAACTTTTCTCGCAGTTGCCGGCAACCGTGGATGTTTACACACATTGGAGTTTTACCACATAAATACTTCCTCTGTTTTCACCTTCTTTCTCTTTTGTAGTTTATTTTTTATTTTTAGTTACACCTATTTGTGTGACATGTGATGAGTTGTAGTTGATCCAAAATCACCGTCAACATAGGGTACAAACACCATAGGAAGTAGTCTGGTATTTTGACAATTCAACATAGCAAGTCAAAGAAAATACTGAGGAAATAAAATAATTTGCTATCGTAAGAAAATGTACCCCTTGATTTATGTTTTGAATTATTTGATTAATTATCAATTAAGCTCTTAGTGGATTGTTTCTTGTGATACATTTTATATTATAAATTCTTCAAATGAACTCGGTATTTAGTAGGGACCAAGTAGTTTAGAGGTTTTATTAGAATTTATATGAATTTGTGGTGATATTTAGATTATCTTGAAACCCTAAAAGTTTTATTGGATGACTATTATGATTTTGATCATGTAATGCATAGTATAATTTTTATAATAGGACTAAAAATTTAAAGTAATATCGTGAAGTTTATTTTATATAATACATTTTTGCTCATGATTTTCACCTAGTGAGTTATATTGTGATTTTTGTAAATAATAATCTTTATAGATCTTCAATCTCTTCTCGTATTCTAAATTCTATTTTTAGATTTTAGAATTAGATTGATGATTGTTCTTCTAGTTTAGATATAATCATTATAATCACATGACCAAATGTAGAATGGAGATAATTGATTCGTAAGGAATTTTGATTATTTGTAAATTCTCATTTTTAAGTCTTATGATTAATTGTATTAAAAGTGATCCCATAAAATATAAGGATATTACTACAAAGGTTAGAAACTATTGGTAATAGTTTATAAAATTTGTTCTATTTTATTTATAAGAATAATTGTATCTATGTATTATACATTCTTAGGGGGAGAGAGTGATGTTGTTAAGAATGTATAATTTCAAAGACTTGCGTTTAAGGAAGAAAACGCATGCTTGTGATATTTATGTTAAATAATTGTCATGTTTGTTGAATTGTAATTTTGGATGTCATTGGAGTTTGGGTTTTGACTTAGTTGTCAGATAGTTGCAAACTAATTGGTTGGAAATGATTTTTCAAAGTAATAATATTTTCAACGTAAATGTTGAAAGTTATGCGATCAGATTTATGGCTAGAAGGTTTTACTTGAAAATTAGTATTAAGTTTACATACTTTAAGACTTCATTGACATAGTTAATCAAGTTTCTAGACAAATGGTGTTTAGTTTAATAAAGTTGTGGATTTTATGACTTTGCTAAAAAGTTTTATTTTACCATTAGACATAACTAAGAGTCAGTGTGAGTAAGTTTATTTTCCATGTGCTCTATGTTGTCATTTATGTGACATTAAGATTTTTATCTCTATCATTTTGAGGTGAACAAACTCGAATAAGCTTAGTTTGATAATGCT
This sequence comes from Dipteronia dyeriana, assembly GCA_032871835.1. Classification (NCBI taxonomy): domain Eukaryota; kingdom Viridiplantae; phylum Streptophyta; class Magnoliopsida; order Sapindales; family Sapindaceae; genus Dipteronia; species Dipteronia dyeriana. The sequence continues at coordinate 15,306,817 of CM065299.1, read as the reverse complement.
ATTGAGAAAATGTATTAATAGAGCACTTAAATGGTTAATATGATTACAAGTTTACTTGTTTGAAGTACTTTTTGTTAAAAGTGATAAACTTTCATAGTTTTAATTCCTCAAGTAAATTAGAACGTTCTTATAAGAAAATGTCATATAAATATCTGCAATTGATATTTTAATGTAAGCTTAATATATATGTATTGATTCTATTATTAGATGATTGATATTTTGATATATTTGGTTAGTGGGAGTTGTTTTTTATTAGATTAACTGCATTTATTCTATACATGTTTGTTTTATATTCACGATAATGTATTGTATATGCATGTTAAGATGTTTGTCATATTTGTTATTATGTGCACACAAATGTTTGGTTATGACAAAAAATTGTAAAGCTTTTAGTTTTGAGGGGGCAATTCACTTATAAGGTATAAAGTTTTCACCGATGAGTGAATATTACTTAAAACAGAAAGAGTTGTCCGTCTTAAGGGAGGTTTAACTCATTGTCAAAATGTTTGGCTAGTGAGTGTAAGATGCTTAAGACATTAAGTTTGCTCGTCTTAAGACACTTCTCTTAAAGAGAAGATGGACATATATGAAAATATGCATGACGATCACATTTGCATGTAGTTTTTCATACCTCACATACATACCATTTTACCCAGGTAGATAGAGCTAAGGGTATTTTGATTACATATGGTCTTATGTCGATTAAAGATATAATGATCTTTGTAGTTAGATACTTAAGATTCTACTGGACTAAGGGGAAGGAAGATGTTACTCTCTTAAACTTTCTTTGTGGCTACATATAATTGTTTGTCAATTCGAAGTGTCGTTTTCTAAAATAAATTATTAAATCTAAAATAATAATGTTTATGTAGCTCAAGTGGGATAATGTAGGATTTTTATAAAATTGCAAGCAACATATGACATTATATTTTGAGTTTATGAAAACCGAATTGATTGGAGTGTTTAAGTAAGAGATAGTTGACCAGATAAAGTTCGTTATTAATGTTATCAATATTGTTGGGCTTGGTGCACCTTAGTTACATTATTTATGTAGGATATGTTATGCGATGAGCTATTGTATATATTTGGGTCTGGTAATTCTTTTCGGACTAGCCATTCTATTAGGGTTGTAAATCCTCTATGGGTTAGGATTCAAGTAAGTAACAATATATATATATATATATATATATATATATAAAGAGAGAGAGAGAGAGAGAGAGAGAGAGAGAGAGAGAGAGAGAGATAGAGGGAGGGAGGGAGGGGGGGGGGGGGGGGGGGGGGGGGGGGGGGGGGGGGGTCATGTATCACACAGTAATTCAGAATAAAATAGTCTCTCCATTAGATGATCTAAAGTAAGGTGAGTAGAGAGTAGAAGACAATCTATAACTTGGATGGTTTTCACTGCGCTTCTAGATATTTATATGTCTATTCATACTTATGAATACATTATGACATTAATTATTTTTATATAATGCTTACAACCATCAGTTATGGTCATGACCTTTCTCACAATTTCAAGGTCAACGGGTTAAGGAGGACAATATTGAGGATCGACCGCGTTGTTGGGGGGGGGGGGGGAATAAGCAGGAAATTGTGCCATTGAAGCTGATTTAAGTTTTGATTATGAGAAATATTTGATGATCTTTGTTTTATATATATATATATTAATTACCACAATTTGTAGTGATTAACCATTTAGCATTGCCAGACACCTCCATTTCATAATAGTTTATTGTTTTGGATTCAATTCCCACCACTTCCATTTTTCAGGCAAACTAAAATATCCTTTTATTTTTAAATTCAATTTTATCCGGTGATTTTAATAATAATTTTTTTTTCTTTTTTATTTACCCTATTTTTTTGATTCCTTTATCAAATTTTTATCTTCTCATGAAACCAAACAATTCAATTTATCTTTTCGGTCATTACCCTCAATTTATGGTTATTTAATAAATTTTAATTTATATTAAATTATCTATTATTATTCCAATATTTTTAGTTTATATTAAATTAGCTATTATTATTTCCAATAGTTTTAGTTTAACATAGCTAACATATCAAATTAATAAACCTTAAACTCTTAAATTTTAATTTAGTTTATTTTTTCCTTAATATTTTCTTTATTTTATTGTTTTAATTTATTTAGAATCAATGATTTACCAATAATTAGAAGAATAAAAAATTAAAAAATATGTCTAGTAATATTTATTAATCAATTATCTTTGTATAAATTTATATTGAATTCATTATAAATACAAAACAAAATTTCTTATTATAAAATTAGATTGTAATTTATTATTTTAAAAATAAATATTATATTTTTTCATTGTTTATGTTGTTTTCTAGTTACTATTTATTTTTAATATTATATTTAGTATTTTTATTTCTTTTTTAATATAAAATTATTTAGTTCATTTTGTCTAAATATTCTATTTGTTTTATTTTATCTAAACTCAATTATACCATCGATTTTTCTTTATATATAAAACTTAATTTTGTTTTTTTAACTTATTTTATTATGGTTTTAATTTTTCACATATATCAGACACTATTGACTGACGCTTGACCGGGTAATACATATGGTGCTTGAAATGGCGGTGGAGGATACAGTGATTCTTATATTAAGATGGTGATTCTTATATAAGAATTAATGAGGGACTAGTTGTTTTTCCTTCTAATTGGATTTTCAAAACCGCTTTTTTGCTATACTTGCAATATTTGACTTTGTAAATTAAGGAACTGGTGGCTCATATAGTCTCATAATATAATGAGATTTAGAGGACCTTTGGATTGAAAAATCCTGTGACACACCAGTGTTACTAAATATGGTGCTTGAAATTTGTTCCCTCTTTTTTATCCCCTTTTTTTTTTTTTTTCAATTACAACCAATCATAATTTAACATTGAGAATGTGATTAAGTGATTGAATTTATTCTTATTTTTCGTAATAACAATTACAATTATTTATCAGCATTGGATGCGCTTTGCACCCAAGTAAAATCTCAAATTCCAAATCAATAGGGTAAACAAATGTGTCATCATAATTACTCAAAAATCGAAATTAAAGACATTTGAGAGCCACAAACGTTGACATATATGAATAAAATATGTGTGATATTAGAATATTAAATCTTAATCAAGTTATATCTATTTCTCATTATATATACAAATAAGACTGATACTGTACAACCCATATAATTAACTCAAAGTGGTAATGAGTTGTCATCACTACAACTAATATAGAATGATATGGTTAATGAAAAAAATCAATAGCCACATCATTTAGACTAAATTTTTGGGTTGTCTGGTATTAGTGAATATGTAATAAGATATTAATTGCAACCATTTCAAACTTAAAACATCATACTCTTGATCAGCAAAAACAGGCCAACATTCAAAACCATAAAACAAGCCTTACATATATTTATTTCATGCATAGACTGTACTGATTGGTACATGGATTTTTGACAATTAAAAAAACACACATACACACAAGTGAAGTTTGAGGAGGAAAAGGATCACTCTTAGACTGGAATTTGGATCAATCAAGCGTAAATAGTAGTTTCGTCTAAAATCTCAGCCTGTAATTCCATCAAGAATCATGATAAGGGCGACTATATATGACTGCATAGTCGACGTTAGGATACACCATCACCATGAACTTGTCCTTTCCGATCAAGATGCTTCGAATACCATGTTTCTTGTACATCTACACATTAACAACATGTCTTATAATTTCTAATTTTATAAACTTTTAAGGATATTGTGACTGTAAAAACCACAAAAAAAAAAGAAGCTTACTTGGACAACAATTGTGTTGGATTCTCCGGCATAAACAGTCAAGGTTGTTCCAACCAACTTCCTTTAACTTTGAAATCAGAAACACATTCGTTTATGTTGTTTGCTAAGTACACATCAAGTTCAGTCTTGAGCTGGATTATTGAATTTTTTTTAGCCGAAAATATCATATCATCATAATTGGTATTGTCTCTCCGAAATACTTCCCATCTATCATGAGCGGTAAGTATCTGCATCATTGAAACGTGATAATTTATCAAATATTTTCTATAATGTCACGTCTATGTACGTTAAAGATTAAAGATGTAGAAAACGGATAAAACCACGAGATAGACCTTCCGTTGAAGAGTAACAATGGGATTTCCGGCATCATCAAATATTACTCACCGGCCAGGAAAAAATAATCCTTTAACTTTGAGGACGAGGTTGCCATTGGTATCGTTCACATCGAAGTTGCCACTGGTTATGGACAAAACTTGTTTCTGTATCGCAAGATCGAGAGGTTGAGGAACACAAAGTTGAGGACCGATAACTGAAACAATATTGGTTGGTTGTGTATTATTGTAAGTGATCATCAATTGAGCCATATTGAAAGAAAACTGATTGATGGAATAAGAATTGGTAGTTTAAGATCTTATTTTGCTATGATTTTTTATGGAAACTGAAGCTCTTATTTATACATGATTAAAGGGTTTCTGTTGGATGAGATTTTGGTCGATATTTATTCCTCTCTAGAATCATATTCCATTTAATTGTTTCAATTCTAACACAAAAACCGAAGAACCCTATTCCATTCAAACGTTTTCCACAAGATATAATGATTCATTTTAGAAAATGAAAACTTGGACCAATTCCTTTCTAGCTAATTGGATCCTTTGGATAAAATGTGGATTTATAGAAAAGTACACTCATTTAGTCTGACAATTTCAGGTTTGATCGTGTTGTTACTCGTTACACCACATTCGGTAAAATCAGAAGCGGCAATAGCAAGCCATGGAAACCTTAAAACAAGTACCATATTTTATTACGCATAAGGAAATCAAGATACACATAATCTACATGTTTGGAAACAAAAAACTCAAACAAAGACATATTGCATCTAAGAGCCAATACCACTCAGATCGATTCAACCTGAACATGAACCCGAATCTTCTTTGTTAATTGCATCAAGAATCACGATAAGAGCGATAATGAATGCGTAATCGATGTTAGGATACACTGTCACCATGAACTTGTCCTTCCCAATCAAGATGCTCTGAACAATATGCTTCTTATGCATCTGCAAATTTAGTGACCAATGAGATCAGTTTGTTATACATTAAGATATATGATACATCTATACCATCGTTTCATGTGGCTTGTGTAAAAGTACTCATTTAACTAACAATATCCCGGGTTTGAATATATCTTCCATTGAAAAGCGAAAATAAAATAAAAAATATACAAGCTTTTGAATACAATTCACGGAGGGGATCCCAAATCCCAATTCCCACCACATAAACTTTGTTGGATAATCAAGAATCTCCTTAGCTAGAATATTCGTCACCATATTTCCTTCTCAAAAAAATTTGAGTAATATTTATTCACTTTCAATGGAAGATCAGTTAATTTTTCTCCAAAAATAAGATATTTGAATTCTACCAGAAAAAAACCTGTGATTGGCAACTAATCACAAACAAAAGCTTATATATATACATATAACTTGATTGATAAGATATAAATCATTATTTTCTATAAGCATATCAATTGTTTTTTAGTGCCATTTTAAAGTAGAAAAACAGAAAAAAAAAAAAAAGATTCTTACTTGGGCAACAATTGTATCAGATTCCCTAGCATAAACAACACAAAACCAACTTCCTTTTATAGAAGTAGTTGATATTGTATAAAAATGGTTGTGTTTTCATTGATCAGAAGGCTTGTTATATTACAAGTCACAACTCAATCATCTCTTATCAATTGTATCCTATAATTGTGGACAATATCAAGGTAAGTGATTACTGTCAATTATATCAGATGCATAAGGAATGGATTGATATTCAACCATGATTGCCCAAGAATGGTGCCTAGGATATCTCTCGATTTACGATGATGCAAGAACACTGTTTTCGAGGAAGCACTTTGGTGAGTGAATCCGCCAATTGATTATTAGTGTGAACATGAGAAACACGTAACCGATGATTAGCAACTTGGTCACGAAAAAGTGAAAATCAATAGCAATGTGCTTCATTCGTGAGTGGAACACTGGATTTGTACACAAGGATGTAGCATCAATATTGTCACAGTAAATTGTAGGTACTGCAATAGGTGGAGCATGTAATTCTTGGAGCAGATTTGTGATTCGGTTCAGTTCAACAGCTGTCGAGGCTATGACACGATACTTGGCTTCAGTAGATGAACGAGCAGCGGTACATTGCTTTTTGGAAACCAAACTAATTGGTGAGGCACCAAGGAACATGACATACATCGATGTGGATGTGTGATCATCAGTGTTCCCTACCCAATCAGAGTCGGAAAAGGTATGGAGTTGCTGGCACAATTCTTTGCAAAGAAAAATCCCATGATCGAGAGTTCCCTTAAGGTACCACAACAGGCGCTTGACAGCAGCCCAATGTTGAGAAGTAGGATAGTGCATGAACTGTGACAATCTATTGACTGCAAAGGAGATATCGGGCTTTGTTAAGGACAAATACTGTAGGGATCCTAAGACTTGTCAAAACTGAGTAGAGTCATGGTATGGGCTGCCGTCGTGGAGTGTTAGAGACTCAGTTGTGGATAGGGGAGTGGTAAATTCTTTGCTATCATCCATGTTTGTCTTGTCTAGAATATCAAGTATATATTTCCGCTGTGATAGGAACAAACCAGTTGGAGTTGTACGAGCTCCAATATAAAAAAATAATAGGACAAGGGGTCGAGATCCTTCAAGGAGAATCGGTTGGCCAGTCGATCAATGAACTGCTGGATTGAGGTTGAATTATTGTTCGTAATGATGATGTCGTCAACATACACAAGCAAATAGAGTATGGCCCGTCCATTGTGAAAGATAAGTAGAGAATTGTCTGATTTTGAGTTCATAAATTTGTGAAGAAGTAGGAAGCTATGTAATTCTTGATGCCAAGCCCGGAGAGCCTGACGGAGACCATATATGGCTTTTTGTAACTTGCAAACATGAGTAGAAAACTGTGGATGAGTGAAGCCTTGAGGTTGCTGCATGTAAACATTGTCAGAAATAGTGCCTTGTAAAATGGCATTGTTAACGTCCAATTGTCAAGTTCCATCCGTAGGAGACCTCTAAACTTAAGATAAGGTGAATTGTTGTTGGTTTTACAACCAGACTAAATATATCAGTGTAACTAATTCCTAGACATTGATGGAATCCCTTGGCAACTAAGCGAGCCTTATAACGAGCAACAATGTCGTTAGGGTTCCGCTTAATCTTAAATATCCATTTGCACCGAATGATGTTTTGTGTATGGTGATGATGTACTAAAGTCCATGTGGAATTTTTGAGAAGTGCATCATACTCATCACTCATTGCCTTATGCCATTGAGGAAATTTTTCTGCCTATCGGTAAGTTACGGGTTCAGGAGGTTCATCGGTTTTGGTTGTGATGGTATGAAAGTCAAGTATTTTTCGTGGCTTGAAGGTATTGGGTTGAGATATGATAGTGATTTTTATTGGTATGTGTGATTTTTATGGAGTATTCTGTGAGTGAGAGATATATGGAGAGGAGTCAGTACTTACTTGTGTTGTAGATGAGACCAATGGGCGAGAATGGTGCGAGGTAGACACCGTGACATGATGATCCATTTGGTCATCAACACTATGATTTGAGGAGTGTGTGTTGGTGGGGACAGTTTGTAGAGAGGAACCTGATTGTATGAGATTTATTATAGATAGGGAAGGATATGAGGGTGCTTGATTACGAGTGAAAGACTCCGAGGGTATTGACTCGAGATTTGTGGGAAGATTAGAGAGATTTGAGGGACACCATTGATGAGAGATTCTGAGTCGATTCGTGGTTCATGTATGGAAAGGTTTTGGATGGGAAATTAAGACTCGATAAAAATGATATGATGTGTGATAAATATTTTGGATGTGGATGGGTCAAAATAGATATAGGAATATGAGAGAGTGAATAACCAAGAAGTGTGCATGTTTTTGATCATGGAGCTAGTTTATGAGCGGAATAGGGACGGAGTCAGGGATATCACAAACAACCAAATACTTTTAATTTGTGATAATTTGGTTGCTTGTGAAATATTTTTTCGAACGGAGATTGGGACTTAAGAATCGATGTAGGCATACGATTGATAAGATAGGTGGCTGTTTGGAACGCTACAGACTAAAACCATAAAGGTAATGAGGCTTGATGAAGTAAGGTAAGACCAATTTCAGCTAAATGGTGATGCTTTTTTCATCTGATCCCACTAATTGAGGAGTGTATGGAAGAGACGTGAGATGCTAAATACCAAAGTTAGAAAGGTGATGAGACAAGCTTTGATATTCGTCACCTCCGTCAGAATACACTGTTTTTATTTTCAGTGTAATTTTTTTTTTGACTAATTTCTTGAATTTGTCAAATATGAGGGGGGCATCTGATTTGTGTTTGATAGGATAAAACCAGGTATATTTTGTAAAGTAATCCACAAAAATTATATAGTACCGAAAATTGTCATAGGAAATGATTGGAGATGACCCCAAAACGTCGGTATATAAAATTTCTAATAGAGAATTACATGACACACTTATAATCTATGGCTTTTATTACAGAGACATGAATGACAATGACTAGAGAGGGACTTAGATACAGGTAGAGAGAAAATAGACACTAACTTTTTTTGAATGTTTTCGGAGGGATGGCCTAAACAACGATGCCATAGGTCGGCAACGGCAGTTTGGTTATGTAAATTCGTGTTTTATAAAAACAATACTCGTAAGTGCATGAATAAAAAAGAATCGTACAGTGGCAATTAAGGATCGTTTGCACGTGGAAAAAAGATTTATTGGTTGAAAACTAATTCTAATTGAAGCTAAGTTTAAAGGTAACCGAGAGATTGTTTTTGATTCATTAAAAACTAAAACTAAATTAAATTAAACTAATTAAAGCAATTGAGAAAATTGAATTTGTGATCAAGAGAGAAAGAACTAGGTCATCAATGATCTCCAATCTTGAACACTCAATGCATGGATTAATTTGTAAACAAGATTCAATCAATTATTGGGTTCATTCTTTGCCTTTAATGTGACTATTACTGTATGATCGTAGGATGAATCAAGTATTCCTAACCACTATTCACCTTTGGTCTATGTTGTGAACCAAGATCAGAAACCCGTTAAGCACAAGAAATAAGAACCAAATTATATACTTTGCTTGGCCTATGCTAAAGATAAAATTCATTCATTCAAAAGAGCATTAATCAAGATTAGGTTTGATTTATACTCTAACCTTAATTGTCAGATAGTCTTAGCCCTAAAATCATGCCAAATAATTATCTACCCTTGGTATATGGTGTGAATAAATATTAAAATTAATGAGGATTAAGCAATTAGGAACAATGAACAAATCAAGAATTAAATTGATGAAATAATATTATTAATTCAAACATGAGCATTGACACATTGATTCCATAGTTATGAAATTAGTTACACATGGTGAAAATAGAAAGACAAAAGAAAGAAAAGGTACAACCCATTGATGTCAGGTCTTCAATTGAAATCTTCTTCGTCTTCGAATATTCAGATATGCAAGATGGTTGAAAGAATTGTGTTGGATATGGAAGTATGGAAAAGTTATCGTAGGCTGGAATATGCATCTCTTGAAAAATAAAAATAATAAAAATAATAAAAGATGTATATATAGGTTCTCTCCAAAATAGGGTTTCAGAATTCCCTAGAAAATAAGGAACACGCCCTACAACTCCCTATATCGCGGTACGAGCAAATTGCACATGCCGTGACACATAAAGCATTGTGCTCTCTGGACAATTACGTGGTACAGACCGCTGTGGAGACACGTAATGGACCACGACAATCAAAGATGGCACACTTGGGCTTCTCTGCTCGACACACCGCAGTGGAGGCTATGTTTGGGCAACGACACTTGACAGAATTTCTCAATTTCGTCTTAATTCTCCAAACACAACATTTAGAACCAATGTTCTGAAAAATGCTCTAACACACAAATTAAATACCTAAAAGGCTCAAGAAACAAGCAATTGATTGGAGGAATGGGGATTTAAAACATATACAAATAATGACCGATCACAATTGTGGTGGTTGTGTATACCTTTGGACCAGGTGCATAGGATGGTGATGATGACATAGACGGCCACTCATAGACGTTGTCCCTATTCTGGCCTCACACCAAGGATTCCCCCGTACTCAAGTCCTTCACAACAAAAGAGTTAGGAAAGAATTCAACATATATGGCATTTTGTTTGCAAAATCGTGAAACGGAAAGCAAATTATTTTTTATATGAGGAGCACACAACACACTATTAAGAGAAAATGAGATATTTGAAGATGTAAGTTTTGTGGAACCAATATGAGATATTGGAATACTGTTATCGTCGCTAACCATTATGTCTTCATTCCCATTGTAATCAGAGTGAACAGAGAGATTTTGCAAGTCTAAGGTAATGTGATGGGATGCACCAAAGTCGACTAGCCAATTGTTACGGTTAGAGGATTGATTTGTGGTCGAGAGATTCGCCTACGGCCAGTAGGGATTGTAATTTGGCTTTGCTCGAGAATGATAAACCTTTAGGTGTGCCCAATTTTGTCACAGATTTGACATATTGGCTTGGTTTGTCCATGGTTGATGTTTGGTCACCAGGATTGATGTTGTGAGTTGTTTGCTGGAGAAAAATTCCCCACGGTGTTATACGAAAATTGCTATTGAGAGAGGAGTGTGAAGGGTTATGATACCTTTGATTTCCTGAGTTGGTCGGTGTATTGTCTGAGAATGACCTGTTGCCAAAATTATTGTTTCCCATTCTATTGTTTTGAGGATTTTCGAGACCTAACTTATTTTTGTTATAGTTGGATCAATGATGATTGTACTGGGCAATGATTGGTGTCGTCACTTTCTTCCCTTTTTCTCGTTTTAGAAATGTTTCGTGATCTATAAGCTTATCATGAAGGTTTTCGAATGTCATAGTTGTTTCTCTTGTTCATATGGCTGCATTCAGTTTTTTATAATCATTACTAAGGCCATTGAGGGTGTGAACAACGATCTCAATGTTACTCTAGAGATGCTCAATCAAGGCAAGGTCATCAACAATTATTTTGATGTACTGTATGTAATCGGTTATGGTGATGCCTTCTTGAAAGGTTCTCATGAGTGTGGATAACAGAGTGATCATACTGGTGTTTGAACGATTGGTGAAATTCATTTCCAATTTATTCCACGCTTCAGTAGAGCACTTACAGGTGGAGATAAATGGTGCAATGGTACCTACAAGGGATGCTTGAATAGCCTACAATATTATACGATCTTGACGCAACCACTTCTTATGATCCGGGTTTGGAATCGGTTTAGTTTCTAGAGTGGTATTGATTGTGGATGCATGACAGAGATATGTACCATCTATATAAACTAGCAAATCATAACCAAACAGTAAGTTAGAGAAATGAGATCTCCAAGAAGCATAATTTCCACCTCTGGAAAGTTTGAATGGGATTTGGGAAGCAGTATTGATGGAGATTAGATTGTAGGCCTGCGTGGAAGGGTTGGTACCAGTTGATATAACAACTGATTTCTCGGAGGTTGAAAAGTTTGACGAACTTGATGAGTTAATTGGAGAAGACATTGTAGAAAAGAGGGAAAAGGGAAAGAAGAGGGATATATGAGGATCATTTTTTTTTCTTAAGCTTGATGGCTTAAGTGCTCTGATACCATATAGAAACAGTTGATATTGTATAAAAATGGTTCTGAGTTTCATTGATCAGAAGGCTTGTTATATACAAGTCACAACTCAGTATAAGCAATCTTTAAGGATTCCTCTGAGCAACACTGTCTTGGAATCCTTGTCCTTAACAATGTAAGAGCCAATAAAGTATTCAACAATAACATTGGTAACATGAGTAAGCTTTGAATTGCTCAAAAGATTCTTTGCAATACCAGGCACATGCAAAATATTCTTAAAATACAATGGTCTGCTAGGCTTAGAAAATGAGTTTATCACACTGTTACCAATATTTGATATGTCATGCAAATCACCATAACCAACAATTAAACCCTCAGTACCATTATAAGAGGAATAAGTAAAGAGATTACCAATATCAGAGGTGACATGAGAGGAAGCACCGCTGTCTGCGTACCAAGATGGATCACCAACAACCTCTGGAGAAGCAATAAAAGCTGAAATGTGGTTGTAATTTGTTTGAGGAGCAAATTGATTGAAGTAGTTGTTCATGCGAGCATCTTGTGAATGAGACTGATTGTTGACTTGCAAAACTCCTTGAGTACCACCAGACCTTCCATTATCAGTATTAATTGGTTCTTGACATTTTCTATCATAGTGATTGTAACATTTAGAAGCAGAATGCCTATTCGACCACAGATTTGACACACAAGTCTATTATTTGAGTTAGTCCAACGACCTCATCTTCCTCTCTTTCCTCTTGTTAATAGCCAAATTTGGATAGGGACCAAAGAAGAATTTTCCACTTCTTAGCCTTTATGCAAGGGTCCAAATTTTGGCTTATGTAACTGGGTATCAAGGTCCCTAAGGTCGAGCTACCACGCGAACCTGTAGGAGCAAGGCGAGGCCTCTCATACCATCTGAGCATCTTGCACGCATCCAAGCTCACCAAATAAAACCCAACATAACCACATCAAGCTCCCTATACTAGAATAGAAGATCGAAGCTAGGTCGACGTGAGAGGACCTGGGTTCCCCGAGGTTGAGGTATCTCGCGACCTCCCCTTGAGCATGCTACCATCTCTACCTTCACCAAGGGACCTTTAGAGTGTCAAACTTATCTTGCAATGCCTTCCCGCTTGGCCGAGGTATAATCTCAACCTATCCAAGTAGAAAGGGAAAAAGCCTGTAAAGCCCTATCATCACCAAAAAAGTGCCAACATGATTAGGGCAAGATCTATTGTAGATCCTGTCATGGTTAAATCAAGTCTCCAGTAGCAAGAGCAGTACTCGAGCGTACCTCGACACCAGATATGCCAAGTGTCACCTCAGCTAACCTCCATAAAGTACCTCGCTAAAGTGACATACAAAAACAGAGTTCTCCTTCAAACAACGTAGGAAGAGAGGGTTGACTTTCACGATATTTACATACCATTAATAAGGTCAACCATATTAATAGAGGTACTTAATAATGAGTTCAACTATATTAATGAAGGTTGTCAACCATATTAATGGAGATGATCAACGCTATTAACGGAAGATCAGTCAACTCCTTAATAACACCATTAATAAGTCAATTCAATCAATGTTCCTATGATTACGAGTTGATTGACTAAATTAGTGGAGTGGACAATAAGAAAGAGTCCAAAGAAGAATCAAACACCTTTGCCTCCAAGATATCCTTCACAACCGATTCTTTGGGGAAATACATTAAACGGAAAATTTCAACGAATATGGAAGAAAGATCAAGCCAGTAAACTTCGGAGTGGGTAGCAAGCAATTGGAACATATAAGTGTGACAAAGCTCTCTCTAAGAAAGGACATGCCAAAATACATGCTCCAATACATGCTTGATTCGACGCCTGACTACACATAACAATTCTCACCAGAAATGTCTCACCAACAGTGTAAAAGACATCTTACCTGAACTCTCTTTATATCACCATTGTAATATTATCTCAGCTACATGTATTACCTCTCCCAAAAACATATCGGGATTGGTTAGCATTCGATTACTAATGTAAGCTCTCCAGAGCACCATGGTTGTATTATTTCTCCATTGTTGTAAGCTCCTAGAAGCACCGCTTGATAAATATATACAAGGAAGGGTCTTTCTCTTTCCTCTAGATACTGCATCAGGGTTTTTTAGCATGTGATTATCCGTGATGCTTTTTCCCCTTGGTCAGTCCACCTCTATCTACATAAGACTTGTTTTTCTCTTATTTATCTCCAGTATTATGCATATATGTATGTGTATGAGCTATATTCCTGCCCTACTGGACCTAGCGCTCTTATCCTCGTATCTACATGCCAAATTCGCATATCAAGATGGGGATAAACTACCCAGACCCATCTAAAGGGAGTCGATGAGCTCTCTTGCACCCTCCCTATGGGAAAAGACAATGATCTGACACAAAAGCTAGACAAGCCCCCATTCTTACTCGTTGTATAGGTCGGGGAACTACAGGAAGAAATAGGGGTCCAGGACCGAGCTCCGGGTACCAGGATAGGTTCTGACCCCAATCGAAAGCACCTAGAGGTGAAGAATCGTTATCTGGTGGTCAATTCTTTCATGAACACATCTACATCATCGATAAGCACCAATCCTACCTCGTTGTTTGCTATTTGGATCGAGGATACCTAGAGAGAAGAGCGGATACCATAGACCATGGACCAGAATCAGCCCCTTTACCCCAGTATTGGAACCTTAAGCTCCCTATATCTTCTCCATATGCACGAAGCCGGTTTGAGTGGGATGACTCGTTTCCTACCTACTGCACAATTCTTCATATTCATACAATATCACCAAGGTATAAGGTACCTACCCCCCGTCGCCTATCGGATAGCGGGCTGAGGGTGTTAATCGAGATTTTTCACCCAGTGGGAATTTTCGATTAACACCTCTATTATTTGAGTCTCTACTATTTTCGGTACCACCATCTTTGTTATTGAAATGACTTCTACTATTATTAGACACAAAATTAGTTGTAGGAACAATTCCAGTACCTCATCCAATGTTCAAGTGTTCGATACGTTGTTCATGAATCATCAACAAATATTGTTCCTCATGCAAGCTCATTGAGTTAGGTTGTGAACTAATATGAACAACTACCAGATTGAATTCATGGCCTAGACCATTTAGCACACTACCTAAAACGATTCGATCAGATACTTCCTCGCCTGCAGCACTCAGACCATCACCAATCTCTTTGGCTTTCAACATGTACTCAACAATAGAAGTTGAACCTTTCTTTAAATTCTGCAGTTGTTGTTGAAGTTGAAAGATCTTAGTCATAGACTGTTGTGAAAACAATTTATCGAGAGTTCTCTAGCTTTCAAGAGATGTTATGCATCTTGTAACTAAACCTATAAGACTTTCACTTACAGTCAATAGCATCCAGCTAAGTAAAAGTTGATCTAATCTTCTCCAAGTAGTAAACTCAGGATTGATAGTTACCTCTTTAACAACACCACTAGAATCAAGAACTTCAATATAGTTGTTTGGACACAATTTTTCACCATTGACAAATTTTCTACCTCAAGAGCACGTATAACTGGTAGAAAAAAAAGTCTTTCAATAGTTGTAATTATCTCTGTTCAACTTGACCTGCAAGTTGTAGTTGAGATTCTTGGTGATGATTGGTGATGTTGTCGCCGAAGGAATCGACGAAGGCTCCACTGGATCTAAGTGTTGAGACGAGGATCTTGAAGATTCAGCCATAGACGCTAGTCAAAAGAGCTCTAATACCATATGAAAAAAGTGCACAAACACGTATTTGATATTGTAATAAAGGTGTTTGTTGAAAGACTTGAGAGAAAATCTTCAAGTTTTTCAACAAAACTTTTAATGGAGATACTCTGAAAAATAAAATTTTGCTCTATTGCTCAATAATACATTGTTTACACATAGACAACATATATATATATATATATATATATATATATATATATATATATATATATATTCACAGAAGGAATTTGTAACTAACTACCCTGAATTTGCGGAAGCTACAACCAATCAGAATCACTCATCAATCCATGTCAGCACAATTCTGTTATTTTATCTAGAAGCACTCTTGTAGCAGAGGTTAACTGGGGTTTGGATTTAGTTACAGACAAAGGCTTCTGGAAATGATGATCCTGGAAATAATGATCAAGTGGTGCTACCTTGATGATGTAAGGTTGTGATTGTTTTACTAGAGTAGCTACCAGTGTTCTTTGTTGTATATGATTACACTGAGAAGCTTCTTTGTTTGACTGTGCCTGAGTGTGGTTACCAGTAACCAATGTTTGAACAACTTTGGCAGTGGCAAAATTAGCTATATTAGTCACAGACACATTCATGATTCATCAACCAAAATCCCCTCTTCAATATATTCCCAAAAAAAAAAATCGAAAAATCTATTGGTTCTCCATTGCACTCGAATATGGTCTCCACTCAATGGAGCAGATCGTGGAACTCTGCTTTTTTTTTAAAAAAAAAAAACAGACCTGGTTGTGTTTTGGAATTGAATTGGTGTTTAGGATTGAGCCGATCTAGTTTCTAAAGAATCTAGGTTTTGTGAAGTTGAAATATTGTCATATTGTTTTGATGGATGATAATTGATGTGTTAGGTGTGGGATTGGAGAATTTGGGTTTACGAAGATCGATGAAGATGGGCTGTGAAGATTGATGATCTGGGTAGAGTTTTGTTTTGTTTTGTTTTGTTTTTTTAATGATTAATTTGATCTTAACCGTCCATCTTAGAGATGGACGACAAAGATCCACTTTTTTTATTTTTCTTTTTAATTTTTCTACTTATATTTTTTAAAATATTTTTTTTATTTGTAATTTTTTAAAAATAAATATATATCCCCAAACGTGCTTTTTTAATTTTGTTTTATTTTTTAAAAACTAAGCTTCAAATGACAAAAATGCCATTAGTCTTGACAGTCAAACTTGGTCAATGGTTAAGTTTGACTAACGGTAGAGAGGTGAGTGTCAAAAAAAGATAAAATTGTTTACGTGTGTAAAAGAGCAAATCTTAGGGGAGTTTGATGTAATTAGTTCTATTTTCTATAATGTCTCTGAAATACTTCCCATCTATCATGAGTGGTAAGTATCTGCATCATTGAAACGCTATAGTTTATCAAATATTTTCTACAATGCCACGCCTAAGTACGTTAGAGATAAAAGATGTAGAAAATGGATAAAAACATGAGATAGACCTTCCGTTGAAGAGTAACAATGGGATTTCCGGCATCATCAAATATTACTCACCGGCCAGGAAAAAGTAATCCTTTAACTCTGAGGACGAGGTTGCAATTGGTATGGTTCACATCGAAGTTGCCACTGGTTGTGGTCAAAACTTGTTTCTGTATCGCAAGATCGAGAGGCTAATGAACACAAAACTGAGAACCGATATTGGTTGTGGATTATTGTAAGTGATCATCAAATGAGCCATATTGAAAGAAGATTGATTGATGGAATAAGAATTAGTAATTTGAGATCTTATTATGCTATGATTTTTTATGGAAACTGAAGCTCTTATTTACATATGATTAAAGGGTTTCTGTTGGATGAGATTTTGGTTGATAATTATTCAACTCTACAATCATATTCCATTTAATTGTTTCAATTCTACCACAAAATATGAAGAACCCTATTCCATCCAAACGTTTTCCACAAGATTCTGATTCAATTTAAAAAATGAAACTTAGACCAAGTCCTTCGTAGTTAATTGGATCGTTTGGATAAAATGTGGATTGATAGAAAAGTATACTCATTTAATCTGATAATTTCAGGTCTGATCGCATCGTTACTAGTTACACTACATTCGGTAAAATCAGAAGCGAGCAAGACCAAGCCATATAAACCATAAAACAAGCACCATATTTTATTACATACAAGGAAATTAAGATACAAATAATCTACATGTTGTGAAACAAAAAACTCAAATAAAGACGTATTGCATCTAGGCAGGCCCTGCTCTAGGGGGAGCCCAGTGAGGCGACCGTCTAGGGCCCCCGATCTGTAAGAGCCCCCAAAGTTTCAAAAAAAATAAATTGATTATATATATATAACACTTATATGAACTAATAGGCCCATAAAAATGAGTTTAAAAAAGCCCACTGAACATCTAACTTTTTCAAACTAATAAACCTATAAAATGAGTTCAAAATAGACTCACTAAACATATTTCATTTCAAAATGCCCATAAATTATAAAACTCAATTATTAGAGTGTGTTGAATACTTGAATCATAATCCCAATAATAAGTATCTTTTATAAATTAAAAAAAAACGGTATAACACTCTTATTATATTGATATTTACAAGTATTTATTAGAGAAAAAACAATCTAATAAACATACATAAAATATCGAGAGCCTCATTTTTTTGTACTTCACCTCGAGCCCCAAAAATCTCAGGACCAGCCCTGCATATAAGAGTCAATACCACTCAGATCGATTCAACCCGAACCCGAACCCACTTTGTTAATTGCATCAAGAATCACGATAAGAGCGATTATGAATGCATAATCGATGTTAGGATACACTGTCACCTTGAACGTATCCTTCCCAATCAAAATGCTCTGAACAGTATGCTTCTTGTGCATCTGCAAATCCAATGACCAATTTAAATCATTTTTTTTATACATTAAGATATATGATACATCTATACCATCGCCTCATGTGGCTTGTGTAAATTAAAAGTACTCATTTAACTGACAATGTCCCGGATTTGCGTATATCTTCAATTAAAAAGTGAAAAAAAAAATCCAAGAATTAAGAATCTGTGGAGGGGATCCCAAATCCCAATTCCCACCACCGAAATTTTGTTGGATAATCAAGAATCTCCTTATCTAGAATATTTGTCACCATATTCCCTTCTCGAAAAATGTGAATAATATTTATTCACTTTAAGTGAAAGATTAATTATTGAGAGAAAATAAAAAATAACCACAACTATTATAGAATATCTGTTTTTAACAATATACGAAAATTTATTTGTTAATAGCCACTTTTTTAAAAAAATTCAGTGTATGTCCGTAAATTATAATAATACCTCTGGATTTGATTTTTTCTTTAAAATTGAAAGAAAACTTGAAATCATGACTAAAATCTAGAACCAAATTTGATATCACGACTAGGAACTTGGAACTTGAAATCTTGTTTTAAAAAATAAAATTTTGAAACTTGAAATCTTGCGTAAATTGAAATGTTGAAACTTGAAATTTTGACTAAATTGAAAGTTGAAACTTGAAATGTTCTGGGTTTTTAAGTTTTTCGTTTTCAAATTTTGAAACTTGAAATGTTGTCTAAATTGAAATGTTGAAACGTGAAATGTTGACTAAATTGAAATGTTCAAACTTGAAATGTTCTGGGTTTCTAGTATTTCGTTTTCTTTCCCTTTTTTTCAATAGATCTAATCGCCGACGGAGGGGGAGCTCGACGGCCTTACTGGACGGTCCCAGACGACGGCACTCCGGCAAGCCGTCGACGACATGTGAGAGAGAAAGAGATGTGAGTGAAAGAGAGAGAGAAAGAAGAGAGAGAGAGAGAGTTGGGGGAGAGAGAAGAGAGGTTGGGTGAGAGAGAGAGGAGGCCGACGACGGTTCGCCGGCCTTCTTAAGGATGACGGCGACGGTTCGCCTGCGGGATAGAGAGATCGGGGAGAGAGAGGAAAGGAGAGAGAAAAAAAAAAAGAGAAAAAAGAGATAAAATATTTGGGGATGGTTTTTATATGGGGGCATTCAAGTAATTTCTTAAAAAAGTTGTTATTAACAAATAAACTTTCGTATGTGGTTAAAAAAAAATTCCATAATAGTTGTGGTTAGTTTTAACAAATTCCACTTAATTATTTCCCCCTAAAATAAGATATTTGTATTCTACTACAAAAAAAAACCTGTGATTGGCAACTAGGCACAAACAAAAGCATATATATTTCTAACTTGATAAGATATAAATCATTTATCTTCTGTAAAAGCATATAAATTGTTTTTCCAGTGATATTTTAAAGTAGAAAAACAGAAAAAAAAAAAAAAAAAAAAATCTTACTTGGGCAACAATTGTATCAGATTCTCCAGCATAAACAACACAAGATCGTTCAGACCAGCTTCCTTTGACCTTGAAATCACAGACATCTTCTTTTGTGTTGTTTGCCAAGAACACATCTAGTTTGGTCTTAAGCTGGAACATTGAAGATCTCTTAGCAGTAAAAATCAGATCTTTTGAATCTGTGCTCTCTCCTCTAAACACTTGCCATCTATCGTGAACTGACATGATCTATACAATAAACCAAACAAAAAAAAAAACAGATAGTTATTAGTCCCTTTGAGCATATTTCCAGGATATGTATCTATGCACATGACGAAGCAGAATTTCAAATTTTACCAAGTTTGGGCCAAACTATATAGTAATTATCATTTTACAGAAAAAAAAAAGAAAAAAATTACAATTAACAATAAGAGCTTAATTTGATTTTCCACAAGGACCACGAGGCTGCGGTGGCAATTGCCCCTGCAAACCGCTTTATAGCTTCGTCCATACAAACTCTCTGATAACCACATTTATAATTACAGATACTGTATATACCTTTTGTCGAAGAGTGACAAGGGGCTTTACGGCAGCGTCAAGCAGGACACGACGATCGTGAATCGACATGAGAGCTCCTTTGACTTTAAAAAGGATGTTGCCATTGATGTCTTGAACAACAAAGTTGCCATCTGTTATGGTCATGACCTTTCTCACAATTGAAAGATCAACGGGATAAGGAGCACAGTACTGAGAACCGACGATCGAGATCGGGTTGGGGGGTGGTGGTGGATAAGCAGAAAATTGCGCCATTGAAGCTGATTTGAATTTTGATTATGAGATATATTTGATGATCTTTGCTTCATACGAATAAATTGGCAATGAGTTGGAAGAAAAAAAACAGAGTTGGGGGCAGAGACTCAGATGATGATGGGGATACTAATATACTAATATACTATTTACACGTTGAGTAGTGACTCGTGACCAAGTCAATTATGAACACTGGACGTTTCTATAAAAAAACATTGTTATATATTTGACCTATTACACATTTCCTATAAATAAACAAAACTTTAGATATTTAATTAATGGCTTTTATTTTATTAAATCACAAATAAATGGAAAAAAAGGGTATTTAATTGGATAATGAAATTATAGAGGGTTGTTTGAAGAATTCCTTATAAGAAACAGAGAAGATATAATCAAGAGTGGACCGCGTAGAATTTTTATTTGTTGGAAAAGAAGTTTACGCGCAGCCGCGGCGGCGCAGTTCCATCGTGTGGAGGAGTTTTCCCGGAAAATATGATAAAGTCCTCGTTATTGTAACAGTACGCGACTCGAATGATTTTGTTCGAAGTTTGTTTTACTCTGATAAATTACAGATTATATGAAGTAAATCAGAAAAGAAACGTGATGTATGAGTATACTTATATGTTATATTGAGACTTTCTTTCACCTGTAAAGGGACTAATTTGTCACTTGAAAAAAAAATTATAAGGAGTAATTTATGATCCGTCCTACAAAATGTTTTTCGGTTGCTGTTTTTTAAAAATAAAAATAAAAATAAAAACAGTGTTTTTGGTTTCAGTTTCGAATTCTAAAAACGCATTTGGTAGCATATACTGAAAGCTGTATTTTGAAAATGAAAACGGAAAAAATACGTCTGGTAGATTAACCGAACACTATAAAATATTAAAATATCAATTTTGGCATTTTGGCATTTTGGTATTTTGGCATTTTGCTTAATATTATTACAACTAGAAACAAACTGATTACATAATTAACCAATATAATTTTTGTATTGTAATTTTTAAATTAAACAAAAGTAACACATCAAAAATTAATTTAAAAAAACATATCAAAAAATGAATTAATCAAAACTAAACTCTTAAATTATAAATAATTACAATATATATATATATATATATATATATATATATTATAATAAAAATATAACTGTATATATTATATTATTATTATATATATAGACATATTATATCATGGGATTTTAGCAAAACTACCATATTTGAAGGACTAAATAGCAAATATGCCCTAAAACCTAAAAAAATTGTAAAAATGTCCTAAAATTCCTTAAATACCCTCACTTTTAACTTCACTCAATTTATTACATAATTTATTAGATTTACCAAACTTCAACTAACAATTTACCAACCATCAACTAAAATTTACTAACAAACTCATAAAACCAATAAATAAACATCTAACAATTATTTTTTCTCTAGACCACCTCTTCATTTTTATATTTTAGGTTTCAAAAGTATTAGGGAATGTTATATAAGGTTATTTGAAAGGTAAGTACTACATGTTATTTATTTTTTCCAACCTTATAATCCTTATTTTGATAATGGCATTGACATATCATTAGAATTTGTAATTTTTTTTCTTAAATTCAAAATGGGTGAAACCAATGAAAACGTTTGTCGAGGTGACCCGACAATTTTTTTCATTGGTTTCACCCATTTTGAAAAATGTCGGGTCAGGTTGACCCTATATCAGGTTACCATGACCCTATATCAGGTCAGCCTGACCCGACATTAATTTTTACCGGGTCGTGGTGACCCGATGTCAGGTCACCAAGACCCAACATTTATTTTTCTTGATTTTGATTTCTGTCGAAAGCGATCGGGTAGGGGTGACCCGATATCGGGGTCTTCCTGACCCGACGATAATTTTTATCTGGTTGTTGGTGACCCGTAATCGGGTCATCGTGACCCGACTTCTTTTTTCCTCGGGTCGTGGTGACCCGATGTTGGGTCACCAAGACCCAACATTTTTTTTTATATTTTGATTTCTACTGAAAACGATCGGGTATGGGTGACCTGATATCGGGTCACCATGACCCAATGGAAAAAATTGTCTAGCCATGGTAACCCGATATCGGGTAACCCAATAATTTTTTCCATCGGGTCATGGTGACCCGATATCGGGTCACCCTTACCCGATCACTTTCGGTAGAAATCAAAATCAAGGAAAATAAATGTCAGGTCATGGTGACCCGACCATGACCCGAGGAAAAAAGGCGTCGGGTCATTACGACCTGTTATCGGGTCACCTTGACTCGATGACTTTTTCCATCGGTCCGAAATTATGTTTTGTTGTGGAACTTTTTTTCGAGTTATGCTCTTTGAAATAATTATTATTTTAATGGTTTCAAATATTTGTTGTAGTATTTTTCAGGATTGACAATGAAAAATGTGCATTTGGTTTTGAATTGGGGTGGAGAATGGAAAAATCATCATGGTAAGAATTGGTATGAAGGTCGAAGAGCGAAGGCATTTAATTTTTCAAGGGATTCAAATTATGATCAATTGTTAGGTAATGTATACAACGTCACAGGAATTGACAGAGATCATTATCGGGTTAGTATGACGACTCTTCCACAAACGTTTCGTCCTAGCATGCCAATTGAGATTGTAGATGGTGAGGACTTTGCATTGTTGCTTCGTTGAGAGAATGTTGACCCATTAGGTTGCATAATTGTTGAGGAAATCAGCCATGAGACTCCAGAAATAAAACATAAACATTGTAGCTCTCCACTTTCCGTTTCACTGGACCATCGACCTTCTTCTTCAACTTATCAATAAACTTATTCTTGAATTTATCATCACGGCCAAGAAGGTAAGTAGAAAGAGAGTTAAATGTCCTATCATATAAGAATGATCCCCACAGAAACTTATTAAATGCATCCAAGTCATCCACTAATTCTAATGCCTAATGCAGAATGCTAGTCCTATCATCTTTTCCAACCAAAGTCATCTCCAATATAAGTATTAAAGCCAACTTCACAATATCATCATCACTATATTTATTATTGGGACCCAAATTCCTAAACCAATCAATAATCATTTTAACATGAACTTTACTATCTTGGAAGTAGGATCGACGAAGTCTACTGTCCTTTCGTTTGAAAATCTCTAATATGGATTCAGAGTATGCACCAAAGGTTAGCCCACTAACCAAACAAAACTCCACTGGGCTGAACCGTATCACCCTGTTGCCAACATGGTACCACAAAGAAGATGTATTCTCATTTGCATTCTTAACATGACACTTCCTAAGCAAGATATGGTGACAAAATTGCCCGGACAACACCATATCACCCACATTCAAAAAATGGACGAAACATGTCACTCCAAACAACTTGAGTTGTTTTGGTGTCAGACGCGACTTAATAAGTCTGATACTTTCCCAGTTACAATACCCAGTAACTCGAGAGGGAAAACGATCACACTCCTTAATCTTGAGTGATTCAAGTAATTTGGTTCCACCCATGTGTATCAACCTAAACACATTTCATAATTATATTCAAATAATTTTAATTATTAAAACAAAACTAATATAAAAGACAATTTCATCGAAAATACATTTTTGAACGTTAGTATATTAAAGGCTAAAAGCCATAAACCAAAAACAAGATTACAAAAATATAATCGAAAACCACCAAGCCTTCACCAGAAACAAGCCAGAAACCAAAAAGAAACCATTTACTATGTTTTTATGAGAATACAGACCTTAACACAACAGTAGCATGACAAGACTGTTATGAGGCTTTCGTGTGAGATATAAATACACGAATATCAAATTTTTTGTGAAATTTATATACACTAATATCAAAAGTTGTGTATAGACTGCAAGTGGAACTACACCCGTCTTAAGAGAAACTATTCAACACAAAGCAATTTTATTATTGCATAGCATCAACATGATGGACTTTAATGCCAACTTGCATATGGTAATGATGATTATCGAAGCATGCTTGAGTTATAAATAACTACAAAACGGTGATGAAACAAAATAGGATCATAAATTATATTTTTATATTAACATATACCTCTCTAATACAAGTCCAGTTGTTACAACTGATGTCGTTGACATGACGTTCTTTCTAGTAACTTCAACATCGCAGACCTTATCTGCATGAGCAAACAAAACGAACGAACAATACCATAAGCAGGGGGCATTCTACATTCCTACGAAAAAAATAAGTAAATGGTTTTGAAAAGCCTTCCAGTAACCGCTAAACTGTTTAAATTCCATTCTTAAATAATCTAACTCTACATCAAAACTATTGGAAACTATTCCAACAGGTGTAGGTGAAGACCAGAGACTCATTTTCGAGCAATCCCATTTAATATCAAACTATTGGAAAACCCCCAAATCAAAGCCAGAAACCACAAACGACCTATTTTTAATCAAAATAAAATCATTCCCATATAATTCAACAGTTTTTCGAATCATTTGTTAGGATTCGAAAATTGAAAACCAAATAATTTGTATTTTAAAACCAAAAAATCCTAAATCAATCTACTAAATCAAACCAATCAAACTAGAAAATTGAAAACCCAAATAACAATTTCAACTCAAAATCATAATAGGGTTCGAAAATCAAATTACCTTGAATTAAATTCGAAACCACGCTGACAAATGAATGTGTTGGCAAGCATGCCTTATTCTGTACCAAAAGAATAGTCTGTCGATGAGGCCTCAACGATCCCGATAGCGACGACGGTTGGCGGGAACTAGATGGCTGCAATGGCGACGATGGCTGGAATAGGATGGAGTGGGATCGATGACGATGGCTCGAAGGCGACGACGGTTGCAATGGTATCGATGGCTGGAATGGGATGGAGTGGGATTGATGACGATGGCTTGAAGGCGACGGCATCTGGAAATGAGACGGTGGCTAGAATGGGATGGAGTGGGATCGACGACGATGGCTCGAAGGTGATGGCGACTGGATTGGAGACGCTGGCTGGAACGAGATGGAGTGGGATCGATGACGGTGGCTTGAAAGAGACGGTGGCTTGAAAGAGACGGTGGTGACGATGACTTGAAAGGCGACGGTGGTTGGAAAGGCGATGTGTGATAGGGTGGCCAGATCGGGATAGGGCGACCAGATGATTTAGGTGGCCTGATAATTTGGATGTTAGGGCAACAACCTATTCTTTTTCATTTAAGACAAGAGAGCGTCATTTTAGGACATTTTTGCAATTGAAATAGGTTTTAGGGCAGATTTGCAAATGGTCCCTTAAAACCAGGCATTTTTGCTAAAATCTCTTATATTATTATATAAAATATATATTATTATATTTTTTATATCCTATAAATATATAATATTTGATATTATATATATATATATAATGTTATTATATAAAATATTTTATATAATAACATTTTGTATATATCATAATATATATAGTATAAATATATATAGAGATATTATAATATTATACTAATTATGTAAATATTATAATATATAATATTTTAAGTATAAATAATATAATATACATAAAATATATTATTTTATAATATATATTATTATAATATATATTATTATAATATATATTATTATAATATATATTATTATAATATATATAAGAGGGGCACTTTGGTCATTTGAAAATATTATCCCGTTTTGTCCTAGTCATATCAAACGCATAACAGTACAATTAATAGTTAAAAAAAATATTTTTTAATATTAAAAAAGTGAAAAACAAAAACAAAAAAAAAATCACTTTTAACAATGGTTTTTTTTTTCGAAAATAAAATGAAAAACGGTTAACGAACTCATTTTTGAAATTGTTTTTTAAAAAATAAAAACAAAAACGGACTGAAAAACAACTGCAGGACGAGGCCTTAGTACCAAGACAATGTTGAAGAACATATTGTGTAAGGTTTGACAAGGTCACTTCCTCATTTATTAATGTCAATAGAGAGGTTATCGTCTTATTGATGTGATTTTTTTTGTTGTATGAGCCTGCTTTGGCGTTGAAAACAATAGAGAATATTATTGATCGGTCAATTTCTATACTTGTTTTAGGTCTCCATTTCCTATTATTTGTTCTTTGTTCTTGGATGAAATTAGGTATTTTATATATTTGTTAAGCATGTGTAGGTCACATTCCATTCAAGAGGTGTTGGATGTTATTTTGGAGAAAAAGAGCAAAAAGTTGATTTTCGGAGCCATAAAGAACAGCTAGATTGCGGGGCCAATATCTCTCAGCTCCGATCGAATTGTTTGTCCTACTACCTATGGATGAAAAGCCCCAGCAGTCTAGTTTCAGGTGCACTTTACGGATTGCAATTCCAATATTTCTAAAAGAATTTATGTCCATTTTAGTATCCGATGGTCAGATCAGTCATAATTCCGTGAATAATGACGAGATTTATTTTGCAAGTTGTCGGAACAGGAAATATTTCATTCTTGGAATTGTTTGGGAGTCTTGTGCAAACAAGTTGACACTTAATCCTAATCTTCCTTCAATAAGTAGTCTTTTTATTGGATTAGGAAAGAAATAAAATCCCAAAAAGGTAGAGTATTGGAATTGATTTCCTTGTTGTTTAAAGACATGACATAGCATATACACCTATTTAAACCCCATGTGAACCCTAATTTCGAGATAGAAGCCAAGGGAGATCCCAAGCCACCAAGGGGGTCGTCCCCCACCACTCCATCACCATACACCTTTCATTCATCTTTATACATCGAATATTCAAAGACGAAGAAGAATTCATCATTGAAGACTAAGAAGAATTCATCATTGAAGACTTGAAGAATTCATCATTGAAGACTTGAAGAACTCATTGAAGGCCAATATGGGTTTTATCTTTTCTTTTCTTTCTCTTCTCTTATTTTCATCATGTGTAACTAAGGCCCAGTTTGGCATTGCTTCCCCAACTACTTTTGTGGCCAAAAGTGATTCTGGACCTAAGACAAAGTGTTTGGTAAAAGCGCGGGGAAGTGCTTTTGGCCACTTTTAGCTTCTCCCAACTGAGTTTTTGAGAAGCTACAAATACATGCTTTTGGATTTTGGCTTTTGCTTTTAGAAAACACGCTACAGTGATATTAAATGAAATTTTACTAACTTTCCAACTTTGTCCTTGTCTTTAACGAAATCTAACAAAAAAAATTGGACTTATATTTTTGTACAAAAAAAATGTTGCCATCTCTGTATATAAAAATTGGGATAATTAATTCAATAAAGTAGAATAAAAATAAAATAAAAAAATAAAGTAGAATAAAATAAATAAATAAATAGGGCTAATTAATTAAATAAAGTAGAATAAAAAATGGGGCTAATTAATTCAATAAAGTACCATAATTATATAACACTTAACACTAAACATAAAGTAAATACGAAAAATGTAAAGTATAGCACATTAGTACCATTTAGATGTCTATGTCCTTTAAGTAATTTTACACACTCACAAACACTTTTTATTTCAGTTTACCAAACACAATGAAATTGCTTTTAGTTCTCACAGCACTTTTGAAAATCAGTTTACCAAACACTCAGCTGATTCTTCCCACAGCAATTCCAAAAGCAATTCTCCCCACAGCAATTTCAAAAGCACTTCTCCCCACAGCACAACAATGTCAAACTGGGCATAACTTATATTAGAGAATCAATGTGAACCTCTATGAAAGCTCTTTATTAGAAATGACGATATTTTCATTAATTCGAGTTTTGATTTATTCAATTCATCATATGCCTTAATTCTTTATTCTTATTAATGCATGATCATACGTTGGCATGAATTTAGGGTTTTGATAATTTAATGATTGAGGTTGAAGTATTGATCTATACGTAATCTTAATTAATATTCAATTGAATGGATAAAACTGATCTTAGCATTGATCTATGCAAGTAGGTTTTGGTTCATTGTTCTTGTATTTAATGGGTTCTCGGTTGTAGTTTGCGTAATTGATCTATTGGTAAATTGTAATTGAGAACACTTGATTCATCCAGGATCATACGGTAACAATACTTAAGATAAGAACAAACCCTTAACTTGATTAATATTTTGTTTTCAAAGTCAATTCGAAACACTGAGTAGATATAGTAAGAGAGCATTGATGACCTAGTTTTTCTTCCATTGATCACAAACCAATATTCCAAAAGCAATTCTCCCCACAGCAATTCCAAAAGCAATTCTCCCCACAGCAATTCCAAAAGCACTTCTCCCCACAGCACAACAATGTCAAACTGGGCCTAACTTATATTAGAGAATCAATGTGAACCTCTATGAAAGCTCTTTATTAGAAATGACGATATTTTCATTAATTCGAGTTTTGATTTATTCAATTCATCATATGCCTTAATTCTTTATTCTTATTAATGCATGATCATACGTTGGCATGAATTTAGGGTTTTGATAATTTAATGATTGAGGTTGAAGTATTGATCTATACGTAATCTTAATTAATATTCAATTGAATGGATAAAACTGATCTTAGTATTGATCTATGCAAGTAGGTTTTGGTTCATTGTTCTTGTATTTAATGGGTTCTCGGTTGTAGTTTGCGTCATTGATCTATTGGTAAATTGTAATTGAGAACACTTGATTCATCCAGGATCATACGGTAACAATACTTAAGATAAGAACAAACCCTTAACTTGATTAATATTTTGTTTTCAAAGTCAATTCGAAACACTGAGTAGATATAGTAAGAGAGCATTGATGACCTAGTTTTTCTTCCATTGATCACAAACCAATATTCTAAATTGCTTTCATTAGTTTAATTTAATTTAATTTTTAGTTTAAATCAATCAACATCAATCTTTTGGTTACTTTCGGTTTAACTTTAATTAGAATTAAATTTAACCAAATAAATCACTTTTTCTCGTGGGAACGATACTTACTTACCGTTGTACGATATCTTCACGATTCGTGCACTTGCGAGTATTGTTTTTATGAACACTATTTACAAAACATCAATTATCTGCACGAATTTAGATCCTCTACTGATCTGATCTTTTTCCTGATCTCATCCAATCTCATGACATATAAGTATTGCAATGAATGTGTGGTTAATATGTGATTGATTTCCACAACCACTTTATTAACAACCAATCATATGTTTTAAAAAGATCAGGAAGAATATCAGATCAGTAGATAATCCAAATCCTATCTGCACGGACTGCACCTTATAATTATAAGGGGAATTGTCTTTTAGTCCTATAGTTTTTCTTAATCTACGTTTAGTCTACAGTTTTTTAAAATTATAATTTTCAATCCTTCTGTGACAGAATCCATCAAAAGATTGATTCTAATATGTCAGACTTGTTAAATGACCTTAATACCCCTGATGTGTGTTGATGCCATTGAAAAGACTATCTTTCCATTAAATTTGTCTTATGTGTGACTAATTTAAATGTTAACTAAAAAAAATAAAACAAAAAAGATTAACAGTGGAGCTATTTCATTTTATATTTTTTATTTAAATTTAAAAACAAAAATAAAAAATAAAAAAGAATTTAAATACAAAAAAATAATAAAAATAATAAAAATAATACATAGATGACTGGATCTCCTCCAAAACCATCTCAACACATATTCTTCAACTTTTCCAAAATATTCTTCAGCTCATTTCCAGAAAATTGAACCATACCACATATCACCCGTCATTTTTTTTTAATAAAACAAGATCTAGAATTTTTGTTGACAATTTCCATTAACACAATCACATGCATCCACCAAAAATGTTCAGTATTTTTACATAAATCTAGATATAAACACAACAAACAACAACCCATGCACAAGAATACAAAAATTGAATATCAAACAACCGACGTGAACATGAACATAAACATTGAACATCAAAACAACTAGAACCCAGAAAACTAAAATGAAGCAAATAACCATATATACCGATAAAATTGAATTTGAATTGGAATAATATGTTACAATGATCTACAATTAAATTAATTCATTAATTCGTACAAAACAAACCCACTCTTCAAAATTAATGAAAGCGAAACAATACAATTTCATAAAAAAAAAACACCCAATTCAACGAAAAATGACCTTAAATATGATTCTACAATCATCAAATTACACAAAATAAAAATAGTGCCACGATTTCAAATTTCAATTTAATTCCACTTAAACCAAACTCAACCCACGATTTCTAAACACAAACCAGACAAAATAACATAAAACCCAGAAAAGCAAAAATCTTTTTGATTACCGGTTTCTCTCTCGCCTCGGCTTCCGCTGGTGCCTTCCTTCCACCTGACATCCTTATCATTGTTGAAAGAACCAGCGCGACGATGACGACAACTACTTTGTCTGGTTTCAACAAACAATAGGCAGATCTAAACGTCAATTTCTTAATAAGGGGTTGTGGTGGGATGAAGAAGATGAAGGAGATGAAGGGTTGTGGTGGACCGAAGAAGATGAAGGAGATGAAGATTAAGATGAGAGAGAGAGAGAAAGAATGGAGTTAGGACTTTTTTAATTATTTTCTTTTCTTAAAATTTTATTCATTTATGAAATGATAATTATACCTTTCATAAACTAAACCTTCTAGAAAATGGTCCTGAATTTATCTATTTACCCTCGTTGACTTGACAGAATTCAGTGAAACCCTAACAAAATTTGAGGGTAGGGATTGCAATCGCTACCCTCAAATTTTGAATTGTTATTGGAGTATTTTTTTTTAAAGTACTACACTATTAAATAAGTTTAGAATTTTTTAGGAAAAGAAAAGACTCGAACCGATCTTCATATATATATAATATATGGTCAACTTAAACCAACTTAAATTGATGACTTAAGATTTTGACTTCATCATCTCAACTACCTTATTCCATTCAAACGTTTTCCACAAGATTCTGATTCATTTTAGAAAATGAAAACTTGGACCAATCCCTTTGTAGTTAATTGGATCATTTGGATAAAATGTGGATTGACAGAAAAGTACACTAATTTAAGCTGATAATTTCAGGTTTGATCGCGTCATTACTAGTTACACTACATTCGATAAAATCATAAGAGAGCAAGAGCAAGCCATAGAACCCATAAAAAAAGCACCATATTTTATTACACATAAGGAAATTAAGATACAAATAATCTACATGTTGTGAAGCAAAAAACTCAAATAAAGATATATTGCATATAGGAGCCAATACCACTCAGATTGATTCAACCTGAATCTGAACCTGAATCCTCTCTGTTAATTGCATCAAGAATCACGATAAGAGCGATTATGAATGCATAATCGATGTTAGGATACATTATCACTGTGAACTTGTCCTTCCCAATCAAGATGTTCTGAACAGTATGCTTCTTGTGCATCGCAAATTCAATGACCAATTTAAATCAGTTTGTTATACAGTAAGATATACGATACATCTATGCCATCACCTCATGTGGCTTGTGTAAATTAAAAGTACTCATTTAACTGGCAATGTCCCGGATTTGAATATATCTTCCATTAAAAAGTGAAAAAAAAAATCAAGAATTAACAATCTGTTCGTTTTGAATACAATTCATGGAGGGGATCCCAAATCCCAATTCCCACCACATAAATTTTTTTGGATAATCAAGAATCTCCTTCGCTAGAATATCCATCACCATATTCCTTCTAAAAAAATATGAGTAATATTTATTCGATTTCAATGGAAGATTAATTATTTTCCCCCCAAAATAAGATATTTGAATTCTACCAGAAAAAAACCTGTGATTGGCAACTAATCATAAACATAAGCATATATATTTCTAACGTGATAATATATAAATCATTATCTTCTTTAAACATATCAATTTTTTTTCAGTGAAATTTTAAAGTAAAAAAACGGAAAGAAAAAAAATTCTTACTTGGGCAACAATTGTATCAGATTCTCCAGCATAAAACACGAGATCATTCAAACCAGCTTTCTTTGACCTGGAAATCACAGACATCTTCTTTTGTGTTGTTTGCCAAAAACACATCTAGTTTGGTCTTAAGCTGGAACATTGAAGATCTCTTAGCAGTAAAAATCAGATCTATTGAATCTATGCTCTCTCCTCTAAACACTTACTGTCTGTCATGAGCTGACACAATCTACAATAAACCAAACAAAATAAACCAAATAGTTATTAGTCCCTTTGAGCATATTTCCAGGATCTGTATCTATTCACATGACGAAGAATAATTTCATATTTGACCAAGTTTAGGCCAAACTATATAGTAAATATCATTTTAAAGAAGAAAAAAAAGAAAAAAAATTACAATTAACAATAAGAACTAAATTTGAATTTTCCAGGAGGCTGCGGTGGCCATGGTCTCTGCAGACCGCTTTATAGCTTCGTCCATACAAACTCTCTGATAGCCACATGTATAATTACAGATGTTTTATATATCTTTTGTCGAAGAGTGGCAAGGGGTTTTCCGGAATCGTTAAGTAGGACATGACGAACGTGAATCGACATGAGAGCTCCTTTGACTTTAAAAAGGGCGTTGCCATTGATGTCTTGAACAACAAAGTTGCCATTGTAGGATTTTTATATACTTGTGAACAACATATGAACAACAAAGTTGCCATTGTAGGATTTTTATATCCATGTGAACAACATATGATATTATATTTTGAGTTTATGAAAATTGAATTGATTGGATTATTTAAGTAAGAGAGTTGATCGGATAAAACCTGTTATTAATGTGATCAATATTGTTGGGCTTGGTGCACCTTAACTATATTATTTATATCGGATAGTATATGATGGGCTATTGTATATGTGTGAGTCTAGTAATCTTTTTGATACTAGGCATTCTATTAGGGTTATGAATCCTTTATGGGTTAGGATTCAAATAAGTAAAAATATATATAAGGGGTCCATACTCTCGCTCATGTATCACATTGTGATTCAGAATAATTTAGCTTCCCCATTATGTGATCTGAAGTAAGGTGAGTAGAGAGTAGGAGACTCTCTATAATTTGGATGGTTTCCGCTGCACTTTTAGATATACGTCTATTCATACTTATGTATACAATACGAAATTAATTATTTTTATATAATGCTTACATTGATATTAAAGCAAATCGTATTGTTGTATATGTTGAATAATTTTGATTTCGTATATGTATTTTGCTTTTATACACGTTAGATTATTTGAGTTAA
Organism: Dipteronia dyeriana; assembly: GCA_032871835.1. Lineage (NCBI taxonomy): Eukaryota > Viridiplantae > Streptophyta > Magnoliopsida > Sapindales > Sapindaceae > Dipteronia > Dipteronia dyeriana. The sequence continues at coordinate 15,273,232 of CM065299.1, read as the reverse complement.
ATTACTGCTGCCATTAATTAAATCCATATATGAATTGTATTTTGTTTTTACACGTTGTATGTTATTTGATAATTAAGTAGTGTATCATTGTATTAACATGAAATTAATATACACACAACCGTATGTCTGTATCTGATTGTATGGATTGTTTTAATCATCAAATTTGTTTTTTTATTGAATTATTTTATCGTAATAATTCTTAAAAACAGCATGAACAATTTTGTTTGCATGGTTCTAATATGGTGGTTGAAGACAAATATCTAATCGTTTGTAGGATCAGATTGGATCAAATCGCATCAGATGATGCGGGATTGCAGATCAATGAGTCTGATTTTAGTCAAGTGCCTGTAACTGGTCGATTACACCAAAAGATTGATGGACCTCTCACCAGATCCGTAATCAATTGCGGGTTGATGGCTAGACCCGCGCATTGATTCGGGTCGCTGCACCAGAAGATCCAGACCTGCGCTTAGAAGCGTGTCATTTGCATCATAAACGCCCCAGATGCGAGTCGATTTTGGTTTTGCACAGACCTCGATGTGCGGGACTGTTTGAATCGCATGTCGGCGTGGATTGTCGTTGAAGCAGAGATATGCGTGATTTCGAAACTTTAGCGAGATTGGGTGACTTCGGTCGATTTGGTGATGGGACAGCCAGAGCAACTTTCCTTCTGAGTCACGGTTGGCCATCGTCAGAATGTTGTTACTGCCGTTCTGGTGGTCGACGGATTTGGGATTGGATGGTGGCCATGAAACTTAGGGTTTTTGGGTTGATTTTGGATTGGGTCATCTTTTGAGAATTTGATATAATTTTGGGATGTTTTATAATTTTTCCTGGGTCTAATTGAATTAATTATAACATCGAGGTGTCTATATGTAATTGGTTATGTATTGGGGTAGATTTATAATTTTAGAAAGTAATTTGGCCAATTTTATATTTTGATAAACATAGGGGTCAATTTGAAATTTACTAAATTCATAAGGCAATTTAAAAATTTTCCAAATTTTTTATGAGAATAATTGCAATTCATAAATAATTATTCTAATTTCGGATCATTATGTTTCACATAGTAACTAATCATTGAGTTTTCATAATAATTATAAGTTTGTTTAAAATTAATAATTGATAGAATTTTCTTATGAATCGGATGATTATGTTTTCACGTAGTGAACTAGTCATTAAGATTTTGAGAAATTCATCGGTTATCAATTATTAATGATTTTGACTCAATAATTGATAAAAAAAATTCGTGAATAAGATAATTATGTTTCACGTGGTGACTAATCATTAAGATTTTGAGAAATTCATCGGTTATCGATTATTGTTGAGGTTAAAATTAATAATCTATTTTGAGAATTCTCGTGAGTCGAGTGATTATGTTTTCACGTGGTGACTAATCATTTCGATTTTGAGAATTTAGTTAGCTAATGGTTATTAATTTGGTAAGTTTTAATAATCGGTTGAATATACTCGTAAATTGGAGGATTATACTTTCATGTAGTGACTAATCATTAAAATTTTGAGATATTCGTTGGTTATCAATTATTAAATTTGAACTGTAATGATGGAATTATATGCATGTGATGAGTGATGTTCTTTTCCGTAGGAGGTTCATTATCTTGATGTATTCACTTATACAATATGTTACAAATGTCAGACACATGTGATGGGTGATGTTCTTCTCCGTAGGAGGTTCATCATCTTGAGATATTAATTTATATAATGTGATATAAATGTTATAAATTTTGGAAGTTGTCTCTAATATATTTTCATTTAATTGAATAAAAATATCCAACACTTAATAATGCCTACATATTCTATATGCTCACGAATAATATCTACTCAACATGAATTTAGGAAGGTTATATATTTCTAATTATTTTGTATTTTTTTAAAAAAAAAATATGTGTGATCGTGTTGGATTGATTAAGAGAAATATATAAATTTATGTTGGGTGTTATGATAGTGGATTTGCAGTTCATGGTTTACAAATGTATAACCTATGAAATTATTATGGAATTGGATGGTTACGTTTCTACGTAGTAGACTAACTATTAAGATTTGTTTATTTCATTGAAGACATTAATTAATTATATTAGAAATTATTATAAAGCTAGATAGATGTGTTTCTACGTAGTGGACTGACCATTAAGATTATATAATGATCTTTTGATAAAATTATATAATCAATTGTGTTTAGAATATTTATGGGGTTGAATGACTAAGTCTTCATATAGTGAGATAGTTGTTAAGATTCCACAATATTCAGATTATCAATGATTAAGGTTTTGAATTGCAATGAAGTAAAACTATACATGTGTTGATCATCTGACTAAGAGAGTCATCACTTGTGGAAGTTTTGTGATCATTGAATAATAAAGAGTGATGTTCATCTCCCAAAGAGCTTAATCATTTGTAGGAAAGTTTTAACACATGCGTTGTGGTCTTTTTTCTAAAGATAGATTATGATGCTGTGTTGGATTTCCATAAAGGTTAAATCATTATTAATAATGATTGTGGAAATCTGTGTGAGCATGAATATACTGTGGTTTAATTCTTTTTGAACACCTCTATTATTTCTAAATACATGCAATTAAGATATTAGTTGATGGACTTTTTTGACGGATTAGATGAGACGCTTCGATTGGATTTTACCTTAACGATGATTAAATGATAAATAAAGTTTAGTGAACCCACTATTGAAAGTTTTGTTATGGTCTATTGCCTTAGATTAATCTATTATATGAAGTTATGTCTTTTGTTTGTTATTTTGATAAAGGTGATAGGTGTTATTGGTGAAATTCATATAGTATGACACGTCAACAATAGGCAAGGTTCGGGGGTGCCACGTCACCAAAAGTTAACCAAACCGAACTAACCTGAGTTGACCATAAAAGGCTCATCAACCCCTGACTAAGATGACATAGGCGATCAGCTAAGAAGACCTGATCGGGGCTGTCAAGATGGCCGGGGAAAAGTTTGTGATCAGGGGAAATCATTAGTCAGGGAAACGGACATCTATCGGGACTGGCAAATTATCGGCTGACTAACACGTGGACAATATTCAGATTTAATAAAGTTACAACTCTGATACGCAGAAGAAGAATCCGACTCAAACAAGACATCTCGAAGTACACTTTGATAAGGAAACAAACTTCCTTATAGATAACAATGTGTGAATTAGGAAAGAGACCTAATACCATTAAAATATAATCAGTAAAAAACAAGGAAAAGAATAATATGATTTTATAAGTTAGAATCCTGTTGCATTACGGGAACTTGCATTGCTTGTACACCAAGAATTAGGGTTCTATGCACGTATAAATAGACCCTATTAACACCCAAAAAAGGGTTGACAGAAATTTAACTTTCAAGAGCATAAAGGGAAATTGAGTGTGTAAACATTTTTTACATGGTGAACTATTCTCGCCGCTGCCAGCAACCGTGGATGTTTCCCCATCTTGGGGTTTTACCAAGTAAAATATTGCTTCTATTTTCGCCTTTTTTTCTCTTTTGCAGTTTTTTTTAGTTACATCTATTTATGTGACATGTGGTGAGTCGTAGATCCAAAAATCACCATCTACAACTGGTGCTAGAAGAAGGGGTCGAACCTCCGTTGGCATTGAAATTGAACAAGTAATTTCAAAAGAAAGAAGCTTTCGAAAGACGATATTATTGCCACCAACAGAAGTCAGTCTCCACGTAACGTCGATGTTTCGTATGGTGCCAACATCCCTAACCCAACTGATGTTAGCACCGTTGGAGAAGGTCCATCCTCAAGGACTCTACCGTCTGTCAGATCCAACATAATAACATCCGCACATGTAACCGCAGGTATTTTCCAGATGCGTTCCGACAGATTCAGGAATCTCTGCGGAAGGTCATTGAGAACGCTGCTAGACAGGGAATCAACATAACGGCTATTGCCAACATAAGTTCACCATACTAGCTCTCCATACCGATGGTAGCCCATGATCCTAAGATACATTCTGAAATAGTGGCAATCACTCTAAAAGCACCCTAAAAATCTGGAGAGATAGGGCGGAGTGTCGTGAAAAAATAGAACATTCACGTATAAGGGACAACCGCCAAGAGGACCGGGGAACAAGTGAGCACATGGAGTCTAGTTTGCGGGAAGATGTAGAATGATATGATGGGGGAGAAACCCACCCCAAGCAGATAGATAGACATGACAGCCGAAGGAAAAGATCGTGCTCAGTTTTGAGTAATAATTAAACCGCCCCAAGAGACGCAATGAGCTAACCCCTGTGGGCAGACACAACCCATATGGTGCCAAGGTTACTAGACGAGTCCCTAAAGACCAGTACGGACTCACCATACGCTAAAATTTTGACTAGCATGGAGAGCCAGAGGGAGAGCGGGAGGTTCTTCTTATAAGGATAGAAGCCTTGGTGCGAAGACAAACTCAGGGAAATTTATTGATAGATAATTCTGGTAGTCCATTCTTTGATTCATTAAGGCGGGCCCATTTTTTAGACAAATTCAGGATGACCCACATAGAGCAGTTTAAGGCCAATACCGACCCACATGAGCACGTCAGGAGATAACAAAGTGCGATGGTGCAATATGAATATGATGATTCCCTAATATGTAGGATGTTCCCTCAGACCCTAAGAGACCAGGAATCAAGATGGTTTGGAGGACTCACAGCGGGGTCTATCAGGAACTTTGATGAACTAATACAAGTCTTCACCAGGCAATTCATGGGGAATATCCATGAGAGGAAGCTCATACCAGCCTTGTCGACCTTAAAACAGAGGAAGAAAAAGAAACTGAAAAACTACCAAACTAGGTTCTCGCATGAGGTGTCGGGGGTACACGACCCCAATGATGACGCTATTGTGTCCACATTCATCAACAGTTTGCAGTACAACCACTTGTCCCTGAGCCTATGGTAGAAGGAACCGACCACATATGCAAGCATGCTAGACGACCTCTGAGGATATGCTATGGCGGAGGAAGAGCAGATAGCCTATGAAGGGGAGCTAATACATGGAGGTTGGCCCGAGGGCAGCCAAAGACCCAAAGATGACAACTGAAAAAGTAGCGATAAAGGGGACCAGAAAGGCTTTGGGGGAAAGAGCAAGGACGAATGTAAAAATGATGACCATAAGGGTGACAAGCACTTTAAAATGCAGTACACCAATTACACCCCATTTTCCAAGAGACAATAGGAGATATTGAATGTAATAGAAGATAAGAATTTATACAAAAAACCCCTGAGACAGTCAAGCTTTACAAGAAGAGATACTACCAAGTATTGCAGATTTCACTAGGAGAATGGCCATGAGACCTCCAAGTGCTATCAGCTGAGGGATTATCTTGAAAAGTTTATCAGAGAGGGGTATCTCAAGGATATGTTCTTAAGGAGCGAGGATGATCAAAATAAGGATACCCTGAAGGAAGAACGCGATAGAAGCTAGAGAAGCCCTATAAGAAATTCAGACAGTGAGGCAATTAACACTATCTTTGGTAGGCCACACACTGGAGGTAGCAGTCGAGAGAGAATTACCAAAGTTAGAGAAGCCATAGACAGTTAGAGGAATCTGAAAGTAAACTCACTGGGTCCTGATAAAAAAAAGTTCAAACAAGGATGGACCCGATAGTGCTCTCTAAGGCTGACACGCATGGGTTGGAGATAAGGCCGAACGATGTGATGGTCGTGTCGGTTCGTGTGGGCTATAGAGAGGTAAGAAGTGTGTTGATCGATAATGGAAGCTTGGTAGATATTCTAAGCGTAAAAGTGTTCGATCAACTGAGACTACAATGAAAAGACCTTCAGCCGCTCAGGGTCCCGCTCAGGGGGTTTGGAAGAGAAGTGAGGTCGCTGTGAACAGTGAAACTACATGTGGAGATCAGGAGTTTTCCCTGTACCAAAACAGTGCTATTGGATTTTATGGTCGTAAATATGGAAAACTAGTCGTACAACTCCCTGCTTGACAATCCTTTTCTGAACAAGTTGAAAGCTGTGACTACCACTTATGCCCTGATAGTGAAGTTCCCAATGGAAGCTGGAGTAGACGTCATAAAAAGCTCTCAAGAATGGTCCAGAAAAGTGAACCTAGCTGTGTACAAGGAGAAAGCAAAACCAGAGGTAAATCAAATAGACATCCAAGAAGAAGAGGGTAACCCAAAAATGGATGAACAAGAAGCTGGAAACCCGGTTTGACCTGGATCTAAGAGAGACATCTCCGGAAGATGGTAAAAGTCAAGAAGTTGAGCCAACTGTGGAAGTTATAATTAATGAGGGTAACCCTGACAAAACAATAAAGCATGGGGCTCGATTGACTGAGAAAGTTCATGATGTGATGATCAACTTACTGAAAGAATACAAGGGCGTGTTTGCATGGAAACATGAAGATATGTTTGGTTTTAACACAAGGGTAATCTCCCATTATCTAGCGGTCGATCCCAACAGGAAGCTAGTCATCCAGAAAAGGAGGTGGTTTAACCCTAATAGAAGCAAGGTAATTAAGAAGAAGATAGATAAACAGTTTGTAGTGGGTCCCATAAGGGAGGTATAGTACCCTGAGTGGGTTACCAATGAGGTGTTAGTGAAAAAGGAGAACAATCAATACAGGATATGCGTAAACTTCACCTACCTCAATAAATCACAACCAAAGGACAACTTCTCGTTACCCAGAATCAATCAGCTGGCAAATACAACGACTGGTCATGAACTGCTGAGCATTATAGATGCCTACTCAGGCTACAACTAGATCCAGATGTTCGAGCCAGACGAAGAAAAAACATCATTCACAACTGACCAAGGGTTATACTGTTATAAAGTAATGCCTTTTGATTTCAAGAATGCTAAGGTAACCTACCAGAGATCGGTAAATAAGAGGTTCGCCCGACATATCGGTACGAAATGAAGGTATATGTTGACGATATGTTAACAAAGAGCACAACATTCAAAAAGTATGCAACAGATCTTCGGGAGACGTTCGGGGTGCTAAGAAAATTCAGCATGAAGCTCAATCCCTGTGTTTTTGGGGTGCCTTCAAGAAGGTACCTTGGTTTCCAAGTCCATCAGAGGGGAATTGAAGTAAACCTAGAGAAGATAAAAGCACTAGAAGAGATGAGATCCCCAAGGACCTTGAAAGAAATTCAGAGGCTAACATGTTGATTGGAGTCCCTATATCGATTCGTTAGCAAGTCGACGGATAAATGATTGCCCTTTTTCAAAGCAATTAATAAGGGCAAGGGGGTAGAATGGGATTGGGATGATGAATGCGAGCAAGCCTTCCGAAATATTAAGGAGTATCTATGAAAAACACCAATCCTATCCAAACCCACGGACGGAAAGGTGTTCAACCTATATTTGTCAGTCACAGTCGTGGCAACAGGGTCAGCGTTCATCAGGATGGACAAGGGAGTACAAAGGCTAGTGTATTACACGAGCAAATGGCCTTAGCCCTAGTAACGACATTAAGAAAGTTGAGACCTTATTTCCAAGCTCATAAAATAGAAGTCTACACAAACTACCCGCTGAAGCAGATTCTGTCTAAACCAGAAGTGTTTGGAGGATTAACCAAATGGGCAATAGAGTTGAGTGAATTCGACATAACAAACATGTCAAGAGCCACAATAAAATGACAAGTTGTAGCCGACCTAATCGTCGAGTTTGTTGAGCCGGACAACGAGGTGATCAAGCTGCTCAGGGAAAAAGAAAAAGGTGTATTTGACCGGATAAAGTTCGTTATTAATGTGATCAATATTGTTGGGCTTGGTGCACCTTAGCTACATTATTTATGTAGGATATGGTATGTGATGGGCTATTGTATATATTTGGGCCTGGTAATTCTTTTCGGACTAGCCATTCTATTAGGGTTGTAAATCCTCTATGGGTTAGGATTCAAGTAAGTAACAATATATATATATATATAGACAGAGAGACAGAGAGGGTCCCTTCTCTCGCTCATGTACCACAGACGTTAACATATATGAATAAAATATGTCTGATATTAGAATCTTAAATCTTAGTCAAGTTATATGTATTTCTCATTACATATACAAATAAGACTGATACTATACAACCCAAATAATTAACCTGAAGTGGTAATGAGTTGTCATTGTTGGGGTTTATGCCCTAAAGATATAATTTGTAAATGGATTTATGAAATAAATAAAAATGAAAAGTTTAATTCATTTCTGTTGTGCTGTTTATTTCATAACTTGTGCATAAATTTAACATCCAAGATTGCCGGATGTAATCTTGAACTATGTATATGAGTGTCATATACGGATGGATACAGTAAGAGACGTGCAATCTAAAGAGTCCATAGATAACAAATAAAGCTGGGTACTTTATTTGTGGTTAATCTATAGTTACGGTCCATTCCGTAATGTACGGTGATTCTATCCTGAATCATTCATATGGAGATATGAGAATAGAGGCACCTTGTATGATGTGATCATATAGGACTGGGCCATGATCTATATGAATCTCTCACCAAGATCCGTTTATCGATGGGATTCATATATATCAACTAATGATGGCTATATATGGGTGATCTTAATCCTGAGTGACTTATCGACTCCTTCAGGTTAAATCGTGGTCTTTGATATACCATGGGTGAGGTCAGATGCAGTTCCCGATCAATATGCTCCGTATGTTGGGATTACGATTTGGCTTGTGGAAGGGAAGGTTTGTACACAATAGTGGAATCCACTCTTTTTTGTGAGAAGTAGATGGTAGTTCCCTTAAGGGTTGATTCGGGGCTTAGACAATATGAGCTCTCTCCTAATTCCGTAAGGAAATAGGATTTATTGTTCATTATAGAATCAACAGTGCTTGAAGGATATATGTAATTAGAGGGGTATAACGGACATTATGACCCAGCTCTAATTATGAACTACTGTGGAGGATCACACCATGTATAATAGCTATATCGATGGACACCGAGTTGTATCGGTCTGTGTAAAAGCGTCTACAGTTGAGAGAGTGCAGCTTCGAGTTTTTAATGGAATAACACCGGAGTTAATAATCAAGGAATATTAATTAAAGAGTTTAATTAATGATTCCGAGAATTATTGGAGCTCAAAATAATGTGGGTCCATTAGGTCCCCTTGCTAGCCCGATCGATTTGGGTAATAAAGGTCACGGTTAATTAATTGGATTGTCCAATTAATTGTGTTACAAAAGTGACACGTATATATTCGGGAATTAATTGAATAATGAGATTATTTAATTAATGAATGTTAATAGTTAAATTAATTAAATAATTAGATTATTTAATTATATTGATAATTATGAATTATTAATTAACTATTAATTTGAGGGTGTTAGTTGATATATGGATTTAGGTGAAGATAAAATAATATGATTATTTTACTAAATCATTTATTTAAGTATTTGAATTTAAGTTTAAATTTAAAATACTTATTATCACTTTTAATATATTAGATATATTTGAAAAGGATAATTAAAATATATATATCACTTATAACACAAGAGATTGCATTGGATGTAAATTGGTGTGGACACATATATTAGTGTTTACATAGGATATAAACAAATATATATGTATGTGATATATAAGTTATATAAATTAATATATATATATATATATATATATATATATATATATATATATATATATATATATATATATATATATATATATATATATATATATATACAAAAAACGCAATAGCAGTAGTGATAAATATATAGAGTATTCAGCAAAGGCGTGACAGATATATATATTTGTGAGAAAGTAAGAGCAGGTGTGATATATATTTGATATATATTGTTTTTGGAATTTTTATTTTTTTTTCATGAGATGTAATTCATGTGTGCGTAAAATCAATACATCAAATTAAGAAAAAAGAGTTTTTTCAATTTTCTCTACATCCTCCATTCAAGTTCCTGAGACCGTGACACGCCCACACGCAGTTACCGGTCCCGAGAGATAGCGAGGAAGATCAAGTGGTTCAGACAGGAGCATATCGATAAGTGAAGGAGCCTCCAAACGTTGGTAAGATTTTCTTCTTCTGATTTTTGTTGATTACAATTTCCTGTATTTACATATTGTATGTATTAGTTCCGAAAAATAATTATGATTCAAAGTTCATTGGTCCCAGATACAGATATGATCTGTATAAAAAAATTTAAAACCTAGTTCCGCTGCGTGACCGGTGAACGAGGTTTCAACAATCATCACCACAACTAACATAGGATGATGTGGATAATAAAAAAAATCAGTAGCCACATCATTTAGACTAAATTTTTGGGTTGTCTGACATTAGTGAATATCTAGTCAGATATTAATTACAACTATTTCAAACTTGTAAAACATCATACTCTAGATCAGCAAAAACAGGCCAACATTTAAACCATAAAACAAGCCTTACATATATTTATTTCATGCATAGCCTGTACTGATGGTACATGAATTTTAACAATTAAAAAAAACACACATACACACAAGTTAAGTTTGAGGAGGAAAAGGATCACTCTTATATTGGAATTTGGATCAATCAAGCGTAAATAATAGTTTCATCTTATAAAATCTCAGCCAGTAATTCCATCAAGAATCACGATAAGGGCGACTATGAATGCATAGTCGACGTTAGGATACACCGTCACCATGAACTTGTCATTTCCGATCAAGATACTTCGAACACCATTTTTCTTGTACATCTACACATCAACAATATGTTGTTAATTAATTTCGAATTTTATAAACTTTTAAGTATCTTGTGACGGTAAAAACCATGAAAAAAAAAAAACTTACTTGGGCAACAATTGTCTTGGATTCTCCGGCATAAACAGTAAAAGAGTTTTCCAACCAACGTCCTTTAACTTGTGTTGGAAAATTTTGTGTGATAAAATCTCATTTTGAGAGCACAAATTGAGTATGATAAAATCCATAGAAATGGAAGATTAAAGTGGATTCGAATACTCCTCCGTGAGAACTTCGAAATGGTATACTCAAATTCACAAAATGGTTAATAGGTGAATGAGAAATTGAGTCTCAAAGTGGACCCATTGTGTACGGATTAAAATAAATCTCACATTGTTTAGGGAAATCACTTATATGTAGTTTATAAGTGAATGTTTGATATGAGCTATCAACATGTGTGGCACATAGGCTCTCTCTCGCATGCGCAGGGGGGTGGGGATGCAAAGCATGGACCCTGAACCTTCGAATGCACGACTCGTGTGTGGGCGCGACCTGCGGACACGAATGCCGCTCCGATTGGACCGTGAGAGTCCAGTTGACTTTTTACCACTTCACTAAGTCAACTTTTTTTTATTGTGATGAATAAGGAAAGTTTTGATTGTTTGGATTCTGATTTCTTACTTGATCACTAAGAGTACATAATCAGGTTTTAATTAGAAGTAAATCTCGTTGGAGAATATTATCTAATTAAATTATTTCCTTATTAAATCAAAAACGTGATTTCCAAAATAATCCTTAATTAATCTCAAAACCCAAGTGTTTCAGTTTGTGTATATAATAATAGCTCTTATATTTTGTTCGAAACACACAGAAACAAAATATACAGTTTTTTTTAGCAGTCGAATTCTTTCTCTTCTCTGGTTTTCTTGGTAAGTTCAAACTCGGTTTGAGTTCACTGGTAGTGGTTAGTGCTTTGGTCTACCACTGTTGAACCGCTGTATCCTGGGAGACAATCGCCTAATACACATACGGTGTTGTCCGGTAAAATTGTCTTAAAGACACCGTGTGAAACATATACCTCGGTTCTAACACAGTTTCCAACGTATTTTCTTGTGTTGTTGCCTTTTGTTTCCAGATATCGGCCAGATTTTTTTTTTGGAATTACGATTTACAATCTTAAGACAATTTTCTGTTATTAAATCTTTTACAGAAAAAAAAAACGTTTTTCCTCTTCAAACTTTCTGGTACAGGGTTCTGGTTCAGATAGTCACAAATAATTTCAACTGTGGTAATCGGGTTCTTTTAGAACACTGATTACAATTTCGTATCTGTGGAAATCGGATTCTTTGGAACACTGATTTCAATTTTATACATACGTAATTTGTGGAAATCAGGTTTCTCTCGAAACACTGTATTTCAATTGATCGTCTGATTTAGACACTGATGTCGAAATCAATTGTGATTTTAACTGGGTAATTGGGTCTGTCAAATCAGACACTAATTGTGATTTCCATCGTGAAATCTGAAGTGATATGAACTGATATATGTGCTATTATTTCTATGATACTAAAACGATTTTGTTTTTGTTTCAGATATTATGGAAAATAAATCGAATGTGAACTCCAATGTTCCACTAGTGACTCCGGAAGTGAATCCAAGTATGGGATTAGATACTTCGACTGTGAACTCTATGCTTGTGGGCCAGGTACCAGTAAAAGTACCTATTGTGGCTACGACGACTCCAACCATCAACTTCTTCGTGAGAAACATGCTTGATCCGGTGATGAGCCAGTATATGAGTTAAGGGAATGTTCCCATGGTAAATCCCTATATGAATTCGGTACCTTTACCGATGAATCATATGGAGAAGCCTGATAAGTTAAGTGGACCGAATTTTAAACGATAGCAGCAAAAGATGTTGTTTTATCTTACTACACTAAACCTTGGCAGGTTCTTGACTGAAGATGCTCCTAAACCTAATAATGGTGAAGAGTGAGATGTTCAGGTATGGAGTGTTATTGATGCATGGAATCACTCGAATTTCCTGTGCCGTAATTACATACTGATGGGCTGTCAATTTCGCTATATAGCGTCTATTCTTCAAAGAAAATAACCAAAGAACTGTGGGAATCATTAGACCGTAAATACAAAAATGATGACGCTGGTTCCTAGAAGTTTATTGTCGATCGGTTTCTTGATCACAAGATGGGGGATTTCAAGACAGTTATAAGTTAAGTCCAAGAGCTACAGGTGATTCTGCATGAGATACCTGCCGAAGGGATGACCCTGAGTGAAACTTTTTAGGTGGCGGCAATCATTGAGAAGCTTCCTCCTTCATGGAAAGAGTTCAAAAACTATCTCAAACACAAGCGAAAGGAGATGAAGATCGAGGATCTGATTCTCAAGCTTCGTATTCAGGAAGACCACATGAAGTATGATAAGAAAGATGTCAATGCGCCTGAAGCGAAGATCAATATGGTTGAACTTGGGCAAAGTTCTAAACTGAAGAAGAACAAGCCTGGGAAAGGATCCAAATTATGTCCTAATGGAGGAGTATCTAAGAAGCCAAAATGCCAAGAGAAGTGCTTCAACTGTGACAAGCTGGGTCACAAATCTTCTGAGTGCAGGCTGCTAAAGAATAAGAAGAACCACGAGGAAAACGTGGTTGCTAGTATCTCAAAAGATGTATCCAAGATCAATCTCTCTACAGTTGTGACAGAAGCAAACCTGGTTGGGTCAAACCCAAGGGAGTAGTGGTTGGATACTGGGGCCACTCGTCATATATGCTCTAACAAGAAGATGTTCAATTCATTTAAAGAAATGAAGAATGAAGAATGAAGAAAATCTGTATATGGGCAACTCAGCCACATCTGACGTGAAAGGACGTGGGCAGGTCATTCTCAAGATGACATCTAGTATAACCCTGAGCTTGAACAATGTGCTATATGTACCTGATATTCGTAAGAACTTGGTGTCCGGTTCGTTGCTCAATCAGCATGGGTTCAAGATGGTGATTGAATCAGACAAAGTGGTTTTAACCAAGTAATGAACTTATGTGGGTAGAAGATATGTAACTGAAAGGCTTTTTAAGCTTAATTTATCTGTTGTCAAAAGAACAATCAATAAAGATAATTCTTCAGTTTATTTGCTTGAGTCTTCCAATTTATGGCATGGTAGACTAGGACACATTAATTATGATACTTTGCATAGATTAATTAACTTTAATCATATTCTCGCATTCAATATTGATCCTAAACAAAAGTGTGAAGTTTGCGTTGAAGCAATAACAAGGTCATCATTTCAAACTATTGAAAAGAAATCTGAACCTTTTGATTTAATTCACACAGATATATGTGATTTAAAATTTGTTCAAACAAGAGGTGGCAACAAATATTTCATCACATTTATAGATGATAACGCCAAATACTGCTATGTATATTTGTTGAAAAACAAGGATGAAGCTATAGAGAAGTTTAGTCTCTATAAAACTGAAGTTGAGAATCAACTTAAGAAGAAAATCAAGGTACTGAGAAGTGACCGAGGTGGTGAATATGTAGCACCGTTTGGTGAATTCTATGCATAACACGAAATCATACATCAAACCACTGAACCATATTCCCCTCAGTAAAACGGTATTGCAGAACATAAAAATCGTACCTTGAAAGAGATGATGAATTCAATGCTTATAAGTTCTGGAGTGCCTCAAAACATATGAGTTGACGCTATATTGTCTAGTAACTACCTTTTAAACAAGGTACCCTGAAAGAAAGAAGACAAGACCCCATATGAACTATGGAAATGAAGAAAGTCTTCCTATAAATTCTTACGAATGTGGGGGTGTCTTGCCAAAGTAGCCGTACCTATACCTAAGAAGGTGAAAATAGGTCCGAAAATTGTTGACTGCATTCTCATTGGATATGCATAAAACATTAGTGCTCATCGATTCTTGGTCTATAAATCTGACATATCAGATATACATAAAAACACGATAGTATAATCTAGAAATGCAATGTTCTTTGAACATGTACTTCCATGTAAATCCAATGATGAAGTAAGTTCGTTAAAACGAACACATGCAGATAGTTGTGAGGATCAAGAACAAGGAAATAAAGTAGAGGATAAACCTAGGTGTAGCAAAAGAGCAAGGACGGAAACGTCTTTTGGTCCAGATTTTATGACCTATTTGCTAGAAGGTGAACCTCAAACTTTCAAAGAAGTGGTAAGCTCTTCAGATAAACTCTTGTGGAAAAAGGCAATTAAGAGCGAAATTGATTCCATCCTTCAAAATCATACTTGGGAATTAGTGGATCTTCCTCCGGGGATGTAAACCACTATGATCCAAATGGATTTTCAAAAGAAAGATGAAAGCAGATGGATCAATTGATAAGTATAAGGCCAGACTTGTAATTAAATGTTACAATCAACGAGAAGGCCTATACTACTTTGATACATATTCTCTTATGATGAGAATAACCTCCATTAGAATGATACTTGCAATCGCAGCTTTGCGAAATCTTGAAGTACATCAAATGGATGTGAAAACGGCTTTCTTAAATGGAGATTTAGATGAAGAAATTTACATGGAACAACCTAAGGGTTTTTCTGCTCCAGGACAAGGAAAAAAAGTCTGTAAATTGGTGAAGTCTTTATATGGTTTAAAGCAAGCACCAAAACAATGGCATGATAAATTTGACAATGCTGTGATGTCAAATGGATTTAAGATCAATGAATGTGACAAATGTATTTATGTCAAGGACACAGAAAATGACTATGTCATTGTGTGCCTTTACGTTGATGACATGCTCATTGTTGGTAGTGACGATAAAATGGTCAAATCTACCAAGGATATGTTGAAATCAATATTTGATATGAAAGATATGAGACCAATTAATGTAATGTTGGGAATGAAACTCTCAAGGACATCTAACGGACTCATACTAAGTCAATCACACTATATTGACATGATTCTTGAGAAATTCAACAAAAATGATTCTGGAATTTCTAGAACACCAGTAGATACAAATCTACATCTATCCAATAATAAGGGTGAGAGCATCTCTCAACTAAAATATTCTCGAGTGATAGAAAGTCTGATGTACTTAACAAGTTGTACAAGACCAGACATAGCGAATGCAATCAGCAAATTAAGCAGATACACGAGTAATCCAGGAACCGATCACTGGAATGGAATAGTAAGAGTACTGAAGTACTTACGATTCACTCGTAATCATGGACTGCATTATACCAGATATCCAGCTGTCATAGAAGGATAAACTGATGCTAACTGAATATCTGATATGAAGGATTCAAAATCCACTAGTGGGTATGTGTTCACACTAGGTGGTGCGGCAGTATCTTGGAAATCCTCCAAACAAACATGTATAGCCAGATCCACCATGGAATCTGAGTTCATAGCATTAGATAAATGTGGAGAGGAGGCTGAATGGCTACGCTAATTCTTAGAAGATATTCCAAGATGGTCAAAGCCTATGCCAACGATTTGCATTCACTGTGATAGTCAATCAACAATAGGAAGAGCATAGAGGAATATGTATAATGGGAAGTCTAAACATATACGTCAAAGACATAATACCATTAGACAACTAATCTCAACTGGAGTTATCACTATTGACTATGTAAGGTCAAAAGATAACATTGTGGATCCACTAACTAAAGGGTTAAACAGAGAACTAGTTGAGACATCATCGAGAGGAATGGAACTAAAGCCCATTAGATAAAAGGTCGATACAATGGACACCAAACCTAGTTGACTGGAGATCCTAAGATCTAGGTTCAATAGGACAACCAAGTTGGAAGACTCAGTTGGATCACTGTGGGGGTTACCCCCAAGTCCATTCCTATGATGAAATAGTGATGCCCGTAGGGAAAAGGTTAAACTATAGTTTTTAATGATTCTTATGCGTCGAAATTCCTAGCTATGGAAATCCGAGCAAAGTAAAGTGGGTTACTTTTAATTAAGAAATCACCTATGTGAGAGAGAAGTGGGGCCTCTTCTAAAAGAGAATAGTGAAGGGCTATATTCTCTAGAGACTATCACATAATCAGGCGCATGTTCATGGCCAAAACGAACATAAAAATAATAACCAAATCGGGTCTGGAAGATACCTGTGTAAGGTATGTGATCGTTTACACAAAACGGCAGAACAGTTCAAGGATATCACATCTACTGATCAGCTAGTAAAGTAAGCATATCTTTACAATGGAAGGTTCAAAGGGTAACACCTAACTATCCTATGCAGGTTTCGACCATTTGAACTTACCAAACATCTTCTTTGTGTCTCCTAGGTCAATTTCATTCATGTGGGGGATTGTTGGAATTTTTTTATGATAAACTCTCATTTTGAGAGCACAAATTAAGTATGATAAATTTCATAGATATGGAAGATTAAAGCGGATTCAAATTCTCCTCTGTGAGAACTTCGAAATGGTATACTCAAATTCACAAAATGGTTAATGGATGAATGAGAAATTGAGTCTCAAAGTGGACCCATTGTGTAGTTTATAAGTGAATGTGTGATATAAGCTATCAACATATGTGGCATAGAGGCTCTCTCTCGCGTGCACAGGGGGGTGCAAATCATGGACTCCGAACCTTGGAATGCACGACTCGTGTGTAGACGCGACCTACGGACCCGAATGTCGCTTCGATTGGACCGTGAGAGTCCAGTTGACATTTTACCACTTTCTTAAGTCAACGTTTATTTTATTGTGATGAATAAAGAAAGTTTTAATTGTTTGGATTCTGATTTCTTACTTAATCACTAAGAATACAAAATCAGGTTTTAATTAGAAGTAAATCTCTTTGGAGAATATTATCTAATGAAATTATTTCCTTATTAAATCAAAAACGTGATTTCCAAAATAATCCCGAATTAATCTCAAAACCCTAGTGTTTCGGTTTAAGTATATAATAGCTCTTATATTCTATTCGAAACACACAGAACAAAATATACAGTTTTTTTTAGCAACCGAATTCTTTCTCTTCTCTGGTTTTCTTGGTAAGTTCAAACTCAGTTGAAGTTCGCTGGTAGTGGTTAGTGCTTTGGCCTACCACTGTTGAACCGTTGTATTCTGGGAGACAATCGCTTAATACACATACGGTGTTGTCCGACGAAATTATCTTAAGGACACCGTGTAAAACACGGGCTTTGGTTCCAACACTATTTCTGATGTGTTTTCTTGTGTTGTTGCCTTTTATTTCCAGATACCAACCAGATTTGTTTTTTAGAATTACGATTTACAATTTGAAATCAGAAACACATTTGTTTTTTTTTTTTGCCAAGTACACATCAAGTTCAGTCTTGAGCTGGATTATTGAAGATTTTTTAGCAGAAAATACCATAGCATCATAATTGGTACTATCTCTCCGAAATACTTGCCATCTATCATGAGCGGTAAGTATCTGCATCATTGAAACACGATAGTTTATTAAATACTTTTTATAATATCACGTCTACGTACGTTAGAGATTAAAGATGTAGAAAACGGATAAAAACATGAGATATACCCTCCGTTGAAGAGTAACAATGGGATTTCCAGCTTCATCAAATATTATTCGCAGGCCAGGAAAAAGTAATCCTTTAACTCTGAGGACGAGGTTGCCATTAGTATCTTTCACATTGAAGTTGCCACCGGTTATGGTCAAACATTGTCTATGTATCGTAAGATCGAGAGACTGAGGAACACAAAACTGAGAACCGATAACAGAAACAGTATCGGTTGATTGTGGATTATTGTAGTGATCATCAATTGAGCCATGTTGAAAAAAGATTGATTGATGGAATAAGAATTGGTAATTTAAGATCTTATTTTGCTATGATTTTTTGTGGAAACTGAAACTCTTATTTATAAGGGTATGCGTTTTCGGTTTGGTTTGGGTTGAAGCTCAATGTCAAACCAAATCAATATGGATCGGTTTGGCTAAATTTCAACCCAACCCAAACGAATTTGATTTTTCAAACCAATTCAAATCAAACCAAAAATGGTCGAGTTGGTTTGGATTGGTTTATCGGTTTAGATTTGAACTCAAAAATATTTTACATTTTGGTATTATATTATAAAAAATATTTTAAAAAATAATCAACATGAAATATTAATTATATATATAAAGGAAGTACAAAAAAGTCAAATGAGTAATTACCAATTAAAACCCTAATCCATCAATCAATCATAAGAATTATATCAAAACAAATAAATAAACTATAAAAGCTTAAAGTAATCGGGAAAAGTTATAAAACATTGACCGAATAGAAAACATAGGTGAATTTTATATTTTAGTTTTACTTTCTAAAATATATGGTTTGGTTTGGGTTGGTGAATTATTTCACTTAACCCAAACCGAACCACCTTTAATCGGTTTGTTCAAAAGACAAATCAACCCACCCATTTTTTATATTTGTAATCGAACCAACCCAAACTTTTGGGTTGGTTGGTTTGGTTCGGTTCGGTTTGACGGTTTTTTATACACCCCCTACCTATTTATATATGATTAAAGGGTTTCTATTGGATGAGATTTTGGTTTATTTTTATTCCTCGCTCCAATCATATTCCATTTAATTGTTTCGATTCTACCACAAAAACTGAAGAACTCTATTCCATTCAATTGTTTCGATTCTACCACAAAAACTGAAGAACTCTATTCCATTCAAACGTTTTATTATAATTTATAACCCTATTCCTTTCAAACGTTTTCCACAAGATATTTAATTAATGGCTTTTATTTTATTAAACCACTAATAAATGGAAAAAAGGGTATTTAATTGGATAATTAGTGGGTTGTTTGACCATATAAGACACAGAGAAGATATAATTTAGAGTGGACCGCGTTGGAATTTGTATTTTCATCGTGTGGAGGAGTTGTCCAGAAAAATATCGTAAAGTCCTCATTATTGTAACAGTATGCGACTAGAATAATTTTGTTCGACGTTTGTTTTACTGATATGGCAATGATAAATTACATATTATATGAAGTAAATCAGAAAAGAAACGTGGTGTATGAGTCTACTTATATGTTATATTGAGACTTTCTTTTATCTATAAATGGATTAATTTGGTATTAAAAAAAATGTAAGGATTAATTTGGTACCAAAGTGCCAACTTTGGAATTCAATTACTGTTGACAATGTTAAAGAACGGTACTGTGTAAGGTTTCACAAGGTCACTTCCTCGTATGTTAATGTCAATAGAGAATGTTATTGTCTTATTGATGTGAGGGGGTGGCTGCTGTGCAGCTGGCTGTATGATACAGCCAGCGACAGTGCCCCCATTAATAATTAAAAAATCAATCGACCGGTTGTCATCAAAAAAAACATTTTTTTAAAAAAAAAATTACAACACCTTAAATTTTATATTTTATATAAAATTTTAAAAATTAAATTGAAACCTATATAAAAAAAACTTATATAATTAAAAAATATATTTAATTATAATTAATTAATTAAATATAATTTTTCATATAATTTTTGATATTTTAGCTTGTAATCATTTTTACGGTAATGGTAACCATTTTAACGGTTCATGTAACCATTTTACGGTTTTAGTAACTACTTATTAATATTTGAAATTTTAAATTGTAACAATTTTCACGGTATTAGTAACCACTTTCACAGCAGTGGTAACCATTTTACGGATTGGGTAACCACTTTTATTTTTTCAATATTTTGACTTGTAACCAATTCCACGGTAATGGTAACCATGTTTACGGCTTCAGTTATCAATTTATGGCTCTGATAACCAGTTTTTAATTTATGAAATTTAGACTTGTAACTACTTTCACGGCATTGGTAATCATTTTCACGGCTTCAGTAACAATTTTAAGGTTTGGGTAACCACTTTTAAATTTTTGATATTTTGATTTGTAACCATCTTCACGGCGATGATAATTATTTTAACGGCTCCAGTAACCATTTTAGGGCTTTGATAACTACCTATTGATTTTGAAATTTTGACTTGTAACCATTTTCACGGCACTAATAAGCACTTTTACAGCTTTTAGTAACCATTAATACGACATTAGTAACCATTTTTTATTTTTTTAGTATTTTATCTTGTAACCATTTTCACGGCGATGGTAACCATTGTAACGGCCCCAGTAACCAATTTATGACTTTGGTAACTACCTTTTGATTTTTACAATTTTGACTTGTAACCATTTTTACGGCACTAGTAACCACTTGTACGGCACTAGTAACCACTTTTACGGCACTAGTAACCACTTTTACGGCACTAGTAACCACTTGTACGGCACTAGTAACCACTTTTACGGCTTTTAGTAACCATTTTTTTTTTAATATTTTATTTGTAACTATTTTCATAGTGATGGTAACCATTGTAACGGTCCCAGTAACCATTTTACGACTTTGGTAACTACCTTTTGATTTTTACAATTTTGACTTGTAACCATTTTCACGGTAATAGTAACCACTTTTACAAATTTTAGTAACCATTAATACGGTATTGGTAGCCATTTTTTATTTTTTTAATATTTTATCTTGTAACTATTTTCACGGAAATGGTAACAATTTTAACGGTCCCAGTAACCATTTTACGGCTTTGGTAACTACCTTTTTTATTTTTACAATTTTAACTTGTAACCATTTTCAAGGCCCTAGTAACTACTTTTACGGCTTTTAGTAACCATTTATACAATATTGGTAACCATTTTTTATTTTTTTAATATTTTATCTTGTAACCATTTTCACGGCGATGGTAACAATTTTAACGGCCCCAGTAACCATTTTACGGCTTTCGTAACTGCCTTTTGATTTTTACAATTTTGACTTGTAACCAATTTTACGGCACTAGAACCACTTGTACGGCACTAGTAACCACTTTTACGGCTTTTAGTAACCATTTTTTTTTAATATTTTATTTGTAACTATTTTCACAGTGATGGTAACCATTGTAACGGTCCCAGTAACCATTTTACGACTTTGGTAACTACCTTTTGATTTTTACAATTTTGACTTGTAACCATTTTCACGGCTCTAATATCCATTTTTACGCCTTTTAGTAACCATTAATACGGCATTGGTAACCATTTTTTATTTTTTTAATATTTTATCTTGTAACCATTTTCACGGCGATGGTAACCATTGTAACGGCCCCGGTAACCATTTTACGGTTTTGGTAACTACCTTTTGATTTTTACAATCTTGACTTGTCATCATTTTCACGTTAATGGTAACCATTTTCACGGATGCAGTAACCATTTGACGGTTTTGGTAACTACTTATTGATTTTAGAAATTTCAAATTGTAACCATTTTCACGGTATTAGTAACTATTTTCACGGAAGTGGTAACAATTTTACTGTTTGGGTAACCACTTTGAAATATTTAATATTTTGACTTGTAACCAATTCCTCGGTAATGGTAACCATTTTCACGGATCCAGTAACCATTTTACGGTTTTGGTGACTACTTATTGATTTTACAAATTTCACGGTATTGGTAACCACTTTCACGGAAGTGGTAACCATTTTACGGTTTGGGTAACCACTTTTAATTAAATATTTAATTTTCTGACTTGTAACCATTTCCACGGTAATGGTAACCATTTGTACGGGTCCAGTTACCATTTTACGGCTCTGGTAACCAGTTTTTTATTTATGAAATTTATACTTGTAACTACTTTCACGACATTAGTAATCATTTTCACGGCTTCAGTAACTATTTTACGGTTTCGGTAACTACGTTTAATTGTTTTTTTTATTTTTATCTGTAACCATTTTCACTACAATGGTAACCGTTTTAACGGCCCCAGTTATCATTTTACGGCTTTGGTAACTGCTGCAAGATTTTTGATATTTTGACTAGTAACCATTTTCACGGCATTAATAACCATTTTTACGGGTCCAGTAAGCATTTAACGACTCTGGTAACCAGTTTTTATTTTTTTATTCTTTTTTGACTTGTAACCATCTTTACAGTATTGATAACCACTTTTAGGACTCCAGTAACCATTTTTACGGCTTTCATAACAGTGTTTTTTTTTAATATTTTGACTTTTAAATATTTCACGATAATTGTTATTTGAGAATGATATAAGGCATATGGAAACGGTTCCTTCTCTATAAGTTTGATTATGTGGTAAGTATATTGTTTTTTTTTTTACATGAATCAATTTCCTCCATAGCATTGAAATTCTTTTTATGTTTCAAAAGGCCATAATAATAATAATAATAATAATAATAATAATAATAATAATAATAATAATAATAATAAATAATTGTAATAAACTATCGTACTCTGATTACATAAGAGAAATTAAATTTGCTTATATTCATAGAATTAATATATCGTCTAATTAATTTGTACAAGGTTGTAAATAAGCTATATCCATTGTGTTCAACTATTGATCAAATGTGAAGTTAAATTTAAAAGGATTGGATACTCTTACTTACTCTATCGCCATGAAAGCATTATTGATTACATTCATTCTTATACGGCTTTCGTAATTAATTTTTTTGTTTTTTATAATTTGACTTGTAATTATTTTCATGGAAAAATTAACCACTTTGTAACTAATTATACTATCGTGGTCAGTACATTGTTTTTTTCTTACACTAATACATTATACATTGTTATCAACAATTTAGAGCATTAATTTGGTAATCGCAAAAAATCATTTATTTAAGCAACTACAGTAAATAATTCTGAGTGATTTCATGGTTATTCTTATAGTGAAACTTGAGTCTCAAAGAACCCATTTTCTTTAAATGAATAAGATAAAACTAAATGCATATGTAATTTTCTCATCCATTTTTTTCCCTTTATATGTGTGTTTACATGGACTAGCTTATCCCATATCGAAGGTTTATGCTATACATGCTTGCAAGAATTTTAGCTTTCACTTTTGTGATCGGGAGACGGTAGGGGAGACCTTTCTTCTTCACTAGAGAAGCTTCTAAACGATGCTTAATCAATTAATTTAATAGATAAGTCTTAATAAAACCTGACTTGAACCTAAGGTCGCATATATCTAGGACATTTTATTGGACGTTTTATCTTAGAGGTCTGGCAAAACCTGACCAAGACTTGGTCAGCTTAAGAAAAAAAAATGTACAATTAAATATGAAGATATAAAGAGGAAGAGAAAATTGAATTGTCATTTTTCTGCCTTGCAAAATATATATGGGATCTTGGGGTCATCACTTGGGATTTGATTAGTCAAAGAACATAATATATATGTCTAGTAAAAAACATGCAACACAATATACATATGGAGGAAGAAGTCTCCTTGATCGTTTATGGTAAAATGTTAAAGTGTCTGTATGGTTCGACCTAACGAAGGTGAATATGCAAGAGAAATATTCAGTCTATTCATTAATTATCTTTGCCACATTCAAATTTTGTAGTTTACACTAGATAATAATTGCTCAAATTATACATGAATAATTAATAGCTCAAACTAAATTTTTTTTTTCTTCTTTACAAGTAGAATTAGGATAGTAGTAGAAGTCAAATCTGGTCTGCTTGCAAATCAGAACCATGGGATAAATTTCAAGCATATGCAACACAAACCACATCACCGACCTCAATGAGTTGGATCGGGATTGAAATTTACAGTTTCCCTATAGATGAGCTCTTTGATATTTTCTTCAGTAAATGATGGATGCTCAAAATCAAAACTGAATGGCCTTAGGCAAACAGGCTCCTCATTGGTATCATGAAGGGGGCAAGATATGGGTGGCACAGAGCCTCATCAACTGCAAACAATGATGTAAAAAGAGAAAGAGTTGCTGAGAAAAAGGAGAACTGATAGTCAAGTGAACATTGACTCAAAAATAAGCACATAACGATTATAATTTGTCATACTAAAACGACAAACAAATTGATGTAGCATATAATTCTTTATCCTAATCAAGCTGAAAATCAGTCCTAATGCTTCATGAATCTTCAATTCTAAAGTTATCAAAATGCCAAAATCAATGCCAAAGGCATAGTGCTCTTTATAAGTTTATATCAATGTACCTGTAATATGTTTGTTCGGATCAAATACGAACATCTTCTCTAGCAAATCTACAGCACCTGGGGTCACATTAGGAAATCTAACATAAACATTTTGCTTTGGAAACTGGGGAAGCATTCTGACATATCTTCTTGCGTTATCATTTCGTAGAAAGCCAAGGCTGGATTCATCAGGTGAACCTATAAGCTATTCAAAACATATGGAAAATCATGCAAAGTTAACATATACAAAGTTGATTCAGATTATAATGAAAAGTATTAACATAGCTCAAACTTTTAGAATTCATACAGGGAAAATAATATTATAGCATAGCGCAACAGAACAGCAAACACACAGACACAAGTAAAGAAGAAGATACAAATGTGGCGATGATCACATAGGAGTATATACCATGCATCATTTATCAAAAAATAAATTTTTGCTAGCCAAATACATGAGAAAGATGGAAAATTATAAATGAAAAAGTGTTTTCCATGTGATGGAAAAGTTCTTGATATCCAAACAATCTCTCCTTTTTACATATCAAACCAATTCCTGTTCATCTCCTAGAGGAAAAACAAAATATTCTCTTACATCCACCACACTATTCTCTCGAAGATTTGAGTTTCCTACTGAAACATAGATGTCCATCTTTTCAAATTCAAGGTTATGCATTCAGCCATTAGGCAGAGCATAAATATAGTGATGACACCCCTTTGACCCTCACAATCACAGTAAGCTATCACTTTATGCATGGAAAGATAAGCATACTGAGATCATGCCTAAAATTGTTCCACCCAAACTAACAACATAAACCTTGACATTTAAGTATATGGAAAAACTAAGATCAGAGTATCAGAAACTCTGAAATGAATTACCTAATCCTTAAGTAAAAATGTAGTTAGCAGGTCCTATATTATTCACATTGTAGAAAAGGATTGATCATGCATGAGTAAATATAAGTGTACATAAGATCAGGATTACTAAACTGAGGGTGAGGGGCAAAGGAACAAATGATTATAATCAAATAAGCATTCAAAATTACTTAATTGCTTAGATACATAAACATTAAAACTGATAAGGCAAATAAAAAGTAAAAGGTGCAAACCCGACAATGGTCATCCGTCAAATCTTGGTGAGAACGAATAATTTGATGTAAATCAGTGTCCATTAATTCATAACCTACATATACATCATTGAAGTTCTCTTTCATCGGCGGTCGAATAATGTCCTATATGGCAATCTCCTGCAGAGAATAAAGAAAAAAACAGTAAGCTTACAATCCTCGCAAAACAAATCCACAGCTGTTGTAAAATTTCATTTCATGACCAAAAACTAGGCAAACCAACTGGACTGAGTGTAAGCGAATATTCTATATTGCCAACCAAACCAATAGGCAATTTTTTTATTAAAAAAAATCCCTACCCTAAAAGCAAGCTAGCATAAAGTAGGCAAACATATGTATCTGACATGATAAATTCTAGAATTTACTCTCAAAATTTAATATCAACCAAAGTCATTATGAAAAAAAAAATAAACAAGTTTTAATTGAATTATGCAAACATAAAAAAATTAGAGATCTCACTGGACTTACATTTTCATGATCCAGGTGTCGAAGCAGTTTAATTTCTCACAAAGTCCTCTTGGCATCAATTCTTTTGTCAAATGCATTACCAATATTCTTGATGGCAATCTCCTTCCGTGTCTCACAATTCACAGCATCACTAAAGGAAACAAAAAAAAATTACATTTTCCTTCACATAGCCGATAACAAAGAGAAATCAACTCAACTAAATTGAAAATGCAACTTTTATCCTACCACCGGAGAACAAACACTTTCTCTCAACACACAATGAATATAAATACATAATGGACAGCCTAACATATGAAAGAAAATCCAAGTTAACATAAGTGATAAGACTGACTGATCAAAAAGATTTAGCGTCTATGTACACACACTCACAAGCACGAGCTTGTCATCTCCCCGTGTTTAAAATTTCAAAGCATCACCATATCCACCACCTTCGACCACAAAAAATTATGGCACACACACACACATATCAGCTAATCATAGGTGTACAGTCAATTCTAAAAACTTCACTTAAGAAATGGTAAAGGTTAAAACGAATGATGACTTGTAACATGGTTCACCCATTCAAGCATACAGTTAAACCTTCCACAAAATCAAAATGATTGACCTGAAAACTGTTATCATTTATCATAATCATGACCAAAACCACTTCTAAGAAAATATAGATTAGAGAAACGAAATAAACAAGTGGGTGAGATCGATTGAAAGCAGAAAAAAAAAAACAAAGCGATAACAGCACAATGCACACATAATGCAGTATCGATATCTCCATTATACTAGTCATCATATGCCAAATCAAGTATCCAAATCTGACTAAATTTGGGATTTAAAGTGTTTTCAGATAGTATGACTGTTACAAGTTTTGCAAAGCAATTATCTATGGAGAGAGATAGAGAGAGAAGTTATTGAATATTTTTTGGAAGTAATTCTAAAATTTAGTAAAATCAATTACTCAATTATGTTTGCAATAATATATAATTCTCCCAATTCTCAGCTCCATGTACAACAGTGTGATCCACATTGTACACAAATTCAATCTCAAACAACCTATCAATGTGTTTCTTCAATAATCAAACACGGAAAGCATGAATCAATCCATTTACATTCTTTAACTACAACGTATTTATGAGTTCAGTAGATTTTCAGCATAATCACGCAGTAAACAAACATTGCAGTAAACAATTGATCATCATGTTTCCAATTAACCGACCACAATTTTCACATATACAGTACAACCAAATCATAAAACCAGTATCAAGCCCACAAATTTAACCTCCTAACACAAACAAACCAAGCAAAAGCTCACAACTACTGAAATCAAATGTCAATATCCAGCAACCAGATCTCACCAAACAACACATTTTGGAACAAAAAATAATCTTCCAAAGCAGACTCACACTATATCTCACCAGTACTCTAACCAAGTTTGAACATTTAAGAAAAATAAATAAACAAACAAAGTGAAATTCCATTCCAAGCATGGTCCAATCATCAAAACTAAAATGCAAACATAAACATAAACAATTACAAGAACCTAGAAGCAAAAAAGAGAGAACTATATTTAAAATTAAATTATAACCAAAAAATAAAAAAGTGATCAGCTCATATAAGTAAAAAAAAAAATTAATTATTGTATCCAACCGAAAACATATATTAGAACGGTTTTTGAACTTGAGCTCAATTAAAAAGGCAAGCACCAAGCAAACCAATGACAAAAGAAAAGATCCAGGAAGCAACAATCAAGCAAAATCCAAAAGTATGATAATAAGAACCTAAAATCCAAACTTTTATAATCAAAACAACTGATCAAAACAATCGACATATAATCGGTTACATAAAATGTAAGTGCAATCTAATGATTTGTAATAGAAAAATAAAAAGAACATTTGGAGGTTTATAGATATATACAAAAGTTGTCATCATACTTTCTTCATATCGTTTATATTTCATTCATAAAATTGAAGTCGTATATCACAAGCTTTGAGGATAACACAATTTTTTTCTCATAAAATTGCTTCAAAACTGGCCATTGTCAATACCCGGAATTAGATACTTGCAATGCTATGTAATCTGGCATTGCTACCACGTACCAATGATCGAAACCTCCAAAATACATTAGTAAATATAATATACTTAAACCTAGCAGACACAAGCATTGAGTTTCCATGAACACGAATGTGTTTAAACCCTTTCTTAAGAACATTCAATCCTAAAATCAAAGCACTATACCTAACAACATTATTGGTTACAATTCCCACTCCTACATGAAGTCGCGAGACCTACCAAAGCTCAGGATTAGAGAGAACTATATTTAATAGGAGGCAAAACAACCTAGAAGCTTAATATATAATTAAAGAACCTGCATACCACACTGCCATCTTCAGCATGCAAAACCGCTTCTGCGTCAACTTGTCCAGGATTTCCTTTTGAGATACCGTCGAACTTAAGAATACAACACTGTTGGATATAAACATAGATTATCTTCTTGTGCCATCACACAAATATCAAACTATGTCACATAAATTTAGTTCGACCAAAAAAGCAAGAACCAAAGAACACGATTAGCCAACCAACATTTTACTCAATTATTGATTTTGGTAGATAATTGCACATTACAGGTTTCTACTACCATATACAATCATTTTTTATAGATAATTACACAGCTGAAACTGAAACATTTATAACTCTATATTCTAATAGAAAAGTAAAATACATTTTGTAATGGTAGTACGAAAGTCAGAAAGTAACTAACACAACTTAAGTGACAACACAATTATCTAATTTCTACAGCTCTAGAAACCGAAGTTGATCCAAATGCCTCCTGCAGAAAAAATAATGAAGTATATGTTTATTATCACAACAAATTCAAGTTCAAATCAGGTCCCAGCATCAAACAACTTGAATCTAATTTATAACATTTGACAACCGATGTATTCATCATCCTCTATTGTCAAAAAACAAGACAATGAGTAAATAAAATTACAGTAGGCAAACTACATTCTTCTAGTTTCAAAGATGATTTTCATGGACTTCCAACTATTGCAAGTAATATTAGATTCTTCATATAATACTCACACAATTAGGTAACACATAAAATATGCACGAACTATGTTCTCAATAATTTTCCTAACATTTTTAGCATTATAATGTAATATGATTCAACTACCTTTTGCAATCTGTTTGGAGGAGAAACCTTCTCAGAATTAGTTCCTCTATAGAAAAATAAGTTTATGAAAGAAAATAATAACAATAAAAATAAGTCAATAACTGAAGAGGACAACTTGTATAATGAAGCCTTAAATCCTTAATAACAATAGTCATGGTTATCTTCTACTCGAAAGCAAAAGATTATCAGTCATGGTTAAGTAACTCTAGTCAAGTTATGTAACTATAGTTAGATCTCTGATCTATATATTGATCGGTTTCAAAAAATAAATAACACTTTTTGGAGGTGATGTTTCAACACTGTCACTGCTTTAATAACTTATGTTTAAAAGGCACCAATTATGGTGAATGGACAAAAATACCCCCAATAGTTGTTCCATCAGAATCTTTCATTCATTTTTTTACGGTGAGAGTTATGAAATAGAGAGAGAAAGTTTCGTTGAAACTCAGGCACTACGCAGACGCATTCGGGATCCTCGATTCTTTCTAATATATGCTCGAATTCGCTACAAAAAATCTCGATCCTTTACAAAAAATCTCGATCCTTTAAAAAAAATCTCGATCCTTTAAAAAAAATCTCGATCCTTTGAAAAAAATCTCGATCCTTTGAAAAAATTCTCGATCCTTTGAAAATTATTCTCGATCCTTTGAAAAATTCTCGATCCTTTGACAAAAATTCTCGATCCTTTACAAAAATCTCGATCATTTGAAAAATATTCTCGATCCTTTGAAAAATATTCTCGATCCTTTGAAAAAAATCTCGATCCTTTGAAAAAAATCTCTATCCTTTGAAAAATATTCTCGATCCTTTGAAAAATATTCTCGATCCTTTGAAAAATATCTCGATCATTGACAACAATTCTCGATCCTTTAAAAAAAATCTCGATCCTTTGAAAAATATTCTCGATCCTTTGAAAAATATTCTCGATCCTTTGAAAAAATATCTCGATCCTTTGAAAAATATTCTCGATTTGATCCTTTGAAAAAAATCTCGATACTTTGAAAAAAATTCTTGATCCTTTGAAAAAAATTCTTGATCCTTTAAAAAAAAATCTCGATCCTTTAAAAAAAATCTCGATCCTTTGAAAAATATTCTCGATTCGATCCTTTGAAAAAAATCTCGATCCTTTGAAAAATTTTCTCGATCCTTTGAAAATTTCTTGATCCTTTAACAAATTCTCGATTCTTTCAATTCTTTCAAAAATATGCTCGATTCTTTCAAAAATAAGCTCGATCATATTTTAAAAAAAAAACTCGATTTGGCTACAAATATGCTCGATTTAACTCAACATTTTTTTTAAAAATAAAATGTTCATACATGTTCATACAAAGAATGGACAACAAATCATAACAAATGGATACATTGTTAAACCACAAAAATATATATAAAAATATATAAACGAAGATCACAAATATAGGTTATCTTCTTCTGCAGAATCTGGAGAGAGAGAAGTTTTTTGGAGAGAGAGAGGGTGGAATTATCGTTTTCAAAGTGTAGATGGAAACACAATGAGATTAAAAAAATAGATTATTTAAGGGCAATTTGGATAGTTCATCATAATAGGTGTCTTTTAAACTTAAGTTATTAAAGCGGTGACATCACTGCAACACACATAAAAAAGATGATATATCTCACCGTTTCCACTATATTGATCAGACTTGTCTATTGTAAAACAGTTTCAATTTTCTGGTTTTAAGCTTACTCTGAAAGCTTTGTAATCTTCTCTCTCCAAAAAATATCTTGAATCTCAATAAAGGTTGTGGTTGTGACTTATATTGTTTATCTCTTTTGCTGTCAGACTATCACTGCTTTTATAAGTCTTCTATTTCCTATGTTTTTTAATTTGTTATATTTTGGTCTGTGCATTCTATTCTATATCATCAGTTTACGTTTATATATATATATGGTTTTTCTCCCGTCAATTAAAAGTTAGGATGAACTTTCCTAGCTTTTGGATTCATCCAAGTAATAAAACATGTTGAATTAAATTATAAAAAAAAAGAAGAGAATTTCTCTCTCCTAAAACATTAAATATTATATATTAAATTCTCTCTTTAAATCTTTAATCACCAAATTAAGCTCTCTTTTCTCCTGTATCTCAACCAATCTGCCTGAACCCTATATATTTATATTAAAAAGAAAAAAAACTCAAAACAAGTGCTTTGTATACACGGGAAATGTTTATAGACACATTATTCCGTTTCTAGAAGCAATAACAATAAGGTTTTTCCTCATGTCAGTTGGTGTTCGTTTTGTTAGGATTGGTTAAATGATATTCAAAAAGTTAAGAAGTGTAAGATTAGAAATGGAGTTAGAAAAATTAATAATATTTATAGGCAAAAAAAATCTCAATTCAAGTGCATGGAAGATTTTCGAAAACACTTGGTTTCAAATACAGAAACTGTAGAACCTATTCCATTCAAAGGTTTTCCACTAGATTCTAACCCAATTCCATTTAAAGTTTTCCACAAGATTTTGATTCATTTTAGAAAATGAAAACTTGGACCAATTCCTTTCTAGTTAATTGGATCATTTGGATAAAACATGGATTGATGGAAAAATACACTCATTGAGTGTGACAATTTCAGGTTTAAGTCGTTACACTGCATATGGTAAAATCTGAAGTGAACAAAGCCATGGAAACCATAAAACAAGCACCATATTTTATTACACATAAGCAAATTAAGATACAAATAATCTACATGTTTGGAAACAAAAAAAAGGCAAACAAAGTCAAACTGCATCTAGGAGCCAATACTGCTCACATCGACTACCCGATTCATTTTTGTTAATTGTTTCAAGAATCACAATAAAAGCGATTATGCATTCATAATCGATTGTAGGATACATTGTCACCGTGAACTCATCCTTCCCAATCAAGATGCTTTGAACAGTATGCTTCTTGTGCATTTACAAATTCAGTGATCAATTAAATTAGTTTGTTATACATTAAGATGATATATCTATATCATCATCACCCGATGGGGCTCGGTATAATTTAACTGACAATATTCCGGGTTTGATTATGTATTACATACAAAAGTGGAAATAAAATAAAAAAATACATGAATCAAGATTATGTTGCTTTCGAATACAATTCATGGAGGGGATCCCAATTCCCACCACATTAATTTTGTTGGACAATGAAGAATCTCCTTGGCTAGAATATTCGTCACCATATTTCCTTCTCGAAAAATACGAATAATATTTATTCACTTTCGATGGGACTATGGAAGAATTATTTTTTCCCCAAAATAAGATATTTGAATTCTACCAGAAAAAATCCTGTGATTGTCAACTAATCACAAACAAAAGCATATATTTCTAACTTTATAAGATATAAATCATTATCTTCTATAAACATATTAATTGTTTTTTTAATGATTTTTTAAAGTAGAAAATTAAAGAGCAATTAAAGTCTTACTTGGCAACAATTGTATCAGATTCTCCAGCATAAACCAAACCAGCTTCCTTTGACCTTGAAATCACAGACGTCTTCTTTTGTGTTGTTTGCCAAGAACACATCTAGTTTGGTCTTAAGTTGGAACATTGAAGCTCTCTTAGCAGTAAAAATCAGATCTTTTGAATCTGTGCTCTCTCCTCTAAACACTTGCCATCTATCGTGAACTGACATGATCTGTAAGAAACAAAAAAAAAATAAAAAAAAATCAGTTATTAGCCCCTTTGAGCATATTTCCTATACATGATCTATAACTATTTACATAGGCAAAACCAGAATTTTAAATTTGACCAAATTTGGGTGGTCAAGCTATATAGTAATGATCATTTTAAAGAAGTAAAAGAAAAAAATGCAATTAATGATCTAAAAATGAGTTTTCCATGAGACTTCCATGGCCCATGCAGGCCTCCCCGTAGTTTCGTCTCTGACTATGCAGACATTACAGACTACCTTTATAATTACAGGTACTGTATATACCTTTTGTTGAAGGGTAACGAGGGGTTTTCCGGCAGTGTCAAGCAGGAAATGACGATCGTGAATTGACATGAGAGTTCCTTTGACTTTAAATAGTATGTTGCCATTGATGTCTTGAACAACAAAGTTGCCATCTGTTATGGTCATGAGTCATGACCTTTCTCACAATTGCAAGATCAACAGGATAAGGAGCACAGTACTGAGGACAGACCGGGTTGGGGGTGGTGGTGGATAAGCAGGAAATTGCGCCATTGAAGCTGGTTTGAGTTTTGATTATGAGAAATATTTGATGATCTTTGCTGTGTATGAATAAATAGGCAATGAGTTGAATAAAAAACAGAGTTGGGGGCAAAGACTCAGATGGTGATGGGGTTGATGCATAATTGAATACTAATATACTATTTACACGTGACCAATTCAATCAGAAAAGTGGACGTTTCTATGTTGCTTCTTTGTGGCAAATAATCTAAACTTTATATGTTACTTCACAAGTCTTCATTATCGTAAATATGTGACTCGAATAATTTTGTCCGAAGTTGGTTAATGATACTTATCATATGAAGTAAATCAGAAAAGAACTGTGGCGTACGAGTCTACTTATATATCATATTGAGACTTTCTTTCATCTATAAAATTAATTCACTTATAGTTGACAATTTTTAACAACGTGGTGTGCAAGGTTTTACAAAATCATTTTCTCATTTATTAATGTCCAATAGAGACGTTATTGATGTGAAACATTTTCTTAAAAAAATTTGGATAAGGTCTTTTAGTGCATCCAAGTTTTAGACTTTTAGCTGTGTATGTGAGCCTGCTTTGCCCTCAAAAACAATTGACAATATTACCTGTACGGACTGTACCTTATAGTTCTAATGGGTATTGATCAATATTATCAACTTTTATATATATATATATATATATAAGTTTGTGAATAGTAATGTGTTTCTTTTTTTTTAAATGAATAGTAATATGTTTCAAATTGTTAAAGTGTTTTTAAAAGCTCGATCCTTATCGGGAAAAGGGAAATCAAAAAGTTAAAAACTGTTAATTAATATTGAACTAAGTTAAGTGTAAGAAAAAAGAAAGGGTAAATTTACCTCGATTATATATATAATAACATAGAATTTTACTATAAAATTATAATAACATATTGTTCTTTGACCCGTTATTCCTTGACATGTTAATTAACGGTCTACTATGGTTAATCAATTGTAAAAACTATACAATGTCAGTTTTGCCCTTTATTTATATTTGGAAAATTTTAAATATTATATTAAATAAACTTTGTATTTTTACCATAATTATGTTTAAAAATAATAATAAATAAATAAAAGAAATTGACCTCTCTATGGAAATCAGATATCTGATATCCATGGAGAAATTTGGTTCTCCATCTATGGAGATTCCAGATCTCCAGATTTACTTCATCATCTTGAGTCTTCTTCCATTTACCAAAAAAAATTCTACAAAACATACACACACAAAAAAAAATTATCAATATTTCTGTTTCACTTGCAAAATGTATCCATGTCAAAACATCAATTTCAACCAAAATGATGATAGCAGATAATCATGAACAAAAAGGTCCACATTCAAAAAAAAAAATATTGCAGAGGGAGTAAAAAACCCAAATTTTCAACCTCAACCATAACCATTTTATATCAACCAATAAATTCATCATATTAATCCCACAATTGATCTTCTTTCTCAATGACTGAATCTCGTTCACATCTCCTTCATGGAAATCGGTGATCTCCGTTAATGGAGATCGCCAATCTTTTTAAAAAATTAAAAAACTATAGGTTGTGTTTGTAGGTGATTGTGTGATGTTAGAGAAGAAGAAGATGGGTATAGAAGAAGAAGAAGATTGCGGTGAGAAAAAGATGGCGATGAGATTGAGAGGAAGAGATGGGTTTGGGTGGGTTTCTGGCTTCTGGGCACTAGGCAGAGAAAAAAATTGTCTTATTATTAATTTTTCAAATTTGTTTAATTTTTAATTAATATTATAGTTAATCAATAATAGGTTTTAGTGCTAATGTCGAAGGTTTGATTGGAGAGTGTAGGGGTCATTTGTTTTCTTTTTTTCTGAATTTTTTTAAAAATTGAACAGGGATTGAAATCTGAACTTTAATAACATATTTATTTATTTATTTATTTTGTCACATCTTAATGTATTGTCAACACGTTTGTTTTTTAAAAATAAAATTATCTGAAAAATAAATAATTTTAATCTGAAAAATAAGTAATTTTACATTTATACTCATGTTAAACAATTATATATATAATATGAAATAAAAACAATCCAAAAATAATAATTATATATAAACACATGATCATAATCTTCTTCTTCGATTACAAACAAATTTCATTTTAATAAGAAAGAAAATTTTATTTTAAAAAAAATAAAAAAGACAACAGGAAAACTCACATAAAAAACTCAAAATAAATACATCCCCCTAATATCATAATAAAATATTGATATTAAATACTAATATGAGAAGTGATTATGGTTCTTTTTTGTTTTTAAAACTATTTAAAATAAGTAATATATTAAAATAAAGATTTCGATACCATATATAATTATAATGAAATTGAAAATATGTTATATATGGGGATAGTATCGAAAAAAAAAATTAGGTTATATTTAATGCAATTCAATGATTTGTAATTAAGTGAAAAGTCAATATTTTTTACTTTTTATTTTAAGTTATTTTTTTTTTGTATTCTTAAGTGTTTTTTGGTATTTTTAAATTGTTTGACCATTTAAAAAAAAACAAATCAACTTAATAATTATGATATATACCTATTAAGTTTTAAATGGAAAAAATAAACGACCCCTTAGTATTGATTTTTTCATTTATTTAACAATATTACTAAATACCAAATTACCATTAATTAGTTATGGACCAACATTGATTCACAATTAGTCAAGATGTTAAGGGGTTTGTGAGTGTTATTTTGATTTTTTTGTGGGATTCTTTGTTACTATATATATATATATATATAATGAGGATAAGTTTGTATAATTTGTCCAAAAAGTAAATCAAATTGGTTTGTGAGTTGTGAATTGAAAACTAAGAAAGCAATTAAATAACCTAAAACTAGAAAAATAGCAAGCCAAGACAAACTACTCTAGACTCTGGAGTGTGTGGATATGGAGGGTAAATATTAGGGAATCATTAGTGTTAAGCTATGAACAATTGGATATCATAAATTTAACCTCATTAACGTTTGATTATTCAAGCTAGGACCAAACCTTCTCTTTAGTATGATTGAATCAGTCATTTATTTTAATCATTTACTCATCTATGGCATCTAGAAAGAGTAACAGATACAATATTTAAACACAATGATGTAAATGGCCAAAATCAATTTAGAGTGACATTCTCTTCATTAAATCTTTTCTATTCAATTAGAGCATCTACTTAATCAATTCCTCAAATAATTCTCTCACCTAATTTGAAATAAAGAATGGAATTCAATTTAATAACAAATCGATATTGAAA
Organism: Dipteronia dyeriana; assembly: GCA_032871835.1. Lineage (NCBI taxonomy): Eukaryota > Viridiplantae > Streptophyta > Magnoliopsida > Sapindales > Sapindaceae > Dipteronia > Dipteronia dyeriana. The sequence goes on along the minus strand of CM065299.1, from coordinate 15,236,413 downwards.
ACAATTAAAATTTTGAATGAAACTAACTTGAAATAATACTCTTGAAATAGGTTTATTGACAACATCTAATATCCATGTAATTTTCACCTTGATCCCCTAGAATGGGGTTTAGTTACACATCATAATGAAAATTAAAGAGAAAAAAAAAAGATAAGAAGAAACCAAAGTGGCATTCAAGAGAATCTTCGTTTTCTTCAAGCTTGGTCCTCCACCTCTTTCCAATACAGTTCTTGATGTGCAACAATGGTAGGGTTTGGAGATGTGTGGTTATGAAGTGGTGGTTTGATAGGGGAACGACCCCCTTGGTGACATGGGACCTTCCTTGGTCGGTATATCTCGAAATTAGAATTCAAAGGGGTTTAAATAGACTTTAGAGGTTAGGTTAAGTTTTTAACCAATAAGAAAATTGACTCATTTGAGAATAATTGCATTTTTGGAATTCTATTTCTTTTCTAATCTATTAAAATTGAATATTCTTGATGTAAGACAAGGATTAGGTATCAAATTGTTGTCTAAGACTCTCAAACACATCCAACAAGGTAATATTTCTCGTTCCGACAACTTATAAAATAAATCTTGCCACTATTCATGGAATTATGACTAATCTGACCATCGAGTACTGAAACGGATATAACTTCTTCTAAAAATACCAGAATTGCAATCCGAAAAGTATGTCGGAAACTAAACATCTTGGGCTTCCAAAAAATAGGTGGCACGCAACTCAATTCAATATGAGGGATATATGGCCCCCGAAATCTTATTGTTCTGCATTGGCTGAAATTCGTATTTATGTGGTTTGTGTCGCAGTACCTGTGCCGCGTCTTGTCCCACGATAAATCTATAGAACTGACTGTTGTTGGAGCCCTGGTTTGGACTTTTTTCTTGGATCACGGTCTACACAACAGAATCTCACTGGAATTCATCGTGGTTGGAGCCGCGGATTATGCTTCAATGACTGGGATGCGATCTCTTCCGATTTGCTCTTTTTCTCCATCTTTTGACTTCATTTATCCCAAAATATGATTCAACACCATTTGTATGGAATGTGACCTACACATACTCAATAAACATATAATATTACTAATTTCACCTAAAAACAAAGTATAAATAATAGAAAATGGGGACCTACAACATATATAGAACTGGACTGATCACAGATATGGACGATTTTTATCATTTTAGATATGAATTATGTTACCGGAACGTTTTCCCATTTTTCTCATTGTCATTTTGTACAAAAACTTGTCTGAATATTAGCATCTCAAGCTACCCTGAATATGATAATTTTTGTTTTTATTTGTAACACCAAATAGATCGGAATCAATTTGGATTTGACAATATCAAATGGTTCAAACTGCCTTATAAACTCGTTTAAATATAGTTGAGCTATTTGTAGGATTCTAAATATTTACTCAGAATTTTTTTGAGTAAACTTGAGATAAGAGAGGAGGTGATAAATTATTCACACTAGTCATTGAAAAGTAATCTAACCAGAGTGTGATATTTCGAATATAAAGAGAGGACATTTTGATATTAAAACGTATAAACTCCTCGGTGAACTAAGCGCACCATTGCGTTGCACCAACCTCGTCACCTGTCACTCATTCGAACCTCGTAATCTCGACATGGTCCGGTCGGTTTCTCTGAAGCGAGCCAACCTCTTCCTCAGACAAAACAGAAGATGGCCTCACTCACCTTACAAAACCAGATGGCACCAGACTTTCAACCAGCAACAAGCCATTGAAATCCTCAAAAAATCTCTACTTTTACCACCACCAACGCCACCACAACAAAATTCCAACCAACCCCATCTCCTCTCCTCTCTCTTACACTCTTTTAGCATCTACAATTGCGACCCCACCCCACAAGCCTATCTCTTTGTCATCAAAACACTAGCCAAAACTTCACAGTTTAATCAAATCCAGTCTGTTCTCGACCACATTGAAAAAAACGAAAACTTGGAGATACCCGAGTCGGTTTTTGTTGATATTATCAAACTTTACGCGGATGCAGATAGAATTCAAGAAGCTGTTTGTCTTTTTTATAGAATACCCAAGTTCAGGTGTGTTCCTTCTGTTTACTCACTCAATACTCTGCTTTCGGTTGTTTGTAGAAATAGAGAATGTATTAAATTGGTGCCCAAGATCTTGCTCCAGAGTCGGCTCATGAATATTAGAATAGAAGAGTCTTGTTTTCGTGTTTTGATAAGTTGTCTCTGTAGAATGAACAGAGTTGGTTTTGCTATTGAGATATTGAATTGTATGATCAATGATATTGATGGGTTTGTTGTTGATGCAAAAACGTGTTCTTTGATATTGTCATCAGTTTGTGAACGAAAAAATGGTTTGTCAGGTGTTGAGGTTTTGAGGTTTTTGCAGGAACTGAAAAAGTTAGGGTTTTGTCCTGGTATGGCTGATTATACTAATGTAATTAGGTATTTGGTGAAGATGGAGAAGGGTTTGGATGCTTTGGGTGTTTTGGATCTGATGAAATCAGACGGTATCATGCCTGATGTTGTTTGTTATACTATGGTTTTGAGTAGGGTTATTGCAGAAGAGGATTACGCAAAAGCGGAGAAGCTGTTTGATGAATTGCTTGTGTTGGGTTTGGTTCCTGATGTCTATACTTACAATGTGTATATAAATGGTTTGTGTAAGCAAAATAATGTTGAAGCTGGAATCAAGATGGTTACTTGTATGGAGGAGTTGCGTTGCAAGCCTAATACGATTACTTATAATACCATATTGCAGGCATTATGTAAGGTTGGGGAGGTAAGTAGGTCAAGAGAGCTTGTAAGGGAGATGAGGTTGCAAGGCATTGCTCCAAATTTGCAGACGTATAGTATTATGATTGGTGGTTTGGTTAGCTCAGGTGAAATTGTTGAAGCGTGTAGTCAGTTGAAGGAAGTGTTGGATAAGCTTCCCCGTCCACCAAGTTTTATGTTTGATGAGACACTTTGTGGGTTGTGCTACAAAGGCAAGGTATCTAAAGTGCTAGAGTTGCTTAAGGAAATGGCCAATAAGAATGTCACTCCCGGGGCCAGAGTTTGGGAAGCGCTTTTACTTAGCTCAGGGTCCAAACTTGATTTCACGGACACCTCTTTGATCGATTTGGTGGATCCAGTTAGTTTCCAGAATAACATTTTTGATCACTAACTTATTGAATTTTAGTGTGTGACATTTGTAGTTGCGGAGCTGCTTCCCTTGGCACCTTATTGAATTGATTGTATTTTTATGCTTTCAAAAACTAGCCAATATAGAGCTGAAACAAAAGCTTTGTTTTGGGATACTGACTACTTCCCTACACTTCCTTTAAAATTCACTTGAGTTGGACTGAGAAGTGAAGGACATTCTCATAATTTGAGCACCGAAAGGTCATTGTTGGAATTGTAACCTCTACTGGGAAGACTAACAATGTGATTATGTAATTGTGCCCTCAACTTGTAGGGCACTTGTATGGTGGGATCGTAAAGGTAATGAATTCTTGCCCGAGTCCATACTCCTATCCAATCATATGTGCATACCATCAATATTATGTAGCGTTATGCTCTCTACCAGCCCAGCCTCTTTTGATTGTGCAATATGGTACTCTCTTCTATGCTCATTAAGTTTTTATTTCTCCCTAACAATATGCTTGAGTTACTCTTGCCGATTGGCTGATTCTTACAAACTCACTCCTTGTATATTATTATGTCGTAAGAGATTTAACTGTTTTTCAAGTTTATATTCAAATGCAAGGACTATATTACCATTGCCTTGTGGTCATTCGAGTCCATCATTGTCTGATAATGCCTCGCATCAACATGATTATTGGGTGCACGAATTGCAAAACTTTAGGAAATAAGAACTTCTGGGTAAGCTGTCCAACAACCATTAGGATTATAAAGCTTAGCATTTCAGTTGTTTGTCGGCTGTAAGTGGTTGCTTTACGGTTTCAATTCTTGTGAGTTTCGTCACAAATTACTTTGATGTTGTACTTTGTCTATGCTGTAGATAAAGGCACGTACCAGCTTCACATATTGAGTGACTAGAATCATTATTTCTTCTGCTTTTTTCTTTAATGGATTTCCTTGTCAGGCTGCTTAGTGCCAATCACTGGTGTCATCTGGCATGGTAGATGACTGTGCAGCACCAGTGTCATTTTACAACTCACTAAATGAATCTGTAAGTGGAGAAATTTTATCTATTCTGCCATCTCACAACACACCAGTTCTTTTGGAGAATTCTGCTGCTATCTATACTTTGTACTCTCTAATCTACTTAAACTTGAGACAGACATGAAACTGAAAGAACATCATTACCATGTGTTTCAAATATTGGCTGTGTTTGTGTGTGCACTGCACACGTTGCGCGATTGATATATAGTTCATTTTTAACAGTATGTGCAATTAATGGTTATGTATTGATGTCTAGGCACCAATCAATTTTTGATTGCACTATGCTTTGTGCATTTCGCTCTCAAATAGTATGATATTATCCTATCTCTGTTCGGTCTTTTTCTTGGATTCTCACCCAAAAGAGGTAAGATTATACCCACCCGTGCCTTGCAAGTTGGTGATCCTTAATTACCACCCCACAAGCTATTCTAATTTGACTTCCATTGATCATCTGTTTTGTTATATCATTTTCTCTAGAGATCATTCAACAGAGACATTTGCTAGAGGATATCTTGGAGTAATGATATCCAAATTCAATAGTTTTGTGGTTGTAATGAGAAATGCAAAGTTAGATAGAGCCTTTAATGATTGCTTGACCTTTTACTTTTTAGCTTCATTTTAAAAAAAAAAACTTTTTCTGTGAAATCATTGTAGCATCCTAAGAGCAATCACATTTTTGTTGTCGATTCTTGATTCCTTTAATGTGATGTTTGTCGGTGGATGGTCTTAAAACAAAACAAAACAAAAAACAAAACAAAAACAATTGGCAAAAAATACAGGAGTTACCTCAGTTTTGTTTACTCAAAACAGGTATGCAAATTATACGAAAATCAAAAAATATATATATGATACATGTTTCTTTTAAATAAAAGATATATTGCAGCAAAAGTATTAGAAAGCTTGTGCGCTGCTATTCAATATTTGTTTTAACTTAATTATGACGTGCGGATTCCTAATAGGGATTATCAGGTTCGGTGTGGATCAGTTTGAGTCTTACTATTCAGGTCACAGGTCAAGTCTGATAACTTTTAAAAAAAATATCAATTTGAATTGTTAATTATAACATATTATGTTTACGGTTCAATCCGTTGACACAAATAATTTTGCGGTCTACGGTGCAGGTTCGGTTTCCTCAAAGATCTGTCGGTTGAGATCTAGACCTGTGAAATTATTTGGGTCTGGGTCTTGAAATGTTTCGTGGGTCTGGGTTTAATCCGAACCGTTGTCATCTGCTCATCTCAAAATTAATCATTACAATCTTCAATAACCTTAAAAGTGACGCATGCATTGACGATCAAATTCACTGTTTTGTTCAAACAATTCTAATAGAAGCCTATAAAAAGTGACGGGACCCATTACCAACTAAAGAAAAGAAGAAAAGAAGAAAAGAAGAAAAGCATATTATTATTATCACATAAAATAAAATGACCATTATATCGTTGTCTGTCTGTCTCCACAGTAATTTCCAAAACCGAAACTGAACAAAAAAGCTTGTGATGTGGGTGATACATTCGAGAGAAATATCAATATTAACGATATTCATATATACTTGGATTCAAAAGAAAGATATGGTGATTGGCTTTTCATTGTCAATCCAACGTGTATGTGAAGGAAGAGCTGAGGAGACATAATAGACATTTCTTGTGTGCGGTTTATCACCTTGTATTGTACTGTCTCCTAGGTGGTGGTACCAAACCTGTACAGTGTACTGTGTACATACATGATCATCACCGTAAGTTATAATCATATTCTCTCTTTTTTTCTCCCTAAATTATGTATTAACGATTGAAAATGTCAATATTATCATTTATATATCTCCTTACCAATTATGCTGTAAGGAAACATTTTAAAAAATAAAATAAAAAAACATAAACATACAAAAAAAAAAAATTAAGGATGATATTTTTTATTCTTCCTTACCAATTATACTGTAAGGGTACATCTTAAAAAAAAAAAAAAACACACAAAAATAAATTAAAGGATGACATTTTTTATTCTTCCTTGATTATCTCTTATCTCTTTCCATTGCGCCCTAAAATGAATTCATCATCACCGTAGAAGTGAATAGGATTAAAGAAAGACAAATATTCTCTTGCCAATTCAAGGTATCGGAGATTACTATAAATACAATGAATTAATTAATAAATAAATAAACTATGGATTCATAATATAATAATAATATTGGGTGAAAAGTTGAGGTATTCTTTTCATTTCTTTTTTCCAAGTATGCATACTGATTTTGTCTGGATGCAGTGCACTTTCTCAATTGCCATTCAAAATTCAAAGTGTTGTTATATATTTTTTTTTTAATAATAAAAAAAAACACACACGAAGAAATTGAGAAAATATTAATAAAGAAGCATCAAAGCTTGTATGATCCGAATATTATCATTTTGCTGTTGCCCTTGACAAATGCTATATAAAATGGGGTTTTCTGCTTTCTGCTTTCTGCTTTCTGCTTTCTGCAATCTAATCATCAAACAGTGCATATAAAATACATTTTTTGCTCAGCTGAGAACTTGTTCTACTATACATACATACATATATGATATATGTATTTATATACAGTTTTACACACATACCAAGTCTCTCCATCAGCATTTTCAATGCACTATCTTGTGTTTTCTGGCACAAAATTCGCCCAATTTTGAGTGTGAAAACCTGTATATGTGTATGAGAGAGAGAGGGGAATAGAAGATCATGAATTGTTGGAATATTATTTTTAATCAAATTAACTTCACAGATTATTATTTTTATTATGGTATGGACTATGGTCACATTTTTCTTGTTATCACTATATATGTATATATAGTATTTGATAATTCAGTCTGTGTTTAACAAGAGACATTATTTGTTGAAACATAAACATCTAATTTTCTCAACAGAATTAAAAAAAAAAATCAAAAGTGTTGTTTTTCTTTTGGCTACATAGCTACATGTTAGAAAAATGACAAGATCGAAAAAAAAAATCAATATCTACTAATTAGGTTTTGATGAAGACTCACCTGAAATCGATCGAGAGTTGCATATATAAAATCTTGATCATAAGGTGCGTGGTCATGATGGGGAAGACGGGCACATGAAGAACCAACTCATCCTTATTGGACCATAGCACAAAACCCTTTTTTCTCGAGTATATAACTCCATTAGTACACTCTCAGGTACATAGAAATGCCTCCACATATATATTTGCGAGCATTTATCTGTGCGTCGGTCAGTCTGTGTTGTGGTGTTCGTGCTTGAGTTAGTAATGCACGTGCCCTGCTTCTCCATCTTGCTCTACACGCACCTTCTAATGCCGAAACAAGAATATATATATATATATATATATAGAGAGAGAGAGAGAGAGAGAGAGATGGAAGGAGGGGGCTCTTAAAAATGGTGAATTTGGGAAACCCAGTTGAGAATATCTGTTACCACATGAACACTTATTTATAACAAAAGAGGCAAATAGGGATGTTTAAAGATGGGCATAGTAATAGTCATATAGAGCAAATATATGAAAATAAATAAATAAAAGCTTAGTTGGTTGCGGGACCCCGATGAGTAAGCAAAACCCCAAACAGCTAGCTTGTCAACAACTTCGTGTAGGACCACTGCTGCAAAACAAATTAACCTTTCCTCACATAATTTACATAGACATATCCTGCTGGTATATATATATATATATATATATATATATATATATATATATATATATATATAATTTTTTTATTTTTTTTTGCAGACAAATTCTATGATAAGAAGAATCTCCAGGCTTTTTGTTGAATTATTCACGATCTGCAGTATATATGTACTAATTAAACAAGATATTATATAGTTAGTTACCAAATGCCGAAATACGTGCCTAAGTTGTCTGTGTATGTTGGTTACACTTGACACCGAAAACTCCCTTTCATTGACATACAGTAGTTTCTTCTGAAGCATACGTTAAGCGTCTTAAATTATAGACATAAAAAAGGGGTCATTAGACTAGAATTAGATCTAGAACGGGTTAACCGTTATGAATTGCAGAGTTAAAAAATGGGTCATTATACTATAATTAGGTCCAGGATGGACTATCTATATGTTATTTGTATATCAAAAACAGTCTAGCTCGAATTTGTAGAAAATAATAAACAGAAACAAAAAGTTAGGAGAATCGAAACCCGTGTTTCGCACGGTGTCGTTAACACAATTTCACCGTATATAACACCGTGTTGTTAAGACAATTTCGTTGTATATAACACTGTTTGTGTATAGCGATTGTCTTCCAGGATACAACGATTTAAATCACTCTCAACGAACTCAAATTATGCTCGAACTTACCAAGCACAGAAAGAGAAGAGAGAATAACAATTGCTCTGTAATTTTGTGATTCTAAGAATATTTATTTGAAGTGTAAACTAAGGGTTCTTATATAACCGAAATCAAAGAGATTGATTTGGAAATTACTTGATAGCTACATTTTAAATGATAAAGAAAATTTAATTAAAGAATAATCTTCTAAGAGATTTATTCATGGTTGATCACTGATTCTGATTACTTAGTTCTCAAGTAAATATCATAATCCAAAAGGGAAATCAACTATTTCCTTAATTTTCTTAACCAAAACGGAAATTACATTTTTTCCTTTCATTCATTTAAAACCGTATGGCTTAGAAAAAACAAATAGTTCTTTCCTTATCAATAAACTGATTTAGGAAAAATTAAATTTAGAATAGTAGCAAAAATATGGTTGTACCCTCACAGGCAAATCGGAGCAGCATTCGTGTACGCAGGACACGTCCACGCACATGTTGAAAAGCTACTAACATATAACTACTTATATACTATATATAAGTGTTTTACCCAACCAATGTGAGAAGCACATTTTTTCCCTACACAATGGACTCACTTTGAGACTCAATTTTGCATTCACCCATTAATCGATTTATGAGCTTGAGTATACCACTTCGAAACTCTCACAAAAGAGAATTTGAATATACATTGATCTTTCATTTTCATGAATTGATCATACTCATATAACGTTATCAAACCGCTTGTTTATCACAAATTTTCTAACAATCCCCCACATGAATGGAATTGACCTAGGAGACACGAGAGATGACTTTTGGTAAGTTCAAACGGTCGAAACCTGCATAGGATATGTAGGTGTTACCATTTGAACCTTCCCTTATAAAGGCGTGCTTACTTTACTGGTTGATCAGTAGATGTGATATCATTGAGTTGTTATGCCGTTTTATGTAAACGATAGCACACCTCACATAGGCATCTTCCAGACACAATTTGGTTCTCATTGTTATGTTCGTTTTAGCCATAAACATACGTCTGGTTCTGTGAGAGTCGCTGGATAAAATAGCTCTTCATTATTCTTTTTCAGAATCGGCCTCACTTCTCTCTCACATAGGTGATTTATTAATTAAGAGTAACCCATATTACTCTGCTCGGATTTCTATTGCATGGAATTTAGATGCATAAGAATCATTAAAAACAATAGTTTAACCTTTTTCCTACGGGCATCACTGTTTCATCATAGGAATGGACTAGAGGGTAACCCCCACAGTGATCCAACTAAGTCTTACAACTTGGTTGTCCAATTGAACCTAGATCATGGGATCTCCAGTCAACTAGGTTGGGTTTCCATTGTATCGACTTTTTATTTCATGGGCCTTAGCCTCATTCCCCTCGATGATGTCTCAACTAATTCTCGATTTTACCCTTTGGTTAGCGAATCCGTGATATTATCTTATGACTTTGCATAGTTAATATAAATAACTCCGGTTGAGAGTAGTTGTCTAATGGTATTATATCTTCGACTTATATGTCTAGACTTCCCATTAAACATGTTGATTGACTATCACAGTGGATGCAAATCATTGGCACAGGCTTTGGTCATCTTGGAATATCCTCTAAGAATTGGTGTAGCCATTCAGCCTCCTCTCCACATTTGTATAAATTAATAAACTCATATTCCATGTTGGATATGGCTATACATGTCTATTTGGAGGATTTTCAACATATAGTTGCATCTCCTAGTATGAATACATACCCACTAGTTGATTTTGAATTTTTCATATTAGTTATCCAGTCTGCGTCATTGTATCGTTCTAGGACAGTAAAATATTTGATATAATGTAGACCATAATTACGAGTGAATCGTAAGTACTTCAGCACTTCAGCACTTCAGCACTTCAGTACTTTTACTATTCCTTTCCAGTGATCAGTTACTGGATTACTCGTGTATCTGCTTAATTTGCTGACTACATTAGCTATGTCTAGTCTTGTACAACTTATTAAGTACATCAGACTTCATATCACTCTAGAATATTCTAGTTGAGAGACGATCTCACATTTATTCTTGGATATGTATAGATTTGGATATTCCACAATCATTTTTGTTGAATTTGTCAAAAATCACGTGAACATAGTGTGACTGACTTAGAATGAGTCTGTTCGATGTTCTTGAGATATTCATTCCTAACATTACATCAGCTGGTCTCATATTTTTCATATCAAATCTTGATTTCAACATATCATTGGTAGATTTGATCGTTTTATCATCACTACCAACAATTAGCTTGTCATCAACGTAAAGACACAAAATGACATACCAAATTCCCGTGTATTTGACATAAACACATTTGTCACATTCTTTAATCTTAAAACCATTTGACATTACAGTATTGTCAAATTTCTCATGTCATTGTTTTGGTGCTTGTTTTATACCATATAAAGTCTTTACCAACTTGCAAAATTTCTTTCCTTGCCCTGGAGCCAAAAACACTCAGGTAGTTCCAGATAAATCTCCTCATCTATTTCTACATTCAGGAAAGTTGTTTTCACATCCATTTGATATACTTCAAGATTTCGCAAAGTTGTGATTGCAAGTATCATCCTAATGGAGGTTATTCTTGTCACAGGAGAATACATATCAAAGTAATCTAGGTCTTCTCGGTGATTGTAACCTTTAATTACAAGTCTAGCCTTATACTTATCAATTGATCCATTCACATTCATTTTTCTCTTGAAAATCCATTTGGACTGTAGCGGTTTACATCCTTGAGAAATGTCCACTAATTCCCAAGTATGATTTTAAAGAATGGAATCAATTTTGCTATTGATAACCTCTTTCCACAAGAGTCCTTCTAAAGAGCTCACCGCTTCTTTGAAGGTTGGAAGTTCACCTTCTGGTAAATAGGTCAGAAAATTTGGACCAAAAGATGTTTCCGTCCTAGCTCTTTAATACATCTGGGTTCATCCTCGACTTCTTATTCTTGGTCCTCATAACTTTCAGCGTGTGTTCGTTTTGAGGAACTTGCTTCATCATTGGATTTACATGGAAACACATGTTCGAAGAACGATGCATTTCTAGATTCCATTATCTTTTCTTATGTATATACGGGATGTCAAACTTATACACCAAAATTGATAAGCACTACTGTTATGTGCATATCCAATGAAAATGCAATCAACGGTTTTCAGACCTATTTTCACTTTCTTAGATATAGGTACGACCACTGTGGCAAGCCACCCCGACATTTGTAAGAATTTATAGGAAGATTTTCTTCTTTTCCTTAGCTCATATAGGGTTTTGTCTACTTTCTTTCGGGGTACCTTATTTAAAAGGTAATTGCTAGGTAATATAGCTTCACCCACGTGTTCTGAGGCAATCCAGAACTTATTATCATTGCGTTCATCATTTCTTTCAAGGAACGATCTTCCCGTTCAACAACTTCGTTTGCCGATACAGTACAATGGTTTAATGTAAGATTCCATGTTGTGCATAGAATTCACCAAATGGTGCTTCATACTTACCACATTGATCGTCTCTCAGTAACAATGGCCATTGAAAGGTTTCACTTAGGGTCATCCTTTCGGTATGAATCTCATGTAGAATCACTTGAAGCTCATGGACTTGACTCATAATTGTCTTGGAGTCCCTCATCTTGTAATCAAGAAACCGGCTCACAACTAACTTTTTGGATCCAATATCCTCAGTTTTGTATTTCCGGTCTAATGACCCCCACAGTTCTTTGGATGTATAGTATACGCTAAACAGTGAGTTCGACAGCCCGCTCAATATGTTGGCCTTAGGAGCCTCATCAGTTAAGAATCTCATAAAATTCAATGTGGTCAGATAGAGCAACATCTTATGTGCCATCTATTGAAATTCAGACCATTGAATTTCTTTGGTTTATCCATATGGTTCATAAAAACCAAAACCTGAGACACAAACAAATTTACCGTCGGGATATTCATGTGACCCACAAAAGGGTTCACTATTGGGTCAGTCTATTGACCCACAATTGGATTGACTACCGGAGTCTCTTGAGCCACGCTCGGGTTCACAGTTGATTCGGCAATCACTTCCACAAACAAAATCAAATATTTTTGAACCACTAATATATATATCACAAGGATATATACATACATAACAATATATCAATCACTGATATATCAAAACTAGTATGTTAATATGTATATCAAATATAATATATAACTCACCTCAACCTTTGAAATATAAATAATTAGTACGTATATTGATATTTATATGACTATAATTAATATATCAAACAATGATATATCATACAACGATGTAATATTGTTTATCAAAACTGGTCTCAAATAATAACATACAGTAAATACAGGTAAAACAAAAACCGGTATGTCCACTTATATAAGACATTGATAAGGCAAAACCAATGTTAATATATATCCACCGTATACACAGATATATCTAATAATGATATCAACCGGTATATACCAATACATCAGATATTTATATAATGTATTAAACACTATTTTAACACTTCAAATATAATATCCGTATCTATAAACAAGTGATGCACTTGGCATCGGATTATATATAACAATAAAATTAATTTAAACACTGATATCACTTTTGATATCAAACAATAATACTCTATTTTGGTTTACCAAACTTTGTATTATTTAGTTCCACACATATCAGTACATCAAACTGATATATCAACCAACCTTTTATGTTTATATATATATATATATATATATATAATATATATATATAGCACGTACAAATTAATCAATACAATGATATGAAAATCAATATATATATATATATATAATATGGTTTGTACCGGATTATATAAACATATAATCCTTTTACCGGTTGTTCCAAATATAGACTACAATTCTATATTTCTGAAATATCAAATATTTAAACAACTCGTGTGTACAACCGATATACTTTTAGAATCACGGAAATATCATAAAATATATATTATAGTACCAATATCAATTATTTAATATCAAACAAGTGAATCAATAATTGATTTCAGATGTCGCAATTGAAATCACAATCAGTGTCTAGTATTATAGACCCAATTATCCAATTGAAATTGCAATTGATTTCCAAATCAGTGTCTGTTAATATACTCGATTTACTAAAATATAAATCAGATTATAAGTGAAATCATTGTCTTGAAGTAGACCCGATTTTCATAGATTAATTTAATTTTTTTTTAAACCAGTGTCTAGAAAACAGACCCAATTTCCACAAATCTTTTTTTAAAATATTTTAAAAACCGAACCAGTGAGGTTTCAAGTTTGTCACGATTTGAGCAGTGCCAGAAATGAAAACCAGAAGGTTTGAAGAAAATGTTTTAAGAAAAATAGAAGAAAGTAGAAATTGTCTTAAGATTGTTGTTTGTATATCAAAAGCAATCTGGTTCGAATATGTAGAAATTAACAAACAGAAACAAAAGGTTAGGGGAATCAAGGCCCATGTTTCACACGGTGTCCTTAAGACAATTTCAACGTATATAACACTATATGTGTATAGCGATTGTCTCCCATGATATAATGATTTAACAGTGGAAGTGAAAAACACAAATCACTCTCAATGAACTCAAATTAGGTTCGAATTTATCAAGCACAGAAAGAGAAGAACGAAAAGAGAGAGAACAACTATTGCTCTATAATTTCGTAATTCTAAGAATGTGTATTTGAAGTGTAGACTAGGTGTTCTTATATAATTGAAATCAAAGATATTGATTTGGAAATTACTTGATAGTTATATTTTAAATTATAAAGAAAATTTAATTAAAGAATAATCTTCTAAAAGATTTATTTAAGATTGATCACTGATTCTGATTACTTAGTGATCAAGTAAGTCTCAGAATCCAAAATTGATCACTAATTTCGATTACTTAATGATTAAGTAAGTATCAGAATCCAAAAGGGAAATCAACTATTTCCTTAATTTCATTAACCAAAATGGAAACTACTTGTTTTCTTATCATTCATTTAAAATCGTCTGGCTTAGAGAAAATAATCAATTCTTTCTTTATCAATAAACTGATTTAGGAAAAATTAAATTTAGAATAGTAGCAAAAATTTGATTGTACTCTCACGGTCCAACCGGAGCAGTATTCGTATACACAAGACACGCCCACACACATGTTGATAAGCTACTATCATGTAACTACTTATATGCTACATATAAGTGTTTTACTCAACCAATGTGGAATGTACATTTTTCCCTACACAATGGGCTCACTTTGAGACTCATTTTCTCATTCACCCAATAATTAATTTGTGAGTTTGATTATACCACTTCAAAGCTCTCACGAATAAGAATTCGAATAAACAATGATCTTTCATTTTTATGAATCGGTCATACTCAAATAACGCTCTCAAATCGCTTGTTTATCTTAAATTTTCCAACACTATATATTCATATTGTTTGTGGAGGGATATGATGGTTGTTACAATAAATACTACAAGGGAAGAGCCGACGAAAGGGATTCAAGAAAAAATGTATGCTAAATTTACAATATCTACACACATAACAATTTGAATATTCAATTGATGTAGAACAAGTGATTGAGTTCTACATGGCTTGGTGGGACAATCCTAAATCCTAGATTAAATGACCTTAATTGAAGGGAATCGGTGTTGAGGCATGTTCTTTTTCGATCAAATTCCATCATTTAGGTTCCGAAATCGCAATTCTTTCCTTTTTGGGAAATTTTCATTTTTGTCATAAGTTGACTTTGACAATCCAGAATCGACTACCGTTAATTCCGGCTTGTTTATGGTCATTAGTATATTTTATTTTCGTAACTTTTGTGATTTCGTTATTTATGGCAGCTTTTGATATGTAATCACGTTTCTTGTCCAAAAAGGATTCGGGTTAGGGCTCTTTCGCTTTAAATAGCCTTATAAGCAGAAAGGCTCAAACAATTTAGTATTCAATGAAAATTTCATAAGTTTAACTTTATTCTGGTGGATTCCAGTTTTCAGTAGAATTTAGACGCCGGTCTAATTCTTGTTATGTTTTCACTGCGTCATCAATCAATCAATTCAATCTATATATAATTGATGATCTTGATCAGAAATGAGAAGTAGCTAAGTGCAAGTATATATATATATATATAAAATTTAGTCATTACGCATTGATATAAATTCAACAATGTGTTGGATGTAAACCATTAGATTTACATATTTTGACTTGTCAAAATTTCTCTATAATCAATGGTCCACATGCAACGCACTGATATAAGTTATATCAGTGCGTTGCATGTTTATATCAGTGCGTTGCATGTGGACCATTGATTATAAAGAGATTTTGATAAGTGCATATACTTAGAGTTAAAGTATGTAAATCTAATGGTCCACATCCAACGCACTGACGATTTTATATTATTGTCCACTGATTTAAAAATTTCTAATATATATATATATATATATATATATATATATATATGTGTGTGTTTCATGCACACTTTCAAATTAATCGGCAATGGTACTCTGGTACGGCCCCTTTGCAGCCGACCATATGAATTCTAAGAGAGAAGAAATTAAAATTTAGTAAGAAAAATATCACAAGTAAAATTAATAAGTTCAATAGATCAAAGCCTTCTTGTTCAGAAGCAGTGAAAAAACACAGAGACAAAAAAATAATAATAAACCTAATAAAGTTGTCACTATCGACATTGTTAATGCATAAACAAGTAGGTCATATATAATTTACTCTACGTTGGTAGCTATAACTACCATATTTATTAGTCCAATGTAGTTTTTAGTAGTGCTGTAAAAATGGGTCGGCCCGTGACAGGTCGGTCCGACCGGTCTAGAGAGATAACGGACCGTGTTTGGCACGGCCTGTGAAGGTAGCGAGCCAGGCCGAGGCTTGGCCCGTGATAGGCCGCGTGTCGGGCTGCTTGTAGGAGGCCAGGCAGGCCGGCCCGTTACTACAAGCCAAGCCGGCGTGCCAGGCCTGTTGGACCTGTCGGCCGATCCATTCGGCCAAGCTTTTTTTTTTTTTTTTTTCAAAACCCCTCCAACGGATGGAATTTGCAGCCGTTGGAGCCAAAAAATTTATAAAACCCACCCATGAAATCTTTTAAATTACATTTTGATCCACAAATCAAATTTTTCTATAAATACTTCCATCCATTTCATTTTCCATTCACTCTCTATATCATTCTTTCAATCTCTCATTCTCTCAAATCTCAATCTCTAAAATATTCTCCAATTCTCTAAACTTTTTCATTCAATTTGGTTATTACTCTCTCTACATTTTCCACCAACACACCAAATTTTAAAGGTACAATTTTGTTATTACTTTTGCTCAAACATATTCTCATAGTAAATTTATATGTTTATGTTTAGATTTTAGTTACTTAATGAAAACATTTTTATTTAGTTAGTTAGTTTATCAATTTTTTGGCTTTAATGTTAATATTATTTGTTTAGTATATTAAGATTTTTAAGTTTAGTGGTAATTTTAATATTAGTTATTAGTAAATTTAGAAAGTTATTTTGTATTACTAAATTTAATTTTTATAATAAGTAAATGATGAATGTTAAGTGTAGTAATTACGTTTGATATTGTTTTTTTCATAAATTATGAATTTTTAGTGTAGTTGTTTATTTTAATATTTTGGGTGAGTATATTATGAATTTAAAGTGTAGTAGTGAATTTAAAAAAAAAAAATAGTAAATTTAAAAGTAGTGATTCAATTCATCAATTTTATGTTAGTATATTATGTTAGTAAATTTATCAATTTTATTTGTAGTAGTGAATTTAATATGTTTTGTTGGTAGATTATGATTTTTTTGGTTATTTAATTTGTTTTTGAAGTAAATTAATTATTGTAAGTGTCGTATTATTTATAGTAATTATTGTTAGTAAATTAAGATTACTGTTAGTAAATATTGATTTTTAATTTTACTATTAACTACTATAGTGTTCATTTTTTTACTTCAGATAATGGATCCTAACCAGCAGTCTTATTTTTCGGACGGTTTGAATATGTTCAACGATGAATTTGATATTTCAGAGCCGACCCATACTCAAGCGGGACCTTCTGGTTCCGGCGTTATACCAACATCAAGTCCCAGAAAATTAACATCAGATGTGTGGCAATGTTTCAACATAGTCCAAATGATACTCCCAAACGGGACGTCTGGCCCAAAAGCTAAATGTAAGTTTTATCATAAGGATTATGCTACAAGTACGGGGGGAACCGGGCATTTAAGACAGCATATGCACAAATGTATGTCTGCACATGGACAGGTAGACACTACAACCCATACACAACTTCAACGGCACCCAGACGGGTCCGTTACAACTTGGCAATTCGACGCCATGCACGCTAGAGAGTGTTTGGCACGATACATTGCACAAACTGATCAACCGATCAGTATTGGTGAGAGTCCATTTTATAAAGAATTAATCACATCTGCGTATAACCCCCAATTTGAACATTTTTCTAGAACCACCACTAGAAATGATTTGATACGATTGTTTGAAACCCAAAGGGATGACTTAGTTGCTGAAATACAGCATTTAAGTGTCTCTGTTGCATTAACTTCTGATATTTGGAATGCATGTTCCAAACATAACTATTTATGTGTCACGGGACACTATTTAGATTCTGACTGGAGGATAACAAAAAGAATTTTTGGTCTTTGTCCTATGAATTTTGCACATACCGCAGAAAATATTTTTAATGTCATAATGGAAATTTTAGAAACTTATGAAATCACGCATCGCATCCTTTCGATCACATTTGATAATGCATCTGCAAATACTAGCTTTATTGCATTGTTTGTTGCAAGAAATATCCCGCAAGATGGAGGTTATTTCTTCCATCAATAGTGTGCATGCCATATTATAAATTTAGTTGTACAGGTTGGTTTAAAGCAGGTAAGCGACCAAATAGATCACATCAGAGATGTCATTTCATGGATTTGCAGTTCCAATCCTAGATTCAGTGAATTCAAGAGACATTGTAAATTAAACGGTCTCAAACCCAGACGATTCCAAACTGATATGCCGGTAAGGTAGAACTCTACTTATTTAATGTTGCAAAATTGTTTGGAATATGATACAACAATTACATGTTTTTATAACATGAAATTGGCCGAAACAGGTCAACATAGTCCAAAAATACTTACCACAGACGATTGGTATGTGACAAAGATTTTTGTTCAATTTTTACAGATTTTTTACAATGCCACTGTAACTCTTTCCTGGATATATTACCCCACATCTTCCCAGACAATCCATCAGATAGTATAAATGTCTGAACTGTTAAACAGTTATAGAGAAGATGAACATCTAGGCGCTGCAGTTGTTGCCATGGAGACAAAGTTGAAAAAATATTGGGCTAACATTCCTTTACTTTATGCCTTAAGTGCTATAGTAGATCCTAGGGTTAAATTATCTGATTTAGAAGTTTTGCTTGAGTTTATTGGTATTAATTTGTCAATAGATTATTCAGAACAAATTATTGACATTCGAACCAAGTTGTTCGAGATTTTTTATATTTATGAGAGCAAATTTGGCAACATTGACACCCCCCCCCCCAATCAACACAACATGAGACAGAGCCGAAGCAAACAAGTTGGAGCCTTCTGAAACGCCGAAAAAAGGACAAATCAGCAAGTACTTCTTCAGGGCAAAGATCTAGCCCATCTTCTTGTACCGAACTTATTAGGTACCTTGAAGCATAGTTCGATGCTGTTGAAGACAAGGAAGAGTTTGATTTGTTGTTATGGTGGAAGACCTATACGTACAAGTATCCAGTTCTGTCACACTTAGCACGTGACGTACTGGTTATTCCAGTGTCAACGGTGTCTTCAGAACAAGCTTTCAGCACCAGTGGACGCATAATTGAACCAAGAATAAGTTGTTTATCTCCAGAGATGGTGGAGGTACTAACATGCCTTCGGGATTGGGAGCATGCTAAAAAAAGGTTACAAAATCTAACTTTAGATAAAGAACTTATTCTAAATTTCGACAATCTATATATTGATGACCCTTCAGGTAGTGGCCAGGACCAGAACTAGGTTATACTTTAATATATGTATTTATTATTTACTTGTAAGTTGTAAAACGGTTGCACTCTTTTTTCCTTACCAAGTTTTTATCCCACTGGGTTTTTCTTGGTAAGGTTTTTAATGAGGCAATCATGTAAATATGTAATACTGAATTCCATAAGTGAAAAATAAATAAATAAATAATTAAAAAATGTTTGTTCTCTTTATTCATTTCAAATCCTAATAATTGTTCGTTTTCTTTATTCATTTCAAATCCTAATAATTGATCGTTCTCTTTATTCATTTCAAATCCAAAACCCTAAACCCTAAACCCTAAACCCTAAACCCTAAACCCTAAACCCTAAACAAACGTAATTTTAAAAAAAAAAATTGAACCAAAAGACTAGCCCGCCGGACCAAGCCCGCCGGAAGAGGCTTGCAGGCCGGCCTGGCACGGCCCGCCGACACGGCCCGCCTAAGGCAGGCCGGCGTGCCGTGCCAGGCCTGCTGTTTCGGAAATAGGCCGGGTCGGGCCGGCCCGCGCCACTGTCGCGTGCTAGGCCCGTTTCCACAAATGGACTGGCCAGACCGTGCCTAATGGGCCGGATCAGTCCATTTTTACACCACTAGTTTTTAGTTCTATCTTGCTCTCTAATGTGAAAAACACATAAAGCAAATTGAACCTACTGTAAAGTTATATGCCAAGATCGTGATCTTCATGTGATCTGAACTTTTCTGAAGTTAGAAGAATATTATGACACATACACTGCACATTATAATCAATTAAATTACGATCAAGATAATTTAGATAATTTATAATAAAATTATTAATTAATCCCGGTCCATACATGATCTTTTCGGATTTACCATATCCATTTCATGTTAGGTTTGTGAAAAATGCGTTGAAATGAAATCGAAAATGTGGTTGCAACCACTTAATTAGAGAAAATATTGACAGGTTAATGTACATAAATTCAAACCATATATATGAAGGTCTCCTCCTCATCACAAGGTTGTCAACACTACTCATATTTTTCATATTCACAAATTCTGAAGAAGTTGCTCGCCACGAAACATGCTATTTTTTTTCTCTCAATTGGTGTCAAAATCAGAAATGTTGCTGTCCAAATTTTTGCGACAAATTAGTTTTAAACATAATCACCACAATAAGATAAAGTATAGATGAAGAAGTAGAATTCAAATTAAAATTCTTATAGACCTTATTAAAGGTCTTCTAGGGGTTACTAAAATTAAATAAAATTGTACGAACTTTTAAAGGCATGTTAATTACCGATCATGATTTCTACCAAGAAAACAAAAAACACAAATTCTCCTTCGTTTTTCTTGATGTTTTTTGTTTTTATGACCTGCGTGCCAATGTTTTTATTAGGACTGTTTCCCTTGATTTTTGTATTTTTCTGGTGTTTATTACTCTTCGTTTTATTCTTTTTATATTATTGATATGATCGCTTATGATGCTTTTTTTCTTTAGATCAGTCTAATTTTATCAAAAAAAAAATCTGAAATTATTATAAAACAAATAACATCATACTATACGACACGTGTTCGAAACGGATTGTTAAATGGGGTATATTCCAGAGATGGAAACAATAATTAAGGAGGTGGCTAGGGTTTTGTGGTTGTTCGTTGATGTAACTTTTAATTGTGTTATTACTTTTGATGATTTTATTTCCTTTTCTTACGGTTGAATGAAGAAGATATATAGATGATGATGTGTGTGTATGGTTTCGAACGTTCATGAATGTACTAATTGTCGTTTTTACTAGACCCACTTCTCTCTTTGAAATGACTCACCAAGTCATTGTCCAAGTCCACTTCCCATTGTGGAGGCCATGGATAGATGCTTCTCGTGTATTTAAAACATGTAGTGAATAGGAGAATATTATTTTCTACCTTCTTATAATTTTCAATCACAAATTTTTAGATTTTATAGGATACAAATAATCTAGAGTATGAGCATTATAACAAATACTTTTTACGCGTGTACTAAAAAAAGGTTGAATGTTAAGACTATTGTTTTTCTTTTTGTTTAACAAGTATTTTGAATTTGAAGACACAAATTAACAGGATTTTATACTATATTGACATTGACCACCATCAGTCCATCACCATGATCTTAAATTAATTTTTTATATGACATTGATGATTCTGAGGAATTTCAACTTATAAATAAATTAAATTATCATGAGTCAGAACTTTAAGATATTTCATGGATATTATATATATATATATATAATTATTCTCTTTAATTCATAGAATATGTGTAATTAATTAAGAAATAATATTATTTTATCGAAATTTGATGTCTAAATCTGGTGTCCAAATGATATGGTAACATGAATTGATTAGAGTGTTCTCGTATTATTTGGACATCAAATTTGGATATCAAATTTGGATAAATTCTACTCTGAAGAAAAACTTTACATTTCAGTATCAAAAGCAATGAATAAAATGAAGAAAATGCAATTAATTTTGTGAATCGTCCAATCAGTGAATATTGTATTATGAGTTGAGAGATGATCAGATGATAATTGATCAACAATATTTTGTGAGTAGACATCCATGTTCTAACTCTTCACAGGATTGAGGAAATCTTCAACAGCCTATAAGAAATCAACAATAACTAATACCCAATCCTGAGAAAAATGTATGGCCCAAATAAAAAACAACATTTTTATTATTATTATTATTATTATTATTATTATTATTATATATATATAAAAATGTGAATATCTTTTCTTACATCTTGATTTTCAGGGATCATCAGGGATCATGTCACTGGATGAACGGATATATATTAATTATAATACAACAATATTATTCCATACCTAATTTTAAGAAAACTGGATGGCCCATATAAAAAACAACATTATAATATATAATGCAAAAATGTAAACATCTCTTCGTGCTTCTTGATTCTCAGGCCAATATATATTCGTCTTGAATCAGTGAGTGTTCTAAGATATTAAATTTTAGCACGAGTTTCTGTCTACTTTTTGTTCCTTAATTATTAAAAAAATATTACAATATTATATTTAAAAATAATAATAACCTTAACACGGACTCTTAAATCTTAATACTAGATTGTTAAAATTTACTAGAGTTCGAATCAATATAGATCAGTGTTTTAACGTCGAGCGGTAACAGCCTTGCAAGATGAACATATAATGACAACTTTAATTAAGACCTAATCCAATTCCCAAATCAAATTGGAGAAGTATATATATATATATATATATAAAAGTATACAATCATTAAGACATACAAAAAATATCAATCATGCTTTGTTTTTGTGTCCGAAGACTAAACAATTCTGAATTTTTCTGAAGATCGAATAAGGACTGAAATCTGAAATTAAAAGACATGTTTGTTTTTTTTTTCCTCACATCTGAATGTATTGTCAGTAAAATTTTCTGAAAATAATTAATTTTACATTTATACCCATGTTAAACAATTATACATATAATATGAAATAAAAACAATCCAAAAACAATAATTATATATGAACACATATGATCACATATGATCATGATCTTCTTTTTCGATTACAAAAAAACTTTATTTTCATTAAGAAAAAAAAGTTTTTTTTTTTCAAAAAGTAAAATGGGTAGTAGGAAAACTTACAGAAAATACTCTAAAAAATTAATATATAAATACATAACCATAATATCATAATAAAGTATTGATATTAAATATCAATATCAGAAGAGATTATGGTTCTTTTTTATTTTTGAAGCTATTTAATATAAATAATATGTTAAAATAAAGATTTTTATACCATATATATTTATGATAAAATTAGAAATATGTTATATATGGAGATAATATCATAAGAAAAGATTTTGGATTACTTTTAATGTAATTTAGTGATTTGTAATTATGTGAAAAGTCTTGATTTCTTACTTTTTATTTTAAGTTGTTTTTTGGTATTTTTAATAATCACTTAAAAAAAATGACTTAATAATTATAATTTAGACCCATTAAATTTTAAGTGGAAAAAATAAACGATCTCTAAATGTTGTTTTATCAATAATGCTAGTCAATCTAAAAATTTAGTCTAAATTTTTACTCAAATGATGTGACAGGTGATTTTTTCATTAACCATGTCATCCCATATTTTATGTGGTGATCACAACTCATTTACCATATCATTTAGATTGAAATTTATACTATATTTTTAGGTTGTCTAGCAGAAGTCTTTTGTTACGGTCCAAGAATATTATTTGTTTTATGGCTGGATGATCTTGTTTTCTTGTGCTTAAGATTTATTTGAATGCGGCCCATTGACCTGGCTTTCCACTCAAACTAAACATTGAAAGAGAAATTATTGTTTAGGAAGACAAATCGTTAACAAATATACAATATAAAATCTATCACACACATTTTAGAATATTGTCTTTCTGTGAAAATGTAAGTACTGTATATACTATATATATTTAGTAATGTCAATTTATAAACTATACTTGACATCATATTCTAAAAGAAATAGTATTTATTGATCATCATGAAGTGAAAAAGGGTTTATTAAGAGAATAGTGGTTTATGACAGTCACTAGTGCGCCTCCATTCCATTTAGTAGTGTGGGGGGTTTAATCACTTACCATATATATATAAACTTATGTGGGACGGTTTTAATGTCCATGCGTTGAGACTTGAGATCGTTCAATGAAAATGAGATATATATGAAATCATTTATGTTTCCAATACAAACCGATCATATATGTCTCATTTTTGTTGGAGGGTCTCACCGTTAGATGGTGAGATTGTGAGACTGTCCCACGTAAGTTTTTCTCCTTACGACATAAATATAGAGAGAGAGAGAGATTAGTGGTTTTATGAGGTGGGTGTGTGGCCCGTGTGGCGGTGTGGGTGTGGAAGTAGGTAATTAAAGGTGTCATATAGAGGCACTCTGTAGAGAATGTTAATTAATGGACATCATTAGAAACGACAATAGCCAAAAGTGGAGGCAAAAATATAATGGTTTATATAATTAATTAATTAATTAATAATGTGAGACCTACCCTCCATCAAATCATGGCTTTGCACATATATATGTTTGTCTCACTCTAGCTAGCTATCTCACATGTTTTTGACAAGTCAATCTTCAACTATTCTCTACTAGACTACTAGTGATCTTCACTGTAAAAGAACTGAATAATTTAGATTTAATTTAATCTTTACTTGACTGATTTTACACCATAGTTGACAATCTTGAACTTTTACCTTTGAAAGGTATCTTTGATAAGATATATGAACAGCTAAATTTCAATGATATATGTCCTCTATCTTCTAATTTAAGTTTAAGCAGATTCGAGTTTATCTGAATTCAGCCTAAAAAATTTATGAAATAAAAATAAAAAGTTGATAGAAATTTTCTTTAATTCATAAAAAAATGTTAAAATTCCTTCAAATTTGACAGAATTTTCATTACATAAAAAAGTATAAATAAAGCAAGAAAATTAGTTTGTATTTTAACAAAATTTAGGAAGATCTTGAAAATGTTCCAATATAAAAGTATTTCTAATTTGCATGGTCCATCGTTGTTCCTGGAAATTTCTACAATAAAATTGGATAGGCAGCTATAAAATTGGGTAGGCAGCTAGTATAGCTCTCTATCTACGATTTTGTTAATTAATGAAATAATTTTACTGAAATATAGGAGGAATCCTCTAAATGGGTAGAAAGAGTAAGATAAATACGACCTATAATGTTTTGCTTAGGTACAAATTAAGAAACATTCTAATCGACTCGTTTTTCGGTTATTCATGGAATGATAAATCACTACAAGTGATGGAGATATACGATTTAAATAAAGGAAAATCCAATATTTTAAAATTGTATCTAGAATGACCGAAAAAGTGGAAACTAAACTCTGAGATCTTTTTTCCTTTTGGAAGATCCAGAAGCGAAACAATCAATCTATTGATATTGGAAGACCCAAAAGATTCTTCCAATATATCATTTCTGGGTCCAATCGAATTCATAAGTATAGGAAGAAGCCTCTTCAACCCGACCCAAGGAATCCCTTAGATATGATGCAAAATGGATCTTGTTCTATTGTTGATCAAAGATTTCTCTATGAAAAATATGAATCGGAGTTTGAAGAAGGGGAAGGAGTCCTCGACCCGCAACAGAGTCCTCGACTATGTGATTGAATAAATCTTCCTCTATCTGTTGCGGGTCGAGGAAGATTTATTCAATCACATAGTCTGGGCTCCTAGAATATGGATATTTTCAGAGGTTGGATGATACCGGAAATTGGGTTAAGCTTTAATTATGAATTTGCTTTCTGTTAGGTCATTTTACTAATTAACGAGATCATATACTACTGTAATATTTAGACACATAAATTAACCTATCTAATAGGAGACAAAATTCATATAACCTTCCCATATGTATACTTTTAGGGTTCGAAAAATTAATGGCACCTTTCAGGAGGGCTTTTGTGGAAATATCACCACATTAATAAATCATGTTTAAAAGACACCATTTAAAGTGTGGAGACGAAAATACGCATGTCATCACTGTCGTTGTGAAGAAAGAGAGAAAAAGTAAAGAAACAAAAAGTGAAATCGAGTTTTTACTTGCATTCGAGGTTTTGTTTGTTGAAAGCTGTTGAGGAAAATGAAATCAAGCTTTTATTTGCATTCGAGTTTTTATTTTTTGATATTTTGATATGTAATCGAGCTTTTATACAGAAGCTTCGAGCTTTTGTATAAAATCTCGGAGTTTTTATAAAAGCTCGGATTGAACTTTTAAAAGCTCAGAGCTTTTGTACAAAAGCTCGATCCGACCTTTTATAAAATCTTCGAGCTTTTATATAAAATCTCGATCCGAGTATACAAAAGCTATCCGAGTATACAAAGCTCAGATCTTTTATAAAAGCTCGGATCGAGCTTTTATATAAAGCTCTGAGGTTTTATAAAAGCTCGGATCAAACTTTTATACAAAAGCTCCGATCAAGCTTTTATATAAAAGCTTCGAGCTTTTATCTTAAAGAAGCTCCGAGCTTTTGTAATTACATTTACAGTCTAACGATGCCCCAGCCCCCGTGAGCTGACCAGGCAGCTCGACCATCGCGAGCTCGGCGGGGAGCCCAACCCCTGAATGCGTCTGCGTAGCCCCACTAAATGAAGATGCATTAATAATGTTATGATGTTTGACATCCATTGGAGGTCTGTTAACAAACCTCTATAAAGAATATGAAAGAATAAAATCTTCGAAAATTTCAAAGTAAGAGCTGATTGTAGTACAAAGACAACTTTTAAGGGCATTTTGGACAGTTCACCATAATAGGTGCCTTTTAAACATAAGTTATTAAACTAGTGACATCATCACACCCCAAGAAAAAAAAAATGACAATCATCACCATTTCCACATACTTTTATCAGTTATTTGATTCCACAATATTATGGAACATATTATATAGTGTAGTGGAATCAATTATCATATGAAAAATGAGTAATGTTAATTTGTTCACATTTGGTGTCCAAATGATATAGCAACACTTTAGTCTATTCATTTAAATTGGATTAGATTTGTATGATTTAAATGAATGAGCTAAATTGTTACCACATCATTTGGACACTAAATTTAGACAAAATTACATTATTTATGAAAAAATATACAAAGTCTCGTATATTCACGATAGCTATATAATAACTTAATAAATACAACTTTTATTCATGTGGGAATATTTATAGTCTCTTGTTAGCATGTAGAAATTTTCATCAATTTAACAAGCCAAACACTTTGGCATCGTCAGGGCAACGCAATGTGTAAGTCATCAAATCTAACACATTTATTTAATTTAGTTTTTATTTTTTTGGAGATTATTAATTAGGTACAGTGAGAAGCGATGCAATCTGGAGAGATTTGAAGTTGCAACAAAATTTAAATGCACCATTAAAGTAATGAGTGATAAGCATGATCATTATCATATTTTCTTGTAGTCTAATCAACACAAAAAAGCAGAAGTGGGTAATTGTACTATTCTGATCTAATTGTCTTTTATATTATTCATCTCAATTCTCAATTGGGTTTGAAGTTTCAAATTAAATCATGTAATGCATGACCTCACCATTGTGACTGCAATTTGATTGTTGGAGATTGATTGTTCATAAATTATTATTATTTTTTAAATCGTCACGTTGTAGAAGATAAGCATGTACTTTTTTCTTCTTCTTGCAACCTAAACTCACTTTATAATTAAATTATCAGGTTTGTTTCTTCTGCAGAAAATCATTACACAGTTGCTCGACTGATTATCCATAATTTATATAAATTTGTAGTGGCTTGTAGAAAGATTTGAAGAAAAAAAAGTGTATTATCTTTTACCATTTAATTTCAGTACAAAAATCAGGCAATCAGCCGAATCTCATTCCTTTAAATACACTGTATGACACTATGACCTCCCCATATTTTTGAGACTTGCACGACAACAAAACCCTGCTAGAAAAGTTTCCGTTGTTTTTTTGGCAAATTATTACGTTTTTTAAAGCCAAATCTCAGGATTGGATTTGAATCCCAAAAATATATTTTATTTAAAAAAAAAGACAAAATTAAAAAAAAATGAGAAAAGAAAAGGCTCATTAACACACCAATAAACAAGCAAAACCCAATTGAGTGATTAATTTAGGATTGGTAGTCACTTTCCATAGCTTACAAATGCTGACTACACTTGATTTTTTTTCCTTCAAATAAAGCAAAGCTATGACTTAAAATCAACAGATGGAGGAACCCCGCCAGAAAACAAATTTGGCCAGTTAAACAAAAACCAAAAAAAAAAAAAAAAAACACTTGCCCATTGGATTGTCCAAGTTTTCAAATAATTGAGTTGTTAAAAAACCCTAAATTATTCTTGGTAGTGTGTGAAGAAACATTGAAAGCTTTGAGAAAATGAAAGACACCCATGTTTGTATAACAAACGACATCAGCCCCACTTTGAGGATCATCAGCTTTTCATTTCAAGATTTCACTTATTGCTCCTTGTGATGTGTGGATGGTGAAAATTAACCAAGTATATTTAGCAATAATTGTATGTATGTATCGAGAATTCTTTTGAATTTCTTTGTGTATTTTTGTAGATGATATGTATCATACTTTTTTGATATTGATATAAAGACATATATCCTATGTGTTTGGCGATAATTATCTTTGTTTCCACCAAATCCAGATCATGATACAATGATTTTGACATCGAATCAAAATTTAAAGATAAAATTTCAACTTTTGTCTTCGCTTTTATAGATTTCAATCATGAACATATGGAAAATTTAAATTATTCGGATTGTATTACTAGTAAATGAGTACGAACTAAACTATTAACATCATTATCATTTTTTTTTTCATTTTTTGAAATCTAACATTAGTCGGTTCAAAGGTCAATTGGGACTTAGTAAAATCAACTATTATAAATACAGTCTGCAAAACAATATCGATTGTAAAGGAGAGGACTCCCACATTTTGTGATTTTATACACAAATGTAAACTCAAATTTCTGTCACAAATATAAACAAGAAGTGCACAACCACTTAGTTATGAATGAATGTACTATCATATCATCTTTTGAGTGAAGACAATGAATGACAAATAAGGAAAAATGAAGGACAAATTATCCTTGGTATCGACAGTAATTAAATCCAAGCATAATTTTGACATTAAAACTTAGGGCTAGTATGGTATTGTTGTAACTTTTATAATAATCACTGTTAACCGTGTTGAAGGAATAATCGACTGTGCAGTTACTAGTAACTGTTTGGTTCATTATATTTTTAAATATGTTTGGTAATTTTATTGCAAAAATGTTGATATTAGTTATAATTACTAAAATATCAATAATGTTACATTGCCTAAAATCGGTGCTCAAATCTAGTACCCAAATAATATGTCAATCCTCTAATTCATTTATCTAAATTGTATTAGATTTGTATGATTTAAATATATTGATTAGAGTGTTGTCACATCATTTGGGTAAAGTAGCATTACTCATAAGTCCTAACATATACATGATTTTAGGACGCTTTTTCATTTTTTTTTCATTTATTATATATATTAGGTCAATATTTAAGTACAATATTTAAATAAGGAAAAAAATTCTATAAGAACAATAAAATATTTCTAAAAGATTTTAAAAATAAAAAATATTTAAATAGAATATTTAATTTTGAGATGAAATAAGGTATATAAATTATTTTAACTTTATTTCATAAGGATAATAATGATATTTAAAAAAATTAATTAAATGTTGCAATAGATTATTTCATAATCATCTTCAAAAGGTAACACTCACCAACTTCTTAAAATTATTGTCAAAACTAATTCGATTTTAACTTTTCAAAAGCAATATCTAACTGGTCCTTAATTTTAGGATAAAATTGTAGCTTGTGCCTTCCTTTTTATCGATCTCAATCATGAACATATGGAAATTTTAAATTAGATTGATTCAAACTGTATTACTACTAAATTAGTATGAACTTAACATCAGCATCGAATCATATTTTTTGAGTGAAGAAAATGAATGATTTCCCACACACACCAAAAAAAAAGAAGAAAAAAAAAAAGAAAATGAGAGATTATCCTTGATATCGATAATAATGGTTTGTATATTAGGCCCATAGTAACCCAATAACGAATGAAATTGGGCCCATATATACAATTAAAACCCAAATAATTAAATAAAGACTCGTTATTGGCCCATGGTACCCAATAACGCCAATGAACACATGTTGACGTGTCTGGACACATCACACATGGTTGTTGAATAAGTATCGATGTTTCCCAGCACGTCATCAATAAGTGTTGATGCGGTCGGAAATGTCATCACATATTGTTGACGTGCTATGGTTTGTATTTTGTGCCCATAGTACCAAATAACAAATGAAATTGGACCCATATATAATTACAACCCAAAACGAATAAATAAAAACCCCCACTGAACATATCGCAAGACACACATGGCAGTATGACACATTGTGTATTGTTAGCATATGATCAATAAGTGTTGACGTGGCCTGATATGTCATCACATGGTTACTGACTGAGCACTGACATGCCGACATAATCATAAATAAGTGCTGATATGTTGGTCTCCTATCCTCTTCGAAATTTCTCTGAATTCTTGAATTTTCCTCGGAAAATTGATTATAAACCCTAAAAAATTGGTGCAGTGAAGAAGAATGAAGAAGGAAGATGTGTCACTCTCACAGATCAAATCCCGAAACTCAAAACGTCTCAGTAGCAGCGGCTACAATCGTATATACTATATACCATATACCAAATGAGGTATACATACACGTGTGTAGAGGGAATAGGGGTTTCTATCCTTTTTTAAGTTGTGTTTCGGGGACTACCATCACTAGGGATAATAATAAAATCCAGACCAATAGAATCCGTCCGAATTTAACATGTTCAGAGCGGGTTTGGATGATGAAATTACAACCCATGAACCCGTATAATAAAAACCTAACAGGTTTGGGTTTGAGTGTGAGTTTAAATTGAGAAAATAAATCCATGTATAACTTGTAAACCCGTTTAAATAAAAATTATAAAATATTTATTATTTTAAATATATATATAATGTACTTTACCTCTTATAACTCTTGTCTCAACTAATAAATACATTTGAAATTTTCACTATATTAAATGTTTTTAGTCTTTAAAATTACAATATTCATATGTTTCGACAAGACCCACCCCGACTCCTCTCTTGAGCACGAGGGAGGTCTTGTAAGCTGTACTTTTGCTAATATGATAAATGGATTTCGACTAAAATTCTATAGAAAATACTTGTTTTTAAATATATAAAAAATGTAGAATGTATACAAAAGGTACATAATTGCTAGTCCTTTATTGTCATTTTCGTTCATTACAAAAATTGTTAAAAAAATGATCGATCGGACCAAAAATCGACCACTTTTAAAAACCAACCAGTCAAAATCCCGACCAGAAAACCGACCAGGGCCAAGTAAGAAATCCGAACACAGCCGACTAAGAAATCCGAACACGTTCCGATCATGTTTCGACCATGTCTCAAAATATGAAACCGACTATGTCTAACCATGCATCTCAAAATATGTACAACATGAAAATCAAAATGTATGACTTGGTACTACATGATGTCATCGAGTGGCTCAGCTCAAAACTGAAGAATCTGCACGACCGATCAGCTACCTGGAAAATAATTTGAAGATAAATGATGAGCACTAACGCCCAGTGAGTGGATGAAAACTTAAAAAAAAACATATGGGTTTTGTTCCAAGCAATCTTTGCAATATGCATCAATTAATCCATACTGGATATTACTGTATCATACAAAATAATTCCATAAACAACAAAATTGGATAGTTGAAGATAATATATCCATAATCACATTTGATAAACTGATGCAAATCTTTTCTAATCAAGAACAATGTAATTTATAAAATCCCATTTTGCACCAAATTTGTACCCAGGGATAACCTTCCATACGTACTCCGAATTACTTCATGCATACATAGAGTTGGGAATAACATCTTCATACACGTGCAGAGCGACTCAAGACTCTAAACATCTGTCGTACACGTGCATAGCGACTCATCTGACCAACACATGTGTAGAACGGCCCCGAAAGCCTATAACAATAACAATAACTGGGGAAGGGTACAGACATGGTGCTTTTACGAAATCAATCATAATCTCTTCTCAATATTTAATAAAAGTAATATATCTACTATTTCTGAGTGCTAATATATGCATAAAACATACTTTCAATTCTATGTATAATCACAATAAATCATAAGAAGAAATAAAGCACTTAAATGATTTTCAAACAATTAATTTAAAACACAAAATTGGAAAAACCTGAATTAAAAACAAGACTGAAAACTTTTTCACTCACAACTTAAACTTCAAACTTAATTGACCAAGTATGCTAGGTTCCTCTACTTTGTCTTCTTTCCCTACCAATCACACAAAAATCCAATTAGAATATGTGGAATTCAAAGAAAAAATCAACCAAAAACTCTAAAAATATCACAAGAGAACTCCACAGACTTCTTTCCCTTTTTCCTTGCCTATTTTCTTCCCTTCTATATGATTCTACTTCTTTCTATTTGATATCATGTTTATCCTCCTTTATATATATATTGATAAAGAGACACAGGTAAAGTTGTGAGCTAGTTATCTAAGCTCACAGCTGTCTGTCAACTAAACAGGCTACAACTGTTTACTCACCTAATCACTTTTTTGTTTCACGTTCATTTTTTTTAGCCTCACAATTTGGGCCTTTTGTAGGGCTTGAATGGTTTGGGTGTTACAATTCACCCCACCGTATAAGAATTTCATCCTCGAAATTCACTTACTTAACCGAAATAGATAGGGATACTGATTTCGCATCTGATCGTTATGTTCCCAAGTCGCCTATTCCGTCGCATGATTTTCTAGAACACCTTTACTAGAGGAATAACCTTAGTACATAATACTTGTTCCCTTCTGTCTAGAATCTCAATAGGTTCCTCTTCATAAGTCAAGTCTTCTCTTAACTTTACTGGTTGTTTGGTTAAAACACGTGTAGGGTATATTTACGAAGCATAGAAACATGGAATACGTCATGAATTCTTGAAAGCTCTGAAGG
Source organism: Dipteronia dyeriana (assembly GCA_032871835.1). NCBI lineage: Eukaryota > Viridiplantae > Streptophyta > Magnoliopsida > Sapindales > Sapindaceae > Dipteronia > Dipteronia dyeriana. The sequence goes on along the minus strand of CM065299.1, from coordinate 15,203,333 downwards.
TAAAGCTAAACGGTGTGCCACTGCTCCCACTCTGCCAATAATCTCATACGGACCAATGTATCGTGGACTTAACTTCCCACATCTTCCAAAATCGAAGTATACTTTTTCAAGGTGAAATTCGTAAGAACACATAGTCACCCACTTTAAATTCAAGTTCTCTTTTCCGTTTATCTGTGTAGCTTTTCTACATATCTTGAGCAACCTTTAATCTGTCTTTGATGATTTTGATCTTTTCTGTTGTGATTTGATCAAGTTCTGGACCTAACAACTTTCTCTCACCTATTCCATCCCAACACACTGGTGTTCTGCATTTTCTCCATACAAAGTTTCATAAGGAGCCATTTCAATAGTAGCCTGATAACTGTTATTGTAGGCAAATTCTATCAATGGTACATGCACATCCCAACTTCCATTGAAATCTATCACACAAGCTCGAAGCATATCTTCTAACGTTTGAATAGTACGCTCTGATTGACCGCCAATCTGTGGGTGAAAAGAAGTACTAAAATGTAGTCTAGTTCCTAAAGCTTTTTGTAAACCGAGGATCTCTGTCTGACACTATAGATATCGGGGCGCCATGAAGACGAACTATTTCATCAACATAAATTCTGGTTAATCTGTCAAGAGAGTAAGTAATACTGATTGGCAGAAAGTGAGCAGACTTCGTAAGTCGATCAACGATCACCCATTCACTGTCGTGACCACTCTGACTACGAAGAAGTCCTACCACAAAATCCATGGTAACATGTTCCCATTTCCATTCGGGAATAGGAAGTGGTTGTGAAAGTCATGCTGGTTTCTGATGCTCTACCTTAACTTGCTGATAAATCAAACATTTAGAGACGAATTATGCTATCTCTCTTTTCATACCTTGCCACCGGCAATGCTCTTTCAAAGTACGATACAATTTAGTACTTCATGGATGCATTGCATAAGCTGAAGAGTGAGTTTCATCTAAAATTTCATTTTTGAGTTCCTTAATGTTTGGTACACAAAGTCTATCACCTAGAACTAATGTACCATCACCTCTCAATACAAAATCAGCTCGTAAGTTTTTCTGCACTTCTTCTTTTAATTTAACTAAATAAGAATCTTGATTTTGCAATTCTCGTATACGATCAATCAAAATAGGTCTAACCTGAAAGGTAGTCAGTAATGCTTCAAAATCACGTGCCTCTAGCTTAACTCTCAACATTCTTAATTCAGATAATAATGAGAGGTAAATCATCTTCAAATGAGCCATAGAACTTGAAGATTTTATACTGAGAGCATCTGCCACCACGTTTACCTTACCAGGATGATATTCAATCGGGTTATAATCTTTAATCAACTCGATCCATATTCTTTGTCTCAAATTCAGTTATTTCTGAGTGAAAAGATATTGTAATCTTTTATGATCTATATAAACTTGATAAGTGACCCCATATAGGTAGTATCTCAAAATTTTAATGCAAACACAACTGCAGCATGCTCTAGATCATGTGTTGGATAATTCTGTTCATGCTTCTTCAATTGTCTTGATGCATAAGCTATCACTTTTTCATGTTGCATTAAAACACAACTCAAACCATGTTTAGATGCATCACTATAAACAACGAATCCATCTCTTTCGGCTGGAAGAGTAAGTATTGGAGCATAAGTTAATCTCTGAACATTCAAACGTCACATCCTACTGAGTTACCATTTGGAAAATCCCTCTACAAATCTTCGGTAATAGCTTGCTAAACCCAAAAAACTTCTAATTTCTATCACACTAATTGATCGTTCCTAATTCACTATGGCGTCAACTTTTTGAGGATCAACATAAATACCATCAGCAGAAATCACATGACCCAAAAATGTAACTCTGTCAAGCTAGAATTGACACTTGCTAAATTTGGCATAAATTTGATTATCTCTCAGGACTTGTAGAATAGTCTTTAAATGCTCTGCATGCTCCACCTCATTCCTATAATTAATCAAAATGTCATTAATGAACACAATGAAAAATTTGTCTAGATAAGGATGAAATACTCTATTCATCAAATCCATGAAAGCTGCTGGAGCATTAGTTAGTCCGAAAGACATAACTAGAAACTCATAATGCCCGTAACGAGTTCTGAAAGCGTTTTTTGGTACATCACAGTTTCTAATCTTCAATTGATGATAAACTGTCCGCAAATCTATTTTGGAGAACACCTTTGCACCTGAAGTCGATCAAACAAGTCATCAATACGTGGGAGTGGGTATTTATTACGCACCGTTGCTTTATTCAATTGCCGGTAATCGATGCATAAACGTAGTGTTCCATCTTTCTTCTTAAAAACAAAACTGGCGCTCCCCATGGTGACACACTAGGTTTAACAAAATTCTTATTCACCAATTCTTCTAATTGAATCTTCAACTCTTTCAATTCGGTCTATAAGGTGGAATAGATATTGAAGTTGTGTCTGGAGTCAAATCTATCACAAACTCAATGTCTCTATCTGGTGGTAATCCATGAAGATCTTCAGGAAATACGTATAGAAATTGTCTTACCACAGATATATCTTCTAACTTCACCTCAATATCCCTATTATCAATTGCATAAGCCAAATAAGCTTAACATTGTTTCTTGAGCAACCGTTTGACAGTAATAGTAGATATAACACAAAAAGGAAGAATCTGACGTTCACCACAGAAAATAACATCTGACTCTCCTTAAAGTGTAAATTTTACTTCTTTTCGAAAAAAATATATTGTAGCATGGTGTGTAGCAAGCCAATCCATTTCCAGAATAACATCAAAATCACAAATATGACGCAAAATCAAGTCAATATGTAGCTCTTGCTTACCAATTATGACCTTGTTGTCTCTATAAACATTCTCAGCCAATAAAGATTCACCAGTAGGTGTAGCCACTACCATACTAGAATCTAGTGGTCTTAACTCTATATTTGCATACACCGTAAAAGATCGAGATACAAAGGAATGAGTAGATCCATTATCAATGAGAATATGAGCATCATGGCCAAAAATGGTTAACATACCTGTAACAACATCTAAAGTGGTCTCTGTTGTTGGGGTTTACGCCCTAAAGATATAATTTGTAACTAGATTTATGAAATAAATAAAAGGAAAAGTTCAATTCATTATTGTTATGTTGTTTATTATATATCTTGTGCATATATTTAAACATCCAAGATTGTCAGATGTAATCTCGAACTGTGTATATGAGTGTCATATACGGATGGATACAGTAAGAGACGTGCAATCTAAAGAGTCCATAGATAGAAAATAAAGTTGGGTACTTTATTTGTGGTTAATATATAGTTGCGGTCCATTCTGTAATGTACGATGATTCTATCCTGAATCATTCATATGAGATATGGAAATGGAGACACCTTGTATGATGTAATCATATAGAACTGGGCCATGATCTATATGAATCTCTCACCAAGATCCATTTACCAATGAGATTCATATATATCAACTAATGATGGATATATGTGGGTGATCTTAATCCTGAGTGTCTTATCGACTCCTTCAGGTTAAATCGTAGTCTTTGATATACAATGGGTGAGATCAGATGCATTTCCTGATCAATATACTCCGTATGTTGGGATTGCGGTTTGACTTGTGGCTGGAAAGGTTTGTACACAAGTGGAATCCACTCCTTCTTGTGAGAAGTAGATGGTAGTTCCCGTAAGGGTTGATTCGGGGCTTGGACAATATGAGCGCTCTCCTAATTCCGTGAGGAAATATGATTTATTGTTCGTTATAGAATCAATGGTACTTAAAGAATATATGTAATTAGAGGGGTATAACAGACATTATGACCCAGCTCTAATTATGAACTACTGTGGAGGATCACACCATATGTAATAGCTATATCGATAGACACCGAGTTGTATCGGTCTGTGTAAAAGCATCTACAGTTGAGAGAGTACAGTTTCGGATTTGCAGTGGAATAACACCGGAGTTAATAATCAAGGAATATTAATTAAAGAATTTAATTAATGATTCCGATGATTATTGGAGCTCAAAATACTGTGGGTCCATTAGGTCCTCTTGCTAGCCCGATTGATTTAGGTAATAATTGGATTGTCCAATTAATAGTGTTACAAAAGTGACACGTGTTTATTCTGAAATTAATTGAATAATGAGATTATTTAATTAATGAATATTAATAGTCAAATTAATTAAGTAATTAGATTATTTAATTATATTGATAATTATGAATTATTAATTAACTATTAATTGGAAGGTGTTAGTTGATATATGGATTTAGGTGAAGATAAAATAATGGGATTATTTTATTTTACTAAATCATTTATCTAAGTATTTGAATTTAAGTTTAAATTTAAAATACGTTATTATCATTTTTAATATATGAGATATATTTGAAAAGGATAATTAAAAGATATATATCAATTAATAACACAAGAGATTGTATTTGATACAAATTGGTGTATACACATGAAACATTAGACAAAATAAGAATTTATATATGATACAAATATTTAATACACATGATATATATATTAAGCAAGGAGGGAGACGTGATTTTTTTGAGAGCAACATACTTAGATATATATAAATAAAGCAGCAGTGGGTGCAACGTTATATATATATATATATATAAAGCAAGCAGTGACGTGAGATAAATATATATATTGTTTCATGTTTTGTGTGTTTTTGAAACACATAGAAGAAAGAGTTTCTTTAAATCTCTCTACATCCTCCATTCAAGTTTTTGAGATCGCGACGTGCCCACACGCAGTTACTAATCCCGGGAGATAGCGAGGAAGATCAAGTGGTTCAGACAGGAGCGTATCGAAAAGTGAAGGAGCCTCCAAACGTTGGTAAGATTTTCGTCTTCTGATTTTTTGTTGATTACAATTTCTTGTGTTTACATATTGTATGTATTAGTTTCAAAAAATAATTACTATCCAAAGTTCACTGGTCCCAGATACAGATATGATATGTATAAAAAAAATTAAAACATAGTTCCGTTGCATGACCGGTGAATGGGGTTCCAACAATTTGGTATCAGAGCCAATTATTTTTTCGGAACAGGAAATTGTTTTCGATGCTCCTGTATGCATGAATTGTGTAGACACAATTTAAATTGACTGTATGATGTTTTTGTATGTATATTTTTTTTAAAATATTCAAAAACATGATTGATCGTTAATTATATGGTACTGTGGATTTATGGTTTATAGGTTGTATTATTATTATTTTTTGTTTATATTTTTTTCTGTTATTGTATTGTAAAAATAAATAAATAAATAATATGTAACCCATATTGAAGACCTGGAAAAATCGCGAAGAATGATTCATGAGATGTCTTGGGAAGACCAATGAATGTCTTGGGAAATTTTTGTAATTTTAGATTCTATTTTTTTAGGTTAAATAATCTACAGTACTCGATTAATTCATGTATGCTTTATATTATGTGATGATAAAAGCATTATCATACATATGTATGTCATTTAGATTAGATATGCCTACACAAATATATTTGATATGTTATATATGCATCATAGCCTGATATTTTATGTATTTTTTTTAATGTGATTAAAATGGCAATATACATAATTGGCTATGAATAATGAGATTAGTTTTTTTAATGGTTAGAAAACTTATTAATTCTCATTAATATTAATCTAGTTATTAAAGAGTTTAATAAGTTAGATTAATAAGGTCATTTATTGTCATTAGGATTAATATGATTAATTACCTAATAATATATGAACCGAATAAAGTGTTAGAGTTTTAATTGTTAAAATTTGGTAAACACTATCATAATAATCTGACCTTAGTAAATAGTTTACAAAATCTTAGATTATTCACTAATAGATTAGATTTTTAATTGTTAACAATCATCAATAATTTATTAGTTAATTAGAATTTGTTTCTAATTAGTTAATGCGCTAGATAACTTGATTAAAATTATTCGTTTAATCCTGTAGAATTTAGGTACATTAACGGTTAATAGAAAACCCTAATTTTAAAATAGTGAGTGGGAGATGGATATATGACATATATATCCCGCGGTCTCCATCATTAGTTCAACACCGTGAGATCCGAGTGGGGTCTCGTGACGGCTTTGCTTTCGTCCTCCCTAAGGAGGGTTTCCACAAAGTTCAATACCAAGGTTGACTTCCTAACGGATAGGATTTCTGAGGGTATTTCGGGATTGACCGACCCTAAGGCGGCAATTCTCGAGTTAAGCTCGTGAGATCTGAAATGATGGGCTACACTCACGAAGGTTTTGATTAAGTTTGTTAATTAAAAACCTGACTGAATGAACGATGGTTGAATGATATGGAATAAGAGTTATTCTAGAATATCATTTGATTGAGAATGTCTTGGTCCAACTTGCAAAGACTTGACCGACCCTAAGGCGGCACTTCTTTGTGGTATGTTGGATTGTCGTGGTATAGCAACTAGTTTTAGGGTAGTTCTAGTTAGTTAAACATGTTCATGCATCATGTTTAAATTTATGCCAAAGCATTCGCACTTGTTTTAAATAAATGACTGAATGAATGTTTTATTTATTTCAGCAATAATGTCTTTTGCATTACTTCAAATTCTTGCAAACGATAAATTAACTGGTGATAACTACACTAAGTGGAAACTTAACATTAATGCAATATTGGTCATTAAAGACCTCAAGTTTATGCTTACGGGGGAATGTCCTTCAGTGCCTGCTGCTAATGCCACACGAACTGTTCGTGAGGTATACGAGCGATGGGTCTCATCTGATGAGAAGGCCCGAACATATATGTTGGCTTCAATGACAGACGTGTTTGTCACAAAGCATGAAGCAATGACTTCAGCATTTGAAATCATGGAGTCATTGCAAGCCATGTTCGGGTAGCCCTCCGAGCAAAAGCGACACAAAGTCATTCGTTCTGCTATGCTCGCTCGCATGAAGGAAGGAACGTCAGTTCGGGAACATGTCCTGAGTATGATGTCCTACTTCAACACGGCAGAAGTCAATGGCTGGGCCATTGACGAACCCAGTCAAGTGAGCATCATACTGACGACTCTTCCGAAGAGTTTCGATCAGTTTAAGAGCAACTACGGGATGAACAAGTTAAAGTTTAGTCTTACACAATTGCTCAATGAGCTTGCTACCTTTGAGTCTTTAATAAAGGACAATAAGGGAAAGACCGGTGAGGCAAATGTTGCTGAACCATCTTCCTCCTCAAATAATAAAAAGAGGAAGAGGTCTGGTGGGAAGGCGAAGGGTAAGCCCAAACCCATGAAAGCCCAAAGCAAAAAGAAGGATGTCTCCACCGACTAAGGCAAAGAAAAATGTTTCCATTGCGATAAGGTCGGGCACTGGAAGAGGAACTGTCCTCAATACATGGAGGAGGTAGCCAAAAAGAAAAAAAAACGAAAGGTAAATATGATTTACTTGTTCTTGAATCTTGTTTAGTGGAAGATGATTCTTCATCCTGGATAATTGATTCGCGTGCCACTAACCATGTTGTTCTTCTTTGCAGTGGACTGATTCTTTGACACAGCTAGAGGAGGGAGCCTTCTCAATGCGTGTGTGGTCGGGGGATGTCGTGTCGACAAAAGCAGTGGGAGCAATAAGATTGCAATTTTGTAATAATAATAGTTTTTTTATTATTGAACAATGTTTTTTATATTCCTGGATTTACACGGAATTTGATTTCCTTTTCTAAATTGTTAGAACAATCGTATTCTATTTCTTTTAATAATAAGTCTGTTATTATTGGAAAGAATGGTCTGAATATTTGTTCAGGAATTAATGAAAACAATTTGTATGTGTTAAGATCGTTAATACATACTACACTGCTAAACACCGAAATGTTTAAGGTTGAAAAAACAAATTCTAAACGACATAAGATTTCTCCAGATAATGACACGTATCTCTAGCATCTAAGGCTTGGTCATTTCAACCTTGACCGGATAGACAGACTAGTAAAAAATGGTCCATTAAGTGAGTTAAAGGTTGACACCTTACCTGTCTGCGAATCTTGTCTGGAAGGTAAGATGACTAAGAGACATTTTACTGGAAAAGGGCTTAGAGCTAAAGAACCGATAGAGCTTAAGAACCGCTAGAGCTTATACATACAGACGTCTACGGACCGATGAATGTTAAAGCGAGGGCTGGTTATGAGTATTATGTCACCTTTATAGATGACTACTTAAGATACGGATACGTCTACCTGTTGCAACGAAAGTCGAAAACATTCTAAAAGTTCAAAGAATTCCGAGCTGAAGTTGAGAATCAATTAGGTAGGACTATCAAGTCACTACGATCGGATCGTGGAGGTGAGTACCTTGACCAAGAGTTTGAAGACTTCATGGTCAAGCATGGGATAGTTTCCCAACTCACAACTCCCGATACACCTCAGTAAAATGGTGTAGCGGAGAGGAGAAATAGAACCCTAATGGAAATGGTGAGATCTATGATTAGTTTCTCATCATTACAAAATTCCTTCTAAGGATATGCGTTACAAATAGCGGTATACATTTTGAATGTAGTGCCATCCAAATATGTTCATAAGACTCCCCTAGAGTTATGGAATGGTCGTAAAGCTAGTTTGCTATATTTCCACATATGAGGGTGTCCAGCACACGTGCTGAATAATAAAACTGGAAAGCTAGACTCCAAATATGTTGTCTGTCTGTTTGTAGAATACTCTAACGAGACCAGAGGTGGACACTTCTATAGTCCTGAAGATAACAAAGTATTTGTATCGACAAATGCAACGTTTCTTGAGGACAATTACATTAGTGACCATAAAACCTCTTTCCAAGATTGTATTAAATGAGTTGCATCCTGGTGAGACTAGTGCTTCATCAACAAGAGTTGTTGTTCCACAAACATCTAAGAGTCAGATGGTTCCTAATCAGGATACACTACCACCTAGACGTAGTGAGAGGGTTGTGAGACAACCTGAACGCTATTTAACTATAAGTGAGGGACAAGGTGTTGTCTATGCTGATAGTGTTGATGATCCATTGACATTTAAGAATGCAATGGAAGATCCTGATAAAGAGGAATGGCTTAAAGCCATGAATCTCGAGATGGAGTCCATGTACTCTAACTCAGTCTGGGATCTTGTAGACTTACAGAATGGGGTAAAACCTATAGGGTGTAAGTGGATCTACAAGAGAAAGAGAGAAGTAGACGGGAAGGTAGAGAACTTCAAGGCAAGGCTAGTGGCTAAGGGTTATACCCAGAAAGAGGGGGTCGATTATGAAGAGACCTTCTCGCCAGTAGCCATGTTTAAGTCTATTAGGATTCTCTTATCCATTACTGTCTATTTCGATTACGAAATTTGGCAAATGGACTTCAATACTGCATTCTTGAATGGCAATCTTGATGAGAGCATCTATATGATGCAACCAGAGGGATTCGTGTGTCCAGATCAAGAGCAAAAGGTTTGCAAGCTTCAAAGGTCCATCTATGGGATTAAGCAAGCATCTAGATCATGGAACATTAGATATGATGATGTGATCAAGACCTATGGCTTCGAGCATAATGTCGATCAGCCTTGTGTCTACAAGCGCATCATTGATAATAAAGTAGTTTTCTTGGTCCTATACGTAGATAATATCCTACTCATTGGGAATGATGTGAGAGTGTTGTCTGATGTAAAGGGCTGGCTGGCTAGCCAATTCCAAATGAAAGATTTGGGAGATGCGAGTTATGTTCTTGGGATCCAACTTATAAGGGATCATATATCGATAAGATTCTTGTGCGATTTTCGATGCAAAACTCCAAGAAATGTAATATACCTTCTAGGCATGGAGTTAATTTTTCTAAGGAACAGTGTCTTAAGACACCTCAAGAAGTTAATGATATGAGACGTGTACCCTATGCATCGACAATAGGTAGTCTCATGTATGATATGTTATGCACGAGACCGGACATATGCTATGCAGTGGGAGTAGTCAGTAGATACCAGTCCAACCCAGGATTGGATCATTGGGTTGCTGTCAAGACAATTCTCAAGTATCTTCAGAGAACGAGAGACTATATGTTAGTGTATTCTGGGCAGGATTTGATCCCGTTAGGATACACGGATTCTGATTTTCAGTCATATAGGGATTCTAGGAAATCCACGTATGGATCAGTATTCACCCTGGGTGGTATAGCCATTGTGTGGAGAAGTATCAAGCAATCTTGCATTGCTGACTCCACCATGGAAGCCGAATATGTAGCCGCTTGTGAAGCTGCTAAAGAGATTGTTTGGCTCCGTAAGTTCTTGAGTGATCTGGAAGTTGTTCCAGATCTGGATAGGCCCATCACACTTTATTGTGATAACAGTGGTGTTTTGGTTAATTCTAAAGAACCAAGAAGCCACAAAAGAGGGAAGCATATAGAGAGAAAGTATCATCTCATTAGAGAGATAGTGTAGAGAGGAGATGTGATCATCACCAAGATAGCCTCACAAGACAATCATATCCATTTACGAAGACCTTATCGGCTAAAGTGTTTTTGGGTAACCTAGATGGTCTAGGGTTACGAGACATGCCTCACATGCTTTAGTGCAAGTGGGAGATTGTTGGGGTTTATGCCCTAATGATGTAATTTGTAAATGGATTTATGAAATAAATAAAAGAAAACGTTCAATTCATTCTTGTTATGTTGTTTATTTTATATCTTGTGCATATATTTAAATATCCAAGATTGTCAGATGTAATCTCGAATTGTGTATATGAGTGTCATATACGAATGGATACAGTAAGAGACGTGCAATCTAAAGAGTCCATAGATAGCAAATAAAGTTGGGTACTTTATTTGTGGTTAATCTATAGTTGCGGTCCATTTCGTAATGTACGATGATTCTATCCTGAATCATTCATATAAGATATGGGAATGGAGACACCTTGTATGATGTGATCATATAGGACTGAGCCATGATCTATATGAATCTCTCACCAAGATCCGTTTACCGATGAGATTCATATATATCAACTAATGATGGCTATATATGAGTGATCTTAATCCTGAGTGTCTTATCGACTTCTTCAGGTTAAATCGTAGTCTTTGATATACCATGGGTAAGATCAGAAGTATTTCCTGATCAATATACTCCGTATGTTGGGATTGTGGTTTGGATTGTGGTTTAGCTTGTGGCTGGGAAGGTTTGTACACAATAGTGAAATCCACTACTTCTTGTGAGAAGTATATGGTAGTTCCCTTAAGGGTTGATTCGGGGCTTGGACAATATGAGGGCCCTCCTAATTCTATGAGGAAATATGATTTATTGTTCATTATAGAATCAATGGTACTTAAAGGATATATGTAATTAGAGAGGTATAACTGGCATTATGACCCAGCTCTAATTATGAACTACCGTGGAGGATCACACCATATGTAATAGCTATATCGATGGACACCGAGTTGTATCGGTCTGTGTAAAAGCATCTACAGTTGAGAGAGTACAGTTTCGGATTTGTAGTGGAATAACACCAGAGTTAATAATCAAAGAATATTAATTAAAGAGTTTAATTAATGATTCCGATGATTATTGGAGCTCAAAATACTGTGGGTCCATTAGGTCCTCTTGCTAGCCCGATTGATTTAGGTAATAATTGGATTGTCTAATTAATAGTGTTACAAAAGTGACACGTGTTTATTCTGAAATTAATTGAATAATGAGATTATTTAATTAATGAATATTAATAGTCAAATTAATTAAGTAATTAGATTATTTAATTATATTGATAATTATGAATTATTAATTAACTATTAATTGGAAGGTGTTAGTTGATATATGGATTTAGGTGAAGATAAAATAATGGGATTATTTTATTTTACTAAATCATTTATCTAAGTATTTGAATTTAAGTTTAAATTTAAAATACGTTATTATCATTTTTAATATATGAGATATATTTGAAAAGGATAATTAAAAGATATATATCAATTAATAACACAAGAGATTGTATTTGATACAAATTGGTGTATACACATGAAACATTAGACAAAATAAGAATTTATATATGATACAAATATTTAATACACATGATATATATATTAAGCAAGGAGGGAGACGTGATTTTTTTTAGAGCAACATACTTAGATATATATAAATAAAGCAACGGTGGGTGCAACGTAAGATATATATATATATATATATAGCAGCAGTGGGTGCAACGTTATACAGATGTATAAAGCAAGCAGTGGCGTGAGATAAATATATATATTGTTTCATGTTTTGTGTGTTTTTGAAACACATAGAAGAAATAGTTTCTTCAAATCTCTCTACATCCTCCATTCAAGTTCTTGAGATCGTGACGCGCCCACACGCAGTTACCAATCCCGGGAGATAGCAAGGAAGATCGAGTGGTTCAGACAGGAGCATATCGAAAAGTGAAGGAGCCTCAAAACGTAGGTAAGATTTTCTTCTTCTGATTTTTTGTTGATTACAATTTCCTGTGTTTACATATTGTATGTATTAGTTTAGAAAAATAATTACAATCCAAAGTTCACTGGTCCCATATACAGATATGATCTGTATAAAAAAATTTAAAACCTAGTTCCACTGCGTGACCGGTGAACGGGGTTCCAACATCTGCATCTTGCTGAGTCATAGCAAAAACTCTTGCTTGAGTACGAGGCATACCTGACTAACCTCTCTGTTGGGTGCCTCCAGCCTCTGTTACACTAGCTTGAGTTTTCCCTACAGTTGTAGATCCTCCTGCTTGGGATCCCTTTTGTCCTTGAATCTGACTAGCGCCACTTTGCATTGGTTGACAAACTATCTTTCTCTCTTCATTGCCTCCCTTGACTAACTCGGGGAAATATATTTTTAGATGTCCAGCCTGCCCACATTGATAACAACCCGATACCCCCTAATAACACTCACCATCATGGTTCTTTCCACATGTCTGACATAAAGAACGCCTACATCTACCCATACTAACACTCTGTTGCCGACCACCTATTGGTTGTTTGACTGATGCTTGGCTAGAACCAGGTCCACGACTCTGTTGATAGTTACTAGTCTGACCTGAAAAGCCATATGTTGCCTTAGACATTTTGCTATAAGAGGCCTCTGTTGACCAGTTGTTGCGCTTTTGTTTATGTTGTTCAAATCTGCGAGAATCATTAAGGCCTCTCTCCACTCTCAATACAGCTTCAAATAACTTATCAAACTCAACATGTCCAGAAGTAGTCACTATTGTCTTAATTTTTTATCGAAGTCCATCTTCAAATTTTCTGTATTTATTTACTTCATCAGCGATTACATACGGAGCAACCCTCGAAAGTTTTGTAAATTTCTTCTCATATTCTTCTACTATTATAGATCTCTACACTAGTCTGAAAAATTCAGCTCTTTTCAAATCTTGATAGAAACGAGGATAGTAACTGTTGACGTCGTTTTCTGGATTATGCCAGAAAAGCCAACAAGGACTGGATTTTGGCTATTGAATCAAAGAGAAAGAGATGCAGAGAGAGTAACAAAGACAGGTTTTACGTGGTAAAACTCCGATGGTCGGAGAAACATCCACGGGTGGTTGAAAGATCAACCAAGCCAAAATCCACTAAGAGAATAAGATGTTTTTACAAGCTCTCGATCTCCCTTTTTCTCTCTGTATTGTTAGTGATTACTGTATGCTATATTGCCTATATCATTTTGAACCAGATTATGGGTCTATTTATATGCTTATAGAACCCTAATCTGCTTTGTACAAGTAATACAAGATATTTGTATTTAATTGTGATTTGGTTACTTGCTTGAGGTTGATTTGTCTTCTTTCCTGTTTCGGAGTCTCTTATGGAGATTGAGTGGGATTCTAGCAGCGTAGTTCAATTTGACTTGTTTCCTTATAAGAATGTAGTCTTCGAAAAGAAATCAAGTTGTTTCCTGATTGGGGGACTCTTCTAACTTAAAGGTCCATTATTTGGGATTCCTTCATGACGGATATCTTTGCGTATTTAACGATTTAACCTGTATGATAAGTTCTTATTCAAGTTGTATTTACTCCCGAGTAAGAATAATTCCAGATGGTCCCGAGTAGTGCCGTATGAGCCCGAGTGGAAAAGTTGTTTTAACCAGTCCCGAGTGTTGTTAACTGATCCCGAGTAGGTCTTTATTCGGTATATGCTTACTCGGGCTTGCTCCTCTTTAATGATGCCTTGTAGGATATTTCCCGGATGCCCATCTAAGCATACACCTGGCTATTTTTTCCTTCCTGTCAGTGACGTGTATGTTTGGTAAAATTTACATATAACAATACCCCCTTAAAATATTTTTGCCGAGAAGACTTTATTTCGGGCAAGAATATTTTAATCACTTTGATTTTCTTTCGTCAGAAAAATCGTCTTGCCATAATGATGTATTTTAATGGTGACTCTGTAATTTCGATTTGCTTTGTCACGTAAGATCTTAAATGATAGCGACGTTTCAAAGTTTTAACGGTTGAGGGCTACTTCTTGTCTTGACACGTGTCCTTTGTCTCTTCATTTTTCAATATCGTTTATAAGAAGTGACTTTTGTGTTTCTCCAAACGCCGCCAACGTCATCTGGTTTCATCATAACTTTTTCCCGCTTAGAAACCCTAGGGTTTCGTGCCGTCTCGCCTTTAAATCCTTCGTTGAGAGACTGTTGGTTTATTCTAAAAAATCCAGCAGAAATCTCTTTAAACCCAAATTTCTTCATCCAGAAGTTCGCTACTCTCCGCTTTGAAGATCTTGCGTTAGTCTCAATTCAAGGTTAGTTTCAATGGGGCTATCTTCTCGACATCGTCTCTTTAAAATTGCTTTTGATGCATTAGAGCGTGGGGATTTCTAGTTAGTATCTTGTATTAGACGATTACTGGGGGATATCCCAATAGATGAACCCCCATTTTTAGAGGTTGATGTTTCTGGGCTTCACCCTGAAGTCACTTTCAGCCCCGTATCAAGTTCTCCATCTAGTTCTGATTCTGATATTTCTGATCACACGGTATCTTCTCGAAGGATGGGTAAACAACAAAGTACTAGCAAGGTATACAAGCACGGCTCGAGCAGCGTTCAGACTGGGGAACAAACTGTTAATGAGGGCGACGCTGGTGTACCCAGGGCGTCTAGCCTTTCATTTTCTGACACTCACCCCGAATGGCTTTGATATTGAACCGAATGTGGTCGGGCCATCTGAGATAGAAAAATACCAATCCCGATTTGATTTGCCCGACTTAGTCACTTTGGTTCCTGCGGGGAGTAGAGCTGTATGGAATCCTCCTGAGGGGATGATCGCGATTTACAGATCGATGCATTGCTGTGCGTCACACTTACCCTTCAGCCTTTTATTGCCCGGTTTTTAGCTGAAGCAGGGATAGCCCCAGCTCAGTTGGCCCCGAATAGTTATAAAGTCTTGATGTGCATGTGGCACATGTTCAGCCGTATGAACCTTTCGCCGCCTTCCCCGAATGAAATCAGACATTTTTTTACGCTAAGGCAGGTTAGTAAAACGAGGACCTATTTTCTTGCGTCTACTCCTTCGGACAGTTGGTTCCCTAAAGAAGTGGAGGTGAATCGGGGGGTCGAGGCTTCTGATGACCCGAAAAAGAAGGGCTTTATATGGGGATTCCCCACATCCAACAAGTTCTGAAAGAACAGCTGGTTTTTTACTGGAGGGGTTCTCGGGCTCGACGTTACTGTTTGATTTGGGGATTCCCGAATGGTGTTGAATGTTCCCAGCTTCTTCTGTTCCCCTGAAGCGTGGAATAAGAAAACAATTGATTATAACCATTCAGAGCTGAAGAGGCTGGCCTGGGATGCTATCCGTACTCTGGAAAAGAAAAGCAAGAGCTATCTTTTCAAAGAGGATGACTTAATCAAGCTCGGCTTCTTTAAACAGGTTTCGGGCCATCGCAGGCGTTGTAAGTAACCCAGCGCCCTTTCTGCTGTGTTTCTCCGTTTTTCCATTTCCTTTTCTAACTTTTTTTTAGTGTTCGATACGGACGTTGTCTGCGATCTTCAGGCTCGTCAGGTGAAAGCAATTCTTCAAGCGAGTAGGAAGGAGGCTTCCCGTCAGAGCGATGAGGGTATTGCTCCACCCGAGCCTGATAAGGAAATTGATGTTGCTGAGCGAATTCCCGACTACGTTGATCGGGGTGCGCAGCCTTCTGCTCATGATCTCGCTGGTTCAAGTGGCCAAGGTGAGCCGACTGTGACACAACTGCCTGAATATAGGGAGAGGCGGTGTGAGAGTCCAAGTGAAGAGCCTGTTGGACTGTCTGAAGCTGGCGATGGTGGTAACGTCTTGACGGATCAAATGTTTGTCATTGTCGAGCTTTTTGAGTCTTTTCAGGATGATTTGCTGGAAGATCCTGTTGTTGATCTCTTCCACCGTTCTCGGGGTGAAAAGCGAAAGGCAGTTAGTTCGCCTCCTCGTCTTCTCACGGTTCCTCGGGTAGTCACATTCATCGACTCCAGCGATGAAGATGTCGAGGATGAGATTTTCTCGAGTGTAGGTGCTGGAGTATCGGCAGATGTAGTTACTTCAGGTCTTAGTAGGGCTTCTTTTACCCCCGAGGTTGGAGATATAGGGGCTGAACCTTGGAGGGTTTCCTCTCTATCCCTAGAGCCAAATAGAGCTTCTCTTGTCCCCGAGTCTGGAACTCAACCTTCGGGGGTTCCCTTATCCCTATCTCCGAAAGATATGCTCCAGGAGATGTCCTCTGGTCGGGCTTTTATCGGGAAAGACCGCTGGAGCGGTTTTAGAGATGGTTCATTGCCCGAACGTCTCCAAAACGTTTTCAACGGCGCATCTTATGTAAGTTTAGCTAATTCTGACTCCTTTACTGTTTTGCCTTCGTTGGATTTCTAAGTATATTCTTTTACAGATGGTGGCCGAATTTGCTGAGCTTGTTCAGACGCAGCAATGTCAGGCTGATCGGATAAAGCGTCTGGAAGCTCAGCAGGAGGGTCGGTTCAGTGGCCGAGTGAGGAGGGTCGTGCTCGAGCTGAGCAGGCTTACCAGCAGGAGGTCGGTTCTGTGCAGATATTTGCCGACAATTGCCTGGTAAAACAGGTTGAAGCTGAAGACAAGGCATCTTTGGCAAAGGAGAAGGTTGATTCGCTTCAAAACCTTCTTTCTTCTACTGAAGAGTCTATGCTCAAGGCCGAGCAGGAGGCCGAGCAGGTGAAGTCGGCGTATGTCCAAAAAATTGAAGAATGCGCCAAGTGCTGACGGTTGAATCCCTTCCCCAAGAGGCCAGGTTGGAGCTGGAAGTTCAAGGGGTGGATCGTTTTAAAAGATCCCCCGCTTACGATGCCCTACTTCTTCGGGAATTTCAACGTGGGCTAGTTTCGGCCAACGAATTCTTCAAGGTAAAAAGTAGAGCAACCGAGAAAGCCCGTGCTAACTGGGAGCTGTCAATCAAACACTATGTGGACCGGTCCTTAGAATCTCTTCAGATTCAGATGAAGGAATGGAGGGCCTACTGCCGTAGTCAAGGCAAGGAGCCCCATCCTATGCATTTAGAGATTCCGTCCGAGCACTCTCTCTCGACCTTTTACGCAAGTCAAGAGTCTGTCGATGGTGTAATCCCGTATGTCGGGCCAACCCCGAGTAATGATTACAGTCAGTGGAGGGATGATATCGTTGATGACTTCACTTGGCCATCTAATGAGAGCCTGCTTCGTGAATACGAGATGGTGCCAGACCCGAATATTGGCAAAGGCTCGAAATCCTCGCAACCTTAATCTTGTAGATTGGTAGAAGATTTTGATAGATTCTTTATTTTTTACTTGTGTAAAGAATCATTTCTTTGAACTGTAACCATCCTTTTTAAGAGCAATAGAATACGATTTTCTGAGTTGAATGGTTTGTCTTTATTTTTTGTTACCGGAGGTTGTATTAAACTGGCTGATGGTCGGATAACTTAACCGAGTATCTTATTTAACCAGTTATCCGAATAACTTCAATTGCCAAGTATCTTATTAAATTGGCTGGTGGTCGGGTAACTTAACCGAGTATCTTATTAAACCGGTTGTTACCCGAATAACTTTAATTGCCAAGTAACTTATTAAACTGGCTGGTGGTCGGGTAACTTAACCGAGTATCTTATTAAACCGGTTGTTACCCAAATAACTTCAATTGCCAAGTATCTTATTAAACTGGCTTCTTTATTATTAACCGAGTCATCTTGAAACAGGAAAGTTTGCACTTATGTCTCATACCCGGTTGCTACCCGAACGTTATATCAAGGCTCACCATGATTATCCGTTCGAGTCCTTAAGCAATACCAAGGACGTCTCCCTAGTTTTTATGCGCAAGGGTTTGCCGAATCGTTGAGCTCTTTTTTTTTTAAAAAAAAAAGTCTCTTCAACACAGCTACGCATTTCATCGGAATTTCTCCCGATAGAGTCCCGAGCATTTTTCCAGTCTGGTGCGTCGGGTTTACCTTTTTACGAAAGTCATTTTGACCCTGCTCGGCTGGCATGCTCCTACGAGCTTCTCCGCCCTTTCGGGATTTGATGGTCCCGAGAATTCTATTTGCATGTTCTTATTATCATGCTCTTCTTCCATTTCTTATTGTCATATGCTTTTTGGAAATCTCGAGCTAGGTTTTTTCCTTTTGGAAATTCTTAGTTATATTTATTACTGTGAAAAATCAACAAAGATTAATATTACAGTTTTAATATTTATTCTGACTAATACTGTCCTGACTAGAAAAATAATAAAATATTTAATATAAATATATATTTTAAGGATAGAAAATCTTCAGATATTGGGCATTGCACGGTCGGGGTAACACCCCTCCATTGGGTCGAGCAATCCAATAAGCTCCATGGCCAGCTACCCCCTCGATCTTGTATTGGCCTTCCCATTTGTCAGCCAGGGATCCCACGGCTCTATTCTTTGTGTTCAGTGACACATTCCTGAGCACCAGGTCTCCTAACTGAAATTTTCTGATCCGAACACGAGAGTTGTAGTGGCGTGCCACTCTTTGTTGATAAGCTGCATTTCTTATTCGGGAATTTACCCTTTTTTCTTCTAGCTCATCCAAACTTTGTAGCAGTGTATCAATGTTTTTTCCTTCATCGTATAGCCTGACCCGGGGGGACGCATACGATGTCTCTATGGGGATGACAGCTTCTTTTCCAAACGCTAGGCTGAACGGAGTTTATCATGTTGAAGTCCTTGCTGTCGTCCGATATGCCCACAATACTTCAGGAAGCTTTTCAACCCAGCTTCCTTTTTTGTCATCTAATTTTGCTTTGATAGTGTGCTTGATAATTTTATTTACTGCTTCTATTTGCCCGTTTGTTTGTGGATGAGCTGGTGTTGTATAGTAGTTAGCAATATGATACTTCTCGCACAATTGTCTGAACCTTTGGTTATCGAACTGAATGCCATTGTCGGTGATTATAGTGTCCGGAATTCCAAACCTGTAAAGTATGTTTTTCTTTACAAAATTTGTGGTGTTGACTTCCGTGATATGCACCAACGCTTCAGCTTCGGCTCATTTTACGAAATAATCGACAGCTACTATGGCGTGATTCGCTCCACCCCCTGTTCCAGCTGGCATTGGCCCAATCAGGTCTAGGCCCCACATGGCGAATGGCCACGGGGCAGTGAGATTTCTGAGCTTTTCTGGGGGTTGTCGGATATCGTTGGCAATTCTTTGACAGGTATTGCAACTTTCCGACCATTGATGTGCATCTGAGAAAAGTGTAGGCCAATAATAGCATTGCTTAAGTACCTTATGCGCCAGACTCCTACCCTCAGTGTGGTTCCCGTAAACTCCTCCGTGGATCTCTTGAAGTACTCGATGTGCATCTTCTTCCGGTATACATCTCTGGAGAGCTCAAGAAAACCCTCTTCTGTATAATTCTCCTCCGATCATGGTGTACCTAGCCGATCGATACCTGATGCGCTTTGCTAATATCGGATCTTTCGGGAGTATGCCTTCTTCTAGGAACCTTCTCAGCTAGGCCATCCAACAGTCTTGCGGTGTTCGGATTTCTGAAATTTCCAAATGCTTAAGTTCATCTGTACTCAGTTTAAGGAGGTATGCAACTGGAATGGTTTTTGGTCTGATTGAGGTTGTTGCTGATGCTAATTTAGATAAAGCGTCTGCCTTTTCATTTTCTTCTCTGAGGATTTGAGCGATCTTGTATTCTTTAAATTTTTGGAGGAGTTGTTTTGCAATGTCACGGTAGGCGACCATTCCTTCATCTTTAGCCTGGTATTCATCCATAACCTGGTTGACAACCTACCTGTGAATCGCTGAATATCTCCACTTCATCTTCCCCAAGAGCTATGCAGACTCTGAGTCCAGCTAACAATGCCTCGTATTCGGCCTGATTATTGGTTGCTTTGAAATCAAATCTCATGGCACACTCAACATCATCCCCTTCTGGGGTGCGAACTACGATCACTGCCCCGCTGCCATGAGTGTTTGAAGAACCATCAACATATAATTTCTATGGGAAATTTTTATCCAACAGTCTTTTTGCTTCTAGGTTCGGTTCTGTGAACTCGGCTATGAAGTCTGCCACCGCTTGTCCTTTGAGGGAAGTTCTGGGGACATAATGAATATCGAATTCACTCAACTCGATTTCCCATTTAGTAAGTCTTCCTGATATCTCTGGTTTTTATAAGATTTGTCTTAATGGGCAATTGGTGAGAACCTGGATCGTATGAGCCTGAAAGTATGGTCTCAGCCTTTTTGCTGCTGAAACCAATGCTAAGGCTATCTTCTCTGCCTGTGAGTATCTGGTCTCGGCCGGTAGGAGTGCCTTGCTTGTATAATACACTGGTTTCTGCACTCCACCTTCTGTCCTGACTAGAACTGAACTTGCTGCGAGCTCGGTTATTGATAGATACAGTTGAAGTATTTCCCCTTTTTGTGGGTTTGAGAGGATGAGAGCTTGCCCCAAGTATTCTTTTATTTTTAAGAATGCCTGCTCGCACTCTTTATTCCACTCCAGGCCTTTCTCTTTTTTGATTACTGTGAAGAAAGGCGCGCACCTGTCTGTAGCCTTTGAGATGAATCTTCCCAATGAGGCTAAACACCCTGTTAAGCGTTGTACCTCTTTCAATGTTTTAGGTGACGTCATTTGTTGCAAGGCCTGGATCTTCTCTGGATTAACTTCGATTCCTCTTTGATGGACTTGAAAACCCAAGAATCTTTCCGAGTGGACTCTGAATAAACATTTGATTGGGTTTAATTTCATCTGATATCTTCTTAAAACATCAAATGTCTCTCGGAGGTCGCGGGCATGGTCATCTGCTGAGACGCTTTTAGTCAACATATCATCAATGTATACTTCCATGTTCCTTCCTATTTACCGAGTGAAGATCTTGTTGACCAACCTTTGGTACGTGGCTCCTGCATTTTTTAAACCGAAGGGCATTACTGTGTAGCAATATAAACCCTGATCCGTTGTGAAAGCTGTTTTTTCTTCATCAGCTTTGTTCATCCGGATCTGATTGTATCCCGAGCAAGCATCCATGAAGCTGAGTAATTCATGACCTACCGTGGCATCCACCAGCTGATCTATTCTTGGGAGGGGGAAGCTGACCTTTAGACATGCCTTGTTTAGATCCGTGAAATCTACGCACATCCTCCATTGTCCATTTTTCTTCTGGACAAGAACTACGTTGGCGATCCACTGGGGGTAGCTGACTTCTCTGATTGATCCCGTCGCTAGTAGCTTTTCCACCTCTTGTTTGATTGCTTGACTTCTTTCAGGATTGAACGATCTTCTCTTTTGTACTACCGGTTTGGCATTCGGGCTAACTGCGAGGTGGTGGGATATTATTCGGGCATCTATTCCGATCATATCTTCATGACTCCAGGCGAATACATCTTTGTATTCTCTGAGTAAATTGGTCAATTCTCGCTTAATTTTTTCTTCCAAGTTGGCCCCGATCTTGACTTTCCTGTTCGGTTTGTCTTCTTCGAGTAGTATTTCGACCACTTCTGTCTTGTATTCATTCAAGCCCTCTCTTGGATCTAGTTTGAATGACAAGGATTCTTCACACTCATTTGGCTGCATTATGGTGCACACTTGTTCGGCATCATGCTTGTCTCTGTATACCGACAGGTTTGCTCTTCTGGCCATCTCTTGGGATCCCTTGACTATCCCAACCCTTTATTCCGTTGGGAACTTGATCATTAATGCGTAAGTGGCCGTCACGGCTCTTGTTTTATTCAGGAATGGTCGACCCAATAACGCATTATACGGCCAATTATCCAAATCAACTACGACGAAGTCGAGTAAGACAGTCCTCTGGCATGGTGCCGTTCCGATCTTCACATGTAATTTGGCCGTCCCGAGTTACCTGACTTCTATTCCCCCAAATCCTCTTAATGGAGTATGGAAAGGCTGTAAATCTTTTCATTCCAGTCCTAGCTGGTCGTATACGGCCACGCTTAAGATGTCTGTTGAACTTCCATTATCTATTAAAATTCTCTGGACTTTCTTATGGCCAATCCGGGCGCTTATAACCAAAGCGTCATTAGGTCGAATATCGACGCCGTGGGAATCTGCCTCTGTGAAGACTATCGGGTCACATCCTTCATTTACCCTCTTCGGGTCTGGTTCAACCGAATTCACGTCGAAGTTATTCCTGTCTTCTACTGCTTCTCGAACTTCCTGAGTCCGTTCTCGGTTGCTTCTCCCAGTTGAAGGTCCTCCGAAGATTGTATGTATTACTTGATTGGTTTTGGGGCTGGCTCTTCGGTTTTGACCAAGGTTGTGATCAGCCTTGGCTTTATTTACTTCCGATCCCTCGTCTTTTTTTAAGACTACATCCCGCAGGTGCCTTCCCGAATAAGGGTTTCTATGTAGTCTTTAAGCTGAAAACACTTCGAAGTTTCATGACCGGTCTCTTTATGAAACCTGCAATACTTGGTTGTATCTCTCCGTGCGAACTGTGACTGTCGCCGCGGTTCTTGTACCATATTCTTTTCTTCCAAGATGGCTAGAATTTATTCTTGTTTCTTCCGAAGAGGGGTGTAATTGGTATATCTGCCGCGGTATTTCTCTGTGGACCGTTCGGCGTTGCGCCCATTACCCCCATCCTTATTTTTCTCCTTGACATTCCCTTTCTATTTTTCTTTTTGATTCTGCCCCTTGGATTCGGTATTTCTCTGTTCAGGCTTTCCTCCATGCATATAGCTTCCTCCTGTAGCTAACTCTTCTTCCTCAGCCAGAGCGTATCCTCCCTCTATATCCATCATGTCGGCATACCTTGTCAGCCGTGCTCTTCTCAAATCGAAGGATAATCGTCCATTCTGCAAGTTATTGGTGAAGGCGGCAATAATGGCTTCATCATTAGCGCTGCCAATCTCTGATACTGCTTGGCTAAACCGGCCCAAGTATTTTTTAATGACTCGTCCTTCCCCTGTTTTATTTGAGAGAGGTAGGTCACCGACTTCTTTCTGTGAACGTTGCTCAGGAATTGCCTTGAGAAGCTCCTGCACAACTCGCTGAAATTTCCGATGCTTGCCGGAGGTAGTCTTCCGAACCATCTTGAGCCTGTGTCCCCAAGTGTTTGTGGAAAGTTGAGACACAACAGGGGGTCACTGCGGGCATATTGAGCCATGGCACTTTTATAGCGTCTAACGTGCTCCTTTGGATCTGTATCTTTTTTGAATTGTTCCACATGCGGCATTCTGAATCTTTCAGGGAAAGGGGTCCACAAAATTTCCCTGGTAAATGGACTGTCGGAGTCATCGTCGGATAGATCGTTGTAACCGTAACGTCTGACAAGTGCCTCCATATGTCGCCTATTATTCTCTACTTCTCGAGTTAGGCTCTGGATTGTAATATCTCTGTCCCCTACCGGGCATCCTTGACAGTTGAACCGTTGGGTGACTGTCATTCTTTCCTCAGATTCTTCACTCTGATGCCGGAACCCTCGTGTGACTCCATGATGACGTTTACGATGGTGTTGATCACTGTCTTCTGATGATGATCGTCCTCTGCGCCGATCGTATTTACGATGTCTGGCACGTACTGTTTGATTGCGATCCAGCTTTTGGTGATTCTCCTCCTCTAGTGTTTTCTATCCAACCGGATTGATTGGGGAAGAGTTCCTTCTAGTTTCTGGCATAGTTATTCCTGGTCCTACCACCATTGAATGGAGCCTCGCGGGTGGAGGATTGGGAGTATGCGCTCCTGCGGCCAGTAGGTCAATCCCTTCCTTTGCTGCGTCAGTCACCAACTGCTGCAGGGCCTCTTGGAAACGCAGCTTAAGATCTCTGCTAGTTGGAGGAACTTGATGGATCCCTGCCAGGTGCGCAGGTTGGTTTTTTGTGTTTGCTGCAGGATTTTGTGACGTATTGCCAGTATGGAAATCGCCTGGTGATCTTTGGCCATTCCTTGAACTACTTCTGCTTCCAGCCATCGCTTTCTAACAAGTTCGGAGGTTCAGCCCCTCCTTTTAGCGCCAATTGTTGACGTCGTTTTCTGGATTATGCCAGAAAAACCAACAAGGACTGGATTTTGGCTATTGAATCAAAGAGAAAGAGATGCAGCGAGAGTAACAAAGACAGGTTTTACGTGGTAAAACTTCGATGGTCGGAGAAACATCCACGGGTGGTTGAAAGATCAACCAAGCCAAAAACCACTAAGAGAATAAGATGTTTTTACAAGCTCTCGATCTCCCTTTTTCTCTCTGTATTGTTAGTGATTACTGTATGCTATATTGCCTATATCTTTTTGAACCAGATTATGGGTCTATTTATATGCTTATAGAACCCTAATCTGCTTTGTACAAGTAATACAAGATATTTGTATTTAATTGTGATTTGGTTACTTGCTTGAGGTTGATTTGTCTTCTTTCCTGTTTCGGAGTCTCTTATGGAGATTGAGTGGGATTCTAGCAGCGTAGTTCAATTTGACTTGTTTCCTTATAAGAATGTAGTCTTCGAAAAGAAATCAAGTTGTTTCCTGATTGGGGGACTCTTCTAACTTAAAGGTCCATTATTTGGGATTCCTTCATGACGGATATCTTTGCGTATTTAACGATTTAACCTGTATGATAAGTTCTTATTCAAGTTGTATTTACTCCCGAGTAAGAATAATTCCAGATGGTCTCGAGTAGTGTCGTATGAGCCCGAGTGGAAGCGTTGTTTTAACCAGTCTCGAGTGTTGTTAACTGATCCCGAGTAGGTCTTTATTCGGTATATGCTTACTCGGGCTTGCTCCTCTTTAATGATGTCAGTGACGTGTATGCTTGGTAAAATTTACATACAACAGTAACGATTATTAAACTGTTTTTTAAAATCATCCCAACTAATTCCTTCAGGAGTTCTTCGTTGTACTGACACCCACTAATCATATGTTTTTTTCTTTAACAAAAACGTAGCAAAAGAGACCTTATGTTCATCTATGCACCTTATAACTTCAAATACACGTTCCATTTCATTCAACCAAGAACTTGCACTATCTGGATCTCCAGTTCCATCAAAATTTGTAGCTCCCACCTTACGTGCACGCTCAATAGTATTCTCTGGCACCCGCGTTTAGTACTGAATCATGGCAGTCAAACCTCCCTATGTTCTGGCACATGAGGCTAAGGTAAAGGTGGGTGAGGGTGTGATTCTGCCTCATTTTCATTTTGGTTATCACTCCTCTCACCTAGGTCAGCTACCGGTCATGTGCGATGACGGCCAACTCAACATATGATGCTATTACAAAATCAAAGTTATTCTTAAATACATGAAACTAAATGCAAAAAATTATTTTGTGGTCTAAGGAATCATAAACCAGCTCTGATACCAAGTTGACAAGACCCACCCTGACTCCTCTCTTGAGCACGAGGGAGGTCCTGCAAGCTGTACTTTTGCTATCATGATAAATGGATTTCGACTAAAATTCTATAGAAAATATTTGCTTTTAAACATAAAAAAAATGTAGAATGTATACAAAAGGTACATAATTGCTAGTCCTTTATTGCCATTTTCGTTCATTACAAAAGTTGTCAAAAAAAAATTACCGATCAGACCAAAAACTGACCACTTTTAAAAACCAACCAGTCAAAATCTCAACCAGAAATCCTACCAGGGCCGAGTCAGAAATCCGAACACGACCAACTAAGAAATCCAAACATGTTCCGACCATGTTTCGACCATGTCCCAAAATATGAAACCGACCATGTCCAACCATGCATCTCATATGTACAACATGAAAATCAAAATGTATGACTTGGTACTTCATGATGTCATCGAGTGGCCCACCTTAAAACTGAAGAGTCCGTACGACCGAGCAGCTACTTGGAAAATAATTTAAAGATAAAGGATGAACACAAACACCCGATGAGTGAATGAAAACTTAAAAAGAAAACTTAAAAAAAAAACATATGACTTTTGTTCCGAGCAATCTTTTCAATATGCATCAATTAATCCATACTAGATATTACTATACAACAAAATTGGGTAGTTGAAGATAATATATCCACAATCACATTTGATAAACTGATGCAATTCTTTTCTGATCAAGAACAATGTAATTTATAAAATCTCATTCTGCACCAAATTTGTACTCTGGGATAATCTTCCATACGTATACCGAATTTTTTCGCTCATACGCAGAGTTGGGAATAACATCTTCATACACGTGCAGAGCGACTCAAGACTCTAAACATCTGTCGTACACGTGCATAGAGACTTATCTGACCTACACATATGTAGAACGGTCCCAAAAGCCAATAACAATAACTATAACAAGGGAAGGGTACAAACATTGTGCTTTTATGAAATCAATCATAATCTCTTCTCAATATTTAATAAAAGTAATATATCTACTATTTCTGAGTGTTAATATAAGCATAAAACATACTTTCAATTCTTTATATAATCACAGTAAATCATAAGAAATAAAGCACTTGAATGATTTTCAGGCAATTAATTTAAAACATAAAACTGGAAAAGTCTAAGTTAAAAACAAGACTGAAAACTTTTTCACTCACAACTTAAACTTCAAGCTTAATTTGGACCACGTACGTTAGGTTCATCTACTTCTTCTTCTTTCCCTATCAATCGCACAAAAATTCAATTAGAATTTGTGCAATTCAAAGAAGAAATCAACCAAAAACTCTAAAAATATCACAAGAGAATTCCACTTACTTCTTTCCTTTTTTCCTTGCCTCTTTTCTTCCCTTATATAAGATTATATTTCTTTCTAACTGATATCATGTTTATCCTCCTTTATATATATATATATATATATATATAGAGAGAGGTAAAGTTGTGAGCTAGTTATCTAAGCTCACAGCTGTCTGTCAACTAGACATGTTTTAACTGCTTACTTACCTGATCACTTTTCTGTTTCACGTTTATTTTTTTTTAGCCTCTCAATTTGGGCATTTTGTTGGGGCTAAATGGTTTAGGTGCTACATGTTTAAATAATGTATAAATATTTATTTTAAAAAAATTAGCGGGTTCATGGGTTTGACCCGTGGACCCGCTTGTTTTATGTGTTCAGTCGCGGGTTTGGGTTTGGATTTTACCGAACCCGCCTGAACCCGACCCATTATCATTCCTAATCGTCACTTTAATAACTTATGTTTTAAAGACATCAAAGTAAGTGACCTCTAAAAATACTCTTACTTTACTATATTTTTTTTATTCTATTTTCATTTTTTCTTTTTTTGATTTTATTATTTCATCTTTTTTATAGAGATCTGTTTAACAATCCTTAAACAGACATCTATTGGAGGTCGAAATCAACCTCCAATAGGAGTCGAAATCGACCTCAAATGGTCATTGAGGTCATTCGACCTCCGTTGGAAGTCTGTTTGACCTCCATCGGAGGTCGACGAAGAAGATGATAAAAAAAAAAAAAATCAGAGACTTTTCATGTACTTTCCAAGACTTTCCATATTTTTCCGAGACTTTTCATAATTTTTTCGAGACTTTTGGTAATCTGCAAAACTTTTTGAGTAAAAATGAAATTTTTCGAGACTTTTGATCATTTCCGAGACCTTTTGGTAATTTTCGAGACTTTTCTGGATATAAATGGGACTTCTTTCTGGGCAAAGATGAAAAAAAATGAAAAACCTCAAAAAATTTCAATTTTGCTCAGAAAGTCTTGAAAATTACCGTAAGTCTCGAAAATGTTTGCAAAGTCTCAGAAATGACCTCCAATTTTTTTTCCATCTTCTTCTTTCGACCTCCATTGATGGAGGATTTTGAAAAACAAAAAAAAAATGGTGAGGAATTTTAATATGAGTATCCATTTTTTCTTGTCCATTAATTCGTTGTGAATAACATATATACTTGTTGCTGTTTGTATTTGTATAGCACAATTGCACACGAACAAGATTCATATAGATCATGCATCTGCAATTTCATTGTTCAACACTTCAACATAGAGTTTATATATTTTCTTGCTGCCCATTTTCATGAATATAGTTTCTTAACATTATATTTGATCTTGATATATATACATTTATTTAGATGAGATATTTTTTATTTTATTTAAAAATTTTACTATAAATAGGATTCGAATGGCTGACTTTGAGAGTTATTTGTTCAATTATCAGTCTCATCCATTTACGGATTGAATTACTCTTCATAGGTATCCTGATCTTTTGTTTAAACTAAAATTTGAAGGATCTAATCAAGAGATTCAGGTCAAAGCATAGTTCCAAGGTCTCGTCTGAATCTGATTGGATGGCATTGACAAGGGACTTTTATTTTCAATCATGAACAGATATAATCATGGAAATTTTAAATATATATGGGGCCCATATAGTTACCCAATGAAACTGGGCCCATATATTTGAGTGGACAGTATATAATTAAAGCCCAAACGAAAAAATAAAGACCCTTTAACCGAGGTGTCCACGATTCGATTTCGGTTAGAAATCGTTGGTTCCGATTTTATGGAATAAACTAACCGTAACCGTAATCGAAATAAAACGGTTTAAGACGGTTATATAACCATCGGTTTAGCAATTACGGTTCAGATTCGATTAACGAAACCGAACGGTTCGAATCGATTTCGGGGAGGTTTAGGTTCCTTTCGTTTTTTAAAAAACAATTTGTCACGTGTCACAATACTATTGGTTATTTTTTTATTTTATTTTTTATAAAATATATCAAAACCGACAGTTTAACCACCGGTTTTAAGGCGGTTTTTAGGGAAGGATAACCGTAACTGAAACACTGGAAAACCGGTTTTCAACCAGTTTCATAACCGGGAGTTACGGTTCGGTTCGGTTCGGTTCGGTTCGGTTCCGGTTACGGTTTTGGAGGAACGGTTTCGATTCGGTTTCGAACGATTTAACCGAACCATGGACACCTCTACCACCTAGGCCAATAAAAATATTTAACACTCGTTGACGTTAGACATGGTCACGGTTCAAACCGAACCGTAAATGTATAAAATGAACCGTAACCATAACTGTAATCGAAATCGTGGAACTGATTTCGAAACTGTAATCGTAACCGTGGGATTGAAGATCTGGTTTCGATTCTCCTCCGGAAAAAACCGTCATATAACTGACGGTTCTGTTCCGATTCTAGTGTATATATATTATATTTTTTATTTTCTTAATCTAAAATGTAAAAAAGAAAAAGAAAAAAAAAAGAACAGAACCGGACGAATCGTCGAAACAGAAGCGGAACCGATGAAACCGAAACCGATGGAACCGGAACCACCGGTATACGGTTTCAATTCCGGTTCAAGCTCAGTTCGGAACCGAAATCAGAACCGGAACCGAACCGAACCGTGGCCATGGCTAGTTGACGTATCTAAACACATCATACATGAATACAAGATAATAAGAGTAATGCTCAACAACCCAAATAATTAATCCAAATTTCAGTTTCAATGAAGTAGCAAGTGAGTTGTCATCACTAAACACAATATATGATGATGTGGTTAATAAAAAAACACTTGTCATATCATTTTGAATTGAAATTTAGACTAAAATTTTAGGTTATTTAGTATTAGTGTGATGATAAATTGATGTATCTCCCCATATCATCAATACGTGTTGATGTGGCTGGACAAGTCATTATAAGGTTGCTGAATAAGCACTGACGTGCCCACTTAGGCCCAGTTTGGCATTATTGTGTTGTGAGGAGAAGTGCTTTTAGAATTATTATGGGGGAAATTATTTTTGGAATTGATGTATGAAGAATCAACTGAGTGTTTGTTAAACTGATTTTCAAAAGTGTTGTGAGAACTAAAAACAATTTCAATGTGTTTGGTAAACTGAAGTAAAAAATGTTGTGAATGTATAAAATTACTAAAAGGACATGACATCTAAATGGTGCTAATGTGCTATACTTTATATTTTTCTTGTTTATTTGTGTTAAGTGTTATATAATTATGGTACTTTATTGAATTAATTAGCCTCATTTTTTATTTTACTTTATTGAATTAATTAGTCTCATTTATTTATTTCTTTTTTTCTTTTTTTCTTCTACTTCATTTCTTTTTTTCTTTTTTATTCTAATTTATTGAATTAATTAGCCATTTTTTTTTATACAGTTATGGCAATAATTTTTTTGTACAACAACGTAAACCCAAATTATGGCAATATTTTTTTTGTACAACAACGTGAACCCAAATTGTTTGGTAAATTTTGTTAAAAGTAAGGAGAAAGTTGGAAAGTTAACAAAATTTCATTTAATATTACTGTAGCGCGTTTTCTAAAAGAAGAAGCCAAAATCCAAAAGCATGTATTTGTAATTTCTCAAAAAATAAGCTGGGAGAAGTCAAAAGTGACAAAAAACACTCCCCCACATTTTACCAAACACACTGTCTTTGGTAGATATCACTTTTGACCCTAAAAGCAGCTGGAAAAACCATGTCAAACTGGACCTTAATCATTAAATTGATTTAAAAAATGTGTATGGTCCCCTCTTTTTTTAAAATCTCTATCCTTCTTGCTTGTCGTCTTTGAAAATTGATTATAAATCAAAAAAAAAAAAATCGTGCAACGAACAAGAATGAAGAAGGAAGACGTGTCACTCTCCCAAATGTTATATCTCGAAACTCAAAACGACGTGTCGTCTCAGTAGCACAGTAGCAGCAAACCCATCCCAGACCACCAAAACGACGCCGTCACCTAAAAAAAATTGACAAAGGCGTGAAAATGACAGAAGTAAACTAAGGATGACAATTTGACCCATACCCACGGGCACCCGCCTGAACCCGACCCTGTATGGTCGGGTGTGGATGGTGAATTTCTGACCCGCAGACCTGTGAACCCGTTTAATGAAAAACTCGATGGGTTAGTGGGCGGGTGCGGGTTGAAAAAATGAACCCACAGGTTGGACCCACGAACCCGCATAAATAAATACTTGTATATAAATATACACAGTTATTTGAATTATTTTTTATCGTTTTATTTTTATGGTTATTATTGTTTTGTAATGTATCAAGTAGGAAATTATAAATGGAAATTTAATTCAATTAAATATCAAATAGGTGATTACATATGGAAATTTACAAATGACAAATCGTGGGTTCATGGGTTCTTGGGTTGCGGGTATCCTGCGGGTGAAGCATCCACCCATGAACCCGCATTATTTCGCGGGTTCGTGGGTGAGGGTATGGGTGCAGCCATAACCCGCGGGTTCAAACCCGCCCGTGAACTCGCTTACTTACAAGCGGGTTCGAGGGCGGGTTCGAGGGCGGGCGGGCGTGGGTGAGGGTTTGGATTTTACAAAACCCACTCGAACCCGACCCGCTGGCATCCCTAAAGTTAGGGGTGAGAAAAAAACCAATGAACTGAACTGAACTGAACTAGTGGATCAAACCGGTCCAATTGGTTTTTTACCGGTTTTGATTGGGTGATCGGTTCGGTTCGATTCTAATTAAAAAAAACGGTTGGATCGGTTTTTATCCGGTTTAGTTCTAAAAACCGGATAACCGAACCGGTACCCGACTATAAATTAAAAAAAAAAAACTAATTATAACTTTCACTCTTCACTCTTCAATTATTAGGTATATTTTATTGGATTTTAAAATGTAATTTGACTTTGTTTGGTATTGACTATTGTATTAGCTATCAACAAAAAATTTGTCTGACATGTATTTTGAAATATGTTTACTATTTTGTATTGAATTTTGTAGTTTTTAAATATGTTTTTATTGTGATGTAAATAAATTTGGTCCAATAGATTAAAAAAAATGAACTAAATATGTAATAAATGAAATTTAGAATTTTGGTCCATCAGATCCAAAACCAAAAAAACCAAACCGAACCGAACCGGTCCAATTCGGTTGGTTTTTTATCGGTTGGTAAATGTCAATTTGATTGGATCGGTTCACTTTTTTAAAAACCGAGTTTTATCGATTTTTTATCGGTTCTATGAAAATCGAACCGGTCCAATCAACGTTCACCCATTTCTAAAGTAAACACATCGTCTTTTATATTTATGTATCGATTTTTTCTTTTGTCCAGTAAATTACTAGTCTTGTTGCTGTTTGTATTTGTATAGCAGAACTGCACGTACAAGAACACGATCTATACACTTATACGCAACTATGCTGATCATGCTCATGCGATTTCATTATTATATTTTCTTGCTGTTCATTGTCAATTTGTCATGAATATTGTCTCTTGTCATTATATATCTGATCTTGATCATTTGTTTAAACTATAATGTGAAGGATCTAATGAGGACAAAGTTGAAGAACCAAAAATAAAATAGTGGATTTCTTCGAGATTAAAACTCTAGGGAATCTGATTGAATGACATTGACAAAAAGACATCTGAGCAGTCCTGTTATCAACCTCAGATAAAACCAAAGCTATTGCTATCAAATCTATCTACATTAATCTGCTACACTGTAATTAACTATATGAATATGATAATTTGTTTTTTTTTTTATTTCGAAAACATTTTACAAAATTTGACACAGTCACAAAAACGTTGGAAATTAAAGAAATTCGTTTTATTACACTCCCAGGTACCTAATCTCTTAAACTATGTTTGGTTGACGGAACAAAAGAGAAAAAATAATAATTTGGGTGCATTGAAAATGATAAAGAGGGAAAATGCAAGAATAGCCACCTCAATTTGGTATCACCAAAATTGGATGAAAAATAAAGGAAATAATTCGATTTTTTTTTAATATTTTAAAACTAACCTAATTAAGAGTTCGGCCACTGTACAAATATGTATAGTTGAAATATTACAATAATTTAGATTTTTAATAATGGGGTTCGGAGAAAAATTCGAATTTATATCCTGATATTGTGGATATTAGAGGTTCATCTTGTCACTATACAAATCCATGGATCAATTTATAGTCTTTAAATTTAATCATTTCAATTTAATAGTGTATAAAAATTTAAGATTTGAAATGTAAAACAAAAATAAACTTTCTTACATAACTAATAGGATAAATTTATTATTTCATATTTTCTTTTTTCTCTATTCATAACCATCAAAACAACGTTTATTCAAATTTTAAAATACTATCATTTTGCTCAACTTATTATTGTCATCTCTTTTTCTTAGGTCTCTTTTTTTTCGGTCAACTCAAATGCAGTGTAACACTATTTTAATAATAATAATAATAGATGATGTTGGCATAATAGTAAAGTCTTTGACCTAGACTATAAAATCGTGAGTTCAAATCTCTCAATCTTCGTTATAAAACCCTAAATTATCATAATATTTTAAAATTAACTATTAATTAATTAAAATCAAATAAATCCAACTACGCTGCAAGATTATAAGTCAGTGTAATACTCTGTCAATAATAATAGATGATGTTTACATGATAGTAAAATCCCTAACTTACACTACGAGTTCGAGTTTCTTAGCTTTCCTGGTAAAACGCTAAATTATCGTAATATTTTTTAAAAAATTAATAATAAAATTAACCATTAATTAATTAAAATCACATAAATCCATGTACAGAAAGACAGCACCAACGGCCAATGACAAAGGCGCGTTTCTCTTTCTCACTCTGCCGCCTAAAACTATTTTTTTTTTTTTTTTTTAAAAAAAACAAAATTAGATTCTTTTTTCTGTTTGAAACAAAATTAGATTCAACGAACCAATTTTTTGTTGACACTGTCGTCTCCACTATCACTGTTTTGTAGATATAATCTGATCACCAGTGATTTTCACCGAAAAAAAATATTCTTCGATTCCAGTTCTTCGTTCGTCAATTTATTATGGCTTCTCTCGCGTTCGGTTCGAACCTCTCCTCCTCACTTCGCGGAAGCCAAAACGACGATGTCGTCCGCGCCGAACCGGTTCCTCGTTCCGCGAAGTTTTTGAGCCTGGAACGGAGGTTGAAAATGAGGAGTTGTCATTCGTTTTCTTCAAAGAGGACAACGAGTTCGGCAGCTGAAGTCGCGCGCGCCGGCACGGAGGAGGCGGTGGCGGTGGCGGTGACGGCGGAGGTTCCAGTTGCGGAGGAAGACGAGCGCGGTAGGGTTTTGAGAGTCGGTGTCATCTGTGGAGGTCCGTCTGCGGAGCGTGGAATTTCTCTCAACTCTGCTAGATCAGTTCTTGATCACATACAGGTATATATATATATACACACACGTTTCTTGTATCTATACGCTAAACGTAAATTTTTATCTAGTAGATTGCGGTTTTTTTCCTTTTAGTGAATATCTATCAATTCAAAATAACTGATTTTGGAAATGAAAACTGTAAAAGAAACGCAAATTACTATCAGCAGTATCTATACATATATTATATTAAATAGCTAATAGATGTGGTGAGGGGTCTAGTAACTTGATAAGTTTTTGTTAGGGAGATGATTTGCACGTGAGCTGCTATTACATTGACTGTGATTTGAATGCCTATGCAATTTCGTCTGCTCAGGTTTGTTCAGCTTTGAAACCTTTGTCGAATTTTTCATTTTAGAATTCAAATTTGAGCCGTGACCAAGTAATTATTTTATTGTTACCTATTTATAGGTATATTCAAATACTCCTGCAGATTTTGATTTTAAACTAGAAAGGTAAGCTAGTTTTTACGAATTTCGGTATTTACTGAGTATGGTTGATTGAGAAGCGAATGTATGAAGATGCTGATTTCTTTCTGTTTATGCAGCCTTGCTCAGGGATTTGGGTCGTTGTCTGAATTTGCGGAACATCTTGCTGCATCTGTGGACATAGTATTCCCTGCTATACACGGCCAATTTGGAGAAGATGGTGGCATTCAGGTGTAGTACACTATAATTCTTCATTTATGGTATTCTCACTTGTAATTGGATTTGTTTCGATGACTATGAATTCTGGATAAAATTTGTGCATTTGATGGACTATTCAGGAACTGTTGGAAAAATATAATGTTCCGTTTGTTGGCACAGGAGCAAGTGAGTGTCGTCAAGCATTTGACAAGGTAGAAGGAACTTTCTTCTTGATCAATTAAAAAGCACCTTCATTCTCTTATACGATTGTGAGGCATATTCAGCATTGGAGCCCTAGAACTGAGTCATGGGTTCTTATACACCATGCATAAATCTTACACTTATTGGCTTTGTTGAAGAGACACTAAAATAGCCAGTTGAAATGTCAACTTCATCAGTCAATTTAGGGCTATGGAGCATGATAACTTTATGCGGAACTCCTATAACTACTTTTACTATCTTAAGTCAAGATACATTTGTCCTTTACATCATGAAATCTTCACTTTAATATGGTTTATTGGAAAAAACTTCATTTTCTTAAGTGTCAGAACTCAGAATTGGCTATGACTTTGACAATATGCTAAGTTACTAACATATCTTCACTTATTATTACTGGTAGTATGATGCCTCTTTGGAGCTCAGCAAACAAGGATTCGTAACACTGCCAAGTTTCTTAGTGCAGGTATTGTTCTCAATCATTGTTAATCAATTGTACTTCTGTCAAAGCTTTTCTTTGTTTGTGGATAAATATCAACCAGTACGTATCTGTTCATTTTAGAAGGTGGATAACAGCCATATAATGTATGTGCATCTAATATATGACATTTATTACTGGACAATGTTTGTTGACCTTGTTTATCTCCATATCACTTTGAATTGATTCCATTTTGATTGCTATGTGGCTTCTGCATTGTTTATGTTATTTAGAATGTAAATATAACTGGCTGGAGACTTTGTGTCAGTAGTGATCCAGACCTATCTTTGCTTCTTGAGAAGTTTTTTATACCTTCTATCAGACTTAACAATTTGAGATACGGGACAATTTGATTACCGAATCTGATAACCTTTTTTTTGTCCATTTGATTAACATATATGCTTATAAGTTTTCTGTTGACATTGGAGATGGAATTTAGGGAAGTGAACTAAACGAACTTGAATTATCAAAGTGGTTTGTGAGAAACCAGTTGGACCCTAACTCGGGGAAAGTTGTGGTAAGACATTTCCTTCCTGGTTTTTGGTTTAGTTTATCTTAACTCCCCCATAACGAGATGAATATTTAGGTTCTTAAGATCTCAAATTTTATTCTTATTTATTTTTCAGGTTAAACCAACAAGAGCAGGATCAAGCATTGGTGTTACAGTTGCATATGGTGTCATTGATTCCCTTAACAAGGCTAAAGAAATCATATTAGAGGTATTGTGGGTTTTCCCATCACCTAACCTTTAAGTGTGGTTTAGATATTCACCATTCATGTGCCTAAACTTGGGCCAACTTGACCCCAAATCAAACTAATTTAAATAAATTGTACACTATTTTTTCTTTTCCCAGAAAGGGTACATACAATAATATTAAACTGTGTGTTATGTAAATCTAAGAGAAAAATATAGAAATTTTAATTTAATTTTGTCAAAAGATGGCCACAACCTTCAAAGTCACAGACTGGACTAATGTTGAATTTGGGCTGCAGAAGATTTTGTGGAAAATTTGAGACTTGACCTTATGTTCATAATGTTGAGCTGATATTTTTGTTTTGATAGGGGATTGATGACAGGGTCTTGGTTGAAATATTTCTGGAAGGAGGGAGTGAGTTTACAGCTATTGTCCTTGATGTGGGGTGCGGTTTGGATTGCCATCCTGTGGTGTTAATGCCAACGGAGGTATATTTTACTTTCAATCCTTGTTTGCATTCAAGAATACACTCGTGGGTGGTTCAAAAAAAAAAACAATTTATTATTTAGAAATAGGAGTGATAGATTTATCAAGGTTACTTTCTGACTACCATATGTTTGTTAAGGATCAGAAACCTTTTATAACGATTTTGAGGTGTTTATCAAGTTGAAGTCATATGAGGAGCAATGATATACCGTTTTCATACTGGCATTATTTTTAAATATGTATTCCAGGCTTTTAGCTTTAGATGCATAACTAGTTATTTATGTCAGCTAAATGAATCAATGCCCAGGTGGAGCTTCAAGTTCATAGCAGTGGCGATGTGAGTGAGAAGGAGAAGGACGCAATTTTTAATTACCGGAGGAAATATCTTCCAACGCAGCAGGTACAAGCATAGCATCCAGGCATGTCCTATGAGGATCGTGGAAGTCCATATTATATTTCATATACATCACATAATATATATATATATATATGTTCATGCCTTCATTCATTTTCTGATTCTGAGAAGTTACTTATATTTCACAGGTTGTCTATCACACTCCACCACGTTTTCCTATTGATGTAATTAACAGTATTCGTGAAGGTGCATCTCTGTTATTTCAACGGCTTGG
Organism: Dipteronia dyeriana; assembly: GCA_032871835.1. Lineage (NCBI taxonomy): Eukaryota > Viridiplantae > Streptophyta > Magnoliopsida > Sapindales > Sapindaceae > Dipteronia > Dipteronia dyeriana. Next base: position 15,165,795 of record CM065299.1, on the reverse strand, counting down.
CCTACGTGATTTTGCTCGGATTGATGGATGGTTTTTACCTTCTTCCTCAAATATACTTTCATCTTCAGAAGGGAAATATGGAAGGACTGAATCGGGTACACTTTTATTTACTGACATTAACCTGGTGAGACAAATTTCTAATATATTTCCGCTCCTCTGATTGCTTGCTTTGTGCTCCTTTTATATCTTATAGTAATGTTAATTGTGCCTATCAGATTAGTGGGATGGAACAGACCAGCTTCTTATTTCAGCAAGCTTCAAAGGTAATTTTTAAGGTTTGGTATCATTATGCATTGTGGGATTGCAGTGAAAATCGTTATTTCAGCTTGTAACTGATCTGAATGAGAATATATCATATGTTCTGCCATGTGACCAGAAGATCATCCTAGATATTTGCATAGTCTCAATGAAATTCACATCTGAACCATACTAAGTGCAACTGTAAATGATTACTTTAGAAATTTCCTGGGCCAATATTGAGTTAAATGTTTCCTGAATCAACTGGCATAACTGTTGGGCCCTAAACTATGCCACAAGGATGATGTAAAGTTATTTTGCTTGACATTTCGATTTAGTATATCATGATATAAAATATATGAAGTATGGAGTTTGTAGATGTAGAAACATCATTTTTTCCATAAATCATTTGTTTGAAGGTTTTACGGATCATATTGCATAAAAAGGGTTGAGGAAGGATAATCTTTATCTTTTGTTAATAGATGTTTCATGCGATTTCCCAAGCTAATTATTGCATAAAGAATTTGTTTTCATGTTCAATATATTCCATCCTCTAAGTTTTTGTTATTATTTTGCCTTTTCTGAGCCTCCGTTTTTCTTAGAAAGACGCTTTCTCCTGTTTAGGTTGGATTTTCACATTCAAACATTCTTCGAACCATTATTCGCCGTGCTTGCTTGAGGTTTCCCTATCTTGCATCATACAACAGTGTATCAGGTCGTTTGACCGGAAGATCAAATGCCTCCCAGCTTACAGAGGCACTCAACAAAAGTGAAGGTGTTCGCAAAGTTTTTGTCATATTTGGAGGGGACACTTCGGAGCGCCAAGTTTCCCTTATGAGCGGAACGAATGTATGGCTCAATTTGCAAGCTTTTGACGATGTAAGTTAAGGAAATCTTAGGCTATATACTTTGTAACTTATGTTTTGGTTAATAGACTGAGAAACTAATGAAAATTCAGTTAATAATCTGCTGCATTAGCTGGAGATTGATCATCTTACAGTTTCTTTATTAACCTATTATTACATATTAATCTCTAATTGAGGTATGTTTTAGGCATAATCGTGTCTGAATGTTGTGGTTTTGGTGTCAACAGATTGAAGTAACTCCTTGTTTGCTTTCTCCTTCTATGGTATCTACTCCTGGAGTGAGTTCAGATAAAAAGGATTCTGATGTAAGCTCCAGAGTAGTTTGGTCACTACCGTAAGTATAGATTCTATGTTCCAGCCTTTTTCTTTTGGTTGCTGTTTTTAGCATATGTGTGAAATTATATTTCACCTTCTCGTAGCATTTTATATCATCTTGTATATGTGGAGTTTCCATTCTTCTTTGTACTGGTTCTTGAAAAACTAGTCAATTATAGAATCTTTAATGATACATCAATTATAGAATCTTTTTTGTTAATCAAATACGTTTCTCTTTTTTCTTTCTATTCTTCAAAATATATACAGATACTCTCTTGTGCTGAGACACACAACAGAGGAAGTTCTTGATGCATGCATAGAGGCAATTGAACCATCTCGGTCTGCATTCACATCTCACTTAAGGAACCAAGTGATGGATGACCTCATGGAAGGTTTGAAGGAGCATGGTTGGTTTAGAGGGTTTGATATAGGTGATGAACTACCTATGAGATTTTCCATGGAGGAGTGGGTCAAGCTTGCCAAGGAAGTTAAAGCAACAGTTTATATTGCAGGTTCTGCTTCCCATCCCCCTTTATTTATTTTTTTAGTTTCCAAAAAAAAATGTCTGATGACTGGGCTACATGATGATGCATAGCCCTCCCACTCCCTTAACCTCCCTAATCCCTGACGAAGGCTAGATTGGATCACATAGTATCTAGACTCACTGGAACCCTTAGCAACAATTTTTTATTTATTTTTTAAATACATAGCCACATATTTGTTAGTGTTGATTGCTTGCTTCTGTCATATTTTTCCCTGTCTGTCGAATCATCATGACATTCTAATCCATGTTCAGTATACTGTGAGCATAAAAAAAGTTTAGAATCATCAATTATACATGTTCTAATTTAGAATTGGATGTACACTAAATGGAAAACCTACAGCCTTTGTCATGGTATCAACCTCATTGATAAAGTGGGTTCTGGAATTTAATTTATATTATATCTTGAACAAGATTGATCTAGCAGAACTGTTTCGCCTTTCGCAACTGTTGACTAAGCAATAAAGCAATTTTGACTTTGTTAATTATAAATTTTATCTGATGTTATCCACAGTTCATGGTGGCATTGGTGAAGATGGTACACTACAATCATTGCTGGAGGCTGAAGGAGTTCCCTATACAGGTTTATTCTCATCCACACGTGGTATAACTGTATAAGAATCAGTTTTCCATGTGTAAAATTACTCATTTTCTCTTTCTATCCTACTTCTCCTTTCAAATGAAGGTCCTGGTGTGAAGGCTTCTAGAACTTGTATGGACAAAGTTGCTACGTCTCTGGCACTTAATCATGTATGGTAACAAGTAATATGTATTGAGTTCTCAAAAATAATGCTAACCTTTAATATCTCTTAATAGCTTTTCATTAATCATCGATCCCAAAAACTTGAGCTTATATAGAAAAAGACTCGGCAGTAATACGTAAACTCAAACAACTCTCTCTAGAAAATGTTATAACCTCTGAAAATTAACAGCTAGCAGATAAGGGAGTTCTTACCATACATAAAGACGTGCGGAGGAAGGAGGATTTAGTGAATTTTCCCATACCTGATACTTGGCATGAGTTGACCTCTAAGCTTCAGTGTGAAACATTATGTGTCAAACCAGCAAGGGATGGATGCTCTACAGGTGTTGCAAGATTATGGTAGGTTCATATCTTTTTTTTTTTTTTTTGCTAATCTACGTGTCATAGAATGATGGATGTTTGTGAAAACTTAACGTGCTTGAACTGATATCATATGCATCTATGGTAGTACTCATTTTTTGAATTACTTTCATTTATATTCTGCTTATGCTTTTGTCCTTGCAGCTGTGCGGAGGACCTTGCAGCATATGTAAAGGCATTGGAGGAGTGCCTTCTGCGGATTTCACCAAATAGTTTTTCAAGGGTATAGAAGCCTGGATATCTTTCTTTCATGTCATGTCATAGTAAATAGTTTGCACATTTTTCCTTATCATTATAAAAGATATGCAACATAATTGTTACCCTGAGATCTGACAAACAATGCTGTGCAACCATGGGTTGCAAATGCTAGTCGGACAAATGACAACAAAAAAAAAAAAACACAGCAGTTAAAAAGATTAAAGTGGATTCTGTCAAGCATCTGAAATCGAAGTGAACGTAATAACACAATTTTTGACCTAATTTGTTCATATATCTAATGATTATGTTATCTCATTTGGAAAGTTTTCTTAATGCATCAACACATGTATTCATTTGACTGTCAATAATCCCTCTTGACTTGTGTGTCTACAGTAACATCCTCAAGTTTTTATCTTTTGACACTCCTTTATTTATGAATGCTATCCAGGCACATGGTATGATTGAGATGCCAAACCCTTCTCCACAGCTCTTAATCTTTGAGCCTTTTATTGAGACTGATGAGGTCATTATTTCATCTAAATCCACAAACATTAGTGAGGATCGCCTCATGTGGAAAGGACGCAGTCGATGGGTAGAGGTTACAGTCGGTGTTATAGGGAAACGTGGATCAATGCATTCATTGATGCCTAGTGTTACTGTCAAAGAAACCGGTGACATCTTATCACTTGAGGAGAAATTTCAAGGTGCATCTTTGCTCACTTTCTTTTATTGTGTCGCATCACTGGACTTTCTTAGCCTTTTTTTTTTTCCTTTTTGAAGTTTTGATCTGCACCTTGCTAGTCGTTAGGACGAATCAATGGTAGCATTTAAGAAATAATTTGATGTTTAACCAAATTACTCTGTGGTTAGAAGAAATAGACAGACCATATAGTATTTGAACAATCCAATCATCGAGGATGAGAACATTGCTATCAGTTATCTTCTTTAGGACCTGTTATATAAAACCTTTGCATTACTAAGTTTGAGTAGATTTTTTTTTCTTATATCATGCAATTTTTCCTGCTTGTTTAAAAATGAAAAGTGGAGAAAAGGACTTGTATACAATGGCATTTCTGGTGTATTAATCTAGGTATTGCTTGACAGGTGGAACTGGCATCAATCTCACTCCACCACCAGCATCAATTATGAGGTTTGTTAACTATCCTCCGTTTTCAATTGAAATTAGGCATAGTTAACTGCTTCTATTAAGCAATATTTCTTACTTTTACAACATTTCTTCGAATTAATACTTTTTATTGGCTTGGGCAGTGTGAAGTCATGCATCCATAAATTATCATTTAGACTCTCAAAGGGATATGCATTATGTTGTGCTAATGTCTATATTGTTGATATTTGTGCTATAGATGGTGTAGTCTCCATGTCCCATAATCATAAAAAAGAAACTATTCTGCTTAAAAACTAGTTAACTATATTACCGATTCAAGAAAGAAAGAAAGAGTATATATCATCTATTTACTGCATTATTACTTGGACTGAAAGTTATTGTAGCTCTCTCCTTGTTCTATTCACAATCTATTCACAATTCTAATCAGAAAACAATGAGGCTCCTAATTTTTTAAAATATATATGGAAAAGGCATTGGCAATTTGTCTCCAGTTAGCGATTGTCAAGATATTATTTGTGCAAGTGATGTGATTTTTAGAATGAAATCAGATGTCCAACTTCCATTAACACCCAAGTTAAATTGGACTTGAACTGTGAAGATATATGTTCAAAATTATATATTGTTCCATTTTTTTTATTTGTTTCTTTTAAATTTATTTTCAACTTGGGTTTTAAATTTTGTTGAATGATTTTGTTTCTTCTTTTTGAATCAGTAACGAGGCTTTGGAAATATGTAAACAGCGCATTGAACTTATTGCAAACACTCTGCAACTTGAAGGATTTTCACGAATTGATGCATTTGTTAACGTTGATAGCGGAGAGGTATGTTGATTTTGCCATTCATGCTACATTTTCATGTTCCATCAGCCTTATTCTGAATTATAAAGAGCAAGATTTAAGTTTAGGTTTCGTTTTCTAAGTGATGTATCATGATGAGAGATTTAGATGACTAGAAGCAGACATTTCTTCACTTACATTTTACAAAAAATAGATTATCTTCTTACTCAATTTTATTATTTTCAGGTGCTGATTATAGAGGTTAATACTGTGCCTGGAATGACTCCTTCCACTGTCCTGATACATCAGGTAACGATACAATTCCAAACCTTGTTTTCATCATGGAAATTGGATTGACTTGGCTCAGAGCTGATAATTGGTTATGTAAACACAAGTTTGAATCGCTATACCGGAAAAATAACAAATTCAATAATCACAGATAGAGAAATATATCATATATTGGAAAACATGGAATTTGTCTTACGAACGGATATATAACCTACAAAGCAACCACTTACATTCCAATCCCGACAAATTTCACTAATCTTGTATGAATTTCAGGCACTAGTGGAGCAACCGCCTATGTATCCCCATCAATTCTTCCGTACACTACTTGATCTAGGATCACAGCGGTTCACCTAAACTTGTTTATTGAGTGTTGCTTACTTTATTAAACTGCTGGGCGGGTGCAATGCTTTTGAAATTGCTAAATGAAGCTATATCAAGTGCTCCAAGTTGGGTTTTTGTACGTCTGTTTTTTACAATAAATTCGAGATTTGGGGAAGTGAAACAAGAATCGAACCTATAACTTTATGACGTAGGTGTATGGTTAGGCCAACAACCTTATGTCCTTAAGGTATGTGTTTTTATATCGTAATAAGTTGATAACATGTAATATATAAATCTATGCATTTTTCTTTTTGTAAATTGTATTTCCTGGAAATTTCGTATAATCAATGATGTATTTATAGTTTCTATAGTCCTGGTGGAATAGAAACTGTTCTGGGAAAATCTGAAAAAGTTTTATTATAGAACAAACAAGTTGTCCATCCATTCATCAGAATTTTTACCAAATATGTATTAACTTTAATTGCTAATTAATAAAAAATAATTATTACGAGATCCTTTCAAGTCGAGCTTATAATTGCTAGTTTAGGCTTCAAATTTCTTGGGCAAGCAACTTGCTATGACTTTGCGCCACTAATCAACATTCAACAAAATAACACGATTCGCTGACTTTGTGATGTCCGAGCCGAGTCTACCACATACATGGGAAAAGACAACAAACAAATTTTCTAGATAACATGAAAAAAAAAAAAAAACCTTTATTCTATTTCTTTTTACAAAATTTATGATCTACAAAAGATTTTTTATTATTAGAAGTTAATACATAATTCTTAAAATTAATTCCAATACCTAAAATCTACAATTCAAAAACCATATCGTTTAGATATGAAATAAAACATTTGAATACTCCAGCAATATCATTACTCTTATACTAAACATAATTACCGAAATATATGCCGGTACAAATTTACCCCGCTAAATTCTAGAGGTCAAATCCCGTTCGAATCGAATTATGAATGATATTAAGAAAATAAATATCCGTATTTGATTGAAATATCTTCGTATTTAAGATGATAGATATAAAAAATATTCTTAAATATATTGATAGTTTGAGAATATTAAAGTTATTTCCCCTGAAATATTTAAAAATTTAGACAACTAATAGTCCAATATTTTCACAAAAAAATAAACAAATATTTAATTTCCTTGTACAGACGCGAAATAACCGGGAAATGCTCCATGAGAAGAATTGAATTGAAAAATTGAAAATGTGAAATAGGGAAAATAAAAGCATCACGTAAAAAGGCCGGTCTGTCCCACTACGCTACCTTTTGTTTGTTTTGAACGTGATTTTTTCCTTTCTTTTTTGGATCGTGTGTTCACGACACCAATGACCAAACCGAACACAAGTGGAAACCGAGTAAAAAAAGAAAAAAGAGAAAAAGACAGAACAGGACAAAAAGCTAAAAAGTGACGCTAAAATTAAAAAGGGTAGTTTTCAAAAATTTGAATCATTAAATTTCAAAAACAACGAGGAAGAAAAAAAAGAGTTGGCCTCTTTTTAACTTTAATAATAATCACTGCTTTAATACTCAGCATTTTGTAACTTTGATTTATTTTTATTTTTTTGTAGTACAGGAAGAATTGGAACTTGCTTCATGAAAAAAAAACTATAAACAGAGGAACACAACACAAGCGTCTTTGATGATAAAATCTTTGGTCAGATTTCTTGCTTTAAATTTCGTTTATAATTTTTTTTTTTAATGTTTTTATATTGCATTTTCTCGTTTTTCTCTCAAAACAATCTTTGAAGTCAAGTTTTTAATTTAAATTTCCTGCCTTTTTTGAATTTCGCCTTCTGGGTTCGTGAGTTCTTATGTATGTACTATAATTTATGGTGCGATTTCGATGCTTATCTTTGTTTTTAATGATGCAACTGATTTTATGATCTATAGTTAGTTTTTTTTTTGTTGGTGTTGTTGTTTTGTGGTGGGTTTGGTTGGAACTTGGAAATTTGAATAAAACAAGTTTTAAATTGTGTTCTGATGTCCAAATTTTCTTGGATTTATAACCAGAACTGGGACTTGTAAACTATAAATCAAGTAGATCCTTTTCTCTGTCTCTGGAAATTTTGATCTCCACAGCACCATTTGTTGCTTTGATTTGAAGTAAAAGGACCATATTACTTGCATGTGATTTGCTTTTTGTTGAGCTTTGATATGAAGTTGACACTTGAAAATAATGTTCTGGTGAGTCTGTTGATATCAAAGATCACTATCTGATTTGTTCAGCATGTTGTTTGTTTGTGTTTTTGTAAGGGTTTTCAGTGATGCTTGCGATGATCAGTTTCGTAGAATATGACTTTCTCTTTCACAAACGCGTAGAAGATTGTAGTGTACAGTATCTTTGGCAATTTGGAATTTTGATTCGTGTTGGTGGTGGCATCACAGCGTAGACAGTAGTAGCATTGATTTTTGTCTTTGAAGTTGAGATATTTGAAACCCGAGAAGCTCAAGATTACTGAAACATTGAGGCAGAATGGCTTCAAATAGCAATGGAGGAGGCTTAATAGAAGCTCAGGTACAAATACCATCAAATGAAACTCCAGATGGTTATAAGGCTAATGATGATCTTCGAATTTCATTGTCTCCAAAGGCTTTGCTGAGTGATGAAAGCCCCGTAGTAGGATTTCGAGAACGTTTCAGTGGAATTCTTGTTCAGAAAGTTAATTGGGCAACTCTACGTAAAATCTGCAAAGAATGGATCAAGTGTCCTTTGAACATGGTCCTCCTTCTATGGATAATATGTGTTGCTATCTCAGGCGCGATTCTTTTTCTTGTCATGACAGGAATGCTCAATCGTGCCCTACCGAAGAAATCGCAGAGAAACAGCTGGTTTGAGATCAATAATCAAATCCTTAATGCACTCTTTACTCTTATGTGTCTATACCAACATCCAAAGCGGTTTCACCACCTTATACTTCTGTGTAGGTGGAAGCCAAAAGATGTCACAACACTTAGAAAAGTATATTGCAAGAACGGAACTTATAAGCCCCGTGAATGGTTCCATATGATGGTGGTAGTTGTGTTACTCCATGTGAATTGCTTTGCTCAGTATGCGTTGTGTGGCCTTAATTTAGGATACAAAAGATCAGAGCGACCTGCTATAGGTGTAGGTATGTGCCTTAGTATAGCGATTGCTGCTCCTGCTATAGCAGGCGTGTACTCCATTGTTAGCCCACTTGGGAAAGATTATGATTCTGAAGTCGACCCTGAAGCTCCAGATCAAATTCTCATAAATGGCAACAACCGGAGGTTGTCATCGGAGAAGAGATTTTCGTTTGCATCAAGAAATCCGAACACTTCTATCGAGTATCCACCTTTATGGAAAGGGGGTTTATTCGACTTGTGGGACAATATCGTTGTAGCATATCTTTCGCTTTTCTTTACCTTTTGTGTTTTCGGTTGGAACATGGAAAGGCTTGGTTTTGGAAATATGTATGTTCATATAGCCACTTTTCTCCTTATCTGCTCTGCTCCGTTTTGGATTTTCAACTTAGCTGCTGTCAATATTGATAACGAGACTGTCAGGGAGGTTCTGGTATCAACTGGTGTTATACTTTGTGTCTTTGGATTGCTCTATGGTGGGTACTGGAGGATACAAATGAGAAAGCGATTCAATTTGCCGCCAAATAACTCATGTTGTGGATCACCAGCCATTGCAGATTGTGCTCAATGGCTCTTCTGTTGTTGGTGCTCTCTCGCACAGGAAGTTCGAACAGCTGACTATTATGATATGGTGGAAGATAAGTTTTGTAAGAAAAAAACCGATGGGAATAGCCAGCCTACGCTAACTCCGTTACCCCGTGAAGAGGGATCAGTTCCGTTCAGATCCAGGCCGACTTCTCTACTCTGGAACAACTCTGGCTTGTCCACACTTGAGACTGAAAAGTCTCCGAGTTCAAGCACAAAAGATCAATTTAATCCAGATAAATGGCTTCCAGAAGCAAAGGAAGAGTATTCTTCAAGAGATGCTGATGATTATATGAAGCCACCAGTTTGGCCATCAATACAGAGAGAATAGGATTTTTATCAATCATAGGCAACGAAGAGAAGATCACTATATAGAGTTTTGGTATGGTATCCAACTGTCTATATAAATTCCTTCTTTGTGCATTTGTAGTACCATTTAGCTTATAGTTGAGTATAACTTGATGTGTATTCATTACTTTCAATTGCAATCTCAAACAATTGAAATTTTGTTTTGAGTATGCATTTCTAGTGATCCCTTTAATATATATATATATATATATATATATATATATATATATATATATAGTGATATTGATTCAAGGTGGACTACTGATCAAAAGTCAAAATTCACTGAACAGCAAATCTGAAACAGTGGCGTGAGTGCTTGAAAATGTGTTCATAGGATTTCTCTATTTTCCACGAATAATTCCTCAGGGTTCTATCGTTTACAGGCGTTTTTACTTCTCTGCTTTCTTGAAGCTTTGTGTTGAGTGCTTTCAGGCCTTGCCCTGATAATACAAAGTGATTTTGTGTTTTGTTTCTTTGAATTGGAAAGATATATTACATCAAATTTCCCAAATCATTTGAGCTAATTTCCAGATTTTCCAGAAGATCAAATTGTTTTCATCTTCAAGCTCTAATCAATCTATATATGTTTGATATATCATAGGTACAATATTATAAATGCGGAGCACGATTCTTCATCTATCTGACACTATGAGGAACTAAGGCATAAGTAGATGAATCTACCGGCAGATAAAAAATGTTTGTTCCTTCGAAAAAGAAAAGATCACTAAGGCCATTTATACATAAAAAGAAAAACATAATTAATTTACAATTACCCCGATATATAATATAATCACCATTCAAAATATTTAATTAGTTCAATGGTTGCAGACATAATTTAATGGTAATTACAATAAAAGCAGATGGATTCGGTAGCAGAGAGAGGGGGCCTCAAAAAATTTTAAATTATGATATTATATTTATATTTCAAGAATTTTTCATTTTAGCCCTCCGAAATATTTTGTTTTTTGTTTTTTTGTTTTTAATTTCTTGCTCCTCCACTGGAATTACGGATACTAAATAGCAAGCAACAGGCTAGGCAAGGAACGGCGAGCGAGGTCTCTGGGCTGGCTCTGCCACACAGTCTGAATCTGCTGCCGTATCTCCCACTCCTCCGGTGGCTTCAAGTCCCTCACCGTCAGCCAAGTGTTGAAGTACTCTCTCAACTGAGTTATGAGGCCGTCTCTCAACGTCCAGACATGAACCCAGTATGCTTTCGCTCCCTCCCACCCTTCGGCGATAACGTAGCCGCCGGCCACCGTGTCCACGCTTCTCGGCTCGAACCTGAACGTGGCTTGGCCCGACTCCCCTGTCAGCAGCCTCATCATGTGCTGGCATTGTGGGGGTCCGTGGAACCACCACTCGAGATCACTTGCTAGGAACCTCTCCACCGTTGACATGTCGCCGTCTGATAAGGCCTTGTAAAAGAACCTTATCACCATCTCCGATGACGACGACGATTTCGTGTCGAAATCCGCCATTTTTTTTTGCAAGTCAAGTGAATCTGTGGAAGTTTGGAGTTGGGTTGTGTTTTATGATTGTGCATGGCTCGCTTTTTTATAGCAGAATAGCAGATGAAGAGGGGGAGATGGTGGGTCCCAATATCGAATGGTGAGTGTTGTGAGATGAGATATCGATTATGACATGGCAGATCGAACGGCCCAGATTTACGCCCAATGTAAATGAATTTAAATTTTTAAATAAATGTTCAAGTAACCTTTTATAATTTATATTCTAAGAATGTGATGCAAATTACAATAAACCCTTAAATAATTGATTTAATTATAATTGTTTTTTTTTTTAAATGATTCAAGCATAAGTATAACTCTTAATTGAATAGGCCAAGTGGCTTAGCTCAACCGATAGATTGACAAGTTTGATGTTTGGATAAATGACTCTTAAATCAATGATATGAATCATACCAATAACGAAAACTAAAAAAAAAAAAAAAAAAAACTGATCTAGATAGGTTGATAAACAGATTAATGGTGTCCACGGTTCGGTTTCGGTTCCGTGGAAAGGCCGAACCGTAACCGTAACCGGAATGGGGCGTTTTGAGACGGTTTTGGTGCTGACGGTTTTTTGGTTTCGGTTCGGTTTCGGTTTGTGAAACCGAACGGTTCGGTTCGGTCTCGGTTTGGTCCGGGTTTTTTTTTCATATACATTGTCACGTGTCAGCAATTGATTAGTTGTTGCATATTTTTTTTATCGAAACCGGCGGTTTAACCAGCGGTTTTTTGACGGTTTTTCAGAAATCCTAACCGTAACCGAACCGTCGGGAACCGGTTTTGTAACCGACGGTTTCGGTTACGGTTTTGAGAGGGCGGTTTCGGTTCGGTTTCGAACGGTTTAACCGAACCGTGGACACCTCTAAAACAGATACAGTAAAAAAAAACAGTGTATTGGTGAGTATTGGGAGATATTTTTTAGACTGGGTTGATGGTGTTTGATCTCGATTAGTCTAAATATATACCACCTGAACTGATCTATTAATCTAGATTAATATCTAGATAAGTAATGGTAACGAAATAGGGATAGGGTTTGATCTTGATCGTACCAATAGTGTTTATCTTGATTAGTATAAATAGATACCTAAACCGGTGTTTGTGTCCGTTTCGAAACAGAAATATTAATAATTTTTCAAGGGGTTGTAATTTCCTGGGGAGAAACGATATGATGTATTGTAGTTAGCACCGGTGCCACCAGATAGATACAAATCAACAAATGTCGTTTCCACAACTGTCTAATATACCCTTCCGAAGATTCTTCATGTCGTTTCATTTTAAAATGTCATTTCTTATTGTGGAATATTTTTTTATTCTTTAGTTCTTTGAACTTTATTTTATATATATATATGAACAAATTGACAGCTTCGGATGTGTTTTTTGGGTGTGTTTTTTGTTTCTAATTTTGTCAGCAACAACTTGAAGTCTTGAACTATAAATGCTGCAGAGGAAACAAAGTGATTCTAAGGAAAAAAAAACACCGGTTGCTAACTTGCAGTTGATTAAAAGTGACTGGTTTGTTCAATCCTTTTGACATGTATTCAAGTATGAGATCGATAAAACGGATCATAAAAGAATAAAATATGAACAAATTACAATAAACTCTTCTGAGGTTTGCTCTTTTATACACGAAAACAACTTTATCGTTAATTAACACACATCTCTCCTACCGTTAGGGTTTGACAGTTAAGTACGAGTGTTGACCGTTACAAAATCATAAAAGACATAAATACCCCTGGTTCACTAAAATCTAAAATAACTAATTACACAAAACTCCCTGAAGTTTGCTCTTTTACATACAGAAACAACTTTAATGATAATTGACACTTACCTCCCCTACCGTTAGTCAAAGTTTGTCAAATTAAACCGTTGACCAATTTTGACTATAAGAACTAAAGATAGTTTAGTCATTTGAAGAATTTTAAATATATATATATATATACATAACACAAATCGGTCCGCTTTGTTGATACCAATTAGCAAATGCGAAAAATGCAATCGATCGAGACTTCTATTTGAAGAAGCAATCCCTGTTTTATACGAGTTAGTACAAAAACGAAAACAAAACAATAGTGTTTTTAACTTTTCCTGTGTGCATATTGAAAGTGAATTTGACGGATTTCGACACCATTAATTAAACGGCAAAATAAACACCGACGATGTTAGTTTATAATTCGGTACTAGGTTTTCTTTTACCAAAAATATCTAATGCATAAGTTATAAAATGATGAACCAGTAAGGTAAAAGATTAAATGAATTAACTATAAATAGAGGATCTGTATAAATCAATTAACTCATACAAGAAATTCTTCAGTGTGTCAGGTGCATACACCTTACCTAATGATATCATATGATATCGTACGGGGTCGGTATATATGGTAGCGGGTCTGACAGTGTTTGTGCGGTTAGCAGTGAGTCGTCTGATCATCTTATCATTCAGTGCCCCCTAACAACTGCTCTTTGGGAGGCGGTTTTCTCAGCTTTTCAGCGGTGTATTTCTGTTGATAAGTGGAGTTCGTTCTTCTCTCAGGCCATGTCAGTTTCATTTAGCAATCAGTTGTGTGTTTTATGGAAGACAACTATTCATGTTGTGGTTTGGAGTGTGTGGCTTACCCGTAACCAGTGGATTTTTAAGAGTAAGGTTATGGATTTCAGATCTTTTTTGTCTTTGGTTTGACGTGCGGTGTCTGATGCTAATCGGTTAGAGATTAGGTGTATGCGTAATTGTGTAGATGATCTTTTGATTATTCGTCGGTTTGATATTTGTGGCCGTCCGTCTAGGGCCCCTGTTATCAGGAGTGTGATTTGGTCGCCTCCGGCTCTTGGTTGAACCAAAGTTAATACGGATGGTACCGCCTTGAGTTTGGGGGTTGTGGGGGTGTCTTTCATAATTGTAGAGCTTTTGTAAATGGTTTTTTTGTTGTTCCTCTTGATCATGTGTTTGCATTTGAGGCAGAACTTCTTGCAGCTTCGATGACCATTATTTTTGCTTGGCAGAAAGAGTGCTATCGAATATGGCTTGAGAGTGATTCTTCTTATATGGTTCAGCTGCTCTCTTCTCGCTCCGAGCAGGTTCCTTGTCGGATTTGGAAGGCTTGGCAGCGTTGTATCAATCAGATATCTAAAATGGAGTTTCACGTTCTCATATCTTTTGGGAGGGAAATCAGGTTACGAACGCTCTTTCAAAGCATGTTTTAGGGTTAGAGGTCGATTCGTGGTGGACAAACAACCCGTCTTTCTACTCTTTATTGGTTGACAATGATTGCATGAGTTGGGAGTCTTTTTGTTTTTCTTGATGTTTTCTGTTTTTATGGTCTGCGTGCCAATATTTTTTGTTGGGATTGTTTCCCTTAGTTTTTGTGTTTTTCTGGTTTTTGTTACTTTTCATTCTATTCTTTTTATATTATGGATGGATATTGTCTAGGGGTTTTTCAGTATATGATCGCTTGTGATACTTTTTTCCTATAGGTCAGTCCAATTTTATATATAAAAAAATCATATAAGAAATTCTTCTATATATCAGATGTAGGGGTGGGCATAAAAACCGAAACCGAAACCGAATTGAACCGAACCGAACCGAATCAAAAAAGGGTGTTTGGTTCGGTTCGGTTCGGTTCATAGTTTCTATTCTGTTCAAATCGATTTGAAATTTAAAAACCGAATTGAATTCGGTTCGGTTTCGGTTTTGGACATACAAAACCGAACCGAACCGAATAAACCGAATTGTCTTAATTAATTATGTTGTAAGGTTCAGTTTTATTTTGGATTGTTTGTTGATGATGTTTTATTTTTGGACTACATATATATATACTAATTTTTTTTTACTTCTATTTATAGAAGTTATGATGATTTTATATTTTGATTGAGTATGTAGACCGAATATGATTGAAATATTAGATTCGGATTCAAAATTGGATTGTATTTTGTTTAAATTAACTTTTAAATATTATGCTTTCTTATAGAGTTTAAGGCTAAATGCCAAAAATGCAACTTAAAAACCTAAAAAATTAAAAAGCATATTAAAAAACTTTTAAAGCCCATTAGACCTAAAATCGAATTGAACCGAACCGAACCGAAATAAAAGTGTTCGATTCAATTCGGTTTTCAAATTCAAACGGTTCAAATTGATTCACATTTTAAAAAACCGAATATATATCAGTTCAATATGGTTTTGATCAAAACCGAACCGCACATAACCATGACCACCCCTAAATTAGGATGTATATGCCTTATCTAATGATATCGTATGATTTGATACTATGATTTGATACGGGTTGTCGAGTTTGGTATATATATCAACTCAGAAGAAATTCTTCCGTGTATTAGTTGTATACCAACTTATGTGATCCTCTATTGGGGTCTAGGGTGGGCTCCTTGAGCCCATTAAAAAAATTAAATAATTTATTTTATTTTGTATTAAAAGTGGAAATTTTTTTTCCTTTTTATAATAATAATTATATTTCGAGGATCTTTAAATCTGGCTCGATCTTTTTATCGACCATCAACAATTAGTCTTCAAATTATATATGTTTTGGTGAATATTTATTATGGTTTTAAATATTTTATTTTGTTTTGAAATTTTCAGAATTATTATTAAATACAATTAATGAGATTTAAGGGATAATCTAATTTTAAATTTACAAACTAAAGATATTGGTAAACAAATTTTCCGATATCAGTTTATTTCTTATTAATCAAACTAATATAATAATTTAATTAGTGTTTGTATTTACATTTTATATTTCTCTTATAATATAATTTCATTGATCGGGTTGATGCATGCTAAAGCAGTGAAGATTTTCTATTTGAACTCAGAATCAATGACACTATGACAGTTGTAGTTGGAATTAAGATGCCAGGCTGGATAGGTAGGTTGACTGAACGTTTGACTCCTCTAATAGTTGTTGATTGCGATCACCAACCAAGGAAGTGGTAGCCGCTCAATCACTTTCAACGTGGATGCAGTACTCATCATAAGAGCCTAGAATAGTAATGATATTTACATCACTTTCAACGTGTGTGTGCAGTACTCCTTATAAGAGCCTAGAATTTCCTCAATAATAGTAATGATATTTGTATAAAGTCGGTATGCACGATCCATTTATTAAATATTCATTTTATTTATATACTTTAACTCTAAATATATATATTTATCAAAATAATTCAATAATTAATAGTACACATACAACACACTGATATAAGTTATATCAATACGTATTTATAAATAAATCCACTATATATATATATATATATATATATATATATTAAAAATCGTAAGATATATCACCCATTTTTAATATATATTACAATGATGTTATCGTTTTAATAACTTAAATTTAAAAGACATCTATTACATTGAACAACCCAAATTGTCCTTAAATAATCTATTTTTAATTCTCATTAAACTTCCATCTACATTTTGAAAACGAAAACTTCTCTCTCCAAAAAAACTTATCTCTCTCCAGATTCTGTATAAGAATACATATATTTGTGATCTTCGTTTATATATTTTCATATATTTCTGTGTGGTTTAACAATGTATTCATTCGTTATGATTTGTTGTTCAGTCTTTATATAAATATGAATGAACATGAATGAACATTTTATTTTTCAAAGGATCAAGCATTTTATTTTTGAAAATAGAGTTTAGTTAAATCGAGTCTTTTTTTAATATGATTGAACATTTTTTTAATATGATCGAGTTTATTTTTAAAAGAATCGAGCATTTGTCAAAGAATCGATAATTTTTCAAATGATCGAGATTTTTTTTTCAAATGATCGAGATATTTTTTTTCAAAGGATCGAGATATTTTTTTTAGAAAATTTGTTTTAATTAAATCGAATATATTTATAGCGAAATCGAGAATTTTTTTGAAAGAATCGAACATGTTTTTCAAAGGATTGAGAATATATTTTTTTAAAAATTGGTTTAGTTAAATCAAGAATATTTGTAGCGAAATCGAGCAAATATTAGAAAGAATCGAGCATATTTTTCAAAGGATCAATAATATTTTTTTGAAAAATTGATTTAGTTAAATCGAGTGAGTTTTTTAGTGAAGATTCTGAGATTTTTACTAAAGGTTCCGATTTTTTTGTAATTACATTTTGAGTCTTTTAAGTACTGACCAGAAAAAAAAACTCTAAGGGCGCTGCCCCCCCCCCCCCCGGGAGCTGACCGGACAGCTCGACCACCTCGAGTTCGGCTGCTCGACCCCCAAATACGTCTGCGTAGCGCCACTCCATCATCGTTCGAGTGATTGTTTAGGTTTCAACGAAACTTTCTCTCTCTACTTCACAACTGTCGCTATAGAAAAGAAATATGATATGGAACAACTATTTGGGGTATTTTTATCCGTTCACCATAATATGTACATTTAAATATATGTTATTAAAGCAGTGACAGTGTTGAAATGACACCTCCAAAAAGTGTCATTTATTTTTTGAACCCTATATATATATATACACCAATCGATCCTTTTCTCCTAAGTGGATAATGATATAACTCATTTTGTATTAAAGTATGTAAATCTAATGGTCCACATCCAACGATAAATTTATATTAGTGTGTATTGATTTAAAATTTTATGATATATATATATATATATATATATATATATATATTAGTGGAGCATAGCTTCATATATTAAAACACAATTAATTCTTGTTTAATTATGATCTTGAAACGAAGATTAATAGTATTTAAATCAGAGAATTCGTATATGAAGGTGATAAGATCACGTTTTCTGGAAATATAGATTTTATGAAATATAGATTTTATGAGAATGTTGGAAATTTAGGATAATTTTGGAATGTTGGAATTGGTTGATTCAAGAGAACCACTCTCCAATTGACTGTTTCGAGAAAACCACTCTCCAATTGACGTTTTCTGGAAATATAGATTTTATGAGAATGTTGGAAATTTAGGATAATTTTGGAATGTTGGAATTGGTTGATTCGAGAGAACCACTCTCCAATTGACTGTTTTGAGAAAACCACTCTCCAAATAGAATTATTTAAATTATTAAAAACTTAAATAACAATAATCTTCTCATTTGTCTTCCGGAACCGATACAATTTATACAAACACTACCAACTAAAACTAAATAAAATGTCTACAGTTGAGGACTTACAACTGCTTCTACTTCTGACCACTGCTTTTAATCTAAAAGTATAGGGTAATAAAATTATAGAAAGTATAAGAAACATATTTGGAATCCAATAATTTACTTAATCTATAATTTCATATAAAATGGGTACGTAACATAAGGTCATGAAGTATATATATATATATATTCTTAATAACCAATCATATAAGAAGAATATAATAAATCAAAGTGACATATGATTCATTGAATTAAGTATTTAATTATTGTTGGTTTTAAGATGATGTAAATTTAACATGTACCATTTGAATTTTCTTCTGTATTAATGTTTCATTTGTACAAAAAGAATATTATATATGTTATTAGCTGGTCATGCAATTCACAATAATAGAAAATTAAAAATTTGGTAAACAAATTATCTCTACAGATTGATCAATGAAAGATAACGATCGACATATATGAAAGTTGTGAAACATGGCCCCAGTTTATTAATTACTTCGAATTGCCCATGATCAAAGTGGAGCCCTTCTCGATCTCATAATGCAAAATATTTAGTTCCAACCTAACCACAAACTATGATACCCAAAAATAATAATAATAAAGAATACAATATATATAGATATAGATATAGATATAGTCACTTTCTTATACAGGATTCTTCACAAATTTTTCGTACGGATCAAGACATAACATAGGTTTATCATATATGTTAAACCCGTATAAAAATATCGTGTACGATCCCACATGTAACAATAATTTTAATCACACTTAATAATAATTATATATATCCTTCTTAGATCAGAATATATGGTCCTGAAAATAGAAAATTCAGGAACTTTATTTTATAACAAAGAGCTCTCGATCTGATTACAAAACTAAACATTTATTTGTTTAGTTTTATAGCATTACAAAACGTTACAAAACACAAAACAGATATCCTGAAATAATTGAGAATTGAGATCTAAATAAAATTAAAATTATAGTGTCCTACTGTAGTACTGATTAGATATATATTAAGAATAATGTTAAACATCCCACCATTTTCATTTCAACACATATGACAGCTAAGGTATCACTCAGTGAGTGGATACACATTAATTGAAACTTGTCTTTCTTATCCATGTCTTCATTCACCAATTAATATTTGTTCACTCACAGAGTGACATCTCAGCTGCCACGTGTGTTGGGATGAAAATGGTGGGATTGTAGGTGGGAATTGTAACATTATTGATATATTAATATGTATATATACATACGCTCATGAAGAGGAAGAAAATATCAACCGGAGCGTAGCTCAGCTGGTAGATGGACGAGCTTGAAGTTTGAGCAAATGACTTCCGGATTGGTAACTCGAATTCTATCAATGGTGAAAGCTTTTAAAAAATATATGGTCCTGGATTAATAAATATTGTAAAAAAAATGATATATTCTTTAAATTATAACCATGCATGCATATGCAAGCATTTAAATGATCGATCCAGTTCGATCCAACCAAGAACTCCTCGTGCACAAGAGTTAATTAAATTTGGACATTCTCGTAACCAATCAAATCTCACAATAATGAACGTACTGGTCCGAAAAAAAATTCCCATATGGATTTGGAACTGATCAGTCACCGCACCATTAATTATTATATGATGCCCTCCTCACACCTATGTATGATCATTTCTTGGTTTCTTGCATTGCATGATTCTCCTTGTCTGAAAATCATATGCCTTAAATGAGAGATCTCTGCCACATTAATGGTGTCCCAATTATGAGCTTTTGATTGATATCCTCCCATGTTCGTCGTTTCTCATTTCTCATCCACTCAATACATGTTATTATCTCATTGATAGGTCTTCTCTCAGTAGGAGGAAGATCCTTTTCAACCTTCATGAATAGCCTTGTTATGTACAGTTGTTTACTTGTTTTCTACTAAGCAATCAGTTTTAGGTTTCAAGTAGTTTGAACAACACATTTATAAAATATATATATGAATGACATGATTTTATTGGATGGATGTACTAGTCGACAGGACTGAAGAAATAATTTCGTAAAAATTTGGACCTACTTCTGATAAATCTTGTGGTTATAGTTCAGTGGGGTGCAAAATATATACGTTAGGCTCGATAGGACTGAAGAATTGATGAAGAGTGTGGGCTCTCTCTTTTGATAAAATACAACACGACTTGGTGATGATGATGAGTTTATAGTTCAGTCTTTTTCCATACCTAGGGCAATGGGACCGGGCTGATCAAAGCAAATTAATGTTAGGTAATCGGTGTTAATTAGGGGTGGACGTTTTCGGATTGAGTTGGGTTGGGTTGAAATTTTTTCAACCCAATCCAATCCAATGTAAAATTTAACCCAACCCAATCCAACCTAATATTTATCGGGTTGGGTTGGGTTGGGTTGATCGGGTTGGGCTTTTTAAACCCAATAGTTGGGTTGGGTTGATCGGGTTGAACTTTTTAAACCCAATAGAAAAAATATATTTAAATTCAAATTTTGTTATATCAAAATTCAAATTTAAAATAATTTTTCACCATAATATCATATCACATTGAGTTTAGATTACTTAAAAACATCAAAATCAAATCATAACATATAATACAAATTGTTTTAATATCTCTTACATGATTAAAAAAATTAAAATATAGCAATTTATCCAACTTGGAAAGTCTCCGTCTAAGTCTCACATCCATTTTACAATTATAATCACTTCGTTAAATATTCCGTAGTTGGATAGTCTATTATTTATTTCAACCAACATAATAGTTTGAGTTTATATACAATTATTAGATTTTTTCTACTAAATTATTAATCAAATCCTAAGGAAAAAATAGCATTTTAAAGTATAATTAAGGATGTGTCATTTAATACAAAAGATGAAGATAATATATTAATATAATCACATATTTTTTAATAAATGTATTATATATTACGGTATAAAATATTTAAAATTATGTATTTCTATTTATTTATTTAAAATATTATAAATGGTGCATAAGTAAACTTTTTAATTATTTTTAAAAATTGAAATTTCATAATATATCTAATAATAAATAAAATTATTTAATTTTATTATTATTATTTATGTCGGGTTGTCGGATTGTGTTGTGTTATATTTTATTAACCTAACTCAACTCAATCTTAAAAGCAACCCAACCCAATCTAATCGGATTGGGTCGGGTCGGGTCGGTGCCCATCCCTAGTGTTAATTGATTAAATTGTGCGAATTCAGATTCTCAATCATCCAAATTTCTTAACGGAACATATTTAAAATTAACTTTTGATCTATTGATAACAATAAAAATGATTGATATGGAAGATAATAAATATATCTTAATCGGCCCATTAATCATAAGGTATAAGTGTTAAGAGATTTTGATTTAAATGTTTAACATATATAATTGAGACTTGAGATTAGCAAAGGATCCAATCCAAAGATTAGCCGTCTTTGTCGTTCTGATTGTCCAATTCAATGACTGTTGAATGGTCAAAAGGTCGTCTCACTTGTCACGTGCACATCAGCACATCCACGTGGATATGCATGTTCATTGCTGTTCTTAGCAAGCTTTTATGATGGAGTTGAATGGTGATTGATGAACAGAACACACCAACACTTTGAGTGAGAAATTAATTATAAGAATTAGGTATAAATTTGGTTTGGTTTCTTTTTTGAAAATATATATTACATATTATCTTATGTGGTCTCATCTAACGATCAACTTTGTAAAGTTACAAAATTGATGGTTAGATGTGATGATTTAAGATTATTTATAAATAATCGATATATGAAATTCTGTACTTGAAATATTAAAAATACTACCTATATAATAAGGGTTAGATTAAACCAATTTAGATTTATGATTTATAAATTTAACTTTAACATCTCAACCATCCATATGAGATGATCATTTTAAAAATAATTAATTAAAATATTCTAAATAGATTTTTCATTCAAATTTTATTTAGAAATATAATAATAGATTTTCCGAAGGTACCGAGTGATATGATCACTCTTAACTCTCAAGTTTTATTTGGAAAAAAAAAACTTTTATAGAAATTGATTTACGGCAAGAGATTTCGACTGTCAACGATCACAAAATTTTTATGTCTCTCTTTCTTCATTTCTTTTTTAAAAAAAAATCAATAAAAAATGAATTAATTACCAAAACTAGAGGAACCAATATAGAATTTGATTTTGCAAAAAAAAAATTAAAAAATCAAGCATCGTTAATTAAAAATCAAATGAAAATAAATAAATAAACAAAAATTAATGGAGATCTGTACATTTTAATTGACTTTTAACACATTAAAAAAACTCGATTTTGGAAAAAAATTATACTAAAATGAAAATGTTTCTATTTTGATGAGATAGGACATTAGGTCAGGTCTTCAATTTTGAACCTGAAGTTGGAACATTGAATGAACTTGGTACACTATATATGTGCATTTGCCAGAAGCTTCGAAGTTAGTTGGTTGCATTTGCATATATTTTCCATATCTATTGCATTAGGAAAAAATTGAAATACAGGGATAAATAAAAAGCAACAAAATTTAGGTTTGATCTTTTTTTTCTTTTTTTCAAACATGATAGCTATTCGTGATAAATACAGTTAATTATGTTACAATATAAACTCACTTAAAAGACAAAACTTCGTAAAATAGAATCAAGTATAAACGTAGTTTAAAAAAAAAAAAAAAGAGAATCAAGTATATATGCCGGATAATCACGGGATGCTTGATTCCTACTTTCTTTTTGGGCTTAACGTTAATAATTTTATGAGCGATAATTGACTGATATATACAAGATGCAGATGGGCCTGGTCCTGGGCCTAAGCCTGGGCTGAGATTGTTTTGGCCCAAAAAAAATGCACTCAAATATAATCTTATACACGGCAATATTAGATCTAATATGTAGAGTGATTAATCTTCAATATTCCGAATAGACGTTTAGAGTAGTCCAATTGAAGTGGTCCAATAATCTGAATCTGATATTATTGTATGTTAGAATTGAAAAATTACAACAACCGTGGATTGGATAGGTTTTTTTTTTTTAAAGGTTATTATAAATTTATAATAATAATAATACTTGAATGTTCGCATGCACATATTTCTGATATGGCATGATGAGAAGCTGACACGTTTATAGATCCTGTTACCTCCACATATGATATAATCTTATGGATATCCACTTTTCCCAAAACAATAATCTCAAATCTCATAAACAAAACGAGAGATGGAAAATGAATAATCAGTAAGAACTGAACCAATAATTTTACTAATAATTTTGATGATCATCGTCATTTGTTGGAAACATCAACCATTCATCAGGAGATGAGTTTTGTTGATCATGATCATGACTTGCATCAACAGAACGAGGAGCTTGATGATTCACATCACATATATTCTGACCACCACCCATGTGATATTTTGAATAATTTTGATCAAAAATATTATTATTATTATTATTACTATTGTTGTTCTTCTTACTATCTAATGAATTTAGAAACCCTAACCACCAAGAATAAGAAGCAGCTTGGTTCTCTGATGACCCCCACTCAAATTCAAACCCTTCCATGGCAGCAACTACTGGTACTACTACTGGAGCTGCTTCTACAGGTATTGAAGGCTGAGTAGTTGACCAAATGGGTTCAGGAATAGGCATTGACTCCGTTAATGTATAACAATAACAATATTGCGATTGTGATGACAAGCTTGAAGCCAGCTTGTTACTACTACTATCAAAATAGTTTCTGTTACAGTTACCTAGAATAGTAGCTGATGTTGATGATGATGATGATGATGTTGGTGTTGATGTTGATGTTGTTGTTCTTGATGAAGAAGATCTATGGAGGTGCAAAGCATGAACAATCTCTCTTCTAGCTTGAGCCATGTTGATGGAAGAATCTTGAGGCACTCTTCTTCTTGAACTAATAGACCTTCTTCTCATAATTGGTTTTCTCTTATCATTAGAATCCATAACTAGCTATTACAAGTTTACTTGTTGAAACTTGACTTTGCTTTGACATACATGTTAAAAAAGAAAGATTTGAGAGAGAGATTAATTTGATATCAAGATGATGAGTCAGCTGAGGCATTAACATGTAAAGATGACACGTGGTAAGTACTTGATGTGCGGACACATGGCTTGTTTATGTAAAAGTAAAAAAAAAATGCTATTATATATAATATGGGTCAGATTATACCCATCCTAATTTTTTATTTTAATATCCCAATTATAGGATTAAAAAGTACATGAACAAATGGAGACATATAAAGTCCGCGCCCACCTACCAACCGCTCTGATTTGGGCTTTTAAGGCTTGATGGTTACGATGCTGCAGCTGTAGGGTGTAGCTCTGCTGCGCCACCACTCTCTAGCAACCTAAAAACTAAAGGAAAAAGGCTTCTTGTTCATGGGTGGGTGGATGTCTTTACTTGGATTGGACTCGTATTTAAATGGCATCTCCAAAGCTCTCTCAGCATTTAAGTAAATTAATGTTAAAGTCACGTATTATATATTTTTTTTTCTAGACATGTCAAAAAAAAAAAAAAAATTGTCTTTCGCGTAATAACATGACGAGAGAAGATTGGTAAAATTGTAGGTTGGAGTTTATCTTTATTCACAAGTTTTGAATTATTGTAATTAAAAAAAATAGTAAAAAAAAACATGTCCCTTTAATTAATAACAACCTAAAAGTGAGAAGAAGATTGAGAGACGTTAATGCAAACAATTTGATTGTTATAATATTATAGTTTTGTTGTGATTGCATCTCAAATCTAATGTTAAGGTTCTTCCTCGCTAAGTCCAAAAATAAGAAAATTCAAAGGAAAAATTATATAAATATTAGAAGAATTTGTATTAACTTTGAATTTTAATATTAAATTACACGGTTTAATTTCACAACTTTTAATTTTATTAAGTTACATTCATTTTTTATATTCAAAGGTGAACTTAGGCCTTTCCATCAGGTCAAAATAATTAAGTTACGTTAACTAATTTGATGTGATTATGCAAATTCATTTTGATTGAATCATTGAACTATGTTGAAATGCTTTGAAAGTATTTATGCATGTCGGTAACTAAATTCAAAATCTTCCGGTGATTTCTTCTTCTTCTTTTTTATAATAATCTTCTGGTGATTCATGGAATTGGACCACGACGTCAAAATAAATATATTTAACATCAATTAAAATAGGGAAGCTACCATAAGGACAAAAATTATAACTCTTTTATAGTTACAGTGATTTAGAGTTTATTTGGTTTGATTTTTGAAAAACCTCTTGTGGTAAAATATCTACTTATAGTAGATTTATTAGAAATAATTTTTTTTATTAATATATATAATTATTTAGGTTGATATATTTTTTTTTTAAATGTCTATTTGGAGAAGTACCTCCACATGATCTTTTGTCTAATAGAGTTTTAAACTCTACTAGCCTCTACTCAATTAAAAATAGAAATTCTTAAAAACTCAACCAAACAATTCTAAAAAATCCAAATAGACGTTCGTAAACCTTTTGAGCCAGTAGAAAGCTCAACCAAATGAGCACTTAGTTTATCTTGATTTCCTTTTAACATTTTCAACAAAAATCAAATAATTTATTATACCTCTTTATTCGTATATCTAATTACTATAAAAATTATACCATTTACAATATTTTATTGAGATATTTTAACCGAGTACAATATTGATTATATTTCGATAATTTAATAATTTTTTATTTATTACACATTTTATGATTAATATTATTCAATAAATCATAGACATTTTAATTTAAAACAAATGTTTCCTAATCATCAATTATTATATGTAATTAACATATATCGTAATAATTGACATTAAATAATTCGGTAAAATAAAATAATAACATTAATATCTTCAAATTAAAATATTACCGTAAAAATATAACAAAAAATATATATTGAAAATTAAAAGTATGGTATCCAAGGTTCGGTTCGGTTCGGTTCCAGTTCTTTTTAGAGAACCGGTTCCGATTCCAATTCCGGTTTCTATGGTTCGATTCTTTTTTTTTATTATAAATTTAAAAAAATATTAGAAAAATAAAAAGATATGTTACAATGGAAAAATAACAACAAAAAGTACATTAAAAATTAAAATAAAACCAATACAAACAACATTAAGATTTTAATATTATATGTAGTAGAAAGTTAAAAAGTTATAGTGGTAAAAAAAATTAGGTGTAGGAGTTACTGAGTTAGTTAAAAAAAATAAAAAAATAATAATAATATTTTATTATTTAAAGATTATAAAATGATATCGATGGAATTGTAAATTTATAGAAATATAATATTTCACATTTATGAAATATTCTATTTTCAATCTCTAAAACGAAGATAAATTTAGAGAACAAATGAAGATGGATTGAGAAATATTATTGCCACTACTTCCATTTTGAAGTCTCACACATGTAAAGTAAGTAGTAAGTACTACTTTAAAATTTCGGTCGAAAACAACCCAAAACAAAAACAATTCCTTAACAGAGATTTAAACCAGACATTTAATCTATAAAATTGTGAAGTATAGACTATGAAAATGTTTTTCTTCCGTATATAATACGAATAGTATTTCAAACCGTATATTCGGTGAATGATTAGGAACGATACTTTAAAAACAAAAGCAAGCGATTTGTTGACCATGCATCTTTGGAGTTGTAGTTACGTGTTTGTCTATGCTAGCTCGACTTATTTAAACACACCAGACATGTACCAATAATACTGAGCAGCCTCTACAGAAACCTTAACCTATAAAAATTTCAGGTTGAAGAAGCAAAGGAAGCCTCCAAACAGTTACCTGTTCAATTATCAGAATTAAATTAAAGACATCCATAATTAGAAAGAACACCAGCTGCTTTATCTGACAAGATTCGATTTCATCCAAGCTAATGTACGATCAATTTAACATCCTTCCATCTGGGTACGTATTATCATTCCAAGATTCCTTCGTTAATTAATTGGGATTCAATCTATAATATTCAAATATTAATCAAATATAATAACTAATTGAGGATACGGTCTTGTAATTTGATTTGTACTGCACATTTCACGTACCCTATATATGTCAGTCTGTAGGAAAACCATTTATATCAATTCCATATATGATATTTAATTTTGATTCATTTCCACACCAGTGCATACTTGGCCTGAGATCTCTATTATAACCTAAATCACAGCTAATTAATTTTTTTCTACAGATTTTCAAGGGGCAGGATTTTGGGTGGTCAACTGGTCATGACTCATGTTACAGATGACTAATCGGGACGGTTTGGTATGGTGGTATCTTTATATGGAAATGAGAATCTCAAAGCATTCACATCAAAATGTTAAAAAAAATCCTCAAACCCTATATTAAATCTTCTCCCCTTCAATTCACCCCCAAATCCCAATCCAAACAAATCAACTCACAAATAATCTCAACATCTCAAACACAAAAAAAAAAAAAAAAAAGTTGCACACATCTTGAGTAAACAAGATCTGGGTTTGCTCAATGATGATGACGACGACGGTGATCTTCGATGAAGACGACGACGGCAGCGAGCTTCGACGATGAAGACGACGACGATAACGAGATTCGAAGACGACAGTGATAACGACGGGCTGGAGGCGACAACGACGATCTGGAGGCAAGGACGACGGCGATCTGGAGAGAGAGAGGAAAATGAAAGATTTTTTTTTTCAAAAATGGATATGGGTATTTTTTTGAAGTATATAACACGATTTTAATTTTAAATTTTTAAAATTTTTTAGTTTTTAATAAAAAAATAAAGAACAAATTCCCGTATACAACCAAACACTATTACTTAATATTTCCAGGAATCCAATATAATATTTCCATATACAACCAAACACATGCATACAACTTTCTCAGTAATCACATTACTGGGTTTCACTTTCCCAGGAATCATATTATTTTGATTACCTTAGAGTTTCTCCAACCCATCATCAAACACCACATCAATCTCCAAAACCCATCAAAAACCGCTTCCAACCCGTGCCATTCTCTGCGCAAAACTTCCGTTGGTGAAGCGCAGAAAGTGTTCTGTTTTTCTTTTTTCTTTTTTCTTTTTTGAAACACAAAACTTTTAAATAATCACATTTTAAGCTCATTTAATAAAATGTATTTTAATTATATCTTTCATTTCAAGGTTTTATTTAATCACAGTTTTACCCTAATCAATTTAATTTGTTTCAATTTGGTCATTTTTAATATTTAATGATTTTTTTTATGAATTAATTATTATTGTTATGTTTATTTATAATAAATAAACTAAAATGAAGTGTATAATTACAAAATTAAAATGCAATTTTTTTAAATAAGTAACTTCATTCAATACAACGGAAATTAAAGCAAAATACATTAAGAACGAAATACAAACTTCATAGTGAGAAAATAAATTACCACAATTTGGAATACAATAAAATGAAGAAAATATAAAATATAAATTACAAGAACCCATTAGTAGTCTGGAAGATCATTTCCAGGTCCTTGAAGATTTTCGAAAAAATCACCAAAAGACCCATATGCATTTTGAGATCCCTTGTCTTGTTGCTGAGCTCGTTTTGCTGCAATTTTTAATTGTTGTTGATTCATAAACTCCCGTTTATTTGGATCAGTTAAGGTATTCAATTCTATCATTATAATTTTGGCTTCACGACACTCCACTTTTCTCTCCAAAATATCGTTAAGTCTTTCCCTCTGCATAGCGTTTCTATTAGAAAATTCCAAAAAAATCTTTTGTCTTTCTTTCAAAGTATTGAAGTCTGTTGAATTCTGTTCCTCAACCCTCTTTTTTGATTTTGCTTTCTTCACCCCAATGGGCCCGTTGAGATGAACTACCCCCCACCGTCATCACTACTTATATTTAAAGAAAATGTAGATAGTTCAGGATATACCATGGTGGGAGACTCTAGAGTTGGAGAGTCTTCTTGTGATGAAACGAAATGACCAGTTTCCGTTTGAAAGGGTGATGTTATTGTCTCGTTGTCTACAAATTTTTCCATGTCTTTTAGGATGTGCCACACATGGTCAAACCTGAATCCATATTTATATTAGTTATCCTGGGATAATAAAAATTTTGTCTGATTCATCTGCAAAATGATACAAAAATATTGTTAAAATCAAATATGAAATTTGTTTTTTCTACAAATCGAATTTTAACAAATACTTACAATATCAACTTCCGAGGCACCACTAGGTTTCAGTCTTTCAATCTGTCGTATGCATCCTTGCATTTTCCCCATGGAAGTAAGGATAGTCTGCATGCGACATTGTAAACTTCTTTTGTTACGAAGTTCAGTGATAAAATATGGTCTTCTATTGTTGTAATCATTCTCCACTCGGGTCCAAAACATATCCTTTGACTGGTAAATACCTATGATCGGGTTTTGCGAAACATCAAGATATATGTGACAAAGATGTGTGTCTTCTGCATTTGTGTAAGAATAACTTTTTGTCGTAGACATTTTGTGAAAACTGTGATTTAAAGGGAAAAGTGACTTGGATAGAAAAGTGCTTTGAAGGTATAATAGATTTGAAGGGAAACGTGACTTTGAGAGAAAAGTAGTTTGAATGTATACAAGATTTGGTGGGATATGTTTAATTTAATGTGGGTTGATATTTATAGAAACTTGGAGGTACTCTTTTCAGATTTCATCCTACGGTTCAGATGGTGAGGAAATCCATCCAATGACTGACATTTGAAATAAGATTTCTTATCCTCATCTCTTGAGAAATGTGAAGATCAGATTCTTTGAATGAAATTATTACTAGATACTTTTTTGTCCGTTTATACTTTTTCCATGTGGGCTTGCAATTATTGTCGGTCACATGGACAAAGAGAATTTATTTTTTTAGAGATTGAATCCTACGGTTCAGATGGTGATACAATCCATCCAATAATTAACATTTAACTACTCATATATCATATCTTTCTATTTTGGAAAAAACGAGGATCAGATTCCTTAAATCAAATTATTGGTAGATATTTTTTTGACCGTTTATACTTTTCCCATGTGGGTTTGCAATTATTGTCGGCCATATGGACAAAGATAAATAGCCTACACCAAAGTCTGCTAAAACTCATTCAATTAAACTCTAAGAAAAACATGAATTTCAATATTGGAGGTCCATCTAATTTGTCATCTTCATCTTCATCTTCCGACGAAGAGGAAGAGAAAATTTTGGCAGCTCTTGGTGCAATGGATGCAGAAGAAGAACAAATGCTTGCCTAATATGGAAAATTCCAACAGGCCATGGCTCATTATCTCAATCAACAAAATAATCAAGTGCCACGTGGAGGCTCAATTCCTGGTCATATAATGATCAATAGAGACCGGGAAAGTGCTAATCATCGTTTGTTCTACGACTATTTTACCGAGAACCCCCGATACAACGATCAAATGTTCCATCGACACTTTCGAATGGGTAAGAGTTTATTCCTTCGTATTGTTGAAAAAGTAGAAGCTCGTGACAACTACTTTATGCAACGAAGTGATAGTGTGGGTAGATTGGGTTTATCCGCGCTTTTGAAAATAACAGTAGTATTTCGGATATTGGCATATGGTTGTCCAGCATATGCTACTGACGAGTATATTAAAATTGGAGAGTCCACAACAATTGAGAGTTTGAAGAGATTTTGTCATGCTGTTGCGGAGGAATTTACAAGTGAGTATCTTAGATCACCTAACGCTACTGACGTTGCAAGACTACTTCGTATCGGTAAAGATCGTTGTTTTCCAAAAACGCTGGGTAGTCTAGATTGTATGCACTGGAAGTGGAAAAATTGTCCAACGGCTTGGGCAGGGTAATATGCAGGTCGTAGTGGATCCCCAACTATTATTTTAGAGGCTGTAGTTGATTATGATCTGTGGATATGGCATGCGTATTTTGGTTAGCCTGGTACGAACAATGATATTAATGTGTTGGAGGCATCCCCATCTTTTTTCCAACCTTACTCAAGGTATTGCTCCTCTAGCTCATTATGTCATTCAAGGAAAAGAATATAATATGAGTTATTATTTAGGTGATGGTATTTACCCAAAATGGTCTACGATTGTACAAATTATTCACGATCCACGTGGTCAAAAAAAATATTATTTGCAATGAAACAAGAAGTCTGTAGAAAAGACGTAGAACGCGCATTTAGAGTTCTCCAATCACGATTTGCAATTGTGGAAGGACCGACGCGTTTTTGGCATAAACATATTTTACATGATATAATGACTACGTGTATTATTATGCACAACATGATAATCGCGGATGAGCGTGATGTAACTGCATCAATTGAGGATCATATGGAAGCACCAACTCCAGAAGTTAAGATGGTGTTAGATGAAAATACCCGATTTCAACAATTCCTAGCTCGACATAGAGGAATCAGGGATAAAGACGCTCACATTGCACTCCGAAATACGTTAATAGATAATTTGTGGGATGAATATACTAATTCAGATAATTAGATGATGATCAATATGTACTTTTATTTTTATGTTTTTTCTTTTATATTTCCTGAAATGTAATGTTCAAGTTATTTTAATAATAAATGTATAATTTAACCTAATGAATTTAATTTCTTTTCATATATTAATTTCACATTTATTATGTTAATTATGGGGTGAAATGTTAATTATGTAAAAATATTTAAAAAAAAATGAAAAAAAAAATATTATAAAGAATATTCTCTTTAATGTAAAGTTTGATGCAATGGATTGGAGATAGAATAGTAAAATAGTAAAACAGTCATACTATTTTAGTATAAAATTTGAACCAAAGATACTGTAGAGATGCCCTCGGTAGCTTATAAGCCTTACATGCACATTCAAGTAAGGACTACTAAATTGATGATAAATCAAATCAAGTTGAATACTTTTATTTATTATTAATAACAAGTTGAGTAGTGGAACACAACCCATATTGAATTTTACAGCTCATGCTTGGATAGTAATGCTACTACTGGTTTTGACAGCTGATCAAACGTTGAAATTCTATTTAATCTAGGGTTTGAATTTCGATTTGAGCTGTTCCATGACCACACACCTTTTCAAAGAGAGAGGCAGAGATTTGAACATTGCATGCCAGCTGATCTGCTGAGAGAGAGAGAGAGACAGAGATTTCTAACAAGGTTTCAGCTTATAATATTCATGCAAAGCACTTAGTTTCTGAGCCTTCACGTGGACTCTGTAAAAAGGACCATCAAAGCTAGCTACTAGTACCAGTTGATTGACCGGTGGACTGCTCGAAAAAATACATATTTATGTATCTCTCCGATCAAATCAATTCCCAGTGTTGTTGAGTGTTGAAAGAGTACTGTATTAGTAATTAGACATTTTAATTAATTAATGGAAAATTAATAAAAATATGACTCCACGGTTTTGGACTCCACGGTTTTGGTATGGCTCTTTGCGACTTTCCCATTTTCATCACCAACCCAATTGAAAAAAAGCACAATATAGAAAAAAAGCACATTACAGTATAACAATAAATTAATAATAATCAAACATGGTCAGAGTATTCCTAAACAAATATAAGTTTCAGGTATGGGATTTGTATAGGTTTATATATATATATCATTTATCTTTTTATTTAGATCAATTATTTGTTAGACATTTTCATTATCGATAGAATTCTAACCATCGATTTAAAAATTATTTATCTAAATATTAAATTTCTAGTTCGTAATTTTATACGAAAAAAGGTTTAAAATTCCATAATTAATAAGTTTAATTTAAGGTACTTTATAATAATTTTAGTAGCACTGAGCAGTTGCCAAAAGAACAGTAGTCTCAGCTTTTGACTAGTGTTTTACTTCCTCTTTTTTTTCAACTTTCGTGGCTGCCTGCACGAATTTTCAATTCAATTTTTTTTTTCTTTTTTCTTTTTTTTTTTCTTTTTTTAGAATCCATAGCTTTAATTTTGTACAGAATTCATGTCATTGATGGGTCAGGTCAACTCTAGAACTTTTTATTTCGTGAAGACAAGAGTTCTCTCCATCTTAATAATATAAACTAGAGCTCACGGGAGGAATATGACAAGAAATTTGATACGCTCATATTTTTTATTATTATTAATTTATTTTATTTTATTCTCCTTTTTTCTTGGAATAATCCAATATATAATTATAATCAGGAAAAAAAAAGCAGTGGCTGCTCGTAGGTGGCTACAGGCTACAGCTTACTGTTTAAGCAACCCTAAAAATTAAACTCAATTTAATTTGGTGACCCAACTTGAGGTTTAAACAATTTAATGTACCATCAAGAGTGTTTTCATACTCAAAATTATAACGTATTCAATCAATCAAAATCATTTTTACATTAATTTTACAACATTTGGTTGAAATAGACACATCGCAGCCTTCATTTTAATTTTTGAAAAATACATGAAATTGACAAGATTTTGTTTTGACTATATTTCGACTATAAGCTAGACCCAAAAATTATAAAATATAAAAATACAAACAATAGAATTTGGAAAATTCACACTTGTAGATGAACTTCCCACTACGCAAAGCAAAACAAGCTATCGTCTTTGACCTGTAAACTTTCATACAATTAATGTAGATAGATCAATGAAATAAAAATCACTTGGTTAGTTTGTTCAACTCTGTCTTTTTCATTGACATTTCAATTGCACTACTACTTCAAAAACAAAAATCTACATTAAAATTAATCCCCAAAAAAACACTGAACTAGCTAACACAATTACAAAAGTTAGAAATATTAAAAAGAATGGTTACAAACCAACACAGTTTCTAGAGGTGGTGACACCACCATCAACAACAAGATTGTGTCCACTAACATACTTTGATTCATCACTAGCAAGATACATAGCAGCCTCTGCTATATCTTTAGCTCTCAATGTCGATCCTTTCAAATTCGCTAACCCATTAACAAATTCTTCCATTTTCTCCACTTCACGCTCACATGGAACCCCAAAACTCATACAATCTTCGTCGTCGCCGTCTTCTCTACTCCTCCATGCATTTACAAGCATCGAAGTCGCCACCCCAAATGGTGAGATACAATTAACTCTAATCCCATACCTTCCAAGCTCACAGGCAGTGTTTTTGGTCAAACCTACAATGGCGTGCTTTGACGCAGTGTACGCGTGCGGTCCGAGACCGCCCATCACTCCGGCGACGCTCGCGGTGTTGATTATGCACCCACCTCCTCTGGGTAACATTGCACGCGCCGCGTGCTTGATTCCTAGAGCAACACCTTTCACGTTCACGCGCATGACTTTGTCGAACTCGTCGGCGTCGAAGTTGATGATGCTTTTACGGTGCTTGTATTGGTTACCGAGGACTCCGGCGTTGTTGAAGAGGATATCGAGACGGCCGTATCGAGAAACTGTGGAGTTTATCAGGTTTTCGACGTCGTCCTCTGAGCTGACGTCGCAGTGGACGAAGGTGACGGAGGTGGCGGTGGGAGATAATGTGTTGGCGAGTGCCGTCCCGGCCGCATCTTCCACGTCGGCGATAACTACTTTGGCGCCGTGCCTGGCGAAGAGCCTCACCGTCGCTTCTCCGATCCCTCTAGCGCCGCCGGTAATGACCGCAACTTTTCCTTCAAGCCTGTAAAAATAATTAAGTCTCTAATTAACAACATTGTTATATAAAAAAAAAACAACATTTATCGTATGTGATTAATATAATGATTTTATTACATTAATAATTAATTTATGAAAATTCGATGCATGGAAAAAATATTTAATTACTTAGAAGCAATGGGGATTTACCAAAATGTAAATAAGTGGTATCTAGAGTATATCTTCCGTACACTTTTGTAATATATATTATTGAAATTTGTATACAATAACAATTTTGTTTTGTCCTTTATGAAATTATGGTATTTTAATACTGATTTATATAAACAAAAGTAGAAGGATAGAGAATTAATTGAGAAATAGAGAAATGTGAATAATACCTTTTGTGGGAGGGAGGAGGATTGTCTTCCCAAGCCAAGGCATGGTGATGAATCCCTTGAAGGGTTGTATCAGCCGATATCTCGGGCATTACTTGAGCAAGCATTGTATTGTTTATCAAAATGTGTGTAGAGAGAGAGAGAGAGGCTTATTATAAGAAGGATTTGGTATTGGTATATGTTAAGAAGGAATAATGAAGGGGGGTTTATATAGAGAATGATATATGTACATATTTAATAAGGTATATAATATATATAGTGATTAGTGGGGTTGCGTGAGTGAGCTGTGTTGTATTGTCTATTTTCACAGATGTGAAATAGGTGACTTTCTTTGAAATGTCAAATAATGTCCCTCCTCGCTTGCCCCTCAAGTTTTGCAAGGATACATGTTTCCCTCACTCTCATTTATTTTCGTTTGTTTGATTAAACCATTGACGAATAGGCAAATTCAAAGTCAGTGTAATAACCGTATAAGGCTCTCCTTAGCATAGCTCAATAGGTAGATAAACTTAGAATTTAAACAATTAACTTCAAAATCTATAACTTAAATCCTATTAACAATAAAAATATACATTATCTAAATTTATAAATAAATAGATACCGTAAAGTTAAATAAATAAAAAATAATCAACACATAAAGTAAATGAATATTGGTAAACAAAGAAATAACCAAACACACGATTTGACGTAAACATGCACCCATATGACACTGGCATTTAATTTTTACATCCACATAACAGTATAACACTGGCATTGTAAAGAAAGAAATAACCAAACACATGATTTGACGTAAATATGCATCAACATAACACTAGCATTTAATTTTTACTATCAGATAGTTGTGAGCTCGACTCTCAAGTGGTATCTAGGGATGTACATTAATCTCCAGGGTTCCAAATTTCCACACCCCATTACTATTTGGAGATTTTTTTTTGGAGAAAAATGGAGAGAGGGGGGAGGTGGGGGGGATGGAGATGATTTTTATCCCCAAATTAAAATGGAGATGGGGATGGGGATGGGGATGGGGATGGGGATGGGGAGGGGATCCCCATTTCCTTATTTCCCCTAAAAGTATATAAATATAATTATAATATATATTTGAATTATTTGAAACATTTTATGTTGAATATGTAATGTATTGTTATTTTTTATTTGTAATGAAATGTTTGTTTTTTTTTTAATTTAATTTATAATTTTCAGTTAAATAGGGAAATGGGAAAATGAGGGACCGATGATACAAGAAAACAGGGAAAAATGGGGAAAATGGGGAACTAGGGATGGGGATGGGGATGGGGATGGGGGGACCTCCTCCCAAACATCCCCATCCCCATTTTCCCCAAATAGAGAAATTGGGGGGATAGGGGAAGGGCCTAGGAAGTAGGGATGGGGATGGGGGGACCTATATTCATCCTCATTCCCCAAACGTGCATCCCTAGTGACATCAATCAAGCACAACAATACAATTACAGGAATACTAATTCATGAGCTTCACTATCCAGCAATATAGTAATTTAGGCAGGCAACCAAATATATGATAAGTACTATAGATCATTTGCTCCAAACATATTTGAAAATTCTTATTTACTCTATACGTAATGATATAACTTATATCAGTTCGTTGTATGTGTATTATTTATTACGGAGAAATTTTGACAAGTATTATACACTTTGAATCAAAGTATTTAAATCTAATAGTTCACATCCACTGACAAATTTATATCGGTATGTATTGACTTAAAAATTTATATATATAAATATATGAAACAGTTATATATCATTATCGTTGTAATATATCTTTTATTAACTATCATTCACGATTATTATCTTAATTAGGATAGAAACTCGTCTATGAGATTTGTAAAATGATTATAGAGTCATCGGAATCTAAATATTATCTAAATTATAAACCTGAACATATCCAAAATGAAATCCAAAGAACTGTCTATTAAGATTCTGGTATATAAAACCAGCGAGGATCTAGCATATTCCATTTTCCTAGGTTTTTCCAACTATGCTGTACATGGATTGCAATCTTCTACTCTGTAATTTTTTGCTTAGCTCTCAAGATATTGGACAGACTGTCTGAATTCTGATCTGGGTTTTTATTAGTTAATTAAATTATTAGGTTGTTTGATCTTATCTTGAAGTACTACTTCGAACTCAAATCCTAGGTAGATAAATGTATAGATTAGTTAAACAAATTATATCTGATTTGGTTTCAATCTGTACTTAAACAAAGGTCATTACAGACAATCTCACATGGTCTGACAAGTTAGCTGGATCCTGTTTCTAATTACTGAATTACCCATTAATTAGTTTAGTATATTCATAATTAATCAAGGGCAACTCTCTAACGGTGGTTGATGGACAAGAAAACAAGTAAAAATTCTAAGGAGACAGTTATGCATGACAGGAAAGAGAATGAACTAAGAAAATATAAGGGTCCGTCCTGTAAGCGATTTTTAGTTACTGGTTTTTGAAAATAAAAATAAAAATAAAAACAGTATTTTAGTTTCATTTTCGAATTCTGAAAATGCGTCTGGTAGAAAATACTGAAAGCTGTATTTTGAAAATGAAAACGGAAAAAAACGCGTCTGGTAGGTTAACCGAAAACTATCAAAATTTGAAATATCAATTTTAGTATTTTGTTTAATATTATTACAATTATAAACAAATTGATTAAATAATTGACCAATATAATTTTTGTATTGTAATTTTTAAATTAAACAAAAGTAACACATCAAAAATTAATTCAAAAAAAAATATCAAAAAAATGAATTAATCAAAACTAAACTCTTAAATTATAAATAAATAATTATAATTTATATATATTATTATATAATAGAAATATAATTGTATATATTATATTAATATATATATATTATAATTTATATTATAATAATAAATATATTATTTTATATATTAAAAATTATTATTATATTTTTATATATAATAATACATAATATATGACATTATATCCTATATAAATATATAATATGTGATATTATATATATATATATATATTAATTTTTATTATATATAATAATATATATATTTCATAATATTTACATAATTAGAAATATAAACTATATAATATTAATATTATATATATATTAATATTATATGATATATAATAATATTTTTATATAAAATTTATTTATATTAATATTAATATTCTATAATATTATACATAATATAATATATATATATATAATAATTATAATTATAATATATATAAGAGGGGCACTTTGGTAATTTAAAAATCTTATTCCGTCTTGCCCTAGTCATATCAAACGCATAACAGTACAATTAATAGTTTAAGATTTTTTTTAATATAAAAAAAGTGAAAAACAAAAACAAAAAACAAAAAACAAGTATTTTGTGTTTTTCAAATCTTTCACTTTTAACACTGGTTTTGCTTCTTTTTTTTTTTGAAAATAAAATGAAAAACGGTTAACGAACGCGTTTTCGAAATCGTTTTTGAAAAATAAAAATGAAAACGGACTGAAAACAGTTGCAGGACGGAGCCTAAGATTGACTCATGGAATGCCCGTATATCTCTAACACCTACACGTTTTGGGTTCAAGTTATGTGTTCTCATCAAATCTCGAATTATTATAATATTAAAAAAAATAAAATAATAATGAACAAAAACTGAGTTTTATTTATGTGTCAAGTTAAATCATTTTAAATTTATAACTTAATTTATAGACTTTAATATCTCAACAACTCATATGTTATTGTGATGTTTATTTATTACTTTTAGGGATATTATTGATTTAGTCCCTATGTTTTTTTGAATTTTTTTTTTACTCACTTATCCAATTTTCACTGGTTTAAGTCTTATATTTTTCAAAACCACTCATTTTGGTTATTCTGTTTGTAATCCGTTACTCAACTTTAACGGTTTCAGGGGTATTTTTATCTTTAACCAAAGACATACCACATGTCAACATAGAAATCAATGGAAACAAATATTTTAAATAATACTAATAAATTAATATTATAAATAGAAATTAAAAAATTATAAATAAAAGAAAAAAGAAAAAGAAAAATATATTAGTTTAATTAATCATAAATCATCACCATCGCTAAAACAAAACCACTGTCAATTTTATTTCAATTTTTAACATCTTCTTCAACCTTCGCCATCGCCATCACCCAAAACCACTGTCAATCTTTTTCCCAAAAATCATCACCATCGCCCACTTTCAATTCAACACAATCAAACCAAACCCAAATCCATCATCCCTCTTGCTTCGATCCCTCTTCTTCTTCGTTCTTGTCTTCGATTCCACTGTCAAACACAACCAAACCCAAACCCACCCACTTCTCGCTTCAATTCATCTTCTTCTTCGTTCTCATATTCGATTCCACTGTCAAACACAACCAAACCGAAACCCACCCACTCCCCGCTTCTATTCCTTTTCTTCGTTCTCGCCTTGAAACCTAATCATCTCTAACCACCACGAAAACTCATCATCTTTTCTATGTTTGTTTTGGTTGGATGATTGGCGACAGAGAAGCAGAGAGTTTTTGCGATTGATTTTGTTTAGATTTGGGTTTATTGGGGATGTTTGGGTTTGCTAAAAACAGGGAGATTTTGTTTTCTGGTGTGATTGTGGTCAATTTTGTGTGGGTTTGATTTTAATTTTGATAATTTTTGTTTGTTATGAATAAGATTGGTGCAGTTTTCTGGTTTGGTTTAAGATTGTGTTTTCGTTTAAAATTCAGATTGATGATGATTTCAGATGATGATGAATGATGATGAATTGAAATGGATGTAAATAATGGTGATTTGGTTTTTTGGACCGTAGGGATGATAAATGATGATGAACTAAGATGAATGAAGAATGATTAGTAACTGAGATGATGATGAATGATTTTCAGATGATGATGATTTTAGACGTTTGTAAATTTTCTTTATTTTTAAAATAAAATAAATATATAGGGCTAAAATAGTCATTTTTTTAACCGTTGACCGTTAAAAATATGGTCATAATGACCAATATGAGTGATTTTGAAAAATATAGGTCCCAAAACAGTGAAAATTGGATATGTGAGTAAAAAAACAATTCAAAAAAACATAGGGACTAAATCAATAATATCCCTTATTTTTAAACATCATACTATTACATAAATTTGGTGCTTTCATTAGAAAAGACTGATAAGTGTGTTTTTCAAGCTTTACGTACCCGTCATTTATATAGTTTTGCTCTCGATTTCTTTGCAACTCCATCTTTTGATGTTCTAAGTACTTAAACAGGTCCTCTATAGCCAGGAGTTATTCGTGTGCGAAACCGAAAGCTTTCGGAGCGAAAAGAAGGTTTTAGCTCAGTATAGAATGAGAAGCGCTTACCGTACAGAAATGAAGTGTGTACCGCACTTCGTATCGCGCAGCAGGATAGCAGAAATACTAGAAGAAAGTGCAGTACGCGGCGTCGAAGTGAACCACACTTTGTACCGCGCGAGATGGCAGAAGAAATTATACAAGGCTTCAAGTGCGGTACGCGAACCATACCAGAAAGAAGCGCGAACCTCATCACGTACCGTGCAAGATTCCAGCAACCAAAATTAAACTGATAAGCGGTACGATGTGTCGAAGTGAACCGCACATTATGGCAGATTTTGAATACTCTATTTCGCGAACAGAGGATTGGCTTTATTGTGGGACCCCCTCTCTCATCTCTGATTTAACATTGAGAGGGATGTTTCTACAGGATGAGAGGGCGTCTTTGGGACCCTGCTACAAAAGTGGGGGGG
Organism: Dipteronia dyeriana; assembly: GCA_032871835.1. Taxonomy (NCBI): domain Eukaryota; kingdom Viridiplantae; phylum Streptophyta; class Magnoliopsida; order Sapindales; family Sapindaceae; genus Dipteronia; species Dipteronia dyeriana. The sequence goes on along the minus strand of CM065299.1, from coordinate 15,124,649 downwards.
GGGGGGGGATAAAGTGAAGAGAGAGAGGTGAGAGAAAGGGGATCTGAGATTTGAAAAACACACCAGACCAGCTCTGCTCTTGGACGATTTTAAGGTTCTCTCTTCATTTCTGGACCGAGTTCTTCAAGATTTGATAAGCTAGGGCAAGGTTTGGTTGATCCAAGGAAGCTAGGGAAGCTCAAGTGACAAGAGATTGAAACTACAATTTAGTTTTATCTCTTCAACTCTTCCCTTCTATTGTTTCTTTGTATTTATTCATGATTTGTATTGATGTTAGCTCATCTATGTTTATTTTTGTATAGAATGAGCTAATTATTCTTATGTTAGAACAAGATGATGCTTAACCCTTGATTCATATGTGATATACTCTTTGATTTCTCTATTTTTGTGCTTGTGGAGCTATATTGATGTTTTTGGTGCTTAAGGTTTTTACTTAATTGATCACTTTGTAATCGATCTATGGTTGGATGCTAAGTACCGAGAGGAGATGTATTTGACAATGCTTAGATAAATGTTCACTATGCTTGACTAGAAAGTGTTAGAACCACTAGGCTAGCTTATAGGGTTCAAATTGTATTCTAAGTGCTTAATGAGTCTATACATATTGTCCGGATTGCTTGAGAAAGATTATGGTGTGTATAGATACAATCTCTAATACATCGAGAGAGGTTAGAGATTTGTTTAGGGAATACGAATCTATAGCATGTACACACACGAATTAGGAGTCAAAGAAGTCGAAGTGTGCTATTAGGAGGGTTAAAGCGGATTCGAGTTCTACCATGTTTTCCATACATTTCTATAAGTGTTAAGTTAGATAATTTAGTTTGTGATTGAGTTAGTTTACTTTATTGCAATTCTTGAAAACTCATGTTTTAGATTGTTCAAATAGTTGACAAGCCTTTGAATTCCAGTAATCATAACCATTTTTCCTGTGGGGACGATCCCTACATTGTCACTATACTATCATTGCGACCTCGTGCTATTGCGAGAGTCAACAAGTTCAGTTTGACACGATCAATTTTTGGCGCCGCTGCCGGGGATTAAGTTGTATTTGATATTGGAAATATTTTTTTATAACTAATTTGAACATTTTACTTTTAAATTTCTTATTGTATCATTTCAGGCAACTTGCTCTTGTATGCACCAACGTACAAGGAGTAACAGTCTGCAAGATCTGCAATTTAATCCAGATATTGAAGGAATGGCAAGGAGAAATCGTCGAAATCGATGAAGAAATAGAGCAATGGCAAATCCTGTTGATGTTCAAAATCCTCCCATAGTTATAGATCAACCAGAACTGGTCCAAGGACCAGTAGCTGTCATGGCCCATGGGAGTTGGCCAAAAGAGTCTCCACGAGATTATCAGTCCAAGGGTGGACCAAAATGTTTCGTCCATTAGAAGACCAACAACTGCAACTAATAACTTTGAGATCAAGCCAGCTTTGATTCAAATGATCTCGAACACGATTCAGTTCTATGGCCATCCATATGAAGACTCGAACCAGCATCTCCAGAACTTCAACGAGATATGTGAGACCTTCCGCTAAAATGGAGTAACAGAAAACTTCATCAAGCTGAAGTTGTTTCCATTCTCTCTGAAGGACCGAGGGAAAGCATGGCTACAATCACTACCACCGGATTCCATTGAATTATTCGAGCAGTTGACTCAGCAGTTTCTGAACAAGTATTTCCTTCTGGGAAAAGCTGCCCGCCTTAGGAACGACATAACTTCTTTTATGGCATTTGATAAGGAGAATCTCTACGAATCATGGGAGAGATTCATGGAGCTGATTAGGAAGTGTCCACATAATGGATTGGCAAAATGGCAGATTTTGGAATCCTTTTACAATGGAATCTCATAAGCAACTAGGAATTGTGTGGATGCAGCCTCATAAGTGTCGCTCATGACCAAGACAACAGATTTGGCCTATGACATCATGGAAGGAATGGCCAGTAATAATAGCCATTGGGGAAAATAAAGAAAGGTGCTGAAAAAGGGTCATGGCGTCCTCGTGGTTGACGAATTGACAAGTGTGAAGGCTCAGCTTGAATCACATACTAAGCAAATGAATAGGATGAATACGGGGAGTAGTCATGCTATAGCTGCTTGCTGTGAACTATGTTCAGGACTAAATATGAGTTCTGAATGTCAGGATGGGAACCTATTTGCTTCAGAGTCGTCAGATCAAGTTGTTTTCGTTAGATATAACAGAAACTTCAGCAACCAACAAGCAACTCAGAATCCTCAGAACAATCCCTATTCAAACACGTATAACCCATGATGGAGAAACCATCCAAACTTCTCTTGGAAGGATAACCAACAACAACCACAACCACAACAACAACAGAATTTGATCCAGAGACAACCTCCAGGCTTTGACAACCATCGACAACTTCAGGGCTAGAACCGACAGAATCCTAGTTAGCAGAACCAAAATCGAGCTTTTGCGGTGTAAAGAAAGCCAGCAATTGAATATCTTCTTTCCAAGTACTTGGTGAAGATAAACGGCCGCATGGACACCCAAGATGCCACACTTAAGAATCTAGATGCTAAGATGGACCAGATATCGCAGCACAACCAAGTCTCCATTAAAAATTTAGAGATGCAAGTCGGTCAGTTAGCCAGGGAGCCCAAATTATACAGCAAGGGACCTTTTCCAGCGATACGATCATGAATCCGAAAGATCAATGTCAAGCAATCACTCTAAGGAGTGGAAAGAATGTGGAGTTACCGAAGGACTTTGTGGTAAGAGAGGAGGTTGTGATGAAAGATAGAGAGAGAGTTGAGGTTGATGAGAATGAAGAGTTGAGAAATGAGGAAGTGATCTTGGAAAATGATCAAGAAAGTGAACCACCAACACCTCCACAAGTCAAAACATATGTTCCACCTATTCCATATCCGCAAAGGCTGAGAAAGCATAAGGGTGCTCAGAGCTTTTCAAAGTTCTTAGAAATGTTCAAGAAATTGCACATCAACATCCCGTTTACCGAAGCTCTAGCACGGATGCAGACCTATGTGAAGTTCTTGAAGGAGCTTTTATCTAACAAGAGGAAGCTAGAAGAGTTCGAAACGGTAACTTTGACGGAAGAATGTAGTGTTATATTACAGAACAAGCTTCCACCCAAATTGAAGGATCCGGGGAAATTCACCATCCCTTATACCATTGGTACGTAAGAATTCAGTAAGGCTTTAATTGTTTTGGGAGCTAGCATTAATCTAATGTTGTTCTCAATTTTTTAAAAGTTGGGAGTCGGAGAAGTGACGACTACCAATGTCACTTTGTAACTAGCAGATCGATCAATCAAGTATCCGAGAGGAGTGATGAAAGATGTTTTTGGTCAAGGTAGACAAGTTATACTTCCCAGTTGACTTCGTGATTTTAGACATGGAGGAAGATGTAGAAGTACCTCTACTCGTAGGAAGACCATTCTTGAAGACTGCCAAAGCTATGATAGACCTGAGAGATGACAAGATGACTTTAAGAGTTGGTGAGGAAAAGGTCGTATTTGATATGGTTAAAATTGTGAAGCAGCCGGATTCAGTAGATGGTTGTTTGAGAGTGGAGAGTATGGATACAAGTATGGATGAACTTCTAAGAATGGAGGAAATGGATGCACCTTTGTTAGCTTGCATCAGTAAAAGCGTAACAACTGAGGATAAAGATGAGGAAGTAGCGGAGTGTGCGACGAGTTTGGATGTAATACCAGTGTGGCGAACCAAGAATAGATGGAGATTCGAAGACCTTGGCAAAAGCAAGCCAAGAATTCCTCATTCTATAGAAAGGCCTCCACTACTTGAGCTAAAAAAATTACCTTCTTACTTAAGGTATGCCTTCCTAGAAGAACCAACAAGTTTACTGGTGATTTCGTCATCTTTGTTGAATAAAGTGGAAGAAGGAAAGTTGTTGAGAGTTCTTAGAGAGCATAAGAGGGCTATATGGTGGTCTATTTCAGACATTGAAGGAATTAGCTCATCCTTGTGTATGCACAAGATCTAGATGGAAAAGCAGTTCAAGCCATCAGTGGAGCACCAAAGGAGATTGAGCCCAAACATGAAGGAGGTGGTAAAGACAGAGATCTTAAAACTTTTAGATGCAGGAATTATATATCCAATTTCAGATAGTCCGTGGGTGAGCCTGGTTCAGGTAGTGCCATAGAAGGGTGGGATCACCGTAGTATAAAATGCCAACAATGAATTGATTCCCACCCGAAAGATTTCAGGATGGAGAGTGTGTATGGACTATCGGAAGCTGAATAGTACTACAAGGAATGATCATTTCCCGCTGCCTTTTATTGATCAGATGCTTGAAAGATTTGCGGGACACGAATACTACTGTTTCCTTGAAGGTTATTCAGGATATAACCAAATCCCTATAGACCTCGAAGACCAGGAAAATACCACCTTAACATGTCCTTATGGGACATTTGCCTACAGAAGAATGCTGTTTGGGTTATGTAATGCTCTGGCTACGTTTCAGAGGTGTATGACGGCAATATTCTCCGACATTGTAGAGAAGTTTATATAAGTCTTTATGGATGACTTCTCAGTTTTTGGGACATCTTTTGACAACTGTTTAAAGAACTTGACATTTGTGTTGGAAAGATGTGAGGAAACGAATCTTATTCTCAATTGGGGAAGTGCTATTTATGGTGAAAGAAGGGATAGTGCTTGGTCATCGAAGTTCAAGCTAAGGAATAGAAGTGGATAGAGCGAAGATTGAAGTGATAGAGAATTTACCACCTCCTGTGTCATTTAAAGACATTAGGAGTTTCCTGGGGCACGCCAGGTTTTAAAGGCGTTTCATCAAAGACCTCTCAAAAATTTCGAAGCCCTTGTATACTTTGTTGATGAATGATTCACCTTTCGTATTTGATGCAGGGTGTCATACAGCTTTTGGCCTTTTGAAGAAGGAGCTTACATCGGCTCCAATCATTTCTCCCCCAGATTGAAGTTTGCCATTCGAATTGATGTGTGATGCCAGTGATTCTATGGTGGAAGCAGTTTTGGGGCAACGGAAAGAGAAGATGTTTCATGTGATCTACTATGCAAGCCAAACCTTGAATGACTCCCAAGTCAATTATGCAACAACAGAAAAGAAGCTTTGGGCTATAGTGTTTGCATTCGACAAATTTAGATCGTACTTGGTAGGTTCAAAGGTCATCGTGTACACAGATCATGCAGCCATCAAGTATTTGTTAAACAAGAAAGACGGGATGCCTCGATTGATAAGATTGGTTTTGCTCCTACAAGAGTTCGACTTGGAAATCAAGGACAATAAAGGAACAGAGAACCTTGTAGCAGATCACCTATCCAGGTTAGAAAGAGATGAGAAGTAAGAGGTAGTGATTCCAATCAATGAGAAGTTTCCAGATGAGCAACTCTTCGCTCTGAAAGATTTTATGGTTCCATGGTTTGCCTACTATGTGAACTATCTTGCCAGTGATATTTTGACCATTGACATGAACTATAACCAGAGGAAGAGGTTTTTGCATAAAGTAAAGTGGTAATTGTGGCATGAGCCCTTTGTTCCGAACTTACGCAAATGGAATGATATGAAGGTGCTTACCGGAAGAAGAGATGAATAGCGTTTTAGGCCATTGTCACTTTAGAGAGTGTGAGGGACATTTTAATGGAATCAGAACAACACGAAAGATTCTTCAGTAGTGTTTCTAGTCACCTACCCTTTTCATGATGCTAGAAGCTTTGTAGAAGCGTGCGACCGGTGCCAAAGAACCAGAAACATCAGTGAAAAGGATGAAATGCCATTGAATTTCTTGTTAGAGGTGGAATTATTTGATGTGTGGGGTCTAGACTTCATGGGCCATTTCCCAAATTAACATGGAAATCAATACATACTGGTAGCAGTGGACTATGTGTCCAACTAGGTTGAAGCCGTGGCCACTCCAGTAAGTGATGCGAAAACAGTTACTGAGTTTCTGAAAAAGCACATTTTCTCACTGTTTGGCACGCTAAGGGCAATAGTGAGTGATGGAGGGTCACATTTCTGCAATAAAAAATTTGAAGCATTGTTCAAAAAATATGGTGTAAGGCATAGAGTGACCACTCCTTACCATCCATAAGCAAACAGGCAAACTGAAATATCAAACCGCGAGCTCAAAAGTATTCTAGAGAAGACTGTGAGGGTTCGGAGAAAAGATTGGGCAAAACAGCTCGATGATGCATTATGGGCATACATAACCGCTTTCAAGACTCCGATTGGCATGTCTCCTTTCAGGTTAGTGTTCGAAAAAGCATGTCACCTTCCAGTTGAGTTGGAGCACAAAACCTTTTGGGCAGTAAAGGCTTTAAACTTTGATATGAGATCTGCTAGTCTAAAGATACTCATCTAGTTGAATGAGCTAAACGAAATCCGTCTAGATGCTTATGAGATTGCCCGAATTTACAAAGAGAAAAGTAAGAAATTACATGATAATCGATTGGTGAAGAAGGACATTCAGATGGATAATCAAGTCTTACTGTACAACTCAAGACTTCGTCTCATCCCTGGAAAGTTGAAGAGAAAATGGACATGCCCATATACTGTGAAGCATGTTTTCGCATATGGAACGATGGAGATCAAAAATGACGCAAGGGAAAGCTTCAAGGTAAATGGACAAAGGCTAAAAATCTACTGGGAGCATGAGACTGATCAAATCATGGAGGTAATCCACCTCCGAGACCTGAGAATGAAGGAAAGGTACCATATCTGTAAATAGTAAATTTAGTTTTCAGTATTAATTTAAATTTCCTTTCGAATGGTATAATTGTTTTTAATTTTATTGCATGGTGAATCACCCATTTTCACCTTCACATTTGATATGATTTTGTGAGTTTTTTAAAGAGTTTAGGAGTGTAAACGGGAGGGAGAAAATTCTGGAAAAGACTAGAACAAGAGGAATGCCTTCATCAGGCTATGGCTGGTAAGAAGTGCGGTACGCGTACCGCACCAGAAGGAAGTGCGTACCGCACTTCATATTGCGCATAACAGCAGAAGAATTTAAACGCCCATGTGCGGTATGATGCATCGATGCGAACTGCATCGCTTACTGCAACCTAGTCCTTGAAACAAGCGATGTACCACACCATATGCAGGTAAGTGCGTTACGAAGTGTCGAAGTGAACCGCACTTCGTGCCGCGTCTTGAAAACAAAAAATTGAACTTAAAAAGGTGAAACGAGACTCTCTCGTTATCACACTCTCTCCAATATTTTCAAAACTCTCTCAAGCAAAGGCCTTCCATGAATTCAACCGGTATGTAACTCTAACTTACTCTTCTCTCTCTCTTTATCTTTTATTCATGGAATCATGTCCTAGATTAAGCATATTTCAATCAAATCAAGTTAGGGCATAGTTTTATGTATGATTGTATAGGTTAGGGTTTCGAAATTTTGGGGGTTCTTCTTGTTAGTTGCTTTTCTTGAGTTTTAATTTGTTTTTTAAACCACAATCATACACAAAATACCATAATACAGTATTTATAGATTGTTTGAGAAATTTTTGTGTGTGGATTTGTGGGTTTTTGAAGAGATTCCAAATTTATAGTGATTGTAGGTGCAATTGAATTGTTTTTGATGATTGAGTGAGTAGTTTTTCGCATATGATGGAAGAATAATCAATAAATTAGGCCATATTTGTGATTATACTTGGCCTCAATTTTGTGGAAGCTTACAAGAAGGTAGATACTTTGGGTTGTCACGTTGATTGTTTTGTTGAAGTGCTAGAACTAAGGTGACGTTTGGTTACCATGGTGGAATGAGAATTGGAATGGTAACGAGAATGAGAATTGGAATGGAAAGGAATGGAAAACTGATATTTTTGTTTGGTTGGGACTTTAGAATCAATATCTGAATCAGTAATATTTTGTTTGGTTAACAACTGAATGGAATGGAATCAACTGTATTTTGCCCAAAATACCCCTAATTATAAAACATTTATAATAACAGTATATATTATGGATAATAAAAATATATATGAAAGTATATATAATATTATGTATATATATTATAATATAAAATATATATTATTACAATATATGTTATATATTTCTATATTATATATTATATATTATATGTTAGTAATATCAATACTATTATATATTATATAAAATATATATAATATATATTATAAATATTATTATATATTATATATTAGAAATATTATATATTATATATTATATATTATATATTAGAAATATTGATATTATTAATATTAATATTATTAAATATAAAAATATTATATATAATTATATAATGTGTGTATATATATAATAATAATAATAATATATATAATTAGAAAATATAATGTTCATTTTGGATAATAATAATAAAATATTAAAGTATAAATTATATAATATTATATATATATTAATATATATTATTATATATTATATATTAGAAATATTATATATTATATATTATAAATATTATATATTATATATTAGAAATATTGATATTATTAATATTAATATTATTAAATATATAAATATTATATATAATTATATAATGTGTATATATATATATAATAATATATATAATTAGAAAATATAATGTTCATTTTGGATAATAATAATAAAATAAAAAAGTATAAATTATATTATTTATTATAGATTATAAATATTGATATTATTAATATTAATATTATTATATATAAAAATATTGTATATAATAATATATAATATATAATATAAATAATTAGAAAATATAATATATATTTTTTGGATAATAATAATAAAATATAAAAGTATAAGTTATATAGTATATATATAAATATAATAACAATAATATGGAAATGAGAGTATTTTTGGAATTGAGTTGTGCGATAGAGGGTTATTTTTGGAAAGAAAATGTGTTAATGGAATGGAATGGGCATTCCATTGGTTTTGGATGGAATGCTCATTCCACCAAAATGGTGGAATCCCCATTCCAATGAAATGCTCATTCCATTGGAATTTAATAAACTAAACAAATGGAATGAATTTCTTTCCATTCCACCAAACCAAACACCACCTAAGAGTGGTTGTGGTTTGTATTTGTGTTTTTGTGTTTTTGTGTGTTTTTTCTTGGTTTGTTTTTGCAGGAACATAATCTCACAACTAAAGATGCCTCCCAAGAAGAATACAAAGTCCACTCCTGCCGGAAAGAGGATTGTCAAATTATCATCCAGAGTGACGCAACAGTGTGTGCGGAACCATGATTATATGAGATGAATGGAAAAGCTCAACGACGCGAACATTATCTTTGAGAGAGGTATGCACCTTGTGGAACTCAAGGACACACCAATCCCCACGACCGTGACACAACGAGGATGGCGGAATTTTGTCAGTGTCCCGGCGGACGCTAATGTTTCATTGGTAAAAGAGTTCTACGCCAGTATAATACCAGAAGCAGTGAAGGAAGGTAGACCGGTTTTGGTAAGAGACATACTGGTCATGATCAATCCCACCAAGATCAACGCTCACTTTTGCACATCAGACTACCCACAATTCAACAAAGGGTATAGAAGCATGCATAACACTAAGTCAAGTTTGGCTATGGCGCTCAGAGGGACAGATGATGGTGTGTAGGAGCATGGTCACATGCTTAAGCAGTCAGAGTTTCCTCAGGAGTTGGCGTTTTGGAACCTTTTCCACACTTTCTCCCTCCGGCCAACCACTCACAGAACTACAGTTTCAGATCCGAGAGCAGATTCACTCAGCTGCATCCAAGATCAGACAATGATTGATATAGGCCAAGTTATAATGAATGCAATTTTAGAGGCAGTCTCGATTAATGTGCATCCACAAACAAAGCCAAGGTCAATCATCTTTCCTAGCCTTGTCACTGCTCTCTTGAAGAAAAAAGAAGTCCCATAAATTGCCATATATGAAGTAAAGATCAACCCCATGGGGGACCTTAATAAAAGATAATGGCAGGGAAAGAAGAGGTCGAGGATTACTGAGGGTCCATCCAGCACTCCAGGTGAAGAGGATCCTAATTTCGATTTGGGGAATCAGAGGAAGAGGACCAGGACTACAAGGACCCTGCATCACAGTCCATGCTAGCCAAGATTCTGAGCGCTGTAGAGGGCATCCAACTTGGTATGACTGGCCTCGAGGATAGCCTGCAGGTAGTGAGGGAGAGGACATATCTGATCTATTCTAGGATGGATCTCTAGGATCTGATCTATAGCACTAGCAATCTGCTACCATGATATCTCTAACAAACTTTTGTGTTTATGTTTGTTTTTTCCATATTATTATTGTTTTGTTGATTATAACTAGTAGACTTAGCATATGTTACTAAATGTGTGGATAACTCATTTTGGTTTTTGTTTAGCATATTTCGGATTTTTTCGGATTTATTTAGTTTTCGCTTCGAATTTTCATTCAGAATAATGTTAGATTTGGTTTGGAGGTGTTGGAATAGAAATTTAGAGAACATGATACATTGTACAAAAAATTTTGTTTTTCTTGCTTAGTAGAATTTCAGAGCACTAATCCGGCTCGAACAAGATGCTTTTGGGTTATGTATTTTTCAGGCAATTGTTGCATGCTTTGTACCACTAGGGTTGTGCTTACTAAAGCCGCACCACATGGCTTGCACACATCTTGCCAGGCTCTATAGTGTCCCAGTGAAGAGGGTAGCGCGCTTGAAATGTTTAGGCCATTAGTGGAGACTACCCTGTAAGTCTATAGAATCCAGAAATGCGTCACTTGAGCGATAATGTTATTTACATCTCTATACACTTTTCTGTTAGGCATTTAGGAGGCATCATTAGGAATCAGGCATGTTTGTAATTCCTTATGAGTTTGTTGCCATGGTTTCATTTTCACTTGTTCTATACCTTTTGAGATGAAGTAGGCTTATGTGTGAAACTTGAGACAATGGCCTAAACACGTCCCATGACCGTGTGTGCTAAAAATTTCCATGCAAATTTATCTAGCCATGTTACACACTACATCACAATTCCTAAACACAAACCCAACCCCGTGCTATGATCATGACTTGGTTGTTCTAATGAAGGCTTAAATAAATAAGCTCAATAATTTGTGCAGTTCGAAATGCAACCAAATGAACCATCTTGATATAGATTTTTAATTTGATTTCTCATTAAAAAAAAAAGAATTGTTGCCACTTAATGAAAAAGTTGTGGCAATCAACATCATTAGAGTCACTTAATTCTCTTGTGTATAATCAACGCATAGTAAATTGGGCTAGCAAATAATGTTACTCATATTTGTACTTCGTATATCCAAGCTCGATCACTAGCCTCACCTGTATCTATACCAACCTAGCCTAGCCATACCATTGACATAAACCCAGTGAAACAGAATAGAAGTCCTAGCTGATCCTTGGGAAGGACTTGTTTTTGGAAATGTTACCATGGTAACATGATATTGTCTGATTCTTGTTTACTTTTTCGCTTCTCCTAAAATACTAACGTTCAAAGATTTTCATATGTGCATTTCTTAATCTATTCATGCATAACTCCAGTGTTGCGCATATGCTTGTTGAGTGAGCCTAGGATCTATGTGGGAAAAAGAGAGTTTAATCCGGTAAGGTTTAGAGTCAAGGCGAAATGCAGTCATATGACTTTTGTGTTCGATACTTATGGATCTAGAGTCGCAATGTAGCCTGGAATTGCAATCCTTCGTGTTGAAGCACCTTGGTCTGCACTCCTCAGTGGTCTTAGCATGCTAGTTTTCTGATTTTTGATTCACCCAAATCCGCATCTCGTTCTTCAGTTGATTCAGTAAGAAATAAAGTAAATCTAGATATAGTTTAATTCTCTCACATTTTTTTGTCTCAGGTTTTGCTTGAGGACGAGCAAAAATTCTAGTTTGGGGGTATTGATAAGCTCGTTTTTCATGCTTTACGTACCCGTCATTTTGTATAGTTTTGCTCTCGTTTTCTTTGCAAACTCCATCTTTTGATGTTCTAAGTACTTAAACAGGTCCTCTTTAGCCAGGAGTTATCAGTGTTCGAAACCGGAAGCTTTCAGAGCAAAAAGGAAGGTTTTAGCTCAGTATAGAATGAGAAGTGCGGTAAGAGTACCGCACCAGAAGGAAGTGCGTATCGCACTTCGTACCGCGTAGCAGAACAACATAAATACTAGAAGGAAGTGTGGTACGTGGCGTCGAAGTGAACCGCATTTTGTACCACGCGAGATGGCAGAGGAAATTATACAAGGCTTCAAGTGCGGTACGCGAACCGCACCAGAAGGAAGTGCGAACCGTATCACGTACCGCGTAAGATTCAGTAACCAAAATTAAACTGATGTGCGGTACGATGTGTCGAAGTGAACCGCACATTATGGCAGATGTTGAATACTCCGTTTCACGAACAGAGGATTGGCTCTATTGTGGGACCCCCTCTCGTATCTCTGATTACACATTGAGGGGGGGATGTTCCTAGAGGATGAGAGGGTGTCGTTGGGGTCCTACATAAGTTGGGGGGAAGGGGGGAGGCTTCTTATTGCCTATAAAGTGAAGAGAGAGAGGTGAGAGAAAGGGGATCTGAGATTTGAAAAACACACCAGACCAGCTCTGCTCTTGGACGATTTTAAGGTTTTCTCTTCATTTCTGGACCGAGTTCTTCAAGATTTGATAAGCTAGGGCAAGGTTTGGTTGATCCAAGGAAGCTAGGGAAGCTCAAGTGACAAGAGATTGAAACTACAATTTAGTTTTATCTCTTCAACTTTCCCTTCTATTGTTTCTTTGTATTTATTCATGTTTTGTATTGATGTTAGCTCATCTATGTTTATTTTTGTATAGAATGAGCTAATTATTCTTATGTTAGAACAAGATGATGCTTAACCCTTGATTCATATGTGATATACTCTTTGATTTCTCTATTTTTGTGCTTGTGGAGCTATATTGATGTTTTTGGTGCTTAAGGTTTTTACTTAATCGATCACTTTGTAATCGATCTATGGTTGGATGCTAAGTACCGAGAGGAGATGTATTTGACAATGCTTAGATAAATGTTCATTATGCTTGACTATAAAGTGCTAGAACCACTCGGCTAGCCTATAGGGTTTAAATTGTATTCTAAGTGCTTAATGGGTTTATACATATTGTCTGGATTGCTTGAGAAAGATTCCTGGTATGTATAGATACGATCTCTAATACATCAAGAGAGGTTAGAGATTTGTTTAGGGAATACGAATCTATAGCATGTACACACACGAATTAGGAGTCAAAGAAGTCGAAGTGTGCTATTAGGAGGGTTAAAGCGGATTCGAGTTCTACCATGTTTTCCATACATTTCTATAAGTGTTAAGTTAGATAATTTAGTTTGTGATTGAGTTAGTTTACTTTATTGCAATTCTTGAAAACTCATGTTTTAGATTGTTTAAATAGTTGACAAACCTTTGAATTCCAGTAATCATAGTCTTTTTCCATGTGGGAACGATCCCTACATTGTCACTATACTATCGTTGCGACCTCGTGCTATTGCGAGAGTCAACAAGTCTAGTTTGACACGATCAAATACTTAAACCCGCAACCTTACGGTGTAGGTGTGAAGGGTTTCCTACCATATCAGTCTTATCTTGTCTATTTTTTTAAAAGAACATATAAACCCATCATGTATACACTTTTTTTTTTATTTAAAAAAAAAAATAGAGGAGACCTCAATTTGGTTATGGGTCCCGGTCTAGGTCTGGGTCCGAGTCCACGTTCGAATCTATCTAGTCTTATTGATATCAAATCTATTGGGACAAATCCAACCAACACACCAATTGCACTAAACTAGAGGTGTCCATGAGTCGATTAAACTGTTCAAAACCGAACATAAACAGTCCATGAAAAACCGTAACTGAAACCGGTTGGAAACCAATTTCACACGGTTCGTTTACGGTTAACCTTCCCAAAACACCGTATCAAAACCAACGGTTTAACCGTCGATTTTGATATATTTTATATAAAAAAAACCTCAACCAATAATATTGTGACATGTGACAGACAAATTGTAAAATATTAATAGGTAACCGTTGGGTGTAGACACTTGTACCGTTGTAGTGACCGTTAGCCAATAAAATAAAAAAATTAATTCAACCAACTAATAAGAGACTGACATGTGACACTTCATTTGAAAAAAAAAACGGTAACCAAACCGAGCCGTAACCTAACCAAACCGGACGGTTTCGGAAACCTAAACCGAACCTTTACCGCTTAACCGGAGGTTACGAAACCGAACCAACCCGTCCAACTCTGGTTACGGTTATAGTTAGGCATTTATACGGAACACTGTAACTGGAGCCGACAGTTTGAAACCGAAACCGAACCGTTGACACCTCTACACCAAACACATCAATTTGGTGTAAAATTTCTCTTCAACCAGTACACCAAACACACACACACACAAAATGGTGTAGCTACACCAAATCTCTTTTTTTCCCATTAAATATCACATCAATAACTTTTGATTTTTTAAAACTACTACTTCATTCATCTCATACTTAATTATAACAATATGTATTTCCAAAAAATATACCGTTGGAACGATCTCGTTGTAAGATTTTTAACATGATATATATATATATATATATACAATTTAATTAATATATTTATTAATTATACATTAAACTAATTTAAAATTTTATAATAATTTAAAGATTGTTCGGAATAAAATTCTTAAAATATACTCTTTTTGTGTAAAATTTGATATGGAACATTGGAGTACAAAATAAATGTGGTGTAAACACATTCTCTCAGTATACTCTTATATTTAACATCAAATTGGTGCAAAATTTAGTGTAATACGCTGAGATACTCTTAGTATTATCCAAATTATAACTCCCATAATATAGGGATATCAAAATTACTAATTGGTTCGGGGATCCGTGGAAACCCGCTCCGTTAGGGGCAGTTTTAACCACTCCATTTAAATTGTGGTATGATACCGGTATTTTTTTTTTCAATTCAAGAATTAATTTTAGTACGGTTACGAGATTTTAAATCTCTCCCCTGCCACGTCCCCATACCCGCTATATATATAATTTTCACTCTCTTTTTTCCCTCAATTTCATATCATTATATATAATATACCTCTCACATTATTATTTTCATATTATTCAATAATATTTATATGATATTTATTAAAAAGTCATAAAAAAAAATACATTAATGAGATATGGATGATATGAAGTAAAAAACAGACCCTCTAATAGGAATTCATATACATGTATCGTTTATTTTAAAAAGGATATTCATCAGGAATAGTACCCATACGGCCGTACCAATATCCCTACCACAACACTTAGAAGTATCCACACTTGTATTTTTAACCCTAAGGTAAGATTCAAACTCCATTGACAATACGGGTCGGAGATGCACTACAACCGTTCACAAAAGCTGCCTGAGTTTTTTTTTTTTTTTGGCATTTTTGAGTCATTTCCCTAAATATTTTGTATGTAATTAGAAAATCATCAATTAGTATAGTAACTAATAATTAACAAGATATATAACCCAAATCCCATATCCTGATTAGGATCTTATTTCTGTCCAAGCCAGACTGTCTACCACGAAAAGAGTATTTATTTCTCATCCAATCGCAACTACTACTGCTTAAATTATTGGTCAAATATTAATGATAGACCAACTCAGGTCAATAGGTCAAATGTACAATTTCAATCAGCTAGTTCCTGGCCATTGATATTTGATAGCAGAGCTGATCATCAGGGATTATCTTATTATTATGGTAAAAAAAAAAAAATCTTTAAGATAGAAATTTTATTTTTTTATTTTTTTTGTTTCTTATTGCATGTTGCAGATTTGCAATTAATAAAATAAAACCAAGTGAGGAAGTGTGCATGAAGCCAAAGCATTGGGTCGAAAGCACTCCAAGTTGAATAGTATAACTGGAAAAATGAATAAATAAATAAATATTATCCAAATCTGCCAATCAGCTCCCTCTTTGATCTATGTAGTTGATTGTGTTGTAAAGTGTTCATTTGAAAAAGAAAAAAAATTAAGCAATAATTAGGGCAATTATAATATGTTGTATATGGTCCCTTCTTGTTTTTAAGTGACAACAATATTAGTTAATTACATGTTGTCTTGTTTTTCGGTTTTTTATTTCAATAGCGTGTCATGAAGTACTTTTAATATTATTAAAAAATTAAAAAAATATTTTCTAATTTTATTTTATTTTATTTTATTGTGTTTGACAAAAGAGTGATACTACATAAACTAAAATGTAGTTTAATTTTTAATACAAATGATCTGACAAGAGAATTATCATTACCACACACGATATAAAATGATGTAATTAATGAAAAAATCATTTGTCATATCATTTGAATTGAAATTTGAACTAAATTTTTGGATTGTCTATCATTACTCTCGACTAAAATATAATCTCTGCTTTTTTTTTTGTCCAAAATTAATTAACCTATTTGCTTATTTAATGTAGATTATCGTCTAATTTGTAAGAAAATAAATATTGATAATATTCGAAACTTTAGATAATGCTTCTAGATATCTTGTGGTACCAATACTAAAAATATTATCTAGAAATCAGAATGTTTATTATTTTTGATATTTCCACTCATAGTTGTATATTCATCAAAATTAATATATATCTCCTTTCGTATTACAAATCAACGAGTTTTTATTATCTATTTTTCATTAATTTACGTATAAATGATTAATTAGGTGAAGCAGTTATCATCGTATAATCTTCAGAGATTTTGGCTCCTAATCGTATATTGAATTATATATATATATATATATATCAAGTTAATTAACTCCTTTGGATATGTTCTCATAAAATCGATATAAACAAAGGCACGAATATATAGCACCAACCTATCTTGGCATGAATCATGTGATTCAGTGATATTTGAAAATTGTTAAATTTTTAATAAAGTTTTCATTATTTAAATAGATTTAAGTCCCTAATCCTGATTACCTTATAATATTTGTCCGAAGAATAGGGAATAATGTAGCGGTGGCCATGGCTATATCGGCATTGTGGGTGGGGACTACCGGTGGGTTCAATCTTCGATGTTTAGCGATCCATATTAAATGGAAAAATATTTGTATCTAACCAACCGGTTAACAATTTAGATTTATGACATATTACTATTGAATATATAAATACGTTGTAAAATATTTTTATTTAACACACCGATTAACGATCCGTACATATATATTTTTATATACACTGTATAATACAATTGAATATATATATAAAAAATTTAAATATAATGTATCTAGATTTTTATAAATATATAATATGATCGGTTAAGATATCATAAGTTAATATTTTTAACATACGAGTACCGGATACGATCATTAAGACATAATATTAAGATTTGTTTACTATTTTAAAATCTCACAAGAAGGTTCTTTGTCTGAATTGACATTACAGTACTTGTAATCCTCTCAAATTCAAATTGGAGTATACATTATAAATTGCTTTAGCATTGCAAATAATCAAATTGGAGTAATATTGGACGGTGATTCTAAGAATAATTTTTAATCAGTAATTATCTTTGTGAGGGACAAAGCAGAGGAAAGAACCTTCTTTTGGCAAACAAACAAAGAAATATATATTTTTCTTTTTTTGTCTCCCTTTTGGACTGGATATAAAGCTTTATGTTGCCATCATATTTGTTTTTCTATTGGTAAATGAACAATGGTCGGCACATTGTGAATTGATGCATCTATTCACTTAGAGCACTACTATATAAAGCAGACAGCTTTAAATTTAAATTAATTAATTATGTTATAGTTGCAAGATTAAAACACAAAGATCTTTAATTTGTATATTTAATCATAAATTTGTATATGGAAATCATTTTCATGATCATTATATTTTCTTTTTAAAGGCCTTTCTTTTTTTATTACTATTGTCAAATTACATTAGGTTATTCTACTTCTTCTTCTTTTTTTTTGAGAATTAAGTCAACTTATACCCTTCTAATAACTAAACTAAATAAAAAAGGTGTTATTATTGTCATTCATAAAATTAATTAGTACATTCATATATTATTAAAGAGTGATGCCATTTACAATCCACCTAATAACTTTATACACTCCATTTTAATTTCTTTATTAATGACAATTTTAACTGAATTAAGATTAGAAAGGAATACCAAAAAACTCTAAAATACTATAAACCATAGTTATATATATATAATCCAATATTCATTTTATTTCTCTTTAGTGGTTTACAAACCCCGAAACTTCTTTACCAACATATCAGACAAAACAATCAATAAAAATTAAGAAGAAGAAAAACCATAAATTATATCTCTATTAATAGAGATCAGATAATCTCCATTGATGGAGATCAGTCTCTATTAACAAGGATTCTAGATTTCTTTTTTAAAAAAAACATTTTTTGATCCGAAGATTGCAGATATTTAAACTCAAACAAGGTTGATCTTTGAAAACAAATAAACGGTTCAGTACTTTTTTCTCTTTTCTTTTTTAAAGAACAGGTTCGGTGCTTTGTTGTTGTGTTTTAGGTATTTTTAGATAAAAAGTTTTGAGTTGAGTTTTTTTATTTTTATTTTCAATTCATCAAATAACGATAACATTAAAACATTAAAACCAATCACTAACACAACAACAAAAAATCACCTTTTGAAACAAAATGATTTTGGTTTATATATATATATATATATATGATAGAGGGTTTAAAAAAAAAGTTAAAAGATAAAAAATATAAATTTTTAAACAAAACGGAGTATTGTTAGCAAAATTTTAAAATTTATATTTAAGGATGAAGTGTAATTATAAAAAATGTATGGAAATATAAAATTAGATTGTAAAGAGAAAATCTCTTTATTAAAACATTTAATTATAAAAATATCTTAATAAAAATATACCAATAAGACCAAATTACTTTAATTAAATTAAATCAAATACTATGTAGGCTCATTAATTACACACATATCTTCAATTATATCTTTTTATTAAAAAATAACTTATGATAAACCCTAATTAAACTCTAAATTTATTTCAAGTATCAAACTTTATCACCATCACATGATTATCATATAACAAAGTAATGAAAAAAAGGACTATTATTAGACAAAGGTATGTATTATATTACTTTTTTTTTATCTAATTATGAACTCTATCGATAAACATTTAAAAAAAATACTTGTAAATTAAGATAGTTGTACATATAAGAGAATTCTAAATTGAAAAATCTCTTAACCCCAATACAACCAAGTTCTACATCTTCTAGTTCATAAGGCTCCTACATTCAAAATATTTTCAAAAATAAATTGGATCATCATTACAAGTTAATTCGATTCCAAAAATACTAATTTTTTTTTTATAAATCGGGTGTGTTAATCATTTAAGAGGATTTATGAATAAAATGTATTTAAATAAATATATTCATTTCAATAAGGGTACTATTGGCATTAGGATGAGTGCTCATAGTAATTTAAAAACAAAAACAAAAATTAGACATGGGTGTATTAATTAATTTTATGTGCAACAATATCCGCACCTTAATAAAAATCATTATAAGAAATTATAATATGATTATTAAATTCTAATAGCATCTCCAATGTAAATATGCATTTGGAGAAAATTGAGTGTCACATAATATAAATAGATAAAAAGTTATAGAGTATGGAGTTGAGTTTATAATATAATACAAATATGCATTTTTGGGTTTATTAATAATGTCACATCGGCATTTCTATTCATTATATACAAACTTTAGATTTTTTTTAATAAGTGTATATTCACAACTCCAATATAATTATTTAAAATCTAAAATGTATATATTTTATGACGGATCATAATAAAACAATTATTTAACTCTATCTTCTACTTTATTTTACAATTAAATGTGCTATAATATTATTGATGAAAAGAGATAAAAATAGTAGTCAACTATTATAGGAGAGTTTATATAATTAAAAACTCAATTTCATATTCTCTAACTTTTTTTTTGTCATGTTACCTCTAATCCTCCATATTAAAGTTAGATATTTGCATTGGGGAGTTTTTTTTTTTAAAAAAAAAAAAACTTTTCACTTATCTATCCTATATAACGGTTGCGAAAATCCCCTACCCGACCCAAACCAGCAGGGCTTCGATCCGTTTGGGGCAGGTTTGGAGCACTTAAAACGGGGTTTAGGTCGGGATTGGGTCAAACTTTTTTAATCCGGTTTTTATCAAATCAGGTATGGGTCAACTCCTTATTCCCCGCCCGGCCCGTTCCGTTTAATCTGGTATTTATATAATCGTTTCAAAAATATAAAATATAAAGGGAAAAACAAATCTCTAATCTCTTTAATTAATCTTATTTTATGTTTGAATTTAAAGTTTATTTAACTTAAATGTTGTGTTCTAATAAATTTAAGTTTATGCATGAATTTTATATGTATGTTCAAATGTTTTTCTATGGTGTATGTTTGTATTTAAGTGTATATTTAAATTTCCAATAAAAAAGATAATTTTTTTTTTGTATATATATATATATATATATATATATTAATTTAATGTTAAAATTTAAGTCAATGTCTTAAAATTCAATCATATGGTAAAATAATTTGTATATTTATTAGTTTGAGTTTTTTTTTTAAGGATAAAACGAATCGAGTCATTTGGGTCGGGTTTGGGGTACCCTTACTCCAACCGAAGCTGGTTTGGGACGGAAATCAAAAACCGATTCGGGTCACAAGTCAGGTCTGGAGCAACCTGTAAAAAATGGGTTTCGGGTGCGAGGATGACCAATCTGACCTGTTGCCACCCCTAATCTTATATGGCATTCAATTTTCTCCAAATGTATATTTACATTGGGGATGCTTTAATTTTATAAACTATATTATAAATGTTGACTATGATTTCTAAAGCTCTCCGCAAATAATATTAGAGTCCATTTAATTGTAAAATAAAACAGGAGAGAGAGTGAGGTAATTGTTATATTATGATTTGTTATATAACGAATGCATATTATATTTTAGATAATTGTATCGAATTATGACTTCGCATTTATATATAAAAAAGTATAAAGTAGTTTATAATGAATAGAAATGCTGATGTGACACTATTTATAAACTAAGAGTATCTCCAATGTAAATATGC
Source organism: Dipteronia dyeriana (assembly GCA_032871835.1). Lineage (NCBI taxonomy): Eukaryota > Viridiplantae > Streptophyta > Magnoliopsida > Sapindales > Sapindaceae > Dipteronia > Dipteronia dyeriana. Next base: position 15,103,605 of record CM065299.1, on the reverse strand, counting down.
ATTGTTTTAGTTTCTAAATTATGTCACATCAACATTTCTATTCGTTATTGACCACTATTGATTTTTTTTAGAGAAATACGTATTCACATCTTCAACGCAATTATCTAAATGAAAATATGCATCAATTTCATAACCAATCATAATAAAACAATTATTTCACTATCTCTCCTCTTTTAATTTACAATTAAACGTGGTTTAATATTATTGATGGAAAGAGTTATAAATATTAAAGCATCTATAATACAAATATGTATTTTTTGGTTTTTAAATAGTGTCACATCAACATTTTTATTTATTATGGACCCACTTTTGTAAAAATAAATACAAATTCACATTTCCAATACAATCATCTAAATTTAAATATGCATCTATTTTATAACCAATCATAATAAAACAACTATTTCACTATCTCTCCTCTTTAATTTTTCAATAAAATGAGTTTTAATATTATTGGTGAAAAGAGTTAGAAATCCTAGTCAGCATTTCTATAAGAGTTTCTAGAATTAGAGTATCGCCAATGTAAATATGTATTTTTAAGTTTCTAAATAGTGCCACATTACCGTTTCTATTCATTATGGATTCATTTTTAGAATTTTTTTTATTTATAAAAATACATATTCACATCTTCAACGCAATTAGTATCTTCAATGCAAATATGCAATTAGAGAAATTTGACTGCCACATAGGATAAATATTTAAAAAGTAAAAAAAAAAATGTATCCACTACAATTATCTAACTTTCAATACGGAGATTATGTGACAAACAAATTGTTAGAGAATATGGAGTTGGGTTTCTAAAATTAGAAACTCTCATAAAAATGTTGACTATGATTTCTAACTCTTTTCACCAATAATATTAAATTTAAAATAAAAAAGGACAAAAAATATAATAATTATTTTATTATGATTGATCATAAAATAGATTGATATTTGACTTTAAATACTTGCATTAAAGATGTGAATATGTATTCTTGTCATTTTTTTTTTCCAAAAGTGAGCTCATAATGAATAGAAATGGTGGTGTTACACTATTTATAAACTCAAAAATGCATATTTACATTGTAGATGCTCTTATAAAGTCAAATATGTATCCATTTTATGACAAATCATAATAAAACAAATATTACATTCTCTCTCCTATTTTATTTTAGCTTTAATATTATTGGTGGATATAGTTAGAAATTACAGTCGGTATTTATAGGAGAGTTTCTATAATTAGAAATTCAACTCCATATTCTCTAACTTTTTGATTGTCACATCATCTCTATATTGAAGTTAGATAAGTATATCGAAGAGAGTTTTTCTAACTTTTTAAATATCTATCCTATGTGGAAGTCGATTTTTTCCAAATGCATATTTGTATTGGAGATGCTCAAACTCAACTCTATATTCTCTAACTTTTTCTTTGCTACATTATCTCCATATTAAAGTTAGAAAATTGCATTTGAGAGAGATTTTTTATCTTTTTAATAGGGGTGTCAATATGGGTCACGATATGACGGGTTGACACGACACAAACACGATTATTACGGGTTTGAGTTAAGGCTAAACGGGTCAACCCGTCTAACCCGTTTATTAATCGTGTCGTGTCCGGGTTAAACTTAACGGGTCACGGGTTAACACGATTAGTGAGGGTAAAAATGTAAATTTAATATTAAGGGTATTTTTGTAATTATCACATTATTATATATAGTGAAACTTTGAAACCCTAACAGCCTAAATCATTATTTTCCCTAACCTCACTCTTCACGCAGCCACTCTTCCATTTTCTTCGGTTTCCTCACCTCTTTCTCTCTCTCTCTCTCTTACACATCTCCCTCTCATCTCTCTCTTCATCCGGCGCCGCAGCTTCAACCTCGTCGGCATCTCCTCAACTCGCCGTCCCACTCCTCCCTTTTCTTTCCAGCCTCCTCACCTCTCTCTCTCTTATGCCTTTCTCTTTCCTCTCTCTCTTCATCCGGCGCCGCAACTTCCAAATTGTCAATATCTCATCAACTTGTTGTGTGTGCTGATGATCAATTCTCCAGATTCATTATTATTTGTTATTTGTAATCAAAAATATATATAGATCTGAAACTTTTGATTTTCTTTTTATTTGTTTAGTTGAGTTCTTTTCTTCTTATTGATGTACAAATGTGTAATGTTATTTTATTTTAATTTTAATGAATGTGGAATTGTGGATCGAGTTTTTTTTTGTTCCTGTAATTTTTTCATAACAAGGATTACTTTTGATTTGGATGTTTTTTTAAAAGGTTTTTGCCTTATATCTTGATTGGATTATTAAAAATTAGCTTAATTAATTAATGGATTAGATATTGCATTTGATTGATATATATTAATCTAGCCGACAGTAATTTTAATTTTATTATAAAAGTATGTTGAATGTAGTAACATATGTCTGGAGCGGGTCATTAAACGGGTTAATTGACACGACCCACTTAACCCTTATAGTAAATAAGGGTAGACGGGTCGTGTCATGTTGACTCATTTATATTCGTGTCGTGTTTGAGTCGAGAGGGTCTGACCCGTTTAATAATCGTGTCGTGTTCGGGTTGATCCAAACACGACCCGTCAACCCGAATTGACACCCCTACTTTTTAACTATCTATCTTATATGACACTTAATTTTCTCCAAATGTATATCTGCATTGGAGATATTTTTAGTCAGCATTTATAGAAGAATTTCTAGAATCTGAATCTCAACTCTATATTCGTTAACCTTTTTTTTGTCACATCAACTCCGTATTGAAGTTAGATAATTGTATCAGATAAGGTTTTTATAACTTATCTATCTTATGTGACACTCAATTTTCTCTAAACGCATATTTGTATCGTAAATTCTCTAAAAAATACATATTTGCATCGAAGATGTTCTAATTTGTTAAAATCCACTTCATACGGAAAATATCATTTCTTTTTTATTTCTTGTGTATTTAATTTTTATAAATAAACCCATTGAAAACTATTTTTGTAATAAATAAGATTTTAAAGAAAAAAAAACATTAACGAAGCATACTTAAGAAATGAGTGCACATGCAGACATACAGTTTCAAAAGGAGTGGACGTATAGTTTCAAAGAGAAACATAAATAGCTAACCTAATTAATTGGGCCCTACATGGCTTATTTACTTGCTCGAGAGTTGGGCTTTTTCAGACGAGTCAAGAAGGCCCATATAGAATGTAAGAACCGATTAATCAGCAATACGAGTGGTGTTATTTTATTATTATTATATTTTAAATATTATAATAATTTAAGATTTATATAACGGATAGACTCGAACCCACGACTTCATAGTATAGGGTTCGACTTCATAGTATAGGTGTGAGGGACAACCGGATAACCCATTAAACCATCATCATCTTTTCATAAGGGTACTGTTATTAACACCATTTCGTGTACCCCTACCGATGTTATCTCGACACTTTTTTTGAAACTGCATCTAATTATTCTCTAACAAATGTTTGTTTGTTTTTTTTTTCAAATAAAATGGCACCGATGCAACATTAGTGGGGGTGTCAATAACATGGGCCACTAGCATCCTCTAATTAGTTGACCAACAAGAATAAATAAGGAAGTTGTTGAGATTTTGTGGGATATGGAACTTGTTGATACACTAAACATCATGGTACGGACCACCTCAAAGAACCGCCATCGCAATAAGGTTTACAAGAGATGGTCCGTGTTATTAACACCCCACCAATATTATATCGACACCGTTTTGTAGTTCAATCTAATAATTATTTACACAAATTTTTTCAAATAAAACAGATGCTAAAATAATATTAGTAGGGTGTCAATAACATGGTCTTATGAGTTATCAGATATCAATTTCAATATCTAACTCACAAGTGACCTAGACCTAACTTTAATTAGCCCCAAATTACTAGATATACAATTTAGAACTTACAAGTACAAATATCACCGAATCAGATTTTTTTTTTTATTATTAATTTTTTAAATCATATGTCTAATCGTAACTACAGTATATTTAGTAGACAAAAGTACCAAACCAATATAAAAACAAATTTGTAACTGCTTCCACTAAAGATTTCAAACAAAAATTAGCAAATTGGGCCACAAAGTACATAAAAATGGTGGGGATTCGGCTGGTCACCATCATTTTTTCCTGCATTACTGAACACGTTGTCCAGTGTCCTCATAGTTGTTGTAGATGGGATTTTTAGGAAATATAAACGATTTTTGCTGTGGAGGCAATGTGAAACTTGAAAGCACCCCCACCATATCAACCAAAACTTTAAAGCAACGTTAAATGATTATTTCCACGTATGTAGTGTATATAATTCATCAATGTCATTATTCTTATTTTTTATAACAAAGTTTCTAAGTAATTATACTTTCTTTCATATTACTTTATTATGCAATCCAGCTAATGAACTTCCTAATTCACAACATTGTTGTATGAGGTTGTGGACCGTAAACGAAGGTTGAGGAGTCGGATAGTAAATTTCTATATACATGTTTATAAGATTTATAGAGTTTCGATATGAATTCTGTGTGTATAGACCGTAGTTAATGCTAATATTGGATATTAAATGTTGTTATTGTGAAGTAAAATGCTAAAACTATGTAATTCAATGTGAATTTTGTGAACCATGTAATGAATTGCTCTATCTTTTGTCAAAAAATCATAACAAAACCCATGATTTAATACCGAGTTATTATTTGTAATTGAATTCGCTGAAATTATAATATTCCATTTTATGAACAACGTTAAAAATTAAGTTAAGTTTCGATCAAACAAATGTCTGATTTCATCATAATGTTGCCATCTGAGATCTCTACTCTATTGCAGTTCCACTTACTATATAGGTCTATTCCATAATATTTTAAAGTCAAGATTCCGCACGAAAAGGAAATCCATTTTAAAAATATACATATATTTGTCACACGAGAGATTCTTTGGAGGATTCAAGCTGGGGACCAGCAAAGCAAAAAACCAAAAACCCTTTTGAAAAGGAAAACCAACCACGATACCTCGATACCTCTCAAGAAGAAAGGTGTTACTATAGAAAGCAACAACACCTCCAATTGAAAAATCACTTCACCAAAACTCAATCAAAACACTTTCAAAAGTCAGAAAAAGAAACACCATTAATGAGTGAAGAATCTATTGAAGATAAAAGCTCAAATGAAGCTTCCTTATTCTATTCTCTTTTTTGTTACAAAAGCATTCCCATCACATCTTACTTCATCTATCAAATTGATAATGGTAAACTACTCTTTGATTTTCCACGCGTGGGACCCTTGTCGCAATATTACATTCCATTAATCTTTATCATAAACGACTAATGTTATTACAATGAGGGGTGAAATTTATCACGTCGTAACGAGATATTTATTATGTATTTCGTGATAATATTTTGTTATCGTTACGGATAATGTTTAGCTTAATCCTAAATAAATAGGTCACCACACATGCACGATGAATTTTGCGATATCCAAGATTGTTATCTTTACTAATAATGTTTAGTTTAACGGGAGATAAACTAAACATTATTAGTTTAGTTTAGTTTCTTGATTTTGGACAGACTATACTTACTTGTAGTCATTTTCATTTGTTGTCTATTCCCGCACTTTTTTTTTCTTAATTTTTAAATAGACCTTTCCATAGAAAAGAAAGAAAATTACACAAAATTTGAGCAATTTTCCAAGATCAGACTCTCCACAGCTAACGGACAGTTACCTAATCACAAAGACTCACCCACATAATCCAGAACAAGTTTCGTTAAACAATGAGCTAGCTTATTGGCAAGACGGGGAACAAAAGCAACCGAAGAGATTTCACATATCGAAATCTCACGAATAACATCATGAATAATAACCCTAACATCAGTATGGGGCATTGCCTGAGACCGAATTGCATTCACCACAGTTAAAGCATCTGACTCCACAATAGCAGGCACCAAACCCCTACTAAAAGATAAGTGGATTCCTATCAAAATCGCTAAGGCCTCCACAAACGATCGCAAAAAAATAGCTGAACTCGCGCATTCTAATCCCGAATCACCACCCCAATACCAGACACATTATCAACCCCTCGTAATGTTGCATCCATATTGATTTTAAACAACCCCTTAGAGGGAGCAGCCCACCGCCGAACCTGTTTGGACGCCACCTTAGGCATAATCCTAGCATTCCGAACGTTTCTTCTAAAATCCATCAACAAATCAGTAGCCCAGGAGTGGATATCAGTCTCAAGAAATGGAACCTTGCCATTCTAACCGGTTGTTTTTTGCGTTGCCAAGTTCGCCACCACAACACACACAAGAATTCAAAATACTTAACATCAACAACCTCCCTACAGATATTCACAAAGTCCAAACATGAACCTGAATCCAAACATAGACCACCACCCTGAAAACAACAACCATTCCTCACCACCTCTAGCTTCTTACACGACCATAATGTATGAACAATTGACTCTGGAGAACTTGAGCAAAAAGGACAGCAGACCTCCAAACACAACCCATGAAGCCATAAATTCATCCTTGTAGGGATCTAATTATTACATGTTTTCCACATGAAAAGCTTGATTTTTAAAGGATGATGAAGTTTCCAAAAAAAATTCCACCATGATTCAAACCCACTCAAACCAGAACAGCTGGGACGAGAAGGGAGATTCCGAGCCAACCTATACCTATTACGAATAGAAAAATCACCTAACTTATCGAAATGTTATAAGAGTCGGTCGGCTAAATTAGAGGAACAAAGAGGAATGCTTAGAATAATATCAACCTCTTCTGAAGAAAAGTATTCCCTTATTAAATCCGTCTTCTATTCACCATCTTCAAACTTCAAATCCGTCACTACCGAATCTTCACCAAGAACATGCAGAGAAAACACCTTGAAAGTTTAAAGGCGCGAAATCCACCTATCCTTGTATATAAGAATGGATCGCCCATTACCAACTCTCCACCTGGACCCCCTCTCCAAAAGAAACCTTCCTCAAACTAGATTTCTCCATAAAAAAGACCTCGAATGACCACTATTGGCAGAAAAAAAAGATGAATTCAGGAAATAACAGCCCTTCAGGACTCTAGCAACCAAAGATTCAGGCTTGGTATAAATTCTCCAGCATTGTTTCGCCAACATTGCTTGATTAAAAGCACCAATATCCCGAAAACCTAAACCACTAGAATCTTTAGAATCACAAAGATTATCCCAAGAGCACCAATGACACTTTCGTTTTGGTCCACTTCCCCCTCACCAAATTTTTGCACTCATCCTATGAATTTCGACAACAAGAGAAACTGGAAGATAAAAAAGATTCATTGTATAAATTGGGATGGATTGAATAAGAGATTTAAGAAGAACTTCACCCCCCCCTCCCGTACCGAGAAAAAACAGTGGCTCCAACTTCTAATCTTGTTCCAAACCCTCTACTTCACACTATCAAACATCACCCTCTTACTTCTTCTAGTCAGACACGAAAACCCTAAATAGGTTTCATGACACCTAACCACTTTCATATTCAAAATTTCAACCAACTCCAATCTCTCGGACAAATTCACTTGCTTGCTAAAGTAGATTGCTGACTTATTAAAATTGACAAATTGGTTGGAGACAGAAGAGTAGGCCTCCAAAATTCGCCATATGTTAGCACTCTGCTCTTAACTAGTTCTAGTGAATAACAGGCTATCGTCGGCATAAAAAAGATGAGAGTTTTTTGGCCCTGGCCAGCTACAACGGAGACCATAAAACAACTCATTCTTCTTTGACATCTTTATCAACCTAGATAAGCCTTATGCGCATATCAAGAACAAATACGAAGACAACAGATCTCCCTACCTCAAACCTCTATAAGGTCGAGTATTTCCCCTAATAGAACCATTAAAAATAAAAGAATAAGACACAATAGTCACACAATCTATTATCTTTGAAGTTTAGAGCTCCTAGAAAACCAAACGACGCATCATACCCTCCAAAAAAATCCACTCCATCCTATTATAGACCTTAGCCATATCAAGCTTCAAAGCCATAAATCTTATCTTGCCGTTAACTTTCCGGCGCAAAGCATTCATGCACTCAAAGCTTACCATCGCATTATCTGTAATCAATCTACCCAGGATAAAAGCACTTTGAGAATCATAAATAATATTTTCCATCACCTTCCGAAGCCTATTAGCGAAAGCCTTAAAAATACATTTATAAAGCACATTGCACAAACTAATTGGACGGAAATCTGACACCTTTTGCACCTTTTTAACTTTCGTAATAAGACATAATAGCGTATGATTAATTATCAGCCATTATTGCGACAATCCAGGCACAATCTTGTAATATCATCATCCACCAAATTCCATTTTTTTTAAAAAAAAAATCAGCTGGGGATCCATCGACTCCCGGAGCCTTAGAATGACTCATTTGAAACAAAGCCACCCTTACTTCATCAGTTGAAAATTTCGAATCCAAAAAAAGACCAAGATCTAGTGGTAAGCACATATCCACTCAAGTTTAGCACAACCTCCAAATGATCATTAGAGGGACAATAACTATTGGAAATACTCGTAAAATAGATATCAATAATGTGAACTACCTCATCCTCCTCTTCATTTCACACTCCACTATCATCCCATAACCCACCAATTCTATTCTGAGCCCTTCTACACGAAGCCTTATCATGAAAGAATTTTGTATTTCGATCTCCCTCTTTTAGCCAAGAGACTCTCGAGCGTTGTCTCCAGAAGGTCTCCTCACGTCGTAAAAGATCATCATGATCTTTCTCAACTTGTCATTTCTTAACCCAATTAACAGCAGTACCATTCCTTTGAATTCTTGCCAATTCACATTTGTTTTTTCTGTAATATCCTACTTCATCTTTACCTGATTGGTCTTATCCCTGCACATTAGCTTATTCATGCAATAAGATAATTTTTTCTGTACACCTACCAACATATCGCCACCTCCACTAACAGGCAACACCTCTTTACTTATATCAACAAACTCAGTCTTGTCCGCCCATCATTGCTCATAATGAAATCTTTGACCAATATGAAAACACACTACTTCAACCTGAATTTCCAATAAAATTGGTCATTGATCGGATCTCCAAAAATCAAGATGCTTAACCGGCGAGAAAAGGGAAAAGTCGTTGCCAGCCAACATTATATATAGGGGTGGGCATTAAGTTCCGAACCGAATCGAACCGAACCGAACCAAAAAAAGGGTATTCGGTTCGGTTTATCAAATGAATTCGGTTTAAAAAATTAAAAACCGATTTTTTTGTTCAAACCGATTTGGTTTCCTAAAAACCGGTTTGAACCGATTAAACCACCTATATAAGTATAACTAAAAAAACCCTAACAAATTTCTTTAACTTTTCTTTCATTATTATTTGTTAGGTTTGATTTGTTTTTTATTTTGGGCTTGGGGCTTGGGCTATTAAAAATATTAAAACTTTAGTCCAAAATTAAAATCCAACAATCCATCAAATTTAAAAACATATTAAAAAGAACCCATTAAGCCTATCAAATCAATAAGGCCCATTAGGTCCAAAACCGAAATGAACCGAACCGAACCAATTAAAATCCAATCAGTTCAATTTGGTTACCATTTCTTCTTCGGTTTAAACCGGTTCAATTTTGGATGAACCAAAATATTTTCGGTTCAGTTCGGTTTTACCCAAAACAGAACCGAGCTGAGCCGAACCGTGCCTACCCCTAATTATATAAACACCGATCCAAAAGCTTTTGAACCAATTGTGAACCATCCCTCTGATTAGACCACATGAAACTAGGTCCATAAAAGCCCACATCCTGTAAAGCGCAATCCTTCAAAGTAGAACGAAACGTATCTATCATCCCTGCCGAACGAAGGTTTCCTCTCTCCTTTTCCGAAACACAAAGAACTTCATTAAAATCCCTCGTACCAGCCACGACAAGTTTGACAGACCAGCTAGACGTCTTAATAAGGTCCATCCGTGATGCCTCTCCAAAGAGATCAGATGACCATAGAAACCAGTTAACCTCCACCGTTTATTAAGATTAGAGACAACCTCCACATCAATTTGAAATCGAGAATAAGACAACAAAGATATATCTATATCAGATCTCCAAAATAAACATAAACCCTCACTGTATCCTACCCCGATCAACAACCAACTTCGAATCAAAACCTAACTTCACTCTAATAATCTCCATAAAACCATGATCACATCGAGTCTCCATTAAAAAAACTATATCAGGTCAATGATCTTGCATTAACGAATGCAAAACCCAAAACGTCCGGTCTCCTTCCAAACCTCGGACGTTCCAAAATAAAGTTTTCAATTTGCCCGGCAAGACGGGGACTCCTCCGGACTCGTCGATATCTCAATTGAAGAAATGTCAAAAGCAAGATCATATTTTTGTTTTTTCCTTACCAAAGAAGCAAACTGTTCATACTCTATGATCGGTCGTTTTTGTGTCAATATGTGTTCAATTTCATCTTCCACAACTTGCGAACCCACCATTTGGGACAAACGCTTCCACCTTCCCTTTATTTACCAATTGTCAGGATCCAAACCAGTAATATCTACCACCCTTACCCTCATGTTTTCTGACTTTCTCATCTGACCAGTATCATTGGCATGCATATGCAGTCCCATACCACATTTATGCATTCCCATATACTTTTGTGTTATCTCAATCCTAATTGGTCATAGCACCTCATGCTCAAAACTCTTGCTCGCATTATTAACCTCCACCAAACCATCCTGCTGAATATAAATCATGCCATCCCTCTCCCCAGGCCGCACATCTACCGTAGATCCCCTTACCATCCTCATTAGAAACTCCCATTGATTATTCTCCTACTTGTTCACATCATCCCGTTTACCTCCAAACTCCACACGAAAGAAACTATCATTCTCACGCTCCCTTCCATGGTGCTCATGCAAGACACCTAATTGATTATGAATAGAATCTTGGTGGTCCCGCAGTGAACCATCACTTTGTAAAGGATTCGCATTCTTCTGAGAAGACAAATGTCTCCCACTATTGTGAAAGAAATTTTCCAACGTACCGAAAACTTTCCACTAGTAACTTTATGTCCCCCATGAGGATTCAAAGTCCACAACCATTGTCCATAATTAAAATCGGTACCACTCCGAATATTATCACTCATCCTTCGAAGACATTCAGTGTAGGAATGCTCCAATAAGCCACAAATGAAAACAATACTCAGACAATTTCTCGTATCACAAAAGTAATAAGGCCTCCTCTCCGTCATCCTTTAAATCCATTCTCAAAAACCGCAGTAAAGGCTTCGAAACATCGATGGTCACCCGAACTCGCAGATACTTCCCAAAACATTTCCCGATTGCACTAACATCAATATCCACCAAATCACTAATTAGCTGACCAAAAAGTTCCACTATCTTTTTCGTCATGCACAAAAGCGAAGCATTGTGAATTTGAATCCAAAAATCGACTCGATTAAACTCTAGCTTGTTAATATCTCCCACCCTTTTCACTTTATTAAGAACAAAAAGGCAATTATCAAAACTTTAAGGATCACCTGTAAGAATCCTCTCACGATCCTCCTGATTGCGAATATATAAAAGAAACGTGTTATCACACATGATTTCAATCTCTAATCCCTGAAAACGCTAGATCTGAGGCATAACCGAACAAAAAGCGTTTCTATTAACATGTTTTGTAGACAAAAGTTTACCAACTAAACATTGCTCCGGTTTTCTAGCCGCATCATTTTTTTTTTTATCTTTCACCAACCACAACTTCTCTTCCTTACTTTTAATGGACAAAGACTTACACAAACAAGCAATCTCATCAGAATCCATACAACACAAGACAAACGAACCCATTGAAGAAAACAGGAAAAGAAGCAAAACCAAACCGATAGAGTCTGACCTTTTTCTACACTATGGCTTAAGGAAACCTTAAGAGAAAACCTAAACTCCTTATACACTAGGGTTTTTGAGAGAAACCCTAAGTGATGAACATCTATTCCTGCGAATTATTAAAGTATAATCATTTATCAAGCGATAAGTGAACCAAATGACCTATGTTATTCTACCGATGAATTTTGTGATATCCAAGATTGTTATCTTTACTAATAATGTTTAGTTTAATCATATGTAAATAGGTCTTGTGTGGACAAGGTTCTTGCTTTTGGATAGCTAGACTATATTTGCTTAGTCATTTTCACTGTTGTATACTCCTGCAAATTATTAAAATATTAATCATTTATCAAGCAATAAGTGGAATATAACAACCTATGTAAGTGCTTTATTTCATATTATTTTAGATCAAATAAGCTTATATGAATAAATATGTATACACCTAAACATAAATTTGTTATCATAATATCTAAAAATCATATTACCATAAATGTAAGGATAAAAATAATTACTACATTGACTTTAATTTGGATGTTTAAAATTAGGATGATGGTAGACATCCAATAATTGTGTCCATTATTTACATCATACTTGACATGGTAGCTGGCATGATATTTTTTTTATCACCTGTCACATCATCACACAAAATGTTGTTGAAATGTTAAAATTTAAAAAATAATGTATTCTTTACATCTAATACTTTAATATAAAAATTTAAAATGTGGTGAAGTGGTGATGTGACAGCTGACAACGAAATATCATGTCAACTGCCATATCAAGATGGATGTAAATGATGGACATAAGTGTTGGATGTCTACCATTATCCTTAAAATCACAAGCGTAACATATAATTCAAGTAATCAAACTAAGAACATCTCTAATGATATCTCAGAAGTAGAAGTAAGAGAATAATCAAAATTTGAATATTTATCCAAAAAACACTGTCCAACTGAGTTACTAAAATTTAGCAATAACATTTATCAATAATTAAATTGTCTCTCCAAAAATAAAAAATGAAGATTGATTTTCAATCATCAAATATAAACTTAACCCAAAATAAATGTTATTGTGATTTTATCCTTTCTCTCTCATAGTCTTATATGTTGTTTTTTTTTCTTTTTTCTGATCACCTATGTATCTCATCATTATTTCAGCCCCAAAAATTTCAATCAATTAAAATTCGTTTCTTCATTACAAATAGATCAATACCCATATCATATACATTCTCTTGTCTTTTATAGTTTTTTTTTTTTTACTTTTTTTACCCTTAAAATAAAAATGATCGGGAATAGTGAAAAATGAGACGGTATAAGATTTTTGATTTAGATAAAGTAGATTTTTGATTTAGATAAAGTGCACCATTATAGACTATACAATCATCAAACTTAATAATCCCTGAAAACAATCTTCAAATGCTGAGGTGATAACTTTTGATGATCCAAATTTACTTATACCATTAGAGATGCTCTTATATAAGCTGATATTTGATAATAAAATTTACGAAATTTCATAGAATTTTTTCGTTATTTATTAAAAGACAGTGTTAACATGTGTCCTTAATTAACTACCACTTTATTGCTATAAATGAAAAATAGTTATTGCATTTAATGTAATAAGATTATAAATAGACTACTTGATATGTGTTTTTATTTCTCCTTATAAAAATAAATCTGTTGTTAACCTATTGCACTACCCTCTATTAAATAAGAAGAACAAATAGTTTTAGATTTACAAATAATAACTGTTATAATTATTCTGAAGAATTGAGATATTCATCTGTTTTATAGAAAATCTTGAAAGAAAATCTAATAATTTTTGTAATTCGTAATTATAGCATGTAATTAAGCACAATTATCTACAAAACGTTGTCGTTTAATCTAGCTAGAAGCCTAGAAGTTAGAAGTTAGAACACACTGACGATTGTGTGATGCGCCATGTTCTAACATTCGTGGGCTCCACCCGAAAAAAACAAAATGGTTATTTTTTCAGTCCAGTTACATATATTTATTTATATGATTTATTTAAAATCATATACTGTTATAAAACGAACAATATATAAAATTGGGTATTTTATACGATCATGAGAGCATGAAACAAAAAGCGTAACAATTTGACACTTTTATACTGGGCCCCACGTTTTATTGCTTTCCTTATCAACAGTCAACATATTAAAAAAATTATATTAAGCTGCTGTTTAAGAAATAATTGAAGAGTAACGCCTAAGTAATGCAAAATTTAATTACTAATTGCTGATCTAGTGATCTCCTGCTCCCGGGTCTATGCTGAGGAGTGGTTACCATTATTGATAACCAGTTATGATTTTATATTATATTCCATAATTAGTAATATTACGCCGTTGATAACCAATGATTATTTTGTCATAGAGGAAAATGCACCATGCATAGTAGCTACAGATGCATTGTAGTTTTTCTCCCTAGCTTTATTTCAATTCTAGTTGTGACATTTAGTTCATATGACATGCTACAAATAAAACAAGTGTCAATTAACATGTATTAGCACATTGTAGGATTCATATAGTTGGGATTTGCAGTATTTTTTTTAAGCAAGAAATATTATTAAAATTCATCGTCCATGGAGATTAAAAAAAATACAAATTTTATTTATAACTAAAGAAATTACATGTTTAATTAAAATATATGTAACTCTATTGTCGTTCTTTAGAATATACGGATAATAATAGATATTAAAGAAAGAAAACGATATACGAAATATCCATAGCCTTATTTTTCTTATTGTTTAATAATATAGTCTCATTTTCATATCATAGGATCTAACTATACAACTGTTTCAGCAACATTGTTTTAATCTATTTGCAAACTATTATTTATTAGAATATAGTTAAGTTTATTTCCCTTGATCTTAAAAAAATAGAAACAAATTTATGTTTATTTTTTGACTGGTCACTTTAACCGAATAATAAAATCATTATTACATAAATATTATATTATTAAAAAACTAACCGTGAATCTTTAAGCTATCGAAATATATGAATTATAAATTATTAATTTCTTGTTATAATATTATTGTCACCAATAATGACATATACTGATATACATATTCAAAATATCTAAAGGACCTCATTATCTTACTATAGTGTGATTTTGTTTTTTGAAAAAAATACTAATCATCAAATTAACTTGATTGAGAAAAACTAAAAATAAATATAAGAGAACAATGCATTACTGATGAGATGGGATAGGGTTAATCTAATGGTAATCCCCTCACACTTACATTACAGGTTCACAGATTAAAGCACTCCCTTGAAATAAAAAAAAACCTGGATTTATAATGTAATACTTATAAAAGAAAAAGACCAATCGGATTGTATTAAATTAAATGAAACAAAGAACTTGAATGGTTGAGACCACTAATCTCTACGTGGACCGAAAGCACCTGATTCCAGCACGATTTTCCAACCACAGTGGATTTTTAATTTTAGAATATATTTAAAGAAAAAAAATACATGATCCAATACAGCGAGTGCATCATAATAATCAGCCCGATGCGCGCCGAGCAAACGACATCAATTAATACTCGCACCGTTATTATTATTATTATTTTTTTCCTTTTCTCTCAAAAAATTCTCAATCAAGTGAAAAAAAAAACTTAAAATAAAAAAATCTAGCAATAAATACTATCTCACTCTCACAACTCACAGCTCACAAGTCTGTCTACACGTCGCTGACGACTGTTAGACTGTATATTCATTTCACCGTCCCAAACCTCGAGAAAATAAAATCGCCGTCTCTCTCTTATCTTTTTGTTGGAAATGCAAGTGTAGTATTACGTCAACAACAGCGAAATCAGAGACACAGAAGAAATCAGTGAAATTAGGGATTCGTAGTGATCGAATTTCGAGAAGACGAGGAATGCCGTTGACGAGGTACCAGATAAGGAACGAGTACAGCTTGGCCGATCCGGAGCTGTACAGAGCCGCCGATAGAGATGATCCCGAGGCGCTTCTTGAAGGAGTCGCCATGGCTGGTCTCGTCGGTGTTCTGCGCCAGCTCGGCGACCTCGCCGAGTGAGTTTTCAGTTTGCTCATCTTTTCTTTTAGAGATTTGATTTTCTTTTGAGCTCGAATCGTGGTTTCTGTCTATAATGTTGAACTACGTACGGCTGTTTGTATTTGAATTTCCTGACTTGGCTGATTAAAAAGCGCGTTGAAGTTGGAAAAATTTGAGTATCAGTTTTGGATTCTGATCCGATTCGATAATTTTGTTCGATCATCATTTTCCAGATTTATGGTTAGTTTAACTTTTAGAGCCACTGTACTTAAAAAATAAAAATAAAGTTCAGTGGAGATTTTGGATAATATAAGCTCCAATTGACCATTGAATTTCGTTATATAGGAAGTTCATGTCCATAATTCAGCTAATTGGTTAGATTTGTCTTGGTGACTGGATCATTTTGTTATCAAAATTTTAGCTGAAGATTTTAGATGTCCTAGCTAATCGAAAATCAAAATCTTTGTTGTTTTCTTAAAGTGTGGTGTACACGGCGGAACATGATCTCTTTCGTTTCTACTATATGGCTCGTACTATATCACTGCATTTTATTTTTGTTGTTTGAGAGAGATAACATGAGGGATTTGTATAACAATTTAATTGTTGGGGTTTTAATAGGTTTGCAGCTGAGATATTTCATGACTTGCATGAAGAAGTAATGGCGACTTCTGCAAGAGGCCATGGTCTAATGATTCGGGTACAACAACTCGAGGCGGAATTTCCTTCAATTGAGAAGGCATTCTTGTCCCAAATCAATCACACACCGTTCTTTTCCAATACTGGTTAGATTATACTCTTGCTCTGCCATTTATATTATATAGATTGTTCTCCTATTGTTGAATGAAAAGGAAGGAAGTATATACAGATTATATGAAAATGGAACTTTATACTTTCCTAGATCACAAGCTTAGCATTAGAAGGTCCATGATCTACTCCTGGAGGCTGAAGTGGCCGGATCAGGGAGATTTCTTTGTTTTGCTACTTCAACCCAGGTTAGCATGACAGGTTCCATCTCAAAGTCCTTCACTACTTAGCTAAGAAACAAGTTTTGTGTATGTACTTCTTCACAAGAAAGAGTGAAATTGTAGGTTTTCAAGTGGCTTTCTGAAAGATAGGAGAGGTTCTTTGAGTATTAGCTTGTTATGATAGTATGGACCGAGGCAAGATGCAAATAGCTAAAAGATCTTATTAAGATCCTTCATTGTCTGCCTTCTCTTAGGACATACAGGCATTGTGTTTTTACATCACTACCCAAACACTCCGTGTTCTATTCTAAGATGTAGACAATTTAGTCTTTGTGTTTTCTCTTCATGTCTTTTAGACCTTCTTAATTTTCATATGATGTATTAGTTTATCAGCAAATTTGTAATAAGGACATATTAAGGTTTTTGCCTTCGAAGGAAATAAATACTGCACTGCGTGCTACAGTTCACAGTTTGCAAACTCATAATTTTCATTTCAGGTATTGAGTGGCATCCTAATCTGCGCATGGAACAGAATCTGATCACTCGTGGAGACTTACCTCGCTGTGTAATGGACTCTTATGAAGAATGCCGGGGTCCACCGCGATTATTTCTTCTAGACAAGTATGATTACCCTAATATTCTGGAAATTCTGACATGAAATTTAGAAGGCGCTGGATTTAAAAACTGAAATGTCTAATACATTTCTGACACTTATCAGATTTGATGTGGCGGGGGCTGGAGCCTGTTTAAAGCGTTACACGGATCCATCAGTCTTTAAGGTTGAACCGGCATCCTCAGAAATACCATCTGTAGAAGGCCAGAGGGAAAAGAGAATTCGAAAAGTGAAGGTATTGCAGTGAAAATATTTATATCCTGTACTTCCACAAGATTAGATTATTTTTTTCTATAATCCATAGTGGTGTAATTATATATAATCCATCAATTTACTCGGCTTAAGGTTCATTTTGCCACAACATTCTGTTTTGTGTGTGAACCTTTCTCGGTTTACATATGCTTTAACATGGTTCAATTTGTTAATGTAGTTATTGAGGCTTTATATACATTTTTGGTTGTGGCCTTGGCACTCCACATGGTAGCTTCTCCTTTTGTTACGAAAGTATTAATTTCATCATTTATATCTTGCAGAAGAAAGGATCACGGTGGAGGAATGGCGAAACCCCAGAAATTGCGCCGCCATCACATTCCAAGTGAGGCCTCTAATTTCATATATAGGCCTTAGCTTGTGGTTGTTTGTTTAAATTCATCTTTATGTAGTCTAGGTGACTTAAATTGCTTTCAAATACTGCAGACTGCATCAATTGTTTTTGGAGGAGCGTGTTGAGAAGGGCCAAAGCGATCCTGCACGTCTTGTGAAATTGAAGAAAAGGCAATTAAATGCTTCTTCATTTGACACAAGATCTGGGAAAAGTTACATGGAGAAATTTTTGGATTCTTCTCCCGAAAGTAATGTGGTTCGTGATATTTCTGTTAATCTTCTTCCCTTGAAACTGATGTCAGATAATTCTAGTGAATCAGGGCATGAAATATACGACATAAATACAGTTAGTCCTGTGAAAAAATCATCTCAAGCAAAGGAAATCATTTGTTCATCGCCAAATGCACAGGAAGAAGTACTAAAACCATCTATGGAGGAGTTGTATGGGGAGGTCATTGATAGACAAATTGTGGAAATTCCTGAACCAATTGCTGATGGTGAAACAGATGAAGTTCTTTCCGTCCTTCATAAAGTGACACTTGAAAAGGAAATAGCAGTTGACGGAGAAGTCAAAACAGAGGGCAGTATAGATGGGGACCAGTCTGATGATATGACCAGTGAGGTTGACAGTTACATGGATGCTCTTGCAACCATGGAGTCAGAAATGGAAACAGACAATGAATATAGGCTTAAAACTGACACAGGCTTCTCAAATGTAAAACATGGGACCGATTCTGATAGGAATGAGGAACCTTTGGAGTTTGAAGCTAATTTTTCTGATTCTCAATCAGTTGGAAACTTTTCCACATCAGATGAAGGGAACCCTTCATTCAAGAAGGAAAAATCCAGCGTTTCATACTCTGATACTCACAGCAATTTGGCTGTAAATACACCATCTGATGGTGAAGGAGGAGCTAAAGTATCCCCTTCTCCGGTAACGCTGGTTACTGAAATTAAGGATACACCATCTGACCAGCTCCCTGCAAATATGGAGATCCAGGGGGCCAAATCTCATGATCTTGTATTGCCTACTGATATGTGCATTGATGAAGATAATACCCCTGATCTTAGAGAATCATCTTTTAATTCCTCTTCTATGGATTCAAATCCTACCCTTCTGCCATCTGATCCTGAAATAAGTTCTCTGCAAAATAAATTAGATGGAAGACCTTCTGAAAGTATGAAATCTGGTTATGAATTATCAAACGCAGACGAAACTGAGGCACATTTGGTTAATTCTTCAGCAGTTGTCTCTGACATGCCTTTGCTGGTAAGGGATGATATTCATTTTGAAGTTTGTGCGGAAAGCCAATCCGTTGATGATATGGAAGGTGGAGATCCCAATGTCTCTTCTGATGGTTTGTTGCATGTATCAAACAATTTGGAGCTGGCTCCTGAAAAGAAGAGCAGTGCACATTCTGTGTATAAGGTACTTCAAACAGATTTTGCAGGTGAAAACTCTGCAGAAAATGTGGTTGACAAAAGAATTGGTTCACCTAAGTTGGTTACTTCAACTGTGGTGGAGCAGTTCCATTGCTCAACAACGCCTGATGTAGAAGTGGATTCAGGTTCTACATCATTGCTTGACGGTTCAGATGTTGTGAAGCATGCTGATTCAGCTTCTGAAGTTGATGATACTTTCCCGGCAACTGAAGTCTACCTGGAAAATTCAACGACCATGGTAGAGTCAACTGAAGTTCACTTGGAAAATTCAACTTCACAGACTGTTAGCTTTAAAGACCAGCAATTATCAGATATTTCGGATAGTGCACAAGAAGTTGAACTTGACTCAACAGAAAAAGCAGCTCTATCTTCTGAGGAGGAAGCAAAGCTTGAAGATATTTCCTGGATTGCAGACAGTGAGAAAGTAGATGCGTCCACCTGCAAGGTTGATGCAGTGGAAGGAGGTGCTGTCTCTCTTGAACTTCCTTCTAATGTCCCAGATGTTTCATTCGTTGAGGACCATGTGGGCTTACATGATGCTGCAGCTGAAAATGTGATTGCAACAGAAATTATGGCCGTGTCTGCTTCTTCTGTTGCTGCTCCCTCTGATGATTTCCCTCCTTCTATCAGTGCTGATGATGATATTAATGACATTGTTTGTTCATCACCAGATATAATTTGTTCTCCTTCTAGTGACCCTGTGAACATGCAAGAATCTCATTCTGGTATTGAGGATAGTAATCAGGAAGAATTATATATTAACGAGCCAGTTTCTCCAGAATGTGCTAGAAGATCAGAGGCAGACAGCCAACTGGATGTTGCATCTAAAGATTTAGACTCTGCCTCATGCAAATTGGTGTCTTTTGAAGATTCCAATTTGGAAATGGTTGATGGTGTTCACAATTCATCTTTAGCTAATACGAACCAAAATAGTTTACCTGCAGGTGATGTAGCAATTGTACCAGCATCTTCAGAATCAAGCGACCTTGAGTTGGTATCGAAATACCCCAACCAGAGTATTCTTCTGGAGGATAGAGAAGATGCCACGTCTTCTCCTACTGGTAACCTTCCAGATCCAGATTCGTCCTTAGAAAAGTGGCAAGCTGATCAACGTGATGTGGAAAACCTGAGAGCAGAAGAATCGAGTTCCAAATCATCAAATCATCTATCTGAACAGGTACAATCTCCAAATCATAGCGATCAAGGAAGATGCTTTAATGATGCTTCTGTATCTTGTCAAGAAGACCTTCCAAGCCAACCTTCACCATCTGAGTACCTACCACAATCAACTGGCAACGAAATTAACGGTACTGAACAAGCTACAGATTCAAGAAGTACTACTGCCCTTCCTAACTTTGGCCTGCCCAATGGGAGAGCTCAAGTTAATTTAGAGGAGATGCCACCATTGCCACCTCTACCTCCGATGCAGTGGAGGTTAGGGAAGTTTCATCATGCTCCATTGTTTTTTCAGAGGGGAGTCATTGAGCATAGCCAAGAGTCATTTCCATCGATGCTGCCATTTAGAGATAATGAGAAAGTTCAAATTAGTTTTGAAGCTCCTCAGAGAGGGATTTTGCAGTCTGGGAATCCATTTTTGCCCCTCACCGCTTTTGAAGTTGATGAATCACATCATTCTGAACAAGTAGCCGGTAATGAATTGCAGCCCACTTCGTCTTCATTGCAGTTGCCAGCTATGGTCAATGGTGCTAATAGTCAACAGAACAGCCTTGCTTTTGAGGAAACTCAGTCCCTGAACCCTTCCGCAACATTATCAGCATTACCTATTGAGAAGCCTGAATACAGTTTCATTGCTTCAGGGGGAGAAACGGTTCTATCAAGTTCAAACCCATTGTTATCGGGGCCATCTGTTGAAAATATGGCTTGTAGACATGATTCTGATGCTTCACAGGGGAAACCGACCCATCCTCTAAATCAGTCAGCGTCAGAAGCTTATGCACTTGAACACACTTCACAAAATTCCGAAGGGGAACATCAGAATACTTCTAATACATCTATTCTGCCACCTATAAAGGTTGAAGAGCAGCCTCAGCATGGTTTGCCAACTTCAGAGAGAGAATCACCACGGTCATCAACTTCATTTGCACTTCAACACACCTCACAAAACTCAGAAGAGGAACATCAGAATCCTTCTAATACATCTGTTCTTCCACCTAGAAAGGTTGACGAGCAGCCTCAGCATGGTTTGCAAACTTCAGAGATTGAATCTTCATGGCCATCAAATCCATTTGCACTTCAACACACTACACAAAATTCAGAAGAACAATGGAATCCTTCTAATACATCTGTTCTTACACCTAGAAATGTTGACGAGCAGCCTCAACATGGTTTGCTAACTTCAGAGAGCGAATCATCATGGTCATCAAATCCATTTTCACTTCAACACACTACACAAAATTCAGAAGAGGAACACCAGAATCCTTCTAATACATATATTGTGCCATCCAGAAAGGTTGACGAGGAGCCTTGGTATGGTTTGCCAACTTCAGAGAGAGAATCATCATGGTCATCAAATCGATTTGCTTTTTTACCCACCTCTGAAGTTGGAAAGGCAAATGGGAGTTTAATCACTAGGGTTCCCCGTCTGCGGAATCCACTCTTTGATACTGTTGCTGCACTTGATAAAAGCAAGGTAATGCTGACTTTGAAATTTCCATTTCAAATTTCAATTTTATCAGAAAGTATTGCTTGTTAAAATCTCAATCTTTTACAGTTGAGAAAGGTGACTGAGCGGGATTGGCCTCAGAATGTGCCGAAGGTAGATGATAGAGATTCACTGCTAGAGCAGATACGAACCAAGGTTAGATCTAACTTGTTATTTTTGGCATTATCTGACACTCCCTACTCCCTCCTCTCTCCACCTTTCTTTTGTTATATCAACTGATGGCTACATTTTGTTTGTCTCTATAGTCCTTCAACTTGAAACCCGCGGTGGTAACAAGACCCAGCATTCAGGGTCCTACAACCAACTTGAAGGTTGCTGCCATCTTGCAGAAAGCAAATGCAATTCGACAGGTCTCTCTCTCTCTCTCTCTGCATGTGTGTGTTAATAGTTCCCACTGAATATTGAAAATGTTGAATTTTGAAATAGGCCACGGCTGGAAGTGATGAAGATGATGAAGATAATTGGAGTGATTCGTGAAAAAAGTTGGGAGTGATCCTTCACTACCCATGGTTATGACCTTTAGATTGATTGAGGATATTATTATCTCCCTCACAGTGAATAGAAATATGTGAAGATCTGGTATATTATTTTCCTCTCTTCCCCAAATTCATGTAATAGTAGTGAATAGGAATGTCCGAGATCTAGTGTATTATTTACCTCTCTACTCCAAATTCGTGTATTATATTCCCCCTTTTCCAACCATCTCTCACCTACTAGCACACACTGAAGATATATTTGTCTTTTAAGTGGTTCTATTACATCTACAAAAGTTCAGTCAAGGTAACGTCTTTTACAAAAATATTGGTCAAGGCTCGGCGTGCAAGCGCTGGACCGATGAGAAGTTCCATGTATTAATATGGAAAGATCTTTGAAGTTGTAAATTGTGTTGAGTGGTATAAATTTTGATATGTAGTTAGAAATTTTGGATCCTTGTATTCGTTGTTCTTATGATACCGATTTCTACATTTTCTTGCAGTTTCTGCATCTGTGTATGTAATATATATGGTGGATGTTCTTATGATACTGATTTCTGCTTCTTTGTATGTAATATATAAGGTGGATGTTCATATGATACTGATTTCTGCATTTTCTTGCAGTTTCTGCATCTTTGTATGTAATATATAGTGGGTGGGTGTATGTTCGGATGTATTTCTGAAATACAAATTTATGAGCACTCCTGATTGCAGCCAGAATTTTCTGGTTAGCAAATAGCAATGATTATATGTTTATGTCTCGTTATGCTCAATGTTAAGACCAGCGGACAATAATTTTCGTCTGAATCCAGTGGATGGGGGTGGGTTTCTACTTTGTATCAAGCACCGATTAACAAGTGTGATCCAACCAGAGAAGTAAAGGTTGATAATAATAAGGGGTTTTTTCGGTATAAAAATTATCAAGTGTGGGGTCCACGTGTATTTATGATATTTTAAGAATTTTTGGAGTTTCAATATTACAAATATATTTCCTTCAAAGAAAATATATTACGTGGTATAAGAAAACTAAAAAAATTATATTTGAAATATCAATATTACACATCGCCGATGACTTGCAAATACAAATACAGAAGGAAAAAAAAATGAAAGAATTCTGGCGGGAATCAGGCCATGACCATCTTCACAAACACAACATCTCCGTCGCTTGTGGAGATAAAAAACCGCCTCCTTCAAGGCTTCAACTCCATCAAACAGCTCAAGCATGTTCACGCCCTACTCCTCCGTCTCGGACTCTATCAAGACAACTATCTCCTCAACATGGTCTTGCGCTCCAGCTTCAATCTTGGTGACACAACCTACACTAGTCTCATTTTCACTCAAACCAAACAACCCAATATGTTTCTATGGAACACCATGATTCGAGGTTTCGTTTCCAACGACTGCTTTCAACGGGCCATCGGTTTTTACCATTTTATGCGGATGGACGGATTCTTGCCCAATAATTTCACCTTCCCTTTTGTTTTGAAGGCCTGTACGAGACAGCTGGACTTTCAATTGGGTGTCAGGCTCCATACGATCATCGTCAAAGCGGGTTTTGATTCTGATGTGTTTGTCAAAACGAGTTTGCTTTGTTTGTATGCGAAATGCGGTATTTTGGAGGACGCACTCAAAGTGTTTGATGATATTCCAGAGAAGAACGTTGTTTCTTGGACCGCGATTATTACTGGGTATATAAATGAAGGGAAATTCAGGGAAGCTGTCAATACGTTTAGGAAATTGTTGGAGATGGGTGTGAGGCCTGATAGTTTCAGTCTTGTTAGGGTCTTATCTGCATGCGCTCAGCTTGGGGATTTGAGTAGTGGGGAGTGGATCGAGGGATACGTAAGAGAGGTGGGCATGGAGAGGAATGTCTACGTAACTACCGCGTTGGTAGACTTGTATGTCAAGTGTGGGAACATGGAGAGAGCACGCTGTGTTTTCGATGGCATGCCCGAGAAGGATATAGTTACATGGGGTACCATGATCCAGGGTTATGCATTGTATGGGTTCCCGAAGGAAGCTCTGGATGTATTCTTTAGAATGCAGAGAGAGAATTTGGAACCTGACGGCTATTCTATGGTTGGAGTTCTTTCCGCGTGTGCAAGTTTGGGAGCGCTAGAATTGGGTGTTTGGGCTAGCAATTTGATGGACAGAAATGAGTTCCTGTCTAATCCTGTAATGGGTACAGCGTTGATTGATATGTACACGAAGTGTGGAAGCATGGCTCGAGCGTGGGAAGTCTTTAGAGGGATGAAGAATAGGGATGTGGTGGTTTGGAATGCTATCATATCCGGTCTTGCGATGAATGGTCACGTAAAAACTGCATTGGGGATTTTTGGCCAAGTAGAGAAATGTGGGATTCAACCTAATGAAAACACTTTTGTTGGCCTTCTTTGTGGGTGTACTCATGCTGGTCTTGTCGATGAGGGTCATCGGTTTTTCAGTTGCATGAGTCGTGTCTTTTCCTTGACTCCTCGAATCGAGCATTATGGATGTATGGTTGATCTCCTTGGTCGTTCAGGTCTGCTAGACGAAGCTCATCAATTGATCAAAAGCATGCCAATGGAGCCTAACACGATTGTTTGGGGAGCCTTGCTGGGTGGATGCAAGTTGCATAAGAATACTGACTTGGCAGAACATGTATTAAACCAATTGATTGTATTAGAACCCTGGAACTCTGGAAATTATGTACTCTTATCAAATATTTATTCAGCTAGTCGAAAATGGGACGATGCAGAGAAAATTAGATCAATCATGATTGATAGAGGGATCAAAAAATTACACGGAAGCAGTTGGATCGAAATAAACGGGGTTGTTCACGAATTCCTTGTGGGCGACAAAATGCATCCCCAGTCAGAGAAGATATATGCAAAACTTGATGAACTGTCCATAAAACTCAAAGCAGCTGGTTTTGTTCCTACAACTGATTATGTATTGTTTGATATAGAAGAGGAGGAGAAGGAGCAGTTCCTTGGCTATCACAGTGAGAAGCTAGCTCTTGCATTTGGGCTCATCAACAGTCCTCCAAATGATGTGATTCGAATTGCTAAAAACCTTCGCGTATGCGGTGATTGTCACGAGGCCATGAAACTCGTTTCAAGCATTACAGGTAGAGAAATAATTGTTAGAGACAATAACCGGTTTCATTGTTTTATCAACGGTTCTTGTTCTTGTAAAGATTTTTGGTGAAGTCATACATTTTGATATGATATACAACATGCCTAGATGACATTTTATCATCGATATTTAGATTGGAATTTCAATCTTTTGTTACATTCAACAAAATAAGATGTTATTCAATCTTAGTGGGAGTTGCATTTCTCTATTGATATCGATTGTTTGATGATTAACTAGGTAATTAGGCATATTTAATGTTACCAGTAAAACGAGTAGTGATAGTCATGAGTCATGATCACTGATGAACACTACAAGCACAGCTGTCAATGGCCCTTGGTTCACCTCCAAGTCCAAAATAACACTACCTAAAGTCAATAATTGGAAAGACCAAAAAACAGAGTCAATAATTTGCAAGCCCATAGTTTATATATATATATATATATAAAAGTCAAAAATTGGCATCAATTTTTTAGTGGAGGGAGGAGAGAGCCTGAAGCCGCCAACGCACAAAAATGAGCAGTCAAAGGCAAAAACGGCGCCGTTTTATGGTGGGTGTGCAACTGTGCATGCCTGATGCCTCTGCTCTGTGTGTGCTTGCCTGGACCTCTCACTTTGTAAAACCAATCCTTTCTCTGCCTCACCTGTGACCTCTATCAGATTTAAACTCTAAAAAAACAAAACCAAAAAAAAAAGGAAAAAAAAAGATATAGACCAATTGCATAATCTTCCTTATATTCACTTTCAAATAACACAAAACACATTCAATTGTGTCCTTTTACGGGAAATTCTTCCCAAAAACAAAAACCGACTCACAAGTCACAACAAGAAGGACCGCCTCGCAAGTTGTCGACAAAACACCAACGACAGAACAGACAAAAACACCCCACCTCGCAAACTCGAAGACTGGTCGAACACTCGAAAGACAACAGGGAAATCGAAGAAGATGGAGAGCAGTTGTAGCGGGACAGACAAAAGCAGCAACTACAGCAGCAGCAGCAACGAGAACCCGCGCGTGCCGTTGTCAGATGTTGTAGCTGAGTGCGTCAAGAGGTGGTTCAAGGACACGCTCAAAGAAGCCAAATCGGGTGATATCAACATGCAGGTCTTGGTTGCTCAGATGTATTATAGCGGCTATGGCGTCGCCAGAGACACTCAAAAGGTGTGTTTCTTTTTCCTTTTTCTTTTTTATTTAAAAGACTGTATTTTTTTTTTTGTTGGGTATTTGTGTTGGACTGTTGAGGAGGTTGTGGTTGGATTTTATTAGGGTTTTGGTTACTCTGATGTTTTATGTGTTGTTGAAGATTTACTACTGAGAAAAATATGAAAAGAAATGAATTGTTGGCGAAAATTGGATTCGTTTGGTATTTTTTTTAGGTATCAAACTGTAGATAAGAGGAATTGAACAGGCTTTTGCTTTTTTATTTGTCGATTTATTAGAAGAACTTAATGGCTATTGTTTCGTTAACTTGTTCTGATATTCTCTTCAGTTTTATTCAATTTTCACTCTGTCTATGGTTTTTTATCTGTTGGGATTGCAGGGAAGGCTTTGGATGACAAGAGCATCGAGGACTCGATCCTCTGTTTGGAAAGTTAGCGATAAGCGTCCAGGTTGACCGATATTCTTATTCTTTCTGCCTTTGAGTTATATGTGTGGTTATTATGATTATTCATTGTGCTTTTTTTTTTTGGTTGCTTTATCAGGTTATAATGCAAGTGATTCGGATTCTGATGAATTGAAAGGAGAATCTTGATAAGGCCAAATTACTCTTCATCTCCTAATTTAAACGTGAGTTAATGCCTCTGTGCCTTAAACTTCATTCGGTGTGCTGTGCTAATCTAGTAGAGATTTGAAGTGAAGATCTGGTGTGTATATCCTTCTAGCCAGCTGTTTTATTTATGATTTGGATCTTTTGAGGATTTAATACTAGTTATTGCTTATGATTAACATTGTTTTCTGCTTTAAAAAAAAACATTGTTTTCTTAAAGGGTCACTTATAAGCCTATGAATTTGAGTGAATTGATGATTTTTACAACTTGGCAAGTCCTCTTGTTCTTTTAAAGATCAGATTTTGATCTCAACTTTGTTGGAGACTTGTAGTCATCTGAGTAGTGTATATTTGAAGTCCTACTCGCTCCCTCTTTCTCTTTCCTGATCTCCTTTCACACACACATTTAAGTACTCATAAACCTTAATAGCACATTTGGTAGATCGGATAAAACAGGGTAGCGTGTTTCATCTGATGTAGTGTTTGGTACACTATAAGGAGCAGACTGGAATGTGAAGGTGATGGCTCATTCTTCATGGGCCGGATTAATATCCAGTGAAAGGATTTTGGATGAGAGTCACCCATATAAAACACCTAATCTTGTGGCTGGACAACTCCAAGAAAATGACAAAATGTGTAATATGCTTTTCCAAATTTGGTTTTAAAACCTAAATAATCATTTTTTTTTCTCTGAATGTTCTCTACCACTTAGATCTCTTTCTCACGAGTTTGTTTCTAGAAATCAAACATCTCACCATTAAAATACCCTAGATGTAAAGCAAAAAGAATTGATAAGTGCCTAAGTGGTGGTGGTGGTGGTGGTGGTGATGTTGATTTTATTGCTTGTGGTTGTTTTAGGTTTGAGCCCTATAAATGTTGCTGACCATTGTGATTCATAAATCATGAGTTTAAGGTTTAATATGACTCTTTGTGGCATATCAACATTGCAGAAATATTTGCTACTTATTCATAGACATCTACTTGCTTTGATGTTTTGTTTTTTTCTCTCGTAATTGTCTACAATAGTTATTTGCAAGACCAAAAAATTCACCAATGGACGAGTTGGTTGTCTAGGAGAGGAACTTTGGATGGCATAGGGGTCGATCTCATAGTTTACATAATTCAAAGCCATTAAATAAGATATTAGGCCCAGTATTTGTTGTTAAGCTTGATGCCAGTTGTTAAGTTATAAGGATCCGAAGAATCTGCTGTAGTATAGACTGATGGAACTACCGCTTTGCTCTACAATGAATAACATGGATGATGGATCGCTGCAAGATGCTAAAGCAACTATATGCTGTTCACTTTTGTTTTTATATAGCGTAAAGGGTTATGCTAAAACAACTTAAACTTATGACTTAAAATGTTGACTTCAACATCTCAATCACTCGTGTGTTTTTAATCCAAGAGTTATAACTGTATTCAAATCTCAATCATTGGATTAAGAGCACATGAGTGGTTGAGATTTTGAAGTCAAAATTTTAAGTTGATTTAGCTTGATCTGTCAGTAAATGTAGTGCTAGAGCAACTGAAAGTCTTGTACTAGGATAAGTCTATCAGAGTACGCTTTCTCATTGAGGGTGCAGGAAACAACTTATATCATCAATGCATTTTCATATCATTGGTGTTAATATTTGGATGCTATTAATTTATGTGCCATATGGTTTTGTTCCAAAATGATCGAACTATCTGTTAATTTTTTATTTTTTTTTTGCAGGCTTCACCTCGCACTTCGCCGGTTCCTTGCCATCATAAATGTGCCTGTAACATTCTTTTTCTTGCCACAGCCTTCATTTCTTCCGTCGGTTGTTACCATATGCAACTTTGTAAACCATCTGTTGATTTTCATAAAATAATGTTTATTGTACCTTTACAGGCAAAAGTACTTTTTCTATTAAAGTTTTTCTGGCAATTTTTTTTTTCTTAAAGAAAACTTACAACGAATAATAATATACCTGTGGACTGTTGTTGAGTTCCATGTTACTAGGTGCTAGTTTTAATATCTATGGACAATAGATATATGACTTCCAAAGACAATGGTCAAGTTCGGGGTTTGCTCTCACAAGGTTGGTTGGAGGTTTGACTCACCTAATGGGTATCTACCATCTACATGGCTCAAAACATAGTTTAGGATTCAGATAGGGTTCCAGTTTTGAACTTGGCTTCGCTGAGTGTTTAGTAACAATTACAATCAATTAATTGATTTGTTTAGAAGACAAATCTCCTCCAGTGCAGAGCAAAAGACAAGAGAACTCAGTCTTCATGTCTTTTGCTCTTGTATTTTTGTTTTAGGTCAACCCTCACATCACATGTTTAGTGTTATAACCCAACAGACTATTTATATATATAAATTTGTCTATATAAAATTATTTTATAAACCTTTTGAAGGGATCAACATGAACCCAAAAAAAAGAAGATAGTAATAAATATAATAGATACCGTCTGCAGATTTTTTTTTTTTTTTTTTGAAATAGAAGTTTGCTGATTGTAAGATGTAGCAATCGTAAAATTTATGTTAAAATTTATAAAATTCATGTTACAGTGTTACACTATACAACTTATGCTTAGTTGCTTTAAAAGTTTAAGGTGATTTTTAATCCCTGTTTAATTATTAAGTGCAGGATTCCGTATAAAAAATTCGTACGGATTTATTGATTCTAACTGGTTGGAATTAGTGAAAAAAAATTACACCGATTCTAATCGATTGAAATCAATAAAACATTATGAAAAATTCGTACATGATTATATATTAAAAAATTAATATATATATAATGAAAATCCACCTACTATTATTGCTGTATTGCTTGTGCAAGGAAGTAAATATCGAAGTTTGGACCAAAATGTTCCTCATATTTTTCGTATCTTAAGAGACCGATATATTGTGAGGATATTAGATCACTGAATTTTCCAAAAAGTTAGATCATGATATTTACTTATGTGGTTGTAAGCTGTAATTTGCATCAATTTTTTTAATCACAGCTGCGTTGCGGCTCACATGATGGATGACATCTCAACTACTTGGCACTCGTCAGGCTATATACTTGTTGAAGTCAAAGTAACTACACCACGTAAACACTCCTAGATTCTTCCATGATAAATAATGATAATTCAACAACTCTACATGCAATTATAATCATCATCATCATCATCAAGTGGATCGATCATCTTCATAGAGAGAGAGAGAGAGGTGACTTAATTCTGTCATTTATTTTCATCGGTAACTTGCTCTTCACATGGAAAGAGAACCACTCATTGTCCAAGACCAACCATCTATTCCTTCATTTTTGATCACTTATTTGTATATTGGCCATTTCCTAGCGAGATGGGGTGCCAGGTTACGATTTTTTTTTTTTACTTTTCTTTTTCGATTTCATTGGTTTTTGACATTTAGAATTTACACATTTCAGATGGGTTCTCAACAGTTTTTGATTTCTCAGTTTAC
Source organism: Dipteronia dyeriana (assembly GCA_032871835.1). Classification (NCBI taxonomy): domain Eukaryota; kingdom Viridiplantae; phylum Streptophyta; class Magnoliopsida; order Sapindales; family Sapindaceae; genus Dipteronia; species Dipteronia dyeriana. The sequence continues at coordinate 15,072,611 of CM065299.1, read as the reverse complement.
TATATTAGTCTATGATGCTACACTGATGTACACCAATGTGGTGGCTTAGCGTCCAAGTCAAAACCTACATGGAACATTTATATTTGAGTGAAAATTGATTAAAATTGAAAGGTCTTTTACCATTTAAGGACTATTTGCATACCATTTTCTATATGGTTTTGATTATACGGCATATTGCACTAGTTCCCTTGTAATTAATTTTTTTGCTTAATTTTTTAGAATGTGGGAATTCTCTGTTGGTTTATACATGATCAGCGTTTGGCCGGACTCTTTACTCTTGGCTGCCATTTATGGGGCTATCGAATCCGCCTCCGTTGCCTTGTTTGGCCCAATCATTGGACAGTTGGTGGATAGGTTGCCATATGTAAAGGTTTGCTCAATATCTGTTACTTATATGTGTGTATGCAGATTCTATTGGCTTTTGATTCATTGATGAGAAGATACATGTGTTGAATTTCTATCGGCAGGTTCTCCGAATTTGGTTGGTAACCCAGAATCTCTCCTTTATTGTTGCTGGAGTTTCAGTGGTTGCATTAATTCTCTCCTCAACTTTAAAGTCCACAAATTTCACAGCATTTATCTTACTAGTGATACTAACCAACATCTCTGGAGCTGTTGGTGTGATTTCCACTCTTGCCGGCACCATTCTAGTCGAAAGAGAATGGTAACTATTCGTTTATACAAATTTCACATTGGTTTTGTGTTGTTCTGTTATCTTACAAAATAACATATTTTCAACACTGTCATGTGTGTTATTGGTTATGTTCAATTCAATCAAAGCACAGGGTAGTGGTGATATCAGAAGGCCATCCTCCTGAATTGCTGACAAAGATGAATTCGATTGTTAGACGGATCGATCTAACCTGCAAGTTATTAGTTCCTGTTTTAACAGGCTTCATTATCAGCTTTGTATCGCTGAAAGCATCGGCTATGACTCTAGCTCTGTGGACTACTCTAACTGTTTGGGTGGAATATTGGCTTTTTCTGTCTGTTTACAAAGGAATTCCAGCTTTAGGTGACAGCAACCAAAGGAGATTTACAAGAAGTTTGCCTATTAGTGATCCAGAAGTGAGCGTGTCTACTTCTCAGGAACGAGAGAGCTTGATTTCTCATGATGGAGACAAGGCAACAGCTACACAAAGTGGCTGGAGAAGGAAAACAATTTGTTGGGTTACAAATGGCCCATTTGTTGGGGCTTGGAGAGTTTATTTACGGCAAGAAGTTGTGCTCCCTGGATCTGCTCTAGCATTGCTGTTTTTCACAGTCCTCAGGTGAAAATCTAGCAACAACTTTTGAATGATCTAGCATTACATTTGAGGGTCACAAAAATTGGTTTTTGAGTTGAGAATGCTTTTCAATATAGTGGCAGGAGAGGAGACTTTTCATCAAGTAACTTGCCTCTAACAGTTTTATAATTACTTCCATTGTCTTCCAGCTTTGGAACTTTGATGACAGCTACACTAGAGTGGAAAGGCATACCTGCCTATGTTATCGGGATAGCACGTGGAATAAGCGCAGCAATTGGAATAGCTGCAACGCTCGTGTACCCAATGGTACAATTTCGAATTTTAACACTCAGGACAGGACTTTGGTCCATTTGGTCTCAGGTATATATATAAGCATTCGAAGATTATGTATCGGTTTGATTAACCGTTGTTTAATTAGCATTCTCAGATGTTGATCATATATATGTGTGTTTTATTCAGTGGATCTGCCTCTTAGTATGTGTTAGTTCAATATGGATCCAAAACAGCCTTTTAGCAGCATATATGCTGATGGCTGGAGTGGCAACATCTCGTCTTGGGCTGTGGATGTTTGATTTATCAGTCATTCAACAAATGCAGGTAAGATATCACAAGCTATAATGTGGTCTGAGTTTCGTTACAATCGAAACTTTCTTTTGATGATTTGGGGAATTTCTGTTTTTTTTTTCTTCAGGATCTTGTTCCTGAGCCTGATCGCTGTGTCGTGGGAGGAGTTCAAAACTCCCTCCAGTCTACTATGGACTTGTTGGCTTACATCATGGGAATTATAATCTCCAATCCTCAGGTAATCATAATTCATAATTCTTTCGATCTTAAAAGTTACTCGAAAGAGACTTTAACCTGACACGCTATTATGTTTGACATTTCATCCGTTTCAAAAATCAAAAGACTAACGCTCATTCTACTGTTACGCTATAATTGTTCAGGATTTCTGGAAGTTGATATTGGTATCCTTTCTGGCAGTAACATTAGCTGCATTACTCTATAGTTACCATCTTTACCGCATTAGAAAGCACATATTTCACTTTCAAAAGCTATTAGCATTCATTCGGTGGCTTATCGGCGCATCCGGTAGAGCGAAAATTTGAACAACATTCTTGGTAGGTACTAGGCAGGTGCATTTGTGGAACCAATTTATCGAGATAAAGCCAGTAAATTCGCGTATTTCAAGCACGGGTTTCGTTGATCAATACCATCCAGACAGGTTGCAAATTTTATTTTTATTGGTGAGGTTCATGCTCATTTTGTGATTTTTCTTTCTTGATTGTTTTTTCAACTACTTATAGGGGGATTTTTTAATAAATATTGACAGCATCTTTCTTCTTATTCATTTTAAAATTTAAATCAGGATTAGTTTCATCCGTACCAATAATCATGTTTATTTGGTACCAAATACCAAATTTATTGGACTCTTTACTTACTATATAAAACTAATTAAATCTGAGGAACAGAGAAAAAAAAAACTATTCATCTTTGTGGGTGTGAGCCGTGACGTGCTTGCAACGTACGAATACGATTTATTACTTATTTGATATATATTGAAAAGATAATAGCGGCACATTAGTGTCATGGGTGGAACCCAAAATCTCAGTGTGATGATTGTGAGAACAATTCCAACCAACACACTATCTATATAAGAAAATACTAAAATATAATCTTACATTGTCCATTAACACTAATCATCCCTTCTTCTTTTTTTTTTTTTCTATTTCATGTCATATCAATGTTTTCTTTTTAAATTACTAATTTAACCCTTACATTCTTAATTATATTAACATGTATTTCCAACATAATATATCGTTGGAAAGATCTCATTAAGATCTTTAAAATTATATATATATATATATATATATATATATATATTGATATACATATTTAATTTATTAAATTTAATTATTAATTATTACATTTAGGAATATATAAATATGTATTGGGAGAACATTCTTTAAAAATGCTCTTTTAATGTAAAATTTGATATGGATATATTGGAGTGGATTTTTTTTTTTGATGTAGGAAATATGCTCTTTTTATGACAAATTAGTATAATATTTTGTGTATTGAGTTGGAGTTGATCTGAGAGACTTAATCACTTATTCAACATCATCCTACCATAAACTTATAGCGGAATATTAGTACCGACTGTTGTTGAATTGACTGAAATTTAGAGGATAAAATTGAAGATAAACTATTTAAATATTGTGGAGAAGTCACTAAATAGAAAATGGGTAGCGTTAGGGCACATGTTAACAATTTAATAGAAATAAACTTACATATCAATGCATGTATTTATTATTTTATCACGATAAATGTAGTGTCTATTTTCCATTTATAATAAATAAGTAAGAAAATTAATAATTAATAAGTGTGATAGTTGTTTACTTTTTTTTAATGGTTTGGGAATTTTTTGTTTTTTTTTTTAACTATTGGATCTTGTTCCCAAACTTGATTGTTGTAACATAGGAATTATCTTATAATTCCTTTGAACTTAATAGTTATTGCTGAAACAAATTTTATGCGATGCTGCTAAAGCTACTACTAAACAAGCATTGTATATTAAGTTTTGTTTTAAGTTGGTTAATATTTATAGTTTCTAACTTGAAAAATATTTCTGGGTACCATTTTGCTTCACATGTTTAATCAATGGATGAAGAAGATGAAGACTGATAGTCTACCAATAAATAACTGGTTAGTTGGAAAGGATGCAAAACATTAGTCAAGAGCCTTCTTCAAGGACATAGCTTTGTGTGACATGGTTTGTAACAACACGTGTGAAGCCTTCAATGCAGTAATCCTAGCAGCTCGAGACAAGCCAATAATCAATATGATGGAGATGATTAGAAACTACCTAATGACAATACTAGTGAGAAAAAAGGCAGAATTTGAGAAGCGAAGTCATGAAATTGGACCAAAAGTTTTTAGGTTTGTTTTCTAAACCTTTATTTTCTTATGCCATAGTTTATATTTTTTCATATGGTACATGTTATTTTTTATGCCTTGCTTCAGGTTTGTTGAGAAGGTTAAGCATGAGATGTTGGAACTCTACTCACTGGTCACACAATGGAAATAGATTTTAAATTTTTTTATACAGATCGTAAACGATCTGAGACCAGTGAGCTTGAGATCGGAATTTTTCAGAACTTATACATATAACATTATTACAATAATAAAATATTTGTATACATAAGAAATTGAAATCGATAATAAGAAGTAAATATTAGAACCTTACCAACGTTTGGAGACTTATTCACTTTACGATATGCTCCTGGTCTGTACCACACGATCTTCCTAGCTATTCTTGAAAATAGTAATTGTGTGTGGATATATCACGTACTCAGAAACTTAAGAGGATGTCAAGAAAAATGAAGAAACTCTTTCTTCCATGTGTTTCAAAAACATAAAAGAAAAATGAAAAAAAAGCCTCTTTGGTTCACTCACTGCGCACGATGCACACCACCAAAATTAATTTTCTTTTCTTTTGGAGTCTGGACACGATGCACACCTTCAAAATATGTTAAGTTTGTTTTGTCTTTTTTTTATATATATATACTTTTAAAAAAATATCTCATATATTTTATTTTAAAAGATAATTAAATATATATTTTGAATTTAAATATTTTAAATTCAATTTCAAATATTTAATTTAATAAAATAAAAAAATTATATTATCGTATTCTATTTAAAATCAAATATCAACTAACCGTCTCCATTTAGTGATTAATAATATAATTAAATAATCTTATTATTTAATTTATTTAATTACCATTATTCATTGATTAAATAATCTCATTATTCATTGATTAAATAATCTCATTATTCAATTAATTCCCGAATAAATGTGTGCACTTTCGTAACACAAATAATTGAACAATTCAATTGATTAACTGTGATCCTTGTTACCTAAATTGATCGGGCTAGCAATGAAACCTAATAGACCCACAATATTTTGAGTTCCAATAATTCTCATAATCATTAATTAAACTCTTTAATTAATATTCTTTGATTATTAACTCCGGTGTTATTCCACAAAAAACCCAAAGTTGTACTTTCTCAACTGTAGACGCTTTTACACAGACCGACACATTTCGGTGTCCATCGATATAGCTATTACACATGGTGTTATCCTCTACAGTAACTAGAGCTGGATCATAATGTCCGTTATACCCATCTAATTACATATATCCTTTAATTACCATTGATTCTCTAATGAACAATGAATGATATTTCCTTACGGAATTAGGATGACGCTCATATTATCCATGCCCAAATCAACAATTAAATGAACTACCATCTACTTCTCATAAGAAGGAGTGGATTCCACTATTGTGTACAAACCTTTCCAGCCACAAGCCAAATTGTAATCCCAACATACGGAGCATATTTATCAGGAACTTCGTCAGACCTCACCCATGGTATATCAAAGACCACGATCTAACCTGAAGGAGTCGATAAGACACTCAGGATTAAGATCACCCGTATAGCCATAATTAGTTGATATATATATGAATCTCATCGGTAAACAGATCTTCGTGAGAGATTCATATAGATCATGGGTCAGCTCTATATGATCACATCATACAAGGTGCCACAATTCCCATATCTTCATATAAATGATTCAAGATAGAATAATCGTACATTACAGAATGGACCACAACTATTGTTGACGTCGATTTCTCGATGAATGAGAAAGTCAACAAGATTGGATTTAATTGTGACCTGTCAAAGAGAAAGAGAAAGAGAATGCAATTTGAAGCTAGTTAGAAATGAGTTTACGTGGTAAAACTCCAGTGATCGAAGAAACGTCCACGTGTGATTGAACAAACAACCGAGCCAAAATCCACTCTCGAAATAAATAATTACACCACTCGATCTCTTTTTTTTTTTCTCTCCACTAGTGATTTTGTATATTTTTTGTTCCTTTTTTTTTAATAACGAGATCATGGGTCTATTTATACATGCATAGAACCCTAATCCTTGTTGTACAAGTAATGAAAGAATTTGTATGTAATTATAATTGGTTGCTTACTGGAGTCGTCTTTATTTTCTTTCCTATTTCGGAGATTGTATGGAGATCGAATGAGACTCTGGTGATATAGTCAATTTAGGACTTATTTCCTTATAAATGTACAGTCTTTTTGAAGAAATAAAGTTATTGCCTGATCTGGAATCTGTTTTTCTGTTTAGTATTTTATTCTTCTAGAAGTTCTTCTTGAAATGGATCTTTGCGTATTTGAGTATGACTCTTGGTTTACCCACGTGCGAATTATGTACTGGACTTCTTTATTCAGGTTTTTCATTTTTGTCCCAAAGAGAATATGATGTCACCTAGTCCCGAGTAGAACTTGACGTCACCTAGTCCCGAGTAGAACATGACGTCACCTGGTCTCGAGTAGGTCTTGCCAAAATACTTGTATTCATACTTACTCGGGTTCATATTCCTTATTGACGTTTTGAAGGATATTTTCTAGATGTCTAGTCGGATATCTATCTGACAATTTTAAGAGATTATCCACATTGTCAATGACGTGTACATTTGACTAAAATATACATATAACAATACCCCCTTAAAATATTTTTACCGAGTAGGAATTTGTTCATGGCGAAAGTATTTTAATCAACCCTTTAATCTCTTACGCCTCAATAATGCCAAAGTAAATGCCTTGTAGTAATGACATGTCTTAATGTTTACCATGTAAATTCAATTTGCCCCTTCACGCGAAATCTCAATGATCGCAACGTTTTGGAATTATGACGGCTTTGGTTAGTTCTTTTCTTGACACGTGTCTTCTACCACTTCATTCCTCTGATATCATTTATAAGAAACGACCTGTGCATCTCCTAATGCGCCGCCTATGTCATCAAATCTTTCCTTTTGATTTTTCCCACTTTTTGAGACCCTAGGGTTTCGCGTCTTTGTTTTTTAATAATCTATTTAAGCAAAAAAAGGAACCCCCTTTTTTAGACGTTGATGTTTCCTGTGTTCGAAGATTAATAGGGAAAATCCCCCCTGATGAACCCTTTTTTTAGACGTTGATGTTTCTGGGCTTCAGTCTGATGCTCATTTTAGTTCTAGTTTTGAATCATCCAGTTCAGAATCTTCTTCCAGTTCTGAATCTATCATTTCTGATCACAGGGTTTCTCTTCGATCTAGGATGGAAAAACATCAGAGTACACGTGAGGTCCACAAACATGGCTCAGACAACGTTCAAATCAAGGAACAAACTGTTGACGAGAGGGATGTTGAAGTGGAGTTTAGAGCATCACGTATCCCCTTTTCTCTTGATCGCCCGAGTGGATATGATACCGAGCCGAATGTGGTCGGGGAAGATGAGATCGAGAAGTATCACGCTCGATTTGACCTAGACGTCTCGGTTACAATGTCTCCTACTAGTGACAGAGCTTCATGGAACCCTCCTCCAAGCATGGCAGCGATTTATGGGTCCATGCTCCGCTGTGGTATAACTCTTCCTCTCTAGCCATTCATTGTTTGGTTTCTAGTCGAAGCAGGGATCGCTTCAGCCCAACTTGCCCCAAATAGATACAAGATTTTAATGTGCATGTGGCATGTGTGGAGCCGGATGAACCTGCCACCACTTTCTCCGAGTGAAATCAGAGACTTTTATACACTAAGGCAATCTGGTCGGACAAGAACTTATTTTCTTATGTCCAATCAGCCAGATTGCTGGGTCCCTGAGGGGAAAAAATTGAACCGGGGAGTTGAAACCTCTTCTGATGCCAAAAAGAGAGGCTTCGTAAGTGGGTTTCCTACGTCGAACAAGCATTGGAAGAACAACTGGTTCTTTACCGGAGGGAACTTGGGACTTGAGGTTACTCTCTCGGTCAGGGAGAATCAGATGGTGTTAAAGGTTCCCTATTTTTCTATTCTCCTGACACATGGAACAAGAAAAAACTCATATTCACTGACACTAAGCTGACCAAACTTGCTCGGGCGGCAGTGCGTACTCTAGAAAAGAGGAGCAAGTATTATCTTTTTAGTGAGAAGAAGATGATATAACTTGGTTTCTTTAGTCAGACTTCAGATTATCGCATGCGATGTAAGTATAGTTCTTTCTTGCTTCTATTTCACCTCTACATTACTATTTCTGACTTGGTTCTTTCTTCTTTATCTTGTGTTTAGTGTATGACTCGGACATCGTCTGCGACGTTCAAGCTCGTCAGGTGAAATCGATCGTTCAGGTGAGCCAAAAAGAAGCTTCTCGCCAGAGCAAAGAAGGGGTTGCCCCTCCTGGCGTCAAGTCAGATGAGGATTTCGATGAAGCTGATGAGCAAATGCAGGAGCAAATCCTTGAGGAGGTCGTTCAATCGACTGTGGGGGAATCAAGCGGTCCGAGTGGCCCGGTTGAAACTGCCAATACCCAAAGGTTTCCTAATGATGAAGACGAGTAAGAAGATTGTCTTGGCGAAGTGTCTGGCGTACCGTAGTCCCCGATTGATAAGGTTCCTACTGAACAATTTACTGTCAGGGATGGAGATGGAGCTGGAAAACCTTTAGACGAACAAGTAAATCCTGATCCAGGTTTATTCGAATCTTTTCTTGATGTTGATAATTAGGAAGATCCCACGGCTGATCTCAGCTTACATCGTACTTGGGCTGAGAAAAGGAAGATGGCTGACTCTCCCACTCGTCCTCATAAAGTCCCTCAGGTGGTATCGTTTATCTAATCAAGTGATGATGATACCGAAGCTCAAGACTCCCCGAGCATCCTGGCTGAGGCGTCTTTGGGAGGTGTGGACACTTCGGATAATCTGAATAAATATCCTTTGCCTACTGAAGTTGAAGACGTTAGGGCAGAGACCTCGGGGGACCCTTTTTATCCCACTCCCCAAGATATGCTAAGGGTAATGTCATCTGGTTGGGCCTTCATTGGGGATGACCATTGGAGCCGTTTCAGTGGTGGTTCTCCGACGGATCATCTTCAAAACATTTTCAACAGCGCGTCCTACGTAAGTTTCTATCCTAACCATTATCTTAATGCCTATTAGATTTTTAACTCAAACTTCCTTGCATGTGGTGGCCGAGTTTGCTGAGTTGGTTCAGACGCAACAACATTAAGCTGACCGAATAAGGCATCTTGAAGCTCAGCTAAAGAAGAGTGAAGATAATCGTACTCGGGTTGAGGCGGCTTATCAAAGGGAGGTGAACTCAACCCAAGAATTCACCGATCATTGCTTGGCCAAGCAAATGGAGGCTGAGGAAAGAGCTTCTGCAGCAGAAGAGAAGGTTGTGTCCTTCCAAAATTTAATGTCTATTACTCAGGAGTCAATGCTCAAGGCTGAATAAACCAGGTCATCTTATGAGCAGAAAATCGAAAAGTTGGTGCGCCAAGCCTTGACGGTCGAATCTCTTTCAAAGGAGGCTAGGCTGGAACTTGAGGTTCAAGGGGTTGACCATTTCAAAAGGTCTCCAGCTTATGATGCTCTGCTCATTCGAGAACTTCAACAGGGGCTGGTCTCGGCTGGTGAATTTTTCAAGGTCAAAAATCGGGCAACTGATAAAGCTCGAACCAATTGTCGATCAGGAACCATGTGGATCGGTCCTTGAAATATCTTTGAACTCAAATAAAGGAATGGCGAGCTTACTATCGTAGCTGAGGCAAAGAGCCTCATCCTATGCATTTAGAGGTCCCATCAGAGCATTTTCTCTCGACCTTCTATGCCAGTCAAGAGTCCGGTGTGGATGGTTCGATACCTGGTCCTTGGAGCAGACTATAACGAGTGGATGGATGATTTGGTCGACACAATCACCTGGCCTTCGAATGAAAGCCTCCTTCATGAGTATGAAATGGTGCCTGACCCGAGTATCGACAAGGGTTCCAAACCATCATCCCAACCTTAGCCATTTTTGTAAAATTTTGTCTTGTAAAAATTTCGTTCAATGAAATTTCTAATTTTTGCTAGCTGCTTTATTCGGAACGCCAAGTACTTTTTATTTAAACTGGCTCTGTTGTCCAATTAATTTCACCGAATTGTCTTATCTAATTGGATAATAGTCTGATGCCGAGTATCTTTATTAACCTCGTTTTCTTGTGCCAAGTATCTTATTTAACTGGCAACTCCGTTGTCTGAGTAACTTCACCGAGTATCTTATTAAACTTGGTTTCATTACCTGAAATGATTTTTAACGCCAAGTATCTTATTAAACTGGCTAACTCTGTTGCCCGAGTAACTTCACCGAGTATCTTAGTAAACTTGGTTTCGTTAACAAAATTTTAATGCCAAGTATCTTATTAAACTGACTAATATTATTAACCAAGTCATCTCGAAACATGTGAGAAAATTTATGCTTTGTACTTCATACTCGGTTGCTACCCAAACATTACATCAAGACTCACCATGATCATTTGTTTGAGTCCTTACGCAGATCACTGAGGACATCTTCTAGTTTTGTTTGTACAAGGGTTTTCCAAATCGTTAAGCTTGAACTGCTTAACATAGCTATGCATCTCACCGGGATTTTCCTGACGATGCACCGAGCCGTTCTCCAGAATCTACTGCATCTGGTTTGCCTTTTGGCTAAGGTCGACTGACCTTGCTCGGCTGGCATGCTCCTATGAGCTTCTCCGCCCATTCGGGAATTTTGCCAAATTAATGGTCCCGAGCATTCCATTTGCATGTTCTTATTATCATGCTCGTCTTTCATATGTTCTTATTATCATATGCTTTAGATTTCTGAAATCCCGAGTTGAGTTTTTATTTATAACTGCAAAATTAACAATGATTAAATTTCAAAATTAATAACTATCCTGACTAAAATTGTCCTAACTAAAAAGGAAACAAAATTTCAAGGATAAAAAATCTTCAAATATTGGGCGTTGCATGGTCGGGGTAAGCTCCATTTGGTCGTGCAATCTAATATGTTCCATGACCAGCTACTCCCTCAATCTTGTACGGGCATTCCCATTTGTCAGACAAGGAGCCTGCAACTTTGTTTTTTATGTTCAACGACACTTTTCTGAGTACCAGGTCTCCTAGTTAGAATTTTCTGATCCGAACATGAGAGTTGTAGTGGCTGGCCACTCTTTGCTGGTATGCCATATTTCGTACTCGGGATTTCTCCATTTTCTCTTCTAGCTCATCTAGACTTTGTAACAACATATCAACATTCTGATCTTCATGGTACAGCCTGACCCTAGGTGACACGTACAATGTTTCTACGGGGATAACAACTTCTGTTCCAAACGCTAAAGTGAATGGAGTTTCTCCTGTAGAAGTTCTTGCTGTCGTCCGATATGCCTATAATACCTCAGAAAGTTTTTCAACCCAACTTCCTTTTTTGGCATCTAGTTTTGCTTTGTGTGTGTGCTTAATGATTTTGTTTACTGCTTCAACTTGCCCATTAGTTTGAGGGTGGGCAGGTGTGGCGTAGTAATTGGCAATCTGGTACTCATTGCATAGCTGTCTGAAATTTTGATTATCGAACTGGGTGTCGTTGTCAATGATGATAGTGCTTGGGACTCCAAATCTATAGAGTATATTTTTCTTCACAAAGTTCGTGGTATTTGCTTCTGTTATGTGTACTAATGATTCTGCTTCTACCCATTTTGTGAAATAATCAACAGCTACTATTGCATGCTTTGCTCCACCCCCCGTTCCTGCTGGCATCGGGCTAATTAAATCCATCTCCACATGGAAAATGGCCATGGGGATGTGAGGCTTCTGAGTTGTTCAGAAGGCAGTCGGATATCGTTGGCGATCCTTTGGCAAGCATTGTAGCTTTCTGAGCACCGATATGCATCCGAGAACAAAGATAGCCAATAATAGTCTTACCTAAGTACTTTGTGTGCTAAACTTTTACCCCCAGTATGGTTTCCGCATACTCCGCCGTGAATTTCTTGTAAAATCCGATATGCGTCTTCCTCTAATACACATCTTTGGAGTGTTCGGGAAAACCCCCTTCTGTACAGTTCTCCTCCAATCAATGTGTATCTTGCTGACCGATACCTGATGCGTTTGGCTTTTAGGGGATCTTCTGGGAGCACGCCTCCTTCCAGGTACCTTTTTAGCTGAGTCATCAAACCGTCTGACGGTGTTCAGATTTATGAGATTTCAAAGTTTTTTGGCTCAACTATCTGAGGAGATGTGCGACCGGAATAGTTTTTGGCCTTATTGTGGTTGTTGCTGATGCTAGTTTGGACAAAGCATCTGCCTTTTCATTCTCCTCTCTGGGAATCTGGACAATCTTATATTCTTTGAATTTTTGAAGAAGTTGTTTTGCTATGCCACGATAAGCTATCGTACCTTCATCTCTAGCTTGGTATTCGTCCAGGACTTGGTTGACGATTACCTGTGAGTCACTGAATATGTCGACCTCATTTGCTCTGAGGGCTATGCATACTCTAAGTCCAGCTAGTAACGCCTCATACTCGGCTTGATTATTTGTTGCTTTGAAAATGAATCTCATGGCACATTCAACATCATCTCCTTTCGGGGTGCATACTACAATCCCTGCTCCACTGCCATGAGTGTTCGAGGAACCATCGACATATAGCCTCCACGACAAACTTTTGCCCAACATCTTTTTGCTTCCAGGTTTGGTTCTGTGAATTCTGCTATGATATCTGCCACTGCTTGGTCTTTAAGGGATATCCTAGGGACGTACTGAATATCAAATTCATTTAGCTCGATTGCCCATTTGGTTAGTCTCCTTAATTTTTTTGGTTTTTGTAAGATTTGCTTATGTGGGCAGTCGGTGAGAACCTGGATTGTATGAGCCTGAAAGTATGACCTCATATTTCTTGCTGCTGAAACCAATGCTATGACCATTTTTTCTGCCTGTGAATACGTGGTTTCAGCTGGAAGAAGTGCCTTGCTGGTATAATATACTGGCCTCTGTACTCCATCTTTTGTTCTGACTAGAACCGAGCTTACTGCTAATTCCGTAATTGATAAGTACAAGTGAAGTACTTCTCCCATTTTAGGTTTTGAAGGGATGAGAGCTTGCCCTAGGTACTCTTTGATTTCTAGGAACACCTGCTCGCATTCTTCGTTCCATTCGAGCCCTTTTCCTTTTTTAATTACTTTAAAAAAGGGAGCACATCTATCTGTGACCTTTGAAATAAATCTGCCCAAGGAGGCTAAACATCCTGTCAAGCGCTGCACTTCTTTTAGCGTGCTTGGCGAGGTCATTTTTTAGAGGGCTTGGATCTTCTCAGAGGGTGAACTTGGAAACCCAGGAACCTTCCTAAAGGAACTCCAAACAGGCATTTGTTTGGATTCAACTTCATCTGATATCTCCTCAAGACGTCGAATGTTTCCCGCAGGTCTGAAGCATGCCCATCTGCCGAGATGCTCTTGGTCAACAATGGCATTTATGTAAACTTCCATGTTTCTTCCTATTTGACGTGTGAAGATTCTATTGACCAATCTTTGGTATGTTGTTCCTGCATTCTTTAGCCCAAAAGGCATTACTGTATAACAGTATAAGTCCTGATCGGTTGTGAAAGCTGTTTTTTCCTCATTAGCCTTATTCATCCGGATTTAGTTGTACCATAAGTATGCGTCCATGAAACTGAGTAATTCGTGGCCTGATGTGGCATCAACTAGTTGGTCTATCCTTGGCAGTGGAAAACTGTCTTTCGGGAAGGCCTTATTCAGGTCCGTGAAATCTACGCACATTCTCCATTGACCATTTTTCTTCTGGACGAGGACCACATTGGCTACCCACTGAGGGTAGCTGATTTCTCTGATCGACCATACAGCAAGTAACTTCTCCACTTCTTGCTTGATCGTCTGACTTCTTTCGAGGTTGAAAGATCTTCTTTTTTGTATTACTGGTTTTGCATTTGGGTCCACCGTAAGATGATGTGATATTACTCGGGCATCTATCCCTACCATGTCTTCATGACTTCAGGAGAACACATCTGTGTATTCTCTGAGTAGATCAATAAGGTTTTGCATAACCTTTCCTTCAAAACTGGTATTGATTTTGATCTTCTTATCTGGTTCATCTTTCTTTAAGGCTATTTCCTCTATTGGTTAACTTTTAGACACTTTCGGCTCTTCCCTCGGATCGAACTCAAACAATAGTGAATCTTGCTCGATCTGATATGATTGTGTTATGGTGCACACTTGCTCACTGTTGTCCCTGTCTTTATAAAACGAGAGATTAGCTCTTCTAACCATCTTCTGAGACCCATTGACTACTCCTACCCCCCGTTCAGTTGAGAATTTGATCATCAGAGCATATGTAGCTGTTACTGCCTTAGTTTTATTCAAGAATGGTCGACCTAACAGCGAGTTATAAGGCCAATTATCTAGGTCTACCACTACAAAATCGAGCAACACTTTTCTTTGACAAGGTCTACTCCGATTTTCAAGGGCAGCTTTGCCGTCCCGAGAGACCTGACCTCAACTCCCCCGAATCCTTTGTGTGGGGTATGGAAAGATTGCAAATCCTTTTGGTCCAACCTGAGTTGATCGTAGACAGCTACATTGAGAATATCGGCCGAACTACCATTGTCTATTAAAATTCTCCTGACTTCCCTATGGCCAATTCGGGCACTTATGAAGAGGGCGTCATTTGGTCAAACATTGACCATGTGAGCCGGCCTCTGTGAATATTATTGGGTCCCATCCTTCCTTTATTCTTTTCGGGTCTGGTTCGACGGAGTTGACATCAAAGTTCTTCCTTGCCTCCACCGCTTCTCTGATTTTCTGAGTTCGCTCCCTGTTACTTCTCCCGGTTGATGGTCCTCCGAAGATTGTTTGTATTACTTCATTGGTCTCGGGACTGGCTCTTTTGTTTCGACCAAAATTATGATCGGTCTTGGTCTATTTCTTTATCTTTGACTTCTCATTTTTCTTCAGGATTATATCTTGGAGGTGTCATTCCTGAATGAGGGTCTCTATGTAGTCTCTAAGCTAGTAACATTTGGAAGTCTCATAACCGGTTTTCTTGTGGAATCTGCAGTATTTTGTTGTATCTCGCCGAGCAAACTGAGACTGTTGGCGTGGCTCATTTACTAGATTTTTTTCTTATAATATGGCAAGGATTTCTTCTTGTTTTTTTTCGGAGGGGGGGTGTAGTTTGTGTATTTTCCTCGAAATTTCTCCGTGGTCTGGTCAGCATTACACTCGCTTCCCCCATCCTTGCTTCTTTCTTTGATGTTTCCTTTTTGTTTTCCTTTGTGGTTCTGTACCTTTGACTCAATATCTTTTTATTTGGGTCTCCCTCCATGCTTGTAGCAACCTCTTATTCCTAAATCCTCTTCCTCGGCTAGTGCATATCCTCCAACCATGTCCATCGTGTCTGTATATCTGGTTAAACGAGCCCTTCTTGGGTCAAAAGACAGTCGTCCATTCTGCAAGTTGTTTATGAATGCAACAATTATTACTTTATCATTTGCACTGCCGATTTCTAAGTCCGCCTGACCGAATCTCCCCATGTATTTTTTCAATGACTCATCTTTCCCTTGTTTCAACTGAGAAAGGTAAGCCACTGATTTTTTCTTATGTACATTACCCAGAAAATGTTTTGAGAAACTTCTACTCAACTCCCTGAAACTCTCGATGCTTGCCAGGGGCAATTGACACGTCCTAAAGAAGTGTTCCTACTCTCAAGTATAAGAGTGTCAAAGTAATAAATTAACCGGTAATACCGGGTCGAACCACATGGAGGTTGTTCACTTGTCCTTGTAGAATTAATTATCTAAATTAATTACTAAGCTTGTATAAAAATGTAAATCAATTAAAATTAAAACTAGGGCTAAGAGATCCACTGTTGGTAATTCAAATATGATCCAATTATTTATATTTAGTATAGATTAATGGGAGAGTATTCCACTCCACTGACCACTCTCTAATAGATGTGGGTAAAAGTACTTACTGTGCCAGACAATATCTGTCTATCTACAATGAGTCAAAAACTCCACAAAGATTAGAGGGGATAAACTACTCTCTGATAGATATGGGTAAAAGTACTCACTGTGCTAGACAATAACTATCTATCTACAGTGAGTCAAAAACTCCACAAAGATCAGAGGGGAGAAAACATAAAAATAATAAACTTACCAAAATTGGATCATATTTTCCATACCAACAGTATCACCTTTGGCCCCAGCTATAAAAAATTAGCTAGACATAAATTAACTAGAAAATAACTATTTTATTTAAACTGAGAATTTGAGAACAAAATAGAGAGAATTTCACAAATCTAACATTAGATTTGGATTCAGAATGTCAAAATTAGGGGGAAGAAACCCCATATTTATACAAAATATGGATGAAAATTGACCATCTGATGAATTTAGAATGGAGCGTCCAGATTTCGTCACGTCATGAGTGAACAGTAACCCATCCATGAGTGAACAGTAACTGTGAACTGTAACAGTCGACTGTGAACAGTGAAAGTCAAAATTATGAAAATGCCCTTCAGTGAACAGTGACCCATCCATGAGTGAACAGTAATGAATCCATGAGTGAACAGTGAAAAGTCAACTGTGAACAGTGAAAAGTCAACTGTGAACAGTGAAAAGTTGACTATGAACAGTGAATAGTTAAAATTATGAAAATGCCCTTTGTGGTCTTCTTAAGGTTTTTTGACGTTCTAAACTTGAAAACAACGTTTGTTTTGCCTTCTGACTTCTCCATGATTCTGAATTAATCGAATTACCTTTGAAATACAAAGAAAAATACACTGATTACTACACAACACATTTATTTAAGCGAACGAACGAAATTATGTCTGAATTGGGGAATTAATCATTTTGGAAGTGTAAAATGATGATGTTATCCCTTAGTAAACATACACTTTTCAGTGTTAATCACACCCCCAACCAGCTTATTGCTAGTCCCTAGCAATTAAAGCGAAAATAGTAAAAACTCAAATTCAAATCTCTAAACTACCAAATAGACAAACTCTCCCATACCTCTTTTCTCACCATTTAACAACCATTCATCAATTGAGTTATTAATCAAAATTTCTTGTGCTCAATAAATATCAACACGATAACTATGAGATTCAATTGAAATCAAACAACATTTTCATTCCGAAATCTCACCAGGGCTTTTTCCTTAGGCAATAGTTTTATTCTTTTTTTTTAATACAACAAAATTGGAAACAAACATTCCATCTTTAATCAATGTAGCGAGCTTTAGGCCAATGACTCCCAAACCAGTTGGCTTTAGGGCATTAAGTGTTAAAACACTCCTATGGGCTTAATTACTCAGATTGTAGATGTTTTTTTTAGTACAATTCCCTTAAGCTTTCTCTTTAACCCGTGTAACGAGCTTTGGGTCAATGACTTCCAAACCAGTTGGTCTTAGGGCATTAGGTGTTAAAGCACCCATCGGACTTAATTGCTCGATTTAAAGAGGTTACAGAACTGCACTTTATTCTTCTCCAGACTCCACCGTTTTACGCGAACACTCTATGCTTACTGAGGCATGAGGCCCGGCTACTAAGTAAGAGTTTTGGTCACAACACACAAAATTATTATTATTATTATTACTATATGAATTTTTAAACAAGACCACTGCCTTCGATTGTTACCCTTGAATGATGTTTCAGAACTCAATATCGTAAAATCTCAACTTACTGCATATAATCACGTGTCAATGTGCGTATGTGTCTAGAATAGTTCGAAAAATTTCTCAAGATGACTTAATGAACAAAATGATCAGTCAATGATATCACAATGAAGAGTTTATAAATTTGAATAGTCAGAAGAGAGGAAAAGAAAAAAAAATGCATCAGAACTACAAAGATGCGTCTTAGAAGTATCTAAAAGATCTCCTTACTGAGCCATCTTTACAAAAAAAAAATGGTCAAAAGTTAGTTTTTTTTTAAAAAAACAAAAGTTATTGAATCAACTATCCCCTCCCCCCTAACCAGAATGAGACATTGTTCCCAATGTCTTTAGAAAGAGTTAAGGTTTAGAAGATATCACCTGAACAACTTGAAAGACAACAAAATCCTACAAAACAACAAAAAAGATACAAAATAAAGGAAAATAAAATGAATAAAAAACATGGGACAATCACAAACTGAGATTCAGATCAATTCTGCGTTTCTTGTTCTCTTCATCAGTGGACCAATCAATTTTGAAGGTTGAAGGATCTGGCACATAATTGAAAGCTTGTAACTGATCAATTAGCTCATGAGGACTTGAAGCAGATATAAAGATTTTTCGGATTGAAGGTGGAATGTAATAATTTTTCTGAGCATGATCAAGAAATGAAAGCAAACCATCATAAAATTTATTAACATTCAACAAACCGATGGGTTTCTCATGGATGTGTAGTTGTGCCCAGGATGCCATTGTAAAGTTTTCTTCTAAGGTTCCAAAACCACCTGGCAAAGCTATAAACGCATCAGCATGATGTAACATAGCAGTCAATCTTTCAGGCATACCTGAAACAACTAGCTCTTCGCCGTTTGTCTTTCCGATGATGTCTGTTGCGGCCATAGGTTTTGGGACAATACCCAGAACTTGACTACCTCCGTCTCGTGCAGCTCGTGAAACACACCCCATTAATCCCAAGTTACCTTCTCCATACACTAGGTGTATTTTTCGCTCAGCCAAAACCTTACCAAGATAAGTTGCAGCATCAACAAACTCTCTGTATTTCCCATAATCGGTGCCACCAAACACACAAATGTTTGTGAATCGTTTAGTTGAAGGTGACGCCATTAATGCACTCTCTGAATTTTTCTTTTGAATGTTTATGAGTGCTTGAAGCAAACAGGAAAATAAATACTTGTATTTATAGATCCTGAAAAGGTAACACAATGATACACCTATATGTATAGGGCAACGTATTTGTCAATGATATTAGATCCAAATGGTTCAAAAATCAAAAGTAAACAACAATAATTACAAAAGACATTAAATGCGGAAGGAAAAATATAATAAAAACAAAATGATATTTATTGGTAGTTGTGATTGTGGCTCACATTTTTCTCTGGTTTTACGTCCAGAAACGGCTTCAACACCCTCTATGGGTCGGGGATAGGCTTCCCATCCAATTTTCTTATAAATTGGCAAACAGGGTCTTTTAAAGTCAGATTCCTGAGATTATATTGTGCATGTTGTGATAGAGAATAAAAGATCACCAGGAAAACAATCATTGATGGGTGCTTTATCAAATGACGACTCAGCGGTGAGTCGTGATAAATGATCTGCAACGACATTTTCAGCACCCTTTTTGTCCTTGATTGTGAGTTTGAATTCTTGTAGCAACAAAATCCAACGAATCAATCTTGGCTTTGCATCCTGTTTAGACATTAAATACTTCAAAGCAGCGTGATTAGTACTCCCAGATCGATTGTTTTGATCCGAGTTCCTAGTGGCTATTAGAACAACTGGTTCTGGCCAGACTATAATCGAACGGAGCCTTATAGGCAGAGGGTTGGGTGGATACGCCTCTCCCGCAGCCAATAGATCTACTCCTTCTCTCGCCGCGTCTGTCAGTAGCTATTGCAATACCTTGCAAAAACGACTTGCTATGTCCTCGCTGGTAGGAGGGATTTGTTGGATACCAGTCAGGGATGCTGGTTGGTTCTCGGTGGTTATGGCGGGATCTCGTGATCTTCCGCCTATATGAGTATTATCAGGAGATTTTTGGATATCCCCAGAGCTGTTTCTGCTTCCGCTTCCAGCCATTACTTTAAATCAGATCGGAGGTTTCGCCCTTCTTCTAGCACCAATTGTTGACGTCGATTTCTCGATGGGTGAGAAAGTTAACAAGATTGGATTTAGTTGTCACCTGTCAAAGAGAAAGAGAAAGAGAATGCAATTTGAAGCTAGTTATACACGAGTTTACGTGGTAAAACTCCGGTGATCGGAGAAACATCCACGGGTGGTTGAACAAACAACCGAGCCAAAATCCACTCTTGAAATAAAGAATTACACCACTCGATCTCTTTTATTTTTCTCTCCACTGGTGATTTTGTATATTTTTTGTTCCTCTTTTTTAATAACGAGATCATGGGTCTATTTATAAATGCATTGAACCCTAATCCTTATTGTACAAGTAATGAAAGAATTTGTATGTAATTATAATTGGTTGCTTACTGGAGTCGTCTTTATCTTCTTTCTTATTTCGGAGATTGTATGGAGATCGAATGAGACTCTGGTGATATAGTCCTTTTAGGACTTATTTTCTCATAAATGTACAGTCTTCTTGAAGAAATAAAGTTGTTGCCTGATCTGAAACCTGTTTTCTTGTTTAGTATTTTATTCTTCTAGAAGTTCTTCTTGAAATGGATGTCTTTGCGTATTTGAGCATGACTCTTGGTTTACCCACGTGCGAATTATGTACTGGACTTCTTTATTCAGGTTTCTCATTTTTGTCCCGAAGAGAATACGATGTCACCTGGCCCCGAGTAGAACTTGACGTCATCTGGTCCCGAGCAGAACATGACGCCACCTGGATGAGAATTTGATCGTCATTTTCTTCTCATATTTGTTTACATTGAACAACGGGAAATTAATACAACATGAAAGTTGACAACCAGAAAATTGAACCAAACTTTTTTCGTAGAAACATATCACACAAGAATGTTACATCATTTTGTTCTTTCAAATCCTTACAAATACACTTTACATATTTTCTAGTAGATTTTTCCCTACAAATGTCACAATCCCTACTACTACAACCGCAACATAAAACCAATTTCTTCTCATTCCTCCTCTAGAACTGACTTCTTCATTACCAACAACTTTAGATACTGACGTTTCGTTGCCTTTAACACCTTCAAAACCATTAGTTTCCAACGATCTCATCTCAAGTTTTCATATACTTCTAAACAATCCATGAATGATTACTTTCGACCTTGCACACATTGGAGGATCAAACCATCTGAAAAATCCATAATTCCCATATCCCTACTAGGATAAAATGAAATGAACACAACATGCATGAAAACAACAACATAATTAACTACATATACAAACCACATACCCGATAATTAAAGCAACCTCAAAAACGTCTTCCCGGATTTGAATCCTTCCACAATGTGAAATGTTTAGGATTTATTCCACACAGACACTTTATGTTCAAATACCCTACCTTAGTGTCAACATTTATTTTTATCACAGACCATGCAAGAAAAAGAAGGAAAAAGAAAGAAGAAGAAGGAGCAAGAATGAATTTGAATAAGGCAGAAGGAAGAAGGACGAATTAGAAGTAAGAAGAATGAAGAAAACAATGAATAACTGAATTAGGGATTCAGTTATGTACTTACGTTTTTCCCTAATTTGTTATTTCATTTCCAACTTTGCCCCAAGTCTGTTTGCACGTGAGCAGCACATGACCGAGAATTGGACTGAAGTTAGTGATCCGTCTATTTTTGTAAATTTATGGTAGTTCAAGGGGTTAACTGTCAAGAAAAAATAATTCATGGGGCACAATGTTACGACGTTATAAGTTTAGAGGGCATTGGTGCTATTAACCATAATGATAATTTAACAACTCTTCAAGCAATTACAATCATCGTAGGATCTTGCTACGGTACGAATAAGTGTGTAGTGTCGTACCGTACAACTTATTTGTTAAAAAATTTGAACCAGATAAAATATAAAAACACCCAATTTTATTTGACTGGATACCTGTTACACCAGTTGGTACCCAAATAAATAAAATTGTCTCTCTCTTGTGATTCTCAATCCATCTCTCTCTCTCTCTCTGACTCTCTCTACATCGTCTCTTAATATCTCAACTTCAATGAAAAGGCATGGAAATAGCGTAGGTTGTTCGGCTGCTGATCAAGTGCTATGGAAGGCGGCGAGGAGACGTGTGATGGTGATGGTCACGGTGGCGAGAGAAACTGCACCCAAATTGACGATGGAGTGTGGGAGAGCATGCCAGATCCAGTGATGGTTCTATTGCAGAGCTTGGTCGGTCATCGAAAAGATACATATATGGCCATCCATTCTATTCGGCTGTTGATTTGAGCCAGGAGACACCTCACCACCACTTGATGCTTCTCCTTCACATTCACAGTAATTGTAAGTTTTCTACTTGGGATTTTTATAGCTTGATTTTAGTGAATTTGTGGTTTTGTTCTGTTTTTTGTTCTTGAGCTTCTTTTGTTTCATGATATATCTAATTGGACTAAATTCCAAGAGCATATTTTGAATTAAAAATTTTGAAGAGGGAAAACAATATTTTGTCTGTAATTCTGCTAATCAAAAACAAATTTATATGATTTTCATTTTGGAGAGATCACTACAAAAAAAAATGGCTTTTGTAGCACCAAATCTACCGTGGATGCCCATCAATAGGAAATAACATATAAAAGATGAAAAAGAAAAAGAAAATAGTCAGGTGTTGTATAGATTGACTGGTGTGTTAAATATTTGGCATACATATTGACCACGGATGCACACGTTACTTGTGTTAATTGAAAAGCAAAAACAAAAGCAAAAATTCAAATCATTAAAAAAAATCCCTAAATCACTTCATCGGCCAACCTTCATTTACTTGTTGTCTTCGCCTCATCTCGATGTCGTCGTCGTCACTGGTCCACAACAACAACAGCTCTTCTCTCTCACCTCATACTTGTAAGTTCTCTCTTCTCACTCACTTCACACAGTCAACTGGTTAAATTTTTTCGATCGGTTTCTCTTCTGTCAACGTTACTCAGTCCAGCGAACTCGATTTCACACAGTCAAAGTTTGTATTTTTTGAACAGTGAAAAGTGAAGATTGAAAGTAATAGTTTGAGTACTGGATTCGTGAAGACAAAGGTCTGCGTTAGCAATTTTTTAGTTACGTTGTTGTGCTTTCAATTGTATTAATTTGATCTTTCATCTTTGTGGATAACAGAATAATTGTATTTGAGAGTTTTACGAAACATGCTTGTCATTGTTAATTTAGTCTTCGGATACTTTTCTTTTAAAAATTTAACAAGGGTTAGCTCAAAACTCAGTTACATTGCATGAACATGAACATCTCTGTTGTTGTTAAAAAGCATAAAGCAGCTTATATGGTTATGGATATATGATCATCATGTGCCAATGTCACTGTTTTTTTAGAGAAAAATTTAATATGATTGTTTGATGTTACATAAATCAAAATCATAGAGAATAGTTGTTTTTGTTTCCTTTGTTATAGGAAAAGAAGAAAAAATGTGAAAAAAGAGAGGAATTATTTAGCATTGTTGTGTCTTTGTTCACTTAAAAAAACAATAAAAAAAGAGTACTATTATTTGCTTTCTTCGTTGGGACCACCAAAACATTCATTTGCAAAAATATCAGCGTTATTATATTTGGGGCTTATAATAGATCTCGCATGATACTTATGTCTATATAAAATATTGTTAAAAAGGTGTATCCGTCGTTCATGGCCCTTGGTGTTGATGTCAGGGTCTGTTGATTTCAATTGGTCATAATATATGCATCAACCCTGAAGTCAAGTGCCTATTCTCTGCTGTTAAACATTTGAATGATGCTCTGTAACCTTCGATTCAAATTTTATATCTCATATATAGTAATTTGTTGGAAAATTGCTATTTATTGTGAATCATTTTTATTGTGGATATGTATGAATTAGATTTGTTCTGTTTAAATTGATGTCAATTTGCGTACTTAGCATTGTGACTAGGCCAGAAGATACAAATTTATATCCAAATTGTTCTTATCCTTATTGATACTAATTGGTTGTGATTTGCACTGAAAATTGATTGATTGGTTGTCTGTTCCATCCTTCCATTAGTTGAAGTGAACTGTTATCTAGGAATTTATTATCCATGAATCCATGATTGAGTTGGCAAAGAAAGTTGAGATTTTTCTCTTTCTAAGTGCAAGCTCTGCTAACTGTGTTTTAGTAGGCATAACATATGCTGGTTAGGGTGGCAAGTGACCTGTCTTGAGACAATATAAATTCTTATTTTTAGCTTTATGGGCCACCATTTATTTGGCTCTGTATATCACTAGCTGCAGCAGTTTTCAAGTGATTGCTTGAGGTTCAATTAGAATTATTTAGGTTAATTATGCTTTTAATTAGTAGAATCATAATCAATTTCTTCTTGTGTAATTACTCTTTCTATAATAAAGCTCTTATTGATGAATATTGTTAGTATTGTTCATATCTCTGGTCTACTATGCCTGTAACACAATTTTTGCTTGCATTATGCTTTAAAGTTGTGCAAGAAAATATTGCAAATAAGCTAATAAGCTCACATCAGCCAAAGCTAGTGCATTGGCATTAGGCTTGATAACTACCATAGAGAGCTCAAGCTTGAGACAAGAGGCTAGAGCTCCTGTAGAATGGTTTGCATACTTATTAGTTATGTTGTAGATGTTATGAGACCGTCTGAAATAGGATAAAAAGCAAATGTTTCATAAGTGTTTGATCAAATGACTGTTCATGCATTCATTATTTCATTTGCATGCTTGTACTGTATTGTTAAATTCATTGATCAAATTGGGTCATAATTATATGTTTTTAGGTACAGATGTACTGTATAAGTATACATGATTTCAACTGACTCTTATAGGAACACAGTCATAGTAAGGTGTTTCGTTAATTATACTATATATTTACATATGTATTGTACCCACCAAAAAAACTAAAATGGGTTCACGTTTAATAAGCTTATTAAGTTATTATTGAAAACTAAATAAATCTTGTCTGTAAATATGCAGTTTTGGTAACATTAACAAGAAGTCGGATTGATGATGCAATTGGGCACAAGCAACATTTAATTGCCTCAGGATACCTTTTGTTATAGGTTTGTATATAGACATTATGATATTCATTTATTGATAGTCATTTAACTTTACATTGATTTTAATGACCTTCTTGATGATAACTTATTGCAGAGATCAAAACAGAACATATCTTGACTCCTAAGAAGTAAGGATAAACACATTGTGTTCAAATTCCTAGTAACCGGTAAAATAAGTGTAACCGTCTATGTTACTTTTACTTAAGTCCTGCAATAATATTCTTTTTTTTTTCCATTTATGGTTATAAGTTTTTATTTTTCTTAAAGCGACGCTCTTCTATTATGATATGATGTTGAATTTTTAACTTTAAAGTTGTTTGATTCTTGCATTTTGAGCACAGATCTCCAAGTCCTGAATGAGTAACAGCATCTTCAATAATATTGGATTAATTGGCATCTATGTTTGCACTGTAAGACATTTTGCTTATAATTCTTTTTTTTTTTTTTAATTTTAGATTGTATATATTAAACATTGAATTTTTCGTTATTTAGTTTTTGTTTATTTGAGTTTGGTTGAGGTTTGTGATATATATAGTTTTTACAGGTTATGGAGGGTCGAAGAAAGGTGATCATAGATGGTTGAAGCCTAAAGGAGTGATTTTGAATATTATTGTGAGAACACTGTAAGTGTGTTCACTTTAATTTTTTTAGAATTTTATTTATTTTTGTACTAGCGTTTTTTTTTTAAAGAATGTTATTTGTATTTTATTTATTATTAATGAATTCCACTTGTTCATGTTGGAAAATTCCATCATGTGGGGCCACACATGTAAATATTAAATGTGTTATGCTATCTTTGGTTAAGTCTAAATTAAAGTGATCTAATTAAGAATTTAAGTATTAGAGCTTAAGGGTATAACTGTCATGGAATTAATGTGTAGATACTAGATAGTTATTTCTAATTTAATGAGGTGCCGAATTAGAAATAGAAAAACATATAATAATTTGATTATTATATATATACAGGGTTATGGTCCTAAAATTACATGATATATTTGTTTTGTCTGTATCCCTATCAACATAGCAAAATAGAACACTTTAGGGTTTACAAAGGTCGTGATAATTTAGAAGATCACAACTCATCCACCAACCTCCGACAATGGATTCAGGTACGCTTCTGTTATCGATTATCTCCATTTTTCTCTTGAATTGACAGAGGTTAGTAATATATATTTAGGGTTTGATTAATCATTATATAGAAGCATGTTTAAGTTAAGATTCAGATTAATTATGTACCTATGCATGTTAATTTGTATTAATTGAATTCCTTACAGTTAAAATATTATATATTGGAGGATTTCTCCTTATTTTATGGCATGGTTTTATTATTTTCCCTTGTTATCTAAACGATTTATATTTGAGAAATTTTATATTTTAAAATATAGCTTTTTTTTCTAACAACTGAATATTAAAAACATGTAACAGTTCATATGTCGTAGGCCGTAGTTGCTTACCGTTGTAAGAGTTTTTTTGCCGCGGGTAACTTGCCGTGGTAAATATCAAAAAGTTTGCAACAACTTTTACCGATAGTAATTTGCCGCTGCAAAAACACCTATTGCCACAACAATATATGTGGCAAGACTTTTTGCTACGGCCGTATTTGCAACGCCCTAAATATGTGGTAAATTCGTGGCAAAAGGCTTTTTGCCTCATATTTTGTCGTGGTAAAAAGTCCTGTTTTTTTAGTGGATCATGACAAGTATAACTACTATTTGCTAGGTTTCGGTTGGGTCTTGTAATTCTGCTAATCAGAAACAGATTTATATGTAGTTTCTCTTGGCCGGTGAAAGTTTATTCTACCTGAGATTTCGCTTTTTGGACATGGATGTTCTGTTATGTATTGGTAGTGCTCCAAGTGTTAAACTTCTGCATTTTGTATGTTTGTGTGCCTGAAAATCCAAACTTGTAGTTGATACATGTTTATTTTCTTTATATGGTGATACATCAATCGATTATTTTACCTCTACTGAGTTTCAAGTTTTCAGCATTGATGATCTCATGATTCCCTAAGATTCTCATATGAAAAGGTTATTTTGTTTTTAGCATAGAGATTCAGCTAAGGATGTCAATTTGACCCGTACCTGCGGGCACATGCCCGAACCCGACCCTGTAAGGTCGAGTGTGGATGATGAATTTACGATCTGCGAACCCGTTTTATGAAAAAACCAGTGGGTTCGCGGGCGGGTGCGGGTTGGAAAAATGAACCTGTAGGTTGTACTCGCGAACCTGCATAAATAAAATACTCGTATATAAATATACATAGACATTTGAATTATTTTTTTATTTTTATGGTTATTATTGTTTTGTAATGTATCAAGTAGAGAAATGAAAATGAAAATTTAATTCAATTAAGTATCAAACAAGTGATTACATGTGGAAATTTATAAATGACAAATCGTGGGTTCGCGAGTTCATGGGTTACGGGTTTATGGGTATCCCATGGGTGAAATATCCACCCGTGAACCCGTATTATTTCGCGGGTTCACGGGTGAGGGTATGGGTGCAGCCATAACCCGCGGGTTCAAACCCGCCCACGAACCCGCTTACCTACGCGGGTTCGAGGGCGAGATTGGGTGAGAAAAAAATTCGCGGGTGAGGGTTTGGATTATACAAAATCCACCCGAACCCGACCCGATGCCATCCCTAGATTCAGCAATTCAATACTCAATTTTTTTGAATGTTTGGCGCGAGTTGCCTGTATGGATTCCCAGTGTGAGTTTAGTAAATATGGTAAAGAAATTTGTTTCATATAGGAAATGAACTTGATTTCTTATGGTGGAGGGATGAATTTAATTCCTGATTGTATGTGAGACTAACATAATTTGATTCCCAGTGTGATTTTAGTAGATATAGTAAACCCTCATAAAATAATATTTTTGGGACTGGAGAAAATAATATTGTTAGTAAATATAGTAGTTTCTCTTGGCCGGTGAAAGTTTATTCTACTTGAGATTTCGCTTTTTGGACATGGATGTTCTTCTATGTATTGGTAGTGCTCCAAGTGTTAAACTTTTGTATTTTGTATGTTTGTGTGCCTGAAAATCCAAACTTGTAGTTGATACATGTTTATTTTCTTTATATGGTGATACATCAATCGATTATTGTACCTCTTCTTTGGTTCAAGTTTTCAGCATTGATGATCTCATGATTCCTCAAGATTCTCATCTGAAAAGGTTATTTTTTTTAGCATAGAGATTCAGCTAAGAATGGCAATTTGACCCGCACCCACGGGCTCCTGCCCGAACCCGACCCTAACCCTATAAGGTCGAGTGTGGATGATGAATTTACGATCCGCGAACCCGTTTAATGAAAAACCCAGTGGGTTCGTTGGCGGGTGCGGGTTGGAAAAATGAACCTGTAGGTTGGACTCACGAACCCGTATAAATAAAATACTTGTATATAAATATACATAGACATTTGAATTATTTTTTATTTTTTTATTTTTATGGTTATTATTGTTTTGTAATGTATCAAGTAGGGAAATAGAAATGGAAATTTAATTCAATTAGGTATCAAATAAGTGATTACATGTGGAAATTTATAAATGACAAATCGCGAGTTTATGGGTTACGGGTTTATGGGTATCCCATGGGTGAAACATCCACCGTGAACCCGTATTGTTTCACGGGTTCGCGGGTGAGGGTATGGGTGTAACCATAACCTGCGGGTTCAAACCCGCCCACGAACCCGATTACCTACGCGGGTTCGAGAGCGAGAGTGGGTGAGGAAAATTTTCACGGGTGAGGGTTTGGATTTTACAAAACCCACCCGAACCCGACCCGATGTCATCCCTAGATTCAACAATTCAATACTCAAATTTTTTGAATGTTTGGTGCGAGTTGCCTGTATGGATTCCCAGTGTGATTTTAATAAATATAGTAAAGAAATTTGTTTCATATAGGAAATGAACTTGATTTCTTATGATGGAGGGATGAATTTAATTCATGATTGTATGTGAGACTAACATAATTTGATTCCCAATGTGATTTTAGCAAATAAAGTAAACCCTAATAAAATAATATTGTTGGGACTGAAGAAAATTATTATTTTAGAAGGGCTATTAATTTATCGATAAATGAATAATTTATTAATTTACAATGGAGTTTTATGTTTTTACTATTTTTAACAATTTTATGTTTTTACCTGTACATGTATTATAGATATTTGATTATTTACCAAGATACATATGTACATAGAAGTTAATAAAAATTTACGTACTAAAGGTTATCGAAGGTTTGAAAAAAAAAACTTTTTTTCTTGCCTTCTAATATAAATGTTGAACTATTTCCTCTTAATATAAGAAGATGATAATGTAGTAGAGATGAGAATGGAGTAGATCTGGATAGGATTACCTTTGGAGATGAAAGACAGTAGAGGACTCATTTAGACGGTTTTTGGTGGCAATTTTATGTGTTTGAAAATGTTTCCCACGACCTACGATTTTTATCGCTATATTCATAATGATGCGATTTTAAGGCGACCTGGATGTCGCATTTAACAGGCCGATTTCAACTAAAATGACGCCGTTTCACTTATATAATAGGGAACAAGCGACATGGAGATCGTTTTCATTTACGCACATAAAGTCACCTGGAGGTCGTTTTTGTCTCAATTTTTGTAATCCAATCGCGAGACGATAACGACCATAAGGCGACCTACTACATGGACACCCTGTGGTCACTATCGCCTCGGGTTTAGATTATAAAACCGAGGGAGAAGCAACCTTGGGTCGACCTTAGCCTAGGTCGCTTCTCCCTCGGTTTTGTATTATTTTCCTTTCTCGCTTCAATTGGCCACCCCAGTTAAGAGGAATATTAAACTTGTTAAACATACAAACAATTGAAGGAAATCACCCCAAAATAACCTGTTCAAACAACCATATATGTCAGGTATAGACTGAAAAGTTGGTTATATTACGTTCAACTTGTTCGTGGAAATTTATGTTAATTTGTTCACTGAACAAGTTAAATGTTTATATGAACATTCAACTCGTTCAATCTACGTTGAACATATTCACAATTGTTTACATAAACTTGTTCACCGAACATGTTTAAAGTTCAATTGAACATTAAACTTATACAACCTACGTTGAACTTGTTTGCGAATTTCAACGTTCTTGTACATTGAACAAGTGAAACGTTCAAAGCAACGTTTAACTTGTTCCCCCTACATTGAACTTGTTAATAAAGGTTTTTACGTACATTTGTTTTATGACCAACTTTAAAGTTCTGACAAACATTGAAGTTGTTCAGCCTACGTTGAATTTGTTCACGACGGTTGTAACGTTAATTGGTTCAATGGACATGTTCGACGTTTAGGTCAACGTAAAACTTGTTCACCTAACGTTGTACTTGTTAATAACCATTTTTTGTTAATTTGTTCAATGAACAAGTTTACGTTTTCAGTAACGTTCAATTTGTTCGTACTATGTTGACCTTGTTCATAACGTCTTTCACACCAACTTGTTCAGTAAACAAGTTTAAAGTTGGGTTTAACATTTGACTCGTTCAAACAACGTTCAACTTATTCATTAAGATCTACGTTCAGTTGTTTACAAAACAGTTTCAACTTTAAACTCGTTTCAACTACGTTGAACTTGTTTATTACGGATGATGTTAACTTGTAGTCAAACAAGTTTAACGTTCATTTTATCGTTAAACTTGTTCAATTTATACATTGAAGTTGTTCATGAAGGTTTACGTATTCGTTCATTGAATAAGTTAAACGTTGATAACAACGTAAAACTCGTTCAACCTACGTTGAATATGTTCATGAAGATTTGAGTTGACTTATTCAATGAACGAGTTTAACATTTTCATATGAACGATAAACTCGTCCAACCTACGTTGAACAGGTTCATGATGATTTACATTGGCTTATTCACGAAACGAGTTTACCGTTCATTTGAACGTTAAACCTATTCAACATACGTTGAACTTGTTCTTCACGATTTACGTTGACCTTTTCACGGAATGAGTTTAACGTTCATCATAACGTAAAACATGTTCAACATACGTTGAATTTGTTTATGAACAAAGTGGTTAACTTGTTTACCGAACAAATTTAACGTTCCTCTAAACATTAAACATGTTCCACCATACTTGAACTTGTTATCGAAATTCAAAATTTTAAAACTTTATTTTAATTTAATTTATTTAATATAGTAAAATATATAATTTTCATGTATTTTTTAATATTTTTTTTAAATAATGTTAATTTTTATTAATTAATCTGTAATATAATATATATATATAATATAATAAAAAATTTGAAACAACTGGTTTCAACCGGTTGCAAAAGTGGGGTGTCAACCACTTACTGTTGTTTTTTTTTTTTTGACAAACAACATACCGTTGTTAAAATATGTATTTTATTAGCTTTTGTTAGGTTTGTACGGTAAAAGTACAACATCCCCATTTGTACCATAGCCAACTCCTCATTATCATCATCAAGTGGATAATCTTCATAGAGTGAGAGAGAGAGAGGTGACTTAATTCTGTCATTTATTTTCATCAGTAACTTGTTCTTCACATGGAAAGAAGACCACTCAGTGTCCAAGACCAACCATCTATTCCTTCATTTCTGATCACTTATTTGTATATTGGCCATTTCCTAGCGAGATGGGGTGCCAGGTTGCGATTTTTTTTTTTACTTTACTTTTTCGATTGAATTGGTTTTTGACATTTAGAATTTTCTCATTAAAAAAAACCCAGATGGGTCCATCTGGGTTCTCAACAGTATTTGATTTCTCAGTTTACTATATTAGTCTATGATGCTACACTGATGTACACCAAAGTGGTGGCTTAGCGTCCAAGTCAAAACCTACATGGAACATTTATTGATTTGAGTGAAAATTGATTAAAATTGAAAGGTCTTTTACCATTTAAGGACTATTTGCATACCATTTTCTATATGGTTTTGATTATATGGCATATTGCACTAGTTCCCTTGTAATTAATTTTTTTGCTTAATTTTTTAGAATGTGGGAATTCTCTGTTGGTTTATACATGATCAGCGTTTGGCCGGACTCTTTACTCTTGGCTGCCATTTATGGGGCTATCGAATCCGCCTCCGTTGCCTTGTTTGGCCCAATCATTGGACAGTTGGTGGATAGGTTGCCATATGTAAAGGTTTGCTCAATATCTGTTACTTATATGTGTGTATGCAGATTCTATTGGCTTTTGATTCATTGATGAGAAGAATCATGTGTTGAATTTCTATCGGCAGGTTCTCCGAATTTGGTTGGTAACCCAGAATCTCTCCTTTATTGTTGCTGGAGTTTCAGTGGTTGCATTAATTCTCTCCTCAACTTTAAAGTCCACAAATTTCACAGCATTTATCTTACTAGTGATACTAACCAACATCTCTGGAGCTGTTGGTGTGATTTCCACTCTTGCCGGCACCATTCTAGTCGAAAGAGAATGGTAACTATTCGTTTATACAAATTTCACATTGGTTTTGTGTTGTTCTGTTATCTTACAAAATAACATATTTTCAACACTGTCATGTGTGTTATTGGTTATGTTCAATTCAATCAAAGCACAGGGTAGTGGTGATATCAGAAGGCCATCCTCCTGAATTGCTGACAAAGATGAATTCGATTGTTAGACGGATCGATCTAACCTGCAAGTTATTAGTTCCTGTTTTAACAGGCTTCATTATCAGCTTTGTATCGCTGAAAGCATCGGCTATGACTCTAGCTCTGTGGACTACTCTAACTGTTTGGGTGGAATATTGGCTTTTTCTGTCTGTTTACAAAGGAATTCCAGCTTTAGGTGACAGCAACCAAAGGAGATTTACAAGAAGTTTGCCTATTAGTGATCCAGAAGTGAGCGTGTCTACTTCTCAGGAACGAGAGAGCTTGATTTCTCATGATGGAGACAAGGCAACAGCTACACAAATTGGCTGGAGAAGGAAAACAATTTGTTGGGTTACAAATGGCCCATTTGTTGGGGCTTGGAGAGTTTATTTACGGCAAGAAGTTGTGCTCCCTGGATCTGCTCTAGCATTGCTGTTTTTCACAGTCCTCAGGTGAAAATCTAGCAACAACTTTTGAATGATCTAGCATTACATTTGAGGGTCACAAAAATTGGTTTTTGAGTTGAGAATGCTTTTCAATATAGTGGCAGGAGAGGAGACTTTTCATCAAGTAACTTGCCTCTAACAGTTTTATAATTATTTCCATTGTCTTCCAGCTTTGGAACTTTGATGACAGCTACACTAGAGTGGAAAGGCATACCTGCCTATGTTATCGGGATAGCACGTGGAATAAGCGCAGCAATTGGAATAGCTGCAACGCTCGTGTACCCAATGGTACAATTTCGAATTTTAACACTCAGGACAGGACTTTGGTCCGTTTGGTCTCAGGTATATATATAAGCATTCGAAGATTATGTATCGGTTTGATTAACCATTGTTTAATTAGCATTCTCAGTTGTTGATCATATATATGTGTGTTTTATTCAGTGGATCTGCCTCTTAGTATGTGTTAGTTCAATATGGATCCAAAACAGCCTTTTAGCAGCATATATGCTGATGGCTGGAGTGGCAACATCTCGTCTTGGGCTGTGGATGTTTGATTTATCAGTCATTCAACAAATGCAGGTTAGATATCACAAGCTATAATGTGGTCTGAGTTTCGTTACAATCGAAACTTTCTTTTGATGATTTGGGGAATTTCTGTTTTTTTTTTTCTTCAGGATCTTGTTCCTGAGCTTGATCGCTGTGTCGTGGGAGGAGTTCAAAACTCCCTCCAGTCTACTATGGACTTGTTGGCTTACATCATGGGAATTATAATCTCCAATCCTCAGGTAATCATAATTCATAATTCTTTCGATCTTAAAAGTTACTCGAAAGAGACTTTAACCTGACACGCTATTATGTTTGACATTTCATCCGTTTCAAAAATCAAAAGACTAACGCTCTACTGTTACGCTATAATTGTTCAGGATTTCTGGAAGTTGATATTGGTATCCTTTCTGGCAGTAACATTAGCTGCATTACTCTATAGTTACCATCTTTACCGCATTAGAAAGCACATATTTCACTTTCAAAAGCTATTAGCATTCATTCGGTGGCTTATCGGCGCATCCGGTAGAGCGAAAATTTGAACAACATTCTTGGTAGGTACTAGGCAGGTGCATTTGTGGAACCAATTTATCGAGATAAAGCCAGTAAATTCGCGTATTTCAGGCACGGGTTTCGATGATCAATACCATCAATCCTGCAATTGTTACTCAGTAGATGAGTGGAGCATCATCACAAGTTAATATTTCATGAAAAAATTTCCAGGGGAAATATCAGAATGTTCAATGAAACCATCCAGACAGGTTGCAAATTTTATTTTTATAGGTGAGAGTTTCATGAACTAGTCCCGGTGAGGTTCATGTTCATTTTGTGATTTTTCTTTCTTGATTGTTTTTTCAACTACTTATAGGGGGGATTTTTAATAAATATTGACAGAATCTTTCTTCTTATTTATTTTAAAATTTAAATCGGGATTAGTTTCATCCGTACCAATAATCATGTCAATTTGGTACCAAATACCAAATTTATTGGACTCTTTACTTACTATATAAAACTAATTAAATCTGAGGAACAGAGAAAAAAAAAATCAACTATTCATCTCTGTGGGTGTGAGCCGTGAGGTGCTTGCAACGTACGAATAAGATTTCTTACTTATTTGATATATATTATTAAAAGATAATAGCGGTATATCAGTATCATGGGTGTAACCCAAAATCTCGTGTGACGAGTGTGAGAACAATTCCGACCCACACACTATTTATATAAAAAATAACAAAAAATCCTTTCCAACACGTAATCCACTAACAAAATTCACTAACAAAATTTGATGAGCATCACTGCTTCACTAATCACCCATTTTTTTTTCCTACTCTATGTCACATCAATGTTTACTTTTTAAATTACTAATTTAAATCTCACATTCTTAATTATATTAATATGTATTCTCAATATAATATATCGTTGGAAAGATCTTGTTAAGATCTTCTAAATGATATATATATATTAATATACATATTTAATTTATGAAATTTAATTATTAATTAATACATTTAAGAATACATAAATATGTATTGGGAGAACATTTTTTAAAAATGATCTTCTAATATAAAATTTGATACGGATATATTGGAGTGGGAACACAAATGATGTAGGAAATATGCTCTTTTTATGACAAATTAGTATAATATTTTGTGTATTGGTTGGAGTTGCTCAGAGACTTAATCATTGAGTCAACATTATCCTACCATAAACTTATAGCGGAATATTAGTACCATTTGTTGTTGAATTGACTGAAATTTAGAGGATAAAATTGAAGATAAACTATTTAAATGTTGTGGAGAAGTCACTAAATAGAAAATGGGTAGCTTAGGGCACATGTTAACAAGTAATTAGAAATAAACATATGTATGTATTTATTATTTTATCACGATAAATATAATGTCTATTTTCCATTTATAGTAAAAATATGAGAAAATTAATAAGTGTGATAGTTGTTTACTTTTCTTTCTTTTTTTTTTCTTTTTTTTAATGGTTTGGGAATTTTTTTTTTTTGGCTTTCACTATAAGATCTTGTTCCCAAACTTGATTGTTGTAACAGAGGAATTATATGATAATTCCTTTGAACTTAAAAGTTATTGCTGAAACAAATTTTATGGGGTGCTGCTAAAACTACACTACTAAACAAAAATAAACATTGTATATTAAGTTTTGTTTTAAGTTGGTTAATGTTTATAGTTTCTAACTTGAAAAATATTTTTGGTTACCATTTTGCTTCACAGGTTTAATCAATGGATGGAGAAGATGAAGACTGAGAGTCTACCAACAAATAACTGGTTAGCTGGAAAGGATGCAAAGCATTAGTCAAGAGCCTTCTTCAAGGACACAGCTTTGTGTGACATGGTTTGCAACAGCATGTGTGAAGCCTTCAATGCAGTAATCTTAGCAGCTCGAGACAAACCAATAATCAATATGATGGAGATTATTAGAAATTACTTGATGACAAGACTAGTGAGAAAAATGGCAGAATTTGAGAAGTGGAGTCATGAACTTGGACCAAAAGTTTTTAGGTTTGTTTTCTAAACCTTTATTTTCGTATGTCATAGTTTATATTTTTTTTCATATGTCATAAGTACATGTTATTTTTTTATGCCTTGCTTCAGATTTGTTGAGAATGTTAAGCATGAGATGTTGGAATCCTGCTTATCGGTCACATAACGGAAATAGATTTTAATTTTTTTTATAAAGTGAACTTGAGATCTGAATTTTTCAGAACCTATACATATAACATTATTACAATAATAAAATATATTGATACACAGGAAATTGAAATCAATAATAATAAGTAAATATTAGAACCTTACAAACGTTTGGAAGCTTTTTCACTTTACGATATGCTCTTTGTCTATACCACACGATCTTCATAGCTATTCTTGAAAATAGTAACTGTGCATGGGTACATCACGTACAGAAACTTAAGAAGATGTCGAGAAAAATGAAGAAACTCTTTCTTTCATGTGTTTCAAAAACACAAAAACATGAAATAAAAAAAAATAACTCTTTGGTACACTGTGCACGATGCACACCACCAAAAGTTTCTTTTCTTATGGAGTCTGGACATGATGTACACCTTCAAAATATGTTAAGTTTGTTTTGCCTTTTATATATATATATACTTTTAAAAAAATATCTCATATATTTTATTTTAAAAGATAAGTAAATATATATTTTGAATTTAAACATTTTAAATTCAATTTCAAATATTTAATTTAATAAAATAAAATAATTATATTATCTTATTCTATTAAAAATTAAATATCAACTAACCGCCTCCATTTAGTGATTAATAATATAATTAAATAATCTTATTATTTAATTTATTTAATCATCATTATTCATTAATTAAATAACCTCATTATTCAATTAATTCCCGAATAAATGTGTGCACTTTCGTAACACAATAATTGAACAATCCATTTAATTAACTGTGATCTTGTTACCTAAATCGATCGAGCTAGCAAGGGAACCTAATAGACCCACAATATTTGAGTTCCAATAATTCTCGGAATCATTAATTAAACTCTTTAATTAATATTTTTTGATTATTAACTCCAGTGTTATTCCACTAAAAACCTAAAGTTGCACTCTCTCAACTATAGACGCTTTTACATAGACCGACACAATCCGGTGTCCATCGATATAGCTATTACACATGGTGTTATCCTCCACAGTAGTTCATAACTAGAGATGGATCATAATATCCGTTATGCCCCTCTAATTACATATATCCTTTAATTACCATTGATTCTCTAATGAACAATAAATCATATTTGCTCACGGAATTAGGATAGCGCTCATATTGTCCATGCCCCAAATCAACCCTTAAAGGAACTACCATATACTTCTCACAAGAAGTAAATGGTAGTTCCTCCAAAGTAGTTCATAACTAGAGCTGGATCATAATATCCGTTATGCCTCTCGAATTACATATGTCATTTAATTACCATTGATTCTCTAATGAACAATAAATCATATTTGCTCACGAAATTAGGATAGCACTCATATTGTCCATGTCCCAAATCAACCCTTAAAGGAACTACCATCTACTTCTCACAAGAAGGAGTGGATTCCACTATTATGTACAAACCTTCCCAGCCACAAGCCAAACCGTAATCCCAACATACGAAGTATATTGATCAAGAACTTCATCCGACCTCACCCATAATATATCAAAGACCACGATCTAACCTGAAGGAGTCGATAAGACACTCATGATTAAGATCACTAATATAGCCATAATTATTTGATATATATGAATATCATTGGTAAACAGATCTTGGTGAGAGATTCATATAGATCATGGGTCAGTCCTATATGATCACATCATACAAGGTGCCTCTATTCTCATATCTTCATATGAATGATTCATGATAGAATCATCGTACATTATGGAATGGACATCAACTATAGATTAACCACGAATAAAGTATCAATCTTTATTTGTTATCTATGGGCTCTTTAGATTGTACGTTTCTTACTGTATCCATCTGAATATGATACTCATGTACACAGTTCGAGATTACATTTGGCAATCTAGGATGTTAATATACACAAGTTATAAAATTATCAACATAACAAGAATGAATTGATTTTTTTTCTTTTCATAAATCCATTTACAAATTACATCTTTATGGCATGAACCCCAATAGAAGAGTGTCTACTGTTATCCTCAGTACAATGAAAACTTCACTTACCAAATAAGGGCTCGTGGAGAAGAACAATATACGGTTAACATCAACGATCGAACTTGTGGTTGCAATAAGTGGCAACTGATATGGATACCATGTGTACATGAAATGGCTGCTCTAATAAGTATCAACCACAACCCTATAGACTTTATACACTTTAGGTACAAGAAGGAAAGTTTCATACATGCATACACTCCAGTAATTTATGGGATCAATGGGCCAAAAATGTGGACAAAATCAAATGAAGCACTAATGCAGTGTTTAGATTTCAGGAAACAGGAGGGAATACCAAAGAAGAAGAGAAATTTGCAATCAGGTGAGGTCATAATAGGGAATAAAACCAAGTTGAGAAAGAATAACGTAGTTGTTAGGTGCAGGAAATGTGGCAAGGAGGGACACATCATAGTAACTTTTGATAAAAAGGTTGGAGGTACTGACAGTGTTGCAACAACAGAATGTGACAGTCAATCTGTTGGAGAGAGTCAAACTGATTGAGGGAATCAACCTGTTGGAAGGAGTCAGTCGATTCCAGGCTTGCAAGTTAAGCATCAAAATGGTTAACTAAGGGGTGGGAAAAGGACGAAGACAAATGAGTAGATGGTTTTATGCCTCATGCTTGTATGCTTTTATAATATGATCAGCCTCTTAATGTTTCAAGGCTTTTGTATTAGAACATATATGTATATGTAATGCTTTTGAGCTGTATTTATGTCCAACCTTAATGGTTTAAGAACTTATGTACAACCTTAATGGTTGGTGAAGTTAGTAACGACAATACTTTTGAGTTGTTATGTAATGTGAATGTGTTTTGGTTTTTTGTAGAATGAGTATGATGTGAATGTGTTTTGGTTTTTGTAAAATGAGTTTGATATGAATGTCATAATCATGAATGAGTTGGATGAGAATGTGATTGTCATTTTCTTCTCATATTTGCTGACATTGAACAGCAGGAAATTAATACAACATGAAAGTTGACAACCAGAAAATTGAACCAAACTTTTTTCATAAAAACATATCACACAAGAGTGTTACATCATTTTGTTCTTTTAAATCCCTACAAATACACTTTACATATTTTTTAGTACATTTTTCCCTACAAATGTCACAATCCCTACTATTATAACCGCAACATAAAACCAATTTCTTCTCATTCCTCCTCTAGAATTGACTTTTTCATTACCAACAACTTTAGATACTGATGTTTCGTTGCCTTCAATGTCTTCAAAACCATTAGTTTCCAACGATCTCATCTCAAGTTCTCGTATTCTTCTAAACAATCCATGAATGATTACTTTCGACCCTGCACACATTGGAGGATCAAACCATCTGAAAAATCCACAATTCCCATATCCCTACTAGGATAAAACGAAATGAACACAACATGCAGGAAAACAACAACACAATTAACTACATATACAAACCACATACCCGATAATTAAAGCAACCTGAAAAACGTCTTCCCGAATTCGAATCCGTCCACAATGTGAAATGTTTAGGATATATTCCACACAGACACTTTGGGTTCAAATACCCCACCTCAATGTCAGCATTCATTTTTATCACAGACCATGCAAGAAAAAGAAGAAAAAAGAAGAAGCAAGAACGAATTTGAATAAGGCAGAAGGAAGAAGGACGAATTAGAAGTAAGAAGAATGAAGAAAACGATGACTAACTGAATTAGGGGTTCGGTTATGTACTTACGTTTTTTCCCAATTTGCTATTTCATTTCTAACTTTGCCCCAAGTCTGTTTGCACGTGAGTAGCACATGATCGAAAATTGGACGGAAGTTAGTGATCCGTCCATTTTTGTAAATTTATAGTAGTTCAAGGGGTTAACTGTCAAGAAAAAAAATTCAGGGGCACTATTCAACAGCTCAATAATTTTAGGGGCATTGGTGCTATTAACCCTAATGATAATTTAACAACTCTTCAAGCAATTACAATCATCGTAGGATCTTGCTACGGTACGAATAAGTATGTCTTGTTGTACCGTACAACTTATTTGTTAAAAAAATTGAGCCAGATAAAATATAAAAACACCCAATTTTATTTGACTGGATACCTATTACACCGGTTGGTACTCAAATAAATAAAACTGTCTCTCTCCTCTGATTCTTAACCCATCTCTCTCTCTCTCTGACTCT
This sequence comes from Dipteronia dyeriana, assembly GCA_032871835.1. Taxonomy (NCBI): domain Eukaryota; kingdom Viridiplantae; phylum Streptophyta; class Magnoliopsida; order Sapindales; family Sapindaceae; genus Dipteronia; species Dipteronia dyeriana. The sequence goes on along the minus strand of CM065299.1, from coordinate 15,032,243 downwards.
CTCTATATCGTCTCTCAATCTCTCAACCTCAATGAAGAGGTATGGAAACGGCGTAGGTTGTTCGACGGTTGATCTAGCGCTATGGAAGGTGGCGAGGAGACGTGTGATTGTGATGGTCACAGTGGCGAGAGAAACTGCACCCAAATTGATGACGAAATGTGGGAGAGCATGCCAGATCCAGTGATGGTTTGATTGCAGAGCTTGGTTGGTCACCGAAAAGATACAGATCTGGCCATCCATTCTCTTCGGCTGTCAATTTGAGCCAGGAGACACCTCACCATCAATTGATGCTTCTCCTTCACCTTCACAGTAATTGTAAGTTTTCTACTTGGGATTTTTATAGCTTGATTTTAGTGAATCTGTGGTTCTGTTCTAGTTTTTGTTCTTGAGCTGCTTTGTGTTTCATGATATATTTAACTGGACTAAATTCCACGAGCAGATTTTGAACTAAACAATTTGGAGAGGGAGAAAAATATTTTGCTTGTAATTCTGCTAATCAGAAACAAATTTATATGATATTCATTTTGGAGAGATCACTACAAAAAAGTTGGCTTTTGCAGCACTAAATCTACCGTGGACGTCCATCAATAGGGAATAACATATAAAAGATGGAAAAGAAAAAGAAAATAGTCATGTGTTGTATAGATTGACTGGTGTGTTAAATATTTGGTACACCTATTGACCACGGATGCACACGTTACTTATGTTAACTGAAAAGCAAAAACAAAAAGCAAAAATTCAAATCATTAAAAAAAAATCCCTAAATCACTTCATTGGCCAACCTTCATTTACTTGTCGTCTTCGCCTCATCTCGACGTCGTCGTAGTCACCGGTCCGCAGCAACAGCGACTCTTCTCTCTCACCTCATACTTGTAAGTTCTCTCTTCTCACTCACTTCACACAGTCAACTAGTTAAATTTTTTCGTTCGATTTCTCTTCTGTCAACGTCGCTCAGTCCAACGAACTCGATTTCACACAGTCAAAGTTTGTATTTTTTGAACAGTGAAAAGTGATAATTGAAAGTAATAGTTTGAGTACTAGATTTGTGAAGACAAAGGTCTGTGTTAGCAACTTTTTAGTTACGTTATTGTGCTTTCAATTGTATTAATTTGATCGTTCGTCTTTATGGATAACAAAATAATTGTATTTGAGAGTTTTACGAAACATGCTTGTCATTGTTAATTTAGTCTTCTGATACATTTCTTTTAAAAATTTAACTTAGGTTTGCTCAAAACTCAGTTACATTGCATGAACATGAACATCTCTGTTGTTGTTAAAAAGCATAAAGCAGCTTATATGGAATATGGATATATGATCATCATGTGCCATTGTCACTGTTTTTTTAGAGAAAAATTTAATGTGATTGTTTTATGTTACATAAATAAAAATCAGAGAGAAGAGTTGTTTTTGTTTCCTTTGTTAGAGGACAAGAAGAAAAAGTGTAAAAAAAGAGAGGAATTATTTAGCATTATTGTGTCTTTATTCACTTAAAAAAATAACACAAGTACTATTATCTGCTTTCTTCGTTGGGACCACCAAAACATTCCTTTGTAAAAATATCATCGTTATTATATTTGGGGCTTATAATAGATCTCGCATGATACTTATGTCTATATAAAATATTGTTAAAAAGGTGTATCCGTCGTTCATGGCCCTTGGTGTTGATGTCAGGGTCTGTTGATTTCAATTGGTCATAATATATGCATCAACCCTGAAGTCAAGTGCCTATTCTCTGCTGTTAAACATTTGAATGATGCTCTGTAACCTTCGATTCAAATTTTATATCTCATATATAGTAATTTGTTGGAAAATTGCTATTTATTGTGAATCATTTTTATTGTGGATATGTATGAATTAGATTTGTTCTGTTTAAATTGATGTCAATTTGCGTACTTAGCATTGTGACTAGGCCAGAAGATACAAATTTATATCCAAATTGTTCTTATCCTTATTGATACTAATTGGTTGTGATTTGCACTGAAAATTGATAGATTGGCTGCCAATTCCATCCTTTCATTAGTTGAAGTGAACTGTTGTCTAGGAATTTGATATCCATGATTGAGTTGGCAAAGAAAGCTGAGATTTTTCTCTTTCTAAGTGCAAGCTCTGCTAACTACGTTTTAGTAGGTATAACATATGTTGGTTAGGGTGGCAAGTGACCTGTCTTGAGACAATATAAATTTTTATTTTTAGCTTTATGGGCCGCCATTTACTTGTCTCTGTATATCACTAGCTACAGCAGTTTTCAAGTGATTGCTTGAGGTTCAATTAGAATTATTTAGGTTAATTATGCTTTTAATTAGTAGAATCATAATCAATTTCTTCTTGTGTAATTACTCTTTCTATAATGAAGCTCGCATTGATGAATATGGTTAGTATTGTTCATATCTCTAGTCTACTATGCCTATAACACAATTTTTGCTTGCATTCTACTTTAAAGTTGTGCAAGAAAATATTGCAAATAAGCTAATAAGCTCACCTCAACCAAAGCCCTCAGCCAAAGCTAGTGCATTGGCATTAGGCTTGATAACTACCATAGAGAGCTCAAGCTTGAGACAAGCTTTAACAAGAGACGAGGCTAGAGCTCCTGTACAATGGTTTGTATACTTATTAGTTATGTTGTAGATGTGATGTGATCGTCTGAAATAGGATAAAAAGTAAATGTTTCATAAGTGTTTGATCAAATGGCGGTTCATGCATTCATTATTTCATTTGCATGCTTGTAATGTATTGCTAAATTCATTGATCAAATTGGATCATATTTATATGTTTTTAGATACAGATGTACTGTATAAGTATACATGATTTCAACTGACTCTTTTAGGAACACAGTCATAGTTAAGTGTTTCGTTAAATATATTATATATTTACATATGTATTGTACCCACCAAAAAAACTGAAATAGGTTCACATTAGTAAGCTTATTAAGTTATTATTGATAACTAAATAAAACTAGCTTGTAAATATGCAGTTTTGGTAACATTAACAAGAAATCGGATTGATGATGCAATTGGGCACAAGCAGCATTCAATTGCCTCAGGATACCTTTTGTTATAGGTTTGTATATTGACATTATGATATTGATTTCTTGATAGTCATTTAACTTTACATTGATTTTAATAACCTTCTTGATGATAACGTATTGCAAAGATCAAAACAGAACATATCTTGACTCCTAAGAAGTAAGGATAAACACATTGTGTTCAAATTCCTAGTAACCGGTAAAATAAGTGTAATTGTCTATGTTACTTTTACTTAACTACTGCAATAATATATTTTTTTATCCATTTATGGTTATAAATTTTATTTTTCTTAAAGCGGCTCTCTTCTATTATGATATGATGTTGAATTTTTAACTTTAAACTTGTTTGATTCTTGCATTTTGAGTACAGATCTCCAAGTCCTGAATGAGTAACAGAATCTTCAATAATATTGGATTAATTGGCATCTATGTTTGCACTATAATACATTTTGCTTATAATTCTTTTTTTTTTTAAATTTTAGATTTTATATATTAAACATTGAATTTTTCGTTAGTTAGTTTTTGTTTATTTGAGTTTGGTTGAGGTTTGTAATATATATAGTTTTTACAGGTTATGGAGAGTCAAAGAAAGGTGATCATAGATGGTTGAAGCCTAAAGGAGTGATTTTGAATATTATTGTGAGAACATTGTAAGTGTGTTCACTTTAAATTTTTTAGAATTTTATTTATTTTTGTACTAGCAATTTTTTTTTAAGAATGTTATTTGTATTTTATTTATTTATTAATGAATTCCACTTGTTCATGTTGAAAAATTACATCATATAGGGCCACACATGTAAATATTAAATGTGTTATGTTACCTTTGGTTAAGCCTAAATTTAAGTGATCTAATTAAGATTTTAAATATTAAAGCTTAAAGGTATAACTGTTTTGGAATTAATGTGTAGATACCAGAGAGTTATTTCTAATTTAATGAGGGGCCGAATTAGAAATAGCAAAACATATAATAATTTGATTATTATATATATACAGGGTTATGGTCCCCAAATTACACGATATCTTTGTTTTATCTGTATCCCCATCAACATAGTGAAATAGAACACTTTAGGGTTTATAAAGATCGTGATAATTTGGAAGATCACAACTCATCCACCAACCTCCGACAATGGATTCAGGTACGCTTCCGTTATCGATTATCTCCACTTTTCTTTTGAATTGACAGAGGTTAATAATATATATTTAGGGTTTGATTAATCATTATATAGAAACATGTTTAGGTTAAGATTCAGATTAATTATGCTCATATACATGTTAATTTGTATTAATTGAATTCCTTATAGTTCAAATATTATACATTGGAGGATTTCTCCTTATTTTATGACATGGTTTTATTATTTTCCTTTGTTATCTAAATGATTTATATTTGAGAAATTTTATATTTTAAAATATAGCTTTTTTTTGTAACAACTGAATATTAAAAACATGCAACAGTTCATATGTCGTAGGCCAATAGTTGCTTACCGTTGTAAGAGGTTTTTTGCCGCGGCTTGCCGCGGTAAATATTAAAAAGTTTGCAAAAGCTTTTACCGCTGGTAATTTGCCGCTGCAAAAACACCTTTTGCCACAGCAATATCTATGGCAAGACTTTTTACTACGGCCGTATTTGCAACGCCCTAAATCTATGGTAAATTCGTGGCAAAAGGCGTTTTGCCCAAGATTTTGTCGTGGTAAAAAGTCATGTTTTTTAGTGGATCATGACAAGTACAACTACTATTTGCTATGTTTCGGTTAGGGCTTGTAATTCTGCTAATCAGTGTTGGAGAATTTTCTCGAAACCGATGATCGCGGAATCGTCGTGCCTAATATATGCCCATAACTCATAGCAATTAATAACGTCAATAGCAGAAAAATAGATGAGAGAAAAATAAACCAATCACAACACAATATATATATATGGAAAACCCAAATCAGGTAAAAAATCACGGGCTGTCAGGACGACAGAGAAAAATCCACTATATGATAAATTATTACAACCATATATTCCAGGATTCTCCCTCACACCCAAACCCCAAACCCCAAACCACGCTCACAAGATCCTCATCGAGAACCCCAAAATATCCCCTAGCTCTCCCCTGAATATCACCCACGGATCTCTAACTTGATCCACTGATATTCCCTTAGATCCTTCCCCGGATATTCCCACGGGTCTCTCACCCGGATCTCTCTACTACTCTCTGATGTTACATGGTGTTATTTTTTCTCCACCCACAAAATAACCTAGATACAAGGTCTATTTATACTAATTATAGGGAGTTTAACATAATAGGAAATCCTACTCCTAAACGTACAAGACTTACTTGTTCCACATAAATATTATTTCTTATTTATGACAAGTCTTCTTGTTACAGGACTTTCCTATTCTTCGTGAAGACAAACTCTTTCCTTTTCTGATTAGCACAAGAACTTTCAGAAGAAAACACTTTCCTATTTCCATGCTACATTCCTATTTGAGCAAGATACGTCGTTTCCGAGGTCTAGATCGCGGTGTGCACCCCGCTTCCTATACCGCGAAAAGCCACTGTCAACTACCGCTCTCTATGCCGCGGTCCATGCCATTGCCTCTGACGCGGTCCACGCCGCGTAATCTCACAGAAGTTTGACCGCTCCCTATGCCGTTGTCTGTGCGCTTGTCTTCATCGCAGTCTACGCCGCGAAACCCACCAGACTTTGTTTCTTCAGTTCTTTCTTCGTCTTTAAACCTCCCTCAAACACCATCTTTAACTTCCAAACGTTATCCCACATCTCCAGGAAGTACCACATCAATTGAGTCTTGTTTGGTTCACATTTGGTTCACTTGAGAATACGAGCCAAAACCTAACAATTCTCCCCTTTGACTTGAATTCTCAAGATCTTTGTCCACAACCACGATTCTCATCACCAAGAATCAACATACCCCACCACAAGGTATAACCACTTAGGAACGAACCATCTTCAGATTTTTTCTTTCTTTCTTTCTTTCTTCCTTTTGCTTTGTGTTCGTTGTTCTTGCACCATGTCAAAAATAACCTGCTGAAATTGTGGTGCAACTCCTCACGTCAGATTACCAGGGAGTTCGTCAGCCATCGACATCATTGTCCACCATACACCTTGCATCACTTTTTGACCAATGCTTTGTGCATAATTATGTACCACTAGCAGCAACATATCCTCTTCCATGGCCAGTGGGGAAAACTTCCAAAAGGATAAACTTGTCCTTACATCACCCAACCCTGTGAAAGACCTGCCGTCCTTGCATCACATGCCTGGTGAAAGACTTGCTACTAGAACGGGGAGTGCTTTGCCGGATAAGCCCCACACCACCACTAGAGACTTTGAGCGTTCAATTTTTTTAAAAAAATATACAATTAGCGCCTTGTGTAACACAGATTATGACAGGACCCACCCCGACTCCTCTCTCTTGAGTACGAGGGAGGCCCTGTGGGTTGTCCCGACTCCTCTCTTGAGTACGAGGGAAACCCTATGGGCTCTACATTTACTAGTATGATAGAAGGACTTTCTGCTGAAATTTTCATAGGAAATACTTGCTATTAAACATATAAAATGTAAGGAGATAATTGCAATTTCTTTTCATATATTTTCGTTCTTTTCATATATTTTTGTTCTTTATAAAAAGTGTCAAAATTGACTGATCGGATCAAAAACCGACCACTATAAAAACTAAGTAACCAGTCCATCCCGAGTGGGAAGCTGAACAGACCGAGTAAGAAATCCGAGTAGGCCGAGTATACCGAATAGGCCATGTGGCCGAATAGGTCAAGTGGGCCGAATAGGTCAAGTAGGCCGAGTAAGCCGAACAGACCGAGTAGAATTCCGACCACGTTCTGACCATGCCTACCCTCCCGACCACTTTACAGTCCTGACCATGCCTACCGTCTCGACCATGCCTACCGTCCCAATCATGCTTACCTCATATTTCTAAATATGTACATGAAAATTTTAAAATGCATGACTTTTATGCTTCATGATGTCATCGAGTGGCCCACCTTAAAACTTATGAGTCCGCATAACCGAGCAGCTACCTGAGTAAATATTTAAGAGTGAAAGGATGAGCGCTAATGCCCAGTGAGAATGAAAACTTTTAAAAACACTTTTCTAAACCACTTTACAATAAGCATTCAGTAATACATGGTATAAGATAATATATCTACTTTCGTGCTGAATAAACTGAATAAATTGAATGCTTCTCTTTACTGAACAAGAATAAATACTTTATAAAATATTAATCTGCACCAAATTTGTACCGGGGATATCCTCCATACGTAAGCCGAAATACTTCGAGCAAACGCAGAGTCATGAATAACTTCTGGTCATACCCGTGCAGAGTGACTCAATTACTCTTTCTTTGGTCATGCATTTGTAGAGTGACTCATGACATACACATGTGTAGAACTGCCTCAAAAGCCAACCATAATCATAACTGGGGAAGGTACATACATGGTGCTTTTATAGAAATCATAATCTCTTCTTGATAATTCATAAAAATAATATACTGATTCTGAATGCTAATATAAGCATAAAATATATACTTTTGGTTATCTGTATACTCACCATCAATCATAAAAAGCAATAAAAAGCTTAAATGATTTGCAGCAATTAAAGCATAAAACTGTAAACTTGAGTTAAAAACAACACTGAAACTTAATTCACTCACAACTTAGAAGTCAAGCTTAATTCATACTGAATATGCTAGGTTCCCTTCGTCTTCTTTCCCTATCAATCACAAGATCCAATTAGAAACTGGAACCAAAGAATAATCAACTGAAATCTATAATCACGAGAGAGAGCTTACTGACTTCTCTCTTTTCTTTTCTTTCTTCCGTTGGATTCTACTGCTTTCTAGCTCTTACAACGTTTATCTATATATATATACTTATGGAAGGACACAGCTAAAGTTGTGAGCTAATTAACCAAGCTCACAGTTACCTGTCAACCATGCATTTCACTTGGCTTACTCACCTGATGCCTTTTCTGCTTCAGGTTTATCCCCTTTTTTTTCATCTTTTTTTTTTTAAATTGGGCCTTTCAATTGGGCCTGAAAGACATTGGGTGTTACAGATTAGATCTCCATGACTTGTACCTGTCACCACAAGCCAAAAAAAAAAGTTCTCAATCTCTATTTTTCTTTTCATCAAACCCACAGAGTTCGAAACCGCTTTCAAGACGTATCTCCTTTACTAAACCATACTAGGAAATCATCATCATCATCCTCCCGATACCACCAAGTCCTCCATACGATCTCCCGTAAAGACTTGTAAAAAACGTCATCGCCGAGCCAAGCTACCAAGTCCTCCATACGACATACCGTAAAGACTTGAAATCACCATCGTCAACCAACCAGGCTCTGATACCAATTGTTGGAGAATTTTCTCGGAACCGATGATCGCGGAATCGTCGTGCCTAATATATGTCCATAACTCATAGCAATTAATAACGTCAATAGCAGAAAAATAGATGAGAGAAAAATAAACCAATCACAACACAATATATATATGGAAAACCCAAATAAGGTAAAAAATCACGGGCTGTCAGGACGACAGAGAAAACTCCACTATATGATAAATTATTACAACCATATATTCCAGGATTCTCCCTCACACCCAAACCCCAAACCTCGCTCACAAGATCCTCATCGAGAACCCCAAAATATCCCCTAGCTCTCCCCTGAATATCACCCACGGATCTCTAACTTGATCCACTGATATTCCCTTAGATCCCTCCCCGGATATTCTCACAGGTCTCTCACCCGGATCTCTCTACTACTCTCTGATGTTACATGGTGTTCTTTTTTCTCCACCCACAAAATAACCTAGATACAAGGTCTATTTATACTAATTACAGAGAGTTTAACATAATAGGAAATCCTACTTCTAAACGTACAAGACTTACTTGTTCCACATAAATATTATTTCCTATTTATGACAAGTTTTCTTGTTACAGGACTTTCCTATTCTTCATGAAGACAAACTCTTTACTTTTCTGATTACCACAAGAACTTTCAGAAGAAAACACTTTCCTATTTCCATGCGACATTCCTATTTAAGCAAGATACGTCGTTTCCGCGGTCTAGGTCGCGGTGTGCACCCCGCTTCCTATACCGTGAAAATCAACTGTCAACTAACGCTCTCTGTGCCGTGGTCCATGCCATTGCCTCTAACGCGGTCCGTGCCTCGTAATCTCATAGACGTTCGACCGCTCCCTATGCCGCGGTCTGTGCGCTTGTCTTCACCGCGGTCTACGCCGCGGAACCCACCAGACTTTGTTTCTTCAGTTTTTCCTTCATCTTCAAACCTCCCTCAAACACCATCTTCAACTTCCAAACATTATCCCACGTCTCCAGGAAGTACCACATCAATTGAGTCTTGTTTGGTTCACATTTGGTTCACTTGAGAATACGAGTCAAAACCTAACAATCAGAAACATATTTATATGTAGTTTCTCTTGGTCGATGAAAGTTTATTCTACCTGAGATTTCGGTTTTTGAACATGGATGTTCTAATATGTTTGGTAGTGCTCCAAGTGTTAAACTTCTGTATTTTGTATGTTTGTGTGCCTGAAAATCCAAACTTGTAGTAGATACATGTTTATTTTCTTTATATAGTGATACGTCAATCGATTATTTTACCTCTTCTTAGGTTCAAGTTTTCAGCATTGATGATCTCATGATTCCTCAAGATTCTCATTTGAAAAGGTTATTTTGTTTTTAACATAGAGATTCAGCTAAGGATGGCAATTTGACCTGCACCCACAGGCACCTGCCCAAACCCGACCCTGTAAGGTCGAGTGTGGATGATGAATTAACGACCCGCGAACCCGTTTAATGAAAACCCCAGTGGGTTCGCAGACGGGTGCGGGTTGGAAAAATGAACCAGTGGGTTGGACTCGCGAACCCTCATAAATAAAATACTTGTATATAAACATATATAGATATTTGAATTATTTTTTGTCTTTTTATTTTTATGGTTATTATTGTTTTGTAATATATCAAGTAAGGAAATAGAAACGGAAATTTAATTCAATTAAGTATCAAATAAGTGATTACATGTGGAAATTTATAAATGAAAAATCACGGGTTCACGGGTTCGTGGATTACGGGTTTATGGGTATCCCGTGGATGAAACATCCACCCGTGAACCCGTATTGTTTCACGGGTTCACGGGTGAGGGTATGGATGTAGCCATAACCCGCGGGTTCAAACCCGTCGACGAACCCGCTTACCTACGCAGGTTCGAGGGCGAGAGTGGGTGAGGAAAATTTTCACGGGTGAGGATTTGGATTTTACAAAACCCATCTGAACCCGAACCGATCCCATCCCTAGATTCAACAATTCAATACTCAAATTTTTTGAATGTTTGGCACGAGTTGCCTGTATGGATTCCCAATGTGATTTTAGTAAATATAGTAAAGAAATTTGTTTCATATAGGAAATGAACTTGATTTCTTATGATGAAGGGATGAATTTAATTCCTGATTGTATGTGAGACTAACATAATTTGATTCCCAGTGTGATTTTATTAAATATAGTAAACCCTTATAAAATAATATTGTTGGGACTGGAGAAAATTATTATATTAGAATGGCTATTTATTTATCGATAAATTAATAAATGGAGTTTTATGTTTTTACTATTTTCAAAAGTTTTATGTTTTTACTTGTACATGTATTATACATATTTGATTATTTTAGACCAAGATACATATGTACATAGAAGTTAATAAAAACTTACGTACTAAAGGTTATCGAAGGTTTGAAAAAAAAAAACTTTTTTCCTTGCCTTCAAATACAAATGTTGAACTATTTCCTCTTAATACAAGAAGATGATAATGTAGTGGAGATGAGAATGGAGTATATCTGGATAGGATTACCCTTGGAGATGAAAGACCGTAGAGGACTCCTTTAGACGGTTTTTGGTGGCAATTTTATGTGTTTGAAAATGTTCCCCACGACCTATGATTTTTATCGCTATATTCATAATGATTCAACTTTAAGGCGATCTAGATGCCGCATTTAACATGCTGCTTTCAACTAAAATGACACTGTTTCACTTACATAATAGGGAACAAGCGACTTGAAGATCGTTTTCATTTACGCACATAAAGTCACTTGGAGGTCGTTTTTGTCTCAATTTTTGTAATCCAATCCCGAGACGATAGAGACCATAAGGCGACCTACTACATGGTCGCCCTGTGGTCACTATCGCATCGGGTTTGGATCATAAAACCGAGGGAGAAGCAACCTTGGGTCGACCTTAGCCTAGGTCGCCTGGAGGTCGCTTCTCCCTCGGTTTTGTATTATTTACCTTTCTCGCTTCAATTGGCCACCCCAGTTAAGAGGAATATTAAACTTGTTAAACATACAAACAATTGAAGGAAATCACCCCAAAATAACTTGTTCAAACAACCATATGTGTCGGGTATAGGCTGAAAAGTTGGTTATATTACGTTCAACTTGTTTGTGGAAATTTATGCTAAACGTTTATATGAACGTTTAACTTGTTCAATCTACGTTGAACATATTCACAATTTTTTACGTAAACTTGTTCACCTAACATGTTTAACCTACGTTGAACTTATACAACCTATGTTGAACTTGTTTGTGAATTTCAACGTTGACTTGTACATCGAACAAGTGAAACGTTCAAAGGAACGTTTAACTTGTTTCCCCTACGTTGAACTTGTTAATAACAGTTTTTACGTATATTTGTTCTATGACCAACTTTAACGTTTTGACAAACGTTGAAGTTGTTCACCCTACGTTGAATTTGTTCACGACGGTTGTAACGTTACTTGGTTCAATGGATATGTTCGACGTTTAGGTCAACGTAAAACTTGTTCACCTAACGTTGTACTTGTTAATAACCATTTTTGGTTAATTTGTTCAATGAACAAGTTTACGTTCTCAGTAACGTTCAACTTGTTTGTACTATGTTGAACTTGTTCATAACGTCTTTCACACGAACTTGTTCGGTAAACAAGTTTAAAGTCGGGTTTAACATTTGACTCGTTCAAACAACATTCAACTTGTTCATTAAGATCTATGTTCAATTGTTTACAAAACAGGTTCAACGTTAAACTCGTTTCAACTACGTTGAACTTGTTTATTAAGGATGACGTTAACTTGTAGTCAAACAAGTTTAACGTTCATCTTATCATTAAACTTGTTCAATTTACACGTTGAAGTTGTGCATGAAGGTTTACGTCTTAGTTCATTGAACAAGTTAAACGTTGATAACAAAGTAAAACTCTTTCAACCTACGTTGAATCTGTTCATGAAGATTTGAGTTGACTTATTCAATGAACGAGTTTAACATTTTCAGATGAGCGATAAACTCATCCAACCTACGTTGAACATGTTTATGATGATTTACATTGACTTGTTCACGAAACGAGTTTACCGTTCATTTGAACGTTAAACCTATTCAACATACATTGAACTTGTTCTTCACGATTTACGTTGACCCTTTCACGGAATGTGTTTAACGTTCATCATAACGTAAAACATGTTCAATATACGTTGAATTTGTTTATGAACAAAGTGGTTGACTTGTTTACCGAACAAATTTAACGTTTCGCTAAACATTAAACATGATCCACCTAGCTTGAACTTGTTCTTGAAATTCAAAATTAAAAACTTTAATTTAATTTAATTTTTTTAATATAGTAAAATATATAATTTTCATGTATTTTTTAATAATCTTTTTAAAATAATGTTAATTTTTATTAATTATATATATAGTATATAATAAAAAAATTTGGAGCAACTGGTTTCAACCGGTTGCAAGAGTCGGCTGTCAACCACTTACTGTTTTTTTTTTCTTGACAAACCACTTACCGTTGTTAAAATATGTATTTTATTAGCTTTTGCTAGGTTTGTACGGTAAAAGTACACGTGTACAACACATATAACCCATTTGTACCGTAGCCAACTCCTCATTATCATCATCAAGTGGATAATCTTCATAGAGTGAGAGAGAGAGGTGACTTAATTCTGTCATTTATTTTCATCAGTAACTTGTTCTTCACATGGAAACAGGACCACTCAGTGTCCAAGACCAACCATCTATTCCTTCATTTCTGATCACTTAATTGTATATTGGCCATTTTCTAGCGAGACAGAGTGCCAGGTTGCGATTTTTTTTTTTACTTTACTTTTTCGATTGAATTGGTTTTTGACATTTAGAATTTACACATTTAAAAAAACCCAGATGGGTTCTCAACAGTTTTTGATTTCTCAGTTTACTATAATAGTCTATGATGCCACACTGATGTACACCAAAGTGGTGGCTTAGGGTCCAAGTCAAAACCTACATGGAACATTTATTGATTTGAGTGAATATTGATTAAAATTGAAAAGTCTTTTACCATTTAAGGACTATTTGCATACCATTTTCTATATGGTTTTGATTATATGGCATATTGCACTAGTTCCCTTGTAATTAATTTTTTTGCTTAATTTTTTAGAATGTGGGAATTCTCTGTTGGTTTATACATGATCAGCGTTTGGCCGGACTCTTTACTCTTGGCTGCCATTTATGGCGCTATCGAATCCGCCTCCGTTGCCTTGTTTGGCCCAATCGTTGGACAGTTGGTGGATAGGTTGCCATATGTAAAGGTTTGCTCAATATCTGTTACTTATATGTGTGTATGCAGATTCTATTGGCTTTTGATTCATTGATGAGAAGAATCATGTGTTGAATTTCTATCGGCAGGTTCTCCGAATTTGGTTGGTAACCCAGAATCTCTCCTTTATTGTTGCTGGAGTTTCAGTGGTTGCATTAATTCTCTCCTCAACTTTAAAGTCCACAAATTTCACAGCATTTATCTTACTAGTGATACTAACCAACATCTCTGGAGCTGTTGGTGTGATTTCCACTCTTGCCGGCACCATTCTAGTCGAAAGAGAATGGTAACTATTCGTTTATACAAATTTCACATTGGTTTTGTGTTGTTCTGTTATCTTACAAAATAACATATTTTCAACACTGTCATGTGTGTTATTGGTTATGTTCAATTCAATCAAAGCACAGGGTAGTGGTGATATCAGAAGGCCATCCTCCTGAATTGCTGACAAAGATGAATTCGATTGTTAGACGGATCGATCTAACCTGCAAGTTATTAGTTCCTGTTTTAACAGGCTTCATTATCAGCTTTGTATCGCTGAAAGCATCGGCTATGACTCTAGCTCTGTGGACTACTCTAACTGTTTGGGTGGAATATTGGCTTTTTCTGTCTGTTTACAAAGGAATTCCAGCTTTAGGTGACAGCAACCAAAGGAGATTTACAAGAAGTTTGCCTATTAGTGATCCAGAAGTGAGCGTGTCTACTTCTCAGGAACGAGAGAGCTTGATTTCTCATGATGGAGACAAGGCAACAGCTACACAAAGTGGCTGGAGAAGGAAAACAATTTGTTGGGTTACAAATGGCCCATTTGTTGGGGCTTGGAGAGTTTATTTACGGCAAGAAGTTGTGCTCCCTGGATCTGCTCTAGCATTGCTGTTTTTCACAGTCCTCAGGTGAAAACCTAGCAACAACTTTTGAATGATCTAGCATTACATTTGAGGGTCACAAAATTGGTTTTTGAGTTGAGAATGCTTTTCAATATAGTGGCAGGAGAGGAGACATTAGATTTCAGGAAAATTAGACAAGTTAATATTCAAAGAGGAAACAACACACTCTTTCTAACTCAGTCAAGAAGCATAGGTCCTTTCCAAGGTCCTTTCCAAGGAGTCATGTATGATTACATTCGCTTAGAAGGACCTACTGGAAATTAATTAATTGATCATGCACATCATGATTCTTTTATTATTATTTCTTCTTTCTTTTTCTAGTTCTGCAAATATAGTAAATATACATAGAATGTATCAATTCTAGCATTGTTTTATGATCTTTATGTTGAATAGAGGTCTAGTAGTAGATAAAAATCGTACGTAGAATGTACTGATCTGTATTGATTCATGTTCATTTCATTTCAATTCAATCTTCCTTTGAATTTTAGCACTGTTGGACTCTTACTCGGTTTCTATAATAAAGTGCAACTTGGGAGTACTCATGTTGGAAAGTAAGAAGAAAAAAAAATTCTATCAATTTGGAGTGCAATGCACACATAAAATTTTACAGGGAAATATCAGAATGTTCAATGAAACCACCCAGACAGGTTGCAAATTTTATTTTTATAGGTGAGACAGTTTCATGAACTAGTCCCGGTGAAGGTTCATGCTCATTTTGTGATTTTTCTTTCTTGATTTTTTTTTCAACTACTTATAGTGGGAATTTTTAATAAATATTGACAGCATCTTTCTTCTTATTTATTTTAAAATTTAAATCAGGTTAGTTTCATCCGTACCAATAATCATGTCAATTTGGTACCAAATACCAAATTTATTGGACTCTTTACTTACTATAAAAAACTAATTAAATCTGAGGAACAGAGAAAAAAAAAATCAACTATTTATCTTTGTGGATGTGAGCCGTGAGGTGCTTGCAACGTACGATTAAGATTTGTTACTTATTTGATATATATTATTGAAAAGATAATAGCGGCATGTTTTTGGATGGTCTCGAAACCATAGTCTCGTGTTATGGGTGTGAGAGAACCCAACTAACTTATGTCTAGTTTGACATTGTTTCCCTAGTTGTTTTTGAAGGTAAAAGTGATTCTGGACTGAAGACAGAGTGCTGGTAAAATCACGGGAAAGTGTGTTTGGTCACTTTTAGCTTCTTCCAACTGAGTTTTTGAGAAGTTACAAATACATGTTTTTGGATTTTGGTTTTTGGCTTCTGCTTTTAGAAAACTCGCTACAGTGATATTAAATGAAATTGTACTAACTTTCCAACTTTATCATTGCCTTTAACGAAATTTAACAAAAACAATTGGGCTTATATTTCTATACATTTTTTTTGTCATAACTGTATAAAAAAATAGGGATAATTAATTCAATAAAGTAGAATAAAAATAAAATAAAATAAAATAATAAAATAAAATAAATAAATAAATAAATAAATAAGTCTAATTAATTAAATAAAGTAGAATAAAAAATGGGACTAATTAATTCAATAAAGTACCATAATTATATAACACTTTACACTAAACATAAATAAACAAGAAAAATGTAAAGTATAGAATATTAGTACCATTTAGATGTCTATGTTCTTTTAGTAATTTTACACACTCACAATAATTTTTATTTCAGTTTACTAAACCCATTGAAATTGTTTTTAGTTCTTACAGCACTTTTGAAAATCAGTTTACCAAACTCTCAGCTGATTCTTCGCACAATAATTCCAAAAGCAATTCCCCCACAGCAATTTTAAAAGCACTTCTCTCCACAGCACAGCAATACCAAATTGGACTTTACTATCTATATTAAAAGCATCAAAAAATCGTTTTCAATCAATATATCATTAAAAAAAGAAAAAAAAACTTTAGTGGTGCTGCAAAGCACCGTAGCTATTACACCAAACACCCTTTTTTTTTGTTCCGGGTCATATCAATGTTTTTTTTAATTACTAATTTAATCCTTATACATTTAATTATATTAATATATATTTAAAAAATATACCATTGAAAAGATATCGTTGAGATCTTCAAAATTATACTCATATTGATATATATATTTAATTTATTAAATCTAATTATTAATTAATATATTTAGAAATACATATATATATTGGATTGGAGTTGCTCGCATTATGATACATGTTAATAAGTAAATAAAAATAAACATACATGTTAATCATGTATTTATTATTTTATCACAATAAATATAGTGTCTATTTTTCATTTATAGTAAAAAGTGAGAAAATTAATAAGTAATAAATATGATAGTTGTTTACTTCTTCTTTTTTATGATTTGGGAAATTTCTGTTTTTTTTCACTACATGATGTTGTTCCCAAACTTGATTGTTGTAACATGGGAATTAGTATATAATTCCTTTGAACTTAAAAGTTACTCTATAGAGACTCTAACCTAATATGTTATTCTGTTTGATATTTCAACTATAAGTAACTTACTCGGTTAATTACCGTTGTAGTACGATTGTTTAGGATTTTTGGAAGTTGACATTGGTATCATTTCTTGTAGTAACATTAGCTGCAATACTATATAGTTACCATCTTTACCGTATTATGAAGCACATTTTTCACTTTAACAAGCTACTAGCATCCATTCAGTGGTTTATTGGTGTTAATCATAGTCTCACATCTCCCGAGCACTGAAAGGATGTGAAACCAATAAATATGAGGACAACCCTCGCTCTACGAACTGGCTTTTAGTTTTAAGTAAAAATTTGAACCACATCCTTGGTATTTGTGGAACCAATTTATCGACATAGAGCCAGCAAATTCGCATTTTTCAGGCCTGAGTTTTTGATGATCAATATCACCGTCCTCAGTAAATACCATCCCTGCAATTGTTCCTGGGAAATATCAGAATGTTCACAGAAACCATCCAGACAGGTTGCAATTTTTATTTTTACAAGTGAGAGACAGTTTCATGAACCAGTCCCGGTGAAAGGTCATGACCATTTTATGATTTTTCTTTCTTGATTTGATTTTTTTTTTTCAACTGCTTATGGTGGGAACTTTTTAATAAATATTGACCGCAACTTTGTTCGAAATTATTTTAATCAGGTTTGGTTGCATCCGTACCAGTAATCATGCCACTTTCGTACCAAATTTATTGACTCTTGACTTGCTAAATAAAACTAATCAAATATGAGAATATAAATGTGCAATGACTTGTGAAATAATATTGAATTCTAATCCGAATTTCTTTTTGAAAATATAAATTTAGGATTCGGTAAAGTAGTATATAATTTCAATCAAGAATGATAAATGTATAACAGTGAGATATTTAATATCGAAACTCCTTAATTTTTATCGAAATTGTAATTATTAAGTCTTATTATAGTGAAAAGAGAATAATATAGCATTAGTTAGGAGTTCATTTTTACTCACCGACCTTTAAAGGGGTGAGTATTATCCTCTTTTATATGGATGATATTTATTTATAGAGACGATAAATTTATATAAATATTATTATTTTTTATAATAAATTTATCATACTCAAGATGAGTGAGCAACAATGACCTGTTAGTTAGTGCCTTTCTATGGATTTAGTTAGTGACTCGGTGTTGAATCGAGTGGAATTTTGAGGATAAAATTAAAGATGAACAACTTAAGTATTGCGGGAAAGTCACTAAAAAGAAAATTAATTGGTTAATACTTAAAAGAGATATAATGGAGAGAAATTGTCAACACTATTGACACGTAATGGACGACAACACTAATGAGGATTTGTTCGGTGTACGGACACGTACTTGTACTTACAAAGTCATCATAAATGTCGTTTTAATGGTTAGGTCATTAGCTATTTTTATTTTTCTTTAATAAACTGACAAAGAGATGTGGTTGAACCGTCTAACAATAACATTACGATAAATACACCCCTCAACCAATTTGAAGTTTTGCACATCCATGATCCACCCCATGGAGGCCAGAGGGCCCACTGTTTTTTTTTTTTTATAGTTTAAATTTTATAATTTTCTTTAATATATATATATATATATTACATTTTAATACTAAAAATTTAAGTTTTTATTATTTGACCTCTCAATTCTACAATTCCAGTTATGCTCCTGACATCACACCCCATCACCTCTTATCTGAAATAGTACAACCACCAATATCTACCGTGGTTGAGAGAGGTTCGAGTTCCGCATAAGTATTTTAAAAACGAATAGTATTAGATATCATATTCATTATCATAACATTTCTATCATAACTTAAGTGGCAGTTGGAGTATCAATTTGGTGAATGGATACATACGTAAAATGAGATAAATCATTATTAATGTTTATATTCATAAACCAATACACCCCATAGGTTTTGATTGAAAAGTAGTGATTGTGGTTGTGATATCTAATATTACTCTTTAAAAGCATATATGAAGAGTTGTAGAAGTAATTATCCAAACCGTATATATATTATCTAATCTTAACATGTTCCAACAATTCGATTGTAAAATTTACAAAAAAAAAAAAAAAAAAAGTTAAAGCTTTAAATTCAAATTCTCTCCGTCAAGTCAAAACAAAATAATAGTACTAATCCGACAAGAGATTAGGTCTGGAACATGGAACACAATTAGTATTGTCCAGATAATTACTCACTCTCTCACAATATAAATACAATACAAGTGTGGGGTTCTAAAAAAAATTGCAAATAAAGAGCAGGAAGCACTTAAATCTTTTCTCTTTGTGTGATTCTAGAGACAGAAGATCTAAAGCATATGCTCAACATTGAACAGCTCAAAAGACACTTGTGACTTAGTGAGTACCACCGCTGACCACACTATCAGTGAAACTCCTCCCTCCACGCCTATAAAGAATAATAGCAACCCATCAATTTCAAAGACTTGAAGGGTATCAATGCAATTATCAACATCACATCCAAAAATGTCAAGATTCAGAAGCACTTTTGGCCACAAAAATGCTTCTCTCTCTTCCTATCTCTTTAATAGCAACACAAGTTGAAAACTCCCAAGTGTATCAGTCACCACCTCCCTCGCCTGTACCAAAAACAAAAGTCATTAATTTGCTTTTTTCTGCTTCCTGCTTTCTGCTTTCTGCTTTCTGCTTTTCTCGAATGTCCATTCTCTCTACCGTTCTTATCTGAGTAAGGTTGGTACTATCTAATCCACCTAATAAGTACGGCCAATATCTTCCTCTACAATATCTATCTACTTTTCTTTTCCCACCATTTTCTACTTTTATATATATATATATTATTATTATTATTCCATTTAAGCCAAACCTAACAGAAAAATCACTTTGTTTACTAAATAATTTTTGAAATTCGACCGAAGCATGCCAGGAGTTATATATATACTTTCACAACACAAAGAGGAGATGAGACTTAAAGGGGGTATCTCATATACTTATGTGTAAATGATCTATTAAGAGTGGATGTGCAAAATCAATCTTTTAAATTATTATATATAATTTCACTTGATTTTGGTGTTAGGGATTTACAATATCAATGGACATATATCAAATTAAATTTATGATCTAACTTTTTTTATTTATATATCCAATCATTTATATATTTAGTTATAGACAGAATCTTATTATATAGGTAGTTCTGAATTAAAATGTCTATAAACCATAATAGATGTAGAAAAATAGTTTGGAAGTGAATAGCTACAAAGGTAGTTTAGAGTTGAAAAGGATTTATTATTTGTTAGTTTTTATTTTATTTTTAAAAAATTTAAATCATCAATTATTGTAGAACTTTAATTGAAACTTAATAATTAACAATTAACTCGGTAATTATACACAATAGAGTATATAAACTTATCATTTATCTACCTTCAAATAAAATAAAATTTTTTATATGAACAGTCAATTAATTATATATTTAGTTATAGATATAACCTGAATAGTTATAGAGACAATTCTAAATTGGAAAATACTTACTATATGTTAGTTTTTTTTTTTAAAGATATTTTGTTGGGCAAAAAAAAATCTTTGATTTTTATAAATTTTAAATTGAAATTCAATAATTAACAACTAACCTAGTAATTATTACTATCATTTATCTACTTCAAATAAATTCATTTTTTTATTTTAATGTTCAATTGTTAATGTATTTAATTACGGACAAAGTCTAAATAATTATAAAAATAATTCTGAACTGACAAATCATCTGAATATTTGTATTGATAGTTCTTAACTGAAAATTCTATAAACCTCAATAGTTACGGCCGTAATTCTTACATGAAAGGAATTTATTGTACATTATTTTTTTATTTTTTTTATATATAAACCTTTAATGGAAATTCAATAATTAACTACTTAAATCAGTAATTATACACAGCAGAAAGTTTCAAAACTTATCATTTATCTACCTTCAATAAAATTATTGATTAATATTTAAATAAAATTATATATATTATTATTTAATTTTATATTAGTCAATTTGGTTTGTACTGTCTGCACTTGAATCTGTCCTTCCTCATATACTCCTCCACCAAATGAGCTAGTCTTGGTCTCTGTTTCCTTATAAGACAATGACTTTTCATCAAAAGACCAATCTACCCCCGTCAACTCCCTCTATTTACTCTGTCCTTTCACGTACGGTACTACGATTCCTCTATTGAAAAGACCATAACACTCCCACTCTTTTCTGACTTGACCAGCCATCACCTTAAAATTCCTTCACAATTCAACGGACCGAAAGGGCATTTTAGTCTTAATCGACTAAACTTCTCGATCAAACCAACCTTGGTTAGAAGGCCATAACTGTAAAAACTGAACCTTTCTTCTTCATCTACCTCACTTGCACTCTTCAACTGCCTAACAGGCTAACACAAATCAAACCCCACCATTTTAGTTTTTTTTTTGCTATTAACGGTTACTTCAAAGCTCTCAAAAGTGACCAAACATTGTATATATAACACATTTGTTTTTTGCTCTCAATCTGACCAAATCGAAACCTTGATTTCATCAAAAAGTTTTTTTTTTTTTCAAAACCATGAAGAATCAGAAGCAACAGAGGATCTCTCAAACGACCAACCACTTCGATCTTTTATCAGAAGAAATCGTTTTCACCATTTTAGACTTGCTCGGCGAGAACCCAATTGACAAAAAATCGTTTTCTCTTGCCTGCAAGTCGTTTTACGTCATCGAATCGAAGCACCGGAAGAATCTCAGGCCTCTCCGACAAGAACCCCTCTCAGGGATCCTCACTCGATACCCGAACATAACACATCTCGATCTCGGTCTCTGTCCGCGAGTGACCGACAGCTCTCTGACGACGATATCGAACTTGTGCGAATCCACGCTTCGAAGCATCGATCTTTCGCGGTCAGTGGCGTTTACGGGTTCTGGGTTGTTGAGATTGGCCGTCAACTGCCGGAATCTGGTGGAGATCGATGTCTCGAACGCGACCAACTTGAAGGACGCCGGAGCGGCGGCGCTGGCGGAGGCTAAGAATCTAGAAAAGCTGTGGATGGGGAGATGCAAGCTTGTGACTGATATGGGGGTCGGTTGCATCGCTGTTGGGTGCAAAAATTTGAAATTGATTAGCTTGAAATGGTGTTTAGGTGTTGGAGATTTCGGGGTTGGTTTGATTGCTGTCAAATGCAAAGAGATTCGTAGCTTGGATCTCTCTTACTTGCCGGTAATTTATTTTTCGATGTTGTTTGTTTGATTCTTTTAAAGAAGATCTGGATCTTAAGTATCTGATTCTCTGTTTTTTTTTTCTGTTTGATTTGATGTTTGTGCAGATTACAGATAAATGTTTGCCATCTATTTTGAAATTACAACATCTTGAAGATTTGGTTTTGGAGGGTTGTTTTGGTATTGATGATGACAGCTTTGCTGCCCTCAAACATGGATGCAAGTCTCTTAAGGTATCAGATTGTTGCAAAGCAGATACTAATATGCATAAATTCGATTTTTGAAAGACCTATTGTATTGTTCGTTAATAAAAATAATCGAAAATGATCTCTTGTTTGCACAAAATTGCAATGGAAAACTCTTTTTGTGTTGAATTTGTGATCACTTGTATATTAATGTATGATATTTGAGATTCTGAGTTTCCAGTTTGTGTAAAATGGTACTTAAGATATACAAATGTGTAGGTCGTACGTTGTTCAGTAAATTTGATGTGCTTTTTTTAGATTGAGAGCCATGGAAAGTGCAATATTTATTTGACTAATCAGCTTATTTTGTGTATATCAGGCTCTTGATATGTCCAGTTGTCAGAATATCAGTTACCTTGGATTGTCTTCGCTAACAAGCGGTACTGGAGGCTTACAGCAACTTACCCTAGCATATGGCTCTCCTGTAAGTTCGTCGACTCATTTTTCCACTCTCTACTTTTTGAAAGTTTTTCTGTTAGCTTGTTGTTTACATTTTAGTGGTGATGATGATCAGGTTACTCTTGCTCTTGCTGATGGTTTGAAGAAGCTTTCCATGTTGCAATCAATCAAATTAGATGGCTGCGTGGTTACTTGTGCTGGACTGAAGGCCATTGGAAATTTGTGTGTATCATTGACGGAGCTGAGCTTAAGTAAATGTTTAGGAGTGACTGATGAAGGTCTCTCATCTGTTGTAACGAAACACAGAGAGTTGAGAAGGCTAGACATCACATGTTGTCGCGAGATAACTGATGTTTCTATTGCCCACATTACAAATTCATGCACCAATCTCACTTCTCTTAGGATGGAGTCGTGTACACTTGTTCCTAGAGAAGCATTCGTGTTGATTGGACAGCGATGCCCTATTCTCGAGGAGCTTGATCTAACAGACAATGAAATTGATGATGAAGGTTTCACTCATTTCATTCACTCTACTAATTTGTGTATAAGAGCTATTGTGTTAGTATTCATACTTACACGCTTTGTTGTTGCAGGTCTGAAGTCCATCTCTAGATGTCCCAATCTCTCCGTTTTGAAACTAGGAATATGTCTTAACATCACTGATGAAGGACTAACCCATGTTGGCATGGGATGTCCAAAACTCGCGGAGCTCGATTTGTACAGGTTATTGATTGCAATCTGCAAGCTTTTTCCGTTTTCAATTACTTCATTTTGATTTAAACAAGTTTGGCCTATTAATTTGAGTCGGGACAAGATCCTAGACTTTCCTGGTGTGTGCCAAGGATTGTTTTTGTGTATGAAATATGAATAGATTCAATGATATCTGATTCGGGTGACTTTGTTCAGATCTGTAGAAATAACAGATTCAGGCGTTTCAGCAATTGCCTGTGGTTGCCCCAACCTGGAGATGGTTAATATAGCCTACTGTAAAGACATCACTGATAGCTCCCTAATGTCATTGTCGAAATGCTCAAGGCTGAACACATTCGAAAGTCGTGGATGTCCTCTGATCACATCTTTAGGTCTAGCGGCCATTGCTGTGAGATGCAGGCAACTCGCCAAGCTGGACATAAAGAAATGTCACAACGTCAATGATGTTGGGATGCTTCCACTTGCTCACTTCTCACAAAACCTCAGACAGGTTGGTTGGCTTCTGGTCCTTGTTAATTTCTGGTGAATATATAACTTATCGAAAGCAAAAGTTGATGACTTATGGTTGTGCTTCATTCTTTCTGTTACAGATCAATCTGTCGTATAGCTCAGTTACGGACGTGGGACTCTTGTCCCTTGCCAGCATCAGCTGTCTGCAGAGCCTGACTATCTTGCACGTGAAGGGCTTAACTCCGAGTGGATTGGCTGCTGCACTGTTGGCATGCGGAGGGCTAACAAAGGTCAAACTTCAGGCATCGTTCAAATATTTGCTACCCCAGCCACTTCTCAAATATTTAGAAGCACGCGGTTGTGTGTTACACTGGCGAGATAAGGTGTTTCAGGTATGCATGTGTGACCTGCTGTGACCAATCTCATTGTTTCTTTGTTTAATTTTTCGAGCAGTATTCATTTTTCCTGCACTTAAGAACACTTTTTTCCTGCATACATTTTGTTTCTACTTAAAATCTCAACGCAATAATGGTCCGGAGCAATTGTTTGCTATTTGATTGTTAGGTGCAAACAACTGTGAAGTTTGACAATCATTTGTACAACCACCAAATTGGCATGAATCATACATTGATTATAATATTATTGTTGCAATTATGTGATTGACAGGCTGAATTGGACCCCAAGTGCTGGAAACTGCAGCTGGAAGATATGGTTCCATAGAAACTTTTCCAAGATCTTGTAGCTCTCTTGTTGTAGATTCCACGTGCCGCGAAGCAGAAAAAATGCCGAATATTCGCGACATCTTTATGTCTTTTTCCTGTAATTCCTCATATCATAAAATGATAGAAGTGATGTCATATTAGCCTTTGGTTATCCCCCAAAAATTGTGGAACCATTGCTGATTTTTATACAAGTGCTATGTTCTGTAATGTGTATTATTATTGAGTCAATAATTTATAAAAAGCATAATATGCATACCCTGGAAATCCATTGTTGTATATTATATTTATCATTGATTTTTCATTTTAGGAAGGCTAATGGACAATTGACGATCCTGGGAAGATCTGGTTTCATGATAATTGGCTTCGTTTATGTATCAGAAAAACATGTGAGGTTATGAGAAATAAAAGGAAGATTTCGTATCTTTTGGGGACCAGAGATGCTAAACATGTGCGCTGCTACTGTGCTGTGCTCTTTTAGAAGAAAAACGCCGCTAATTTGACTTGATTTTAGTAGTCGAGAGTGCACGAATACAACTGGATGTGGGTGCATCGCAGAGTTTCTCAACAAAGGAAATTGGGTGCATACAATGGGGTGCATCGAAGATTTTCTCAACCGAGAAAATTGGGTGTATCGAAGATTTTCTAAAACCCAGTTTCTCGTGGCTTGCTGTTACTAAAGAGACATTGTGCGATTAGTCTTTCTAGTCTTTCTTATTTATACCGTAGACTAATTTTGATTATTAACGATTGAGGAGAAAATCTCCTGAAATCAGATATTATATCTCACAAATCACATTCTAATATCAATTTCAGTATTTTAAACAAAATAGCAGAGCACATTGGTTTGGGTATTAGTTGACAAAGTCGGAGAATATATTTTTTCTTATTTTTAGTAACAAGAAAAAAAAAAAAAAAAAAAAAAGAAGATGAGTGTTTTCAGAGACCAAATCAACGATGGAAAACTGAAATTTAGCGTGATCTTGAAGTCCAGGGTACAAGACTCCATGCAATTGGTTTTGTTTTTGTTTTCTGAAACATGTTAATCAAAAAACTGAAAACATTTTTTTTAGAAAATAAAAGGCAATATAACAACTCATGAGTCATGACTCGTGATAAAGCAACAGAACATGCTGTCAAGTATTGAAGGGTGTTCTTGTCATTTTGGTGGCTCACGATAGTCGGCTTAACAAATGACCTCTTCACAAGGCGGCTGCTCTGGTTTGATTTGGTCAAACCAATCATCTACCCCAAGTGATAATATTAAATTACAACTTTATCCAAAATTCATTAAAAATAAATAAATTATTTGTTAAACATCTCTATTTAACTATACAATCTAAAGTACTATATCAAAGGAATTGGGTCGATGATGAGGTGCTGAGGAGATACTAGTTTCGTTGGAATGTCTAAGTACCAATATCGATTCCGATTAATAATAATATATATATATATATGTATCAACAACGATTAGTTATTTTGATAGATAAAACGGTTTAGATTTTATTCAAATCTCTCTTACACTAAAGAGGATACATATAGAATATACTTTTTAAGAAAAAAATTAGAGTGGTACTGTTAAGACACTCATATTGGTTTATTTATACCCCACATTTTGATAATGTAGTATTATTATTTTTCCTTTATCAAAATTATTTATAGGGATATACAATTTAAGGAAACAAAATCTTTTACAAAATAAATCTAATAAAACTCCACAATCTTTTTTGAGTGGTGCTATTGGTACATCCACTGCTGAACTATTAACACCCTATTTTTAAAATTATTTAGTATTAATTTTTTTTTTCTTTATCACATTACTTAAATAAACGTACAATTTTTATTAAAAAGAATATCGTACAAAATAAAACTAATAAACCCCCAATTTTCTTATTTCAAATCATTGAATGTTTACTATTTTTATTTATATTTTTCTTCAGATCCATGTTTGTTATTTTTTTTTTCTCTCAGTTTATTTTCTTTCAGAATTTTTATGTATTCAATGATCTGTATCCACACCAAGAATCGCTACCAAGAAAACCTAATCTCTAACGAAACGAAACCATACCGAAATCCTAATTCAATCGCTAAAAAAATCATGAAACGATCAATATTACACTCACAATCTACCACCAACAATTCAATCGATTACAGAAAAAAAAAACATCGTCTAATAAGGATGGCTTCACCATGCTAATAAGAAAAAAAAAACAAATATGGATGTGATAAAACTGTATATAAATATTAGAAAAGTGTAAAAAAAAATTGGAAAATATATGTGGTGTATTAAGTTTGAAAATATGTAAAAGGGTAATCCAGTAAATAAATTAAAAATTTTAATAAAACCATTTAATGTTATATAATTAAAATAAAATTTTAGAAATTTGGGGTATAAATAGTTCAGTAGTGGGGGTGTCAATAGCACCACTTTTTTTATATATATATAAAAAACACGTTCTTGTAATTTGTTTCTTAAAAAAAAAATGGACTTGTCATATGTGAATTTTATTGCACGTACATGTCATCAACAAAGACGATAAATTGACAGGTAGACATCTGAATAAGCATTCAGAAAATATCCTACAAGACATCACCGAAGAAGAGAAAATCCGAGTAAGCAGATGTTGAATAAAACCTACGCATGGTCAATCGACGTTATATACTACTCGGGATCAGTTAACGACACTCGGGACTGGTTAAATAACGTTTCTACTCGGGATCAAATGATGTTACTCGGGACCAGCGGGTATTATCCTTACTCGGGACAAATATGAAGAAAACTAAATAAAAAGTCTAGCGCTTAGTTCACACGGATTAGATCGTTAAATACACGAAGATATCCATATCAAGAAGGAATCTCAATGAGAATAGAATACTGAGCTGAAAGGATTCCCAATCAGGCAACAACTTTATTTCTTTTAAAAGACTACGCTCTCATAAGGAAACAAGTCCAAATTGGACTACATTACTAGAGTCTCATTCGATTTCAATATAAGACTCCGAAACAGGAAAGAAGACAGTCCGCTTCAAGCAAGTAATCATAATAAAATGCAAAGATCTATTACTTGTACAAAGCATATTAGAGTTCTATAAACATATAAATAGACCTATAATCTCGCCAAAAAAAGATAGAGACAACAATCATAGAAAAATACAGAGAGAAGAAAGAGAGATCGAGAATTGTACTTCTATTATTTCATAGTGGATTTTGGATCGGTTGATCATTCAACCACCCGTGGACGTTTCTCCGGTCATCGGAGTTTTACCACGTAAAAAACTTGTGTCTTGGTTACTTTCTCCTTCTCTTTCTCTTTGAAATTACAACTGAAATCCAATCATTGTTGGCTTTTCTGATACAATCCAGAAACCGACATCAACATTTGGCGCTAGAATGAGGGACTTGAACCTCCGATTTAATCAAAAGCGATGACAGGAAGCAGAAGCAGTTCTGGGGATGTCCAAAAATCTCCAGATAACTTCCATGTTGGCAGTAGCTCACGGGATCTCGCTGCAACAACAGAGAACCCACCTACATTCCTGGCGGGGATCCAGCAAGTTCCTCCGACCAGCGGAGACTTGACACAACGCTTCCGAGAGACATTGCAACAACTGGTGGCAAACGCAACAAAGGAAGGAGTTGATCTACTAGCTGCAGAAGCACAAACTCCTAACCTCCCACCTGCAAGGCTTCGTTCGGTTGTAGTAGGGCCATAAATAAATACACTGGAGGCTGGAAGGAACTCTATTCCAATTAATCAGGCTGGACGAGAAACATCTGAGGAGGAACGATCACGCCAGAAGCAGAACCAGGATCAGACACCCCGTGCTAGACACCGTAAACATGACTGGCACAGGGATCTGTCGTCATCAGAAGATAGCGATCAGCATCATCGCAAGCGTCATCACGGAATCATACGTGAAACCCGATATCAAAGTGAAGAACCAGATAGAGGAATGACAATCACCCAGCGGTTCAACCGTCAAGGAAGTCCGGTGGGAAACAGAGACGTCGTAATCCAGAGCCTAACTCTAGAAGTCAAGAATAATATGCGTCAAATGGATGCGCTGGTTAGACGTTATGGGTATAACGATTTTGATAGTCCATTCACCAGGAAAATCTTACGGACCCCATTCCTAGAAAGGTTCAGGATGTCGCACGTGGAGCAGTTCAAGAAAGGCACAGACCTTAAGGAGCACGTCAGACGCTATAAAAGTGTCATGGCTCAGTATGCCCACAGTGATCCCTTACTGTGTCTCAACTTTCCACAAACTCTAGGATACACGGGGTTCAAGATGGTTTGGGAGATTGCCCCCAGCAAGCATCAGAAGTTTTAGTGAACTGAGCAGGAGTTTTTCAAGGCAATTTTTGAGCAATGTTCACAGGAAAAAGTCAATGGCTTACTTTTCTCAAATAAAGCAAGGGAAAGATGAGTCGCTGAAGAAATATCTGGGGAGATTCGGGCAAGCAGTATCAGAAATTGGCAGTGCAAACGATGAAGCAACAGTTGCTGCATTCATCAACAACCTGCAGAATGGACGGCTATCCTTTGATTTAAAAAGAGCCCGTCTGACCAGGTATGCAGATATGATGGACATGGCAGGAGGATATGCACTAGCCGAAGAAGAGGAGTTAGCCACTAAAAGAAGCTACATGCATGGAGGAAAACCCGAGAAGGACGCTGAGTCCAAGGTGCAGAATCAAAAGGGAAAACAGAAAGGAAACAACAAAGAAAAGAGCAAGGACGGGGAAAACAGGCGTAATGCCGAACAGACCACAGAAAAATACCGAGACAGATACACCAACTACACCTCTCTTTGGAAAAAACAGGAAGAAATCCTGATCATTCTGGAAACAAAGAATATGGTACAAGAGCCACGTCGTCAATCTCAGTTTGCTCGGCGAGATACAATCAAATACTGCAGGTTTCACAAGGAAACCGGTCATGAGACTTCCAAGTGTTACCAGCTCAGAGATCACATAGAAACCCTCATTCAAGAAGGACATATACAGGATGTGATATTGAAAAAGGATGAGAAATCATAGCAAAGAAAGAGTTCAAGGCCGATCACAGCTCTGGTCAAAGTCAAAGGGCCAGTCCAAAGGCCAATCAAATAATACATACGATCTTTAGAGGACCATCCACTGGGAGAAGTAACCGAGAGTGAACACAGGAAATCAGAGAAGCAGTAAAGGCAAGAAATAACTTTGACGTAAACTCGGTCGAGCCGGACTCGAAAAAGGTAAAGGAAGGATGAGACCCAATAACATTCACAGAAGCAGACTCACATGGCATCGATGTTCATCCAAATGACTTCTTGGTCATAAGTGCTCTGATTGGTCACCGGAAAGTCAAGAGAATCCTGATAGATAATGGAAGCTTAGCAGAAATTCTCAATGTAGTCGTCTACGATCAACTCAGGTTAGACCGAAAGAACCTACAACCCTTCCATACCCCACTCAGAGGATTCAGGGGAGTTGAGGTCAGGTCACTCGTGACGGTAAAGCTACCTGTGAAGATTAGAGTGGCACATTACCAGAGAACTGTATTGCTCGACTTCGTGGTGGTAGACTTGGACAATTGGCCATATAATGCATCATTGGGACGACCATTCCTGAATAAAACTAAGGCAGTAACAACCACTTATGCCTTAATGATCAAATTCCCGACCGAACAGAGGGTCGGGGTAGTCAAGGGATTTCAAGAGATGGTCCGAAGAGCTAACCTATCAATATACAAAGACAAGAATGATGAGCAGGTTTGCACTATAACACAACTGAGTCAGAACGAAAAGCCACTATCATTCGAATTCGATCTAAGGGAAGAGTCGAATGAATCCAAAACTGAACCGGTCGAAGAAATCACATTGAAAGAAGATGAACCAGACAAAAAGGTCAAGATCGGGGCCAACCTGGGAGGAAGAGTCAAACAAAGCCTCATTGATCTACTTAAAGAATACAGGGATGTGTTCTCTTGGAGTCATGAAGATATGGTCTGGATAGATGCCGGAATAATATCCCACCATCTCACAGTAGACCCGAGCGTAAAACCGGTGATACAAAAGAGAAGATCATTCAATCTCGAGAGAAGTCAGGCAATTAAACAGGGAGTAGAGAAGCTACTCGCTGTAGGATCGATTAGAGAGGTCAATTACCTTCAATGGGTAGCTAATGTAGTCCTCGTCCAAAAGAAGAATGGACAATGGAGGATGTGTGTAGATTTTACAGATCTGAACAAGGCGTGCTCTAAAGATAGTTTTCCACTTCCGAGGATAGATCGGTTGGTGAACGTTATATCAGGCCATGAGTTGCTCAGTTTCATTGACGCCTACTCAGAATATAACCAAATTCGGATGAACAAGGCTGACGAAGAAAAAACAACGTTCACAACTGATCAGGGTGGTTTGTACTGTTACACAGTAATGCCCTTCGGATTAAAAAATGCAGGAACAACATATCAAAGGCTGGTCAACAGAATATTCGCACGGCAAATTGGAAGGAACATGGAAGTATACATTTATGATATGCTGACCAAGAGCATCATAGCATACCAGCACACTTCAGACCTGCGAGAGACATTTGATGTCTTGAGGAGATACCAAATGAAGCTAAATCCTAACAAGTGTTTATTCGGGGTTCCTTCAGAAAGATTCTTGGGTTTTCAAGTTCACCAAAGAGGAATCGAAGTCAATCCCGAGAAGATCCAGGCCCTACAGAAAATGACTTCACCGAGGACACTCAAAGAAGTACAGCGCCTAACAGGATGCTTAGCTTCCTTGGGTAGATTCATCTCAAAGGCCACAGACAGATGTGCACCCTTTTTCAAAGTAATTAAAAAAGGGAAAGGACTCGAATGGAATGAAGAGTGCGAGCAGGCATTTTTAAAAATTAATGAATACCTAGGGCAAGCTTCCATCCTTTCAAAACCTCAGATGGGAGAGACACTTAATCTCTACTTATCAATTACAAAACTAGCAGCCAATTCAGTACTAGCTAGAACAGAAGATGGAGTACATAAGCCAGTATACTATACCAGCAAGGCACTTCTACCAGTCGAGACCAGGTATTCACAGGCAGAAAAAATGGCCCTACCATTAGTTTCAGCAGCAAGGATAAGGTCATATTTTCAGGCTCATACAATTCAGGTACTCACTGACTGCCCATTAAAACAAATTCTACAAAAGCCAGAGATTTTAGAAAAACTGACCAAATAGGCTATCGAGCAGAGTGAATTCGATATCCACTACGTCCTCAGGACATCCCTCGAAGGGCAAGCAGTGGCAAATTTTATAGCAAAGTTCACAGAGCCGAACCTGGAAGCAAAAATGATGTTGGGAAAAAAAATTCCATGGAAATTGTACGTTGATGGCTCTTCAAACACTCATGGCAGCGGGGCAGGGATCCTAATATGCACTCCAGAAGGGGATGATGTCGAATGTGCCACGTGGTTTGACTTCAAAGCAACCAATAATCAAGTCGAGTACGAGACGCTACTAGTTGGACTTAGAGTCTGCATAGCTCTCGGGGCGGATGAAGTCGAGATATTCAGCGATTCACAGGTGGTTGTCAACCAAGTCCTGGACGAGTACTAAGCCAAGGATGAAGACATGATAGCCTACCGTGACATTGCAAAATAGCTCCTCCAGAAATTTAAAGAGTATAAGATTGCCCAGATCCCCAGAGAGGAGAATGAAAATGTATACGTATTGTCCAAACTAACGTCAGCAACAACCACAATCAGACCAAAGACTATTCCGGTTGCACATCTCCTCAATCTGAGCACAGCTGAACCGAGAAACTTAGAAATTTTAGAAATCCGAACACCGTCAGACGGTTGGATGACTCAGCTAAAAAGGTTCATGGAAGAAGGCGTACTCCCGGAAGATCCCTTACAAGCAAAATGTATCAGGTATAGATCAGCAAGGTATATATTGGTTTGAGGAAATTATACAGAAGGGGATATTCCCGAACACTCTAAAGATATGTGTCAAAGGAAGATGCATATCGGATATTACAGGAAATCCATGCAGGAGTTTACAGAAACCACACTATGGGTAAAATTTTGGCACACAAGGTACTCAGGCAAGGCTATTATTTGCCTACTCTGTTCTCAGATGCACAATAGTGTTCAGAAAGTTGCAATACTTGCTAAAGAATTGCTAATGACATCCGACAACCCCCTGAGCAGCTCAGAAACCTCACGTCCCCATGGCCATTTGCCATGTGGGGTTTGGATCTAATCGGCCCAATGTCAGCCAGGACAGGGGGTGGAGCGAAGAATGTCATAGTAGCCGTCAACTATTTCACGAAGTGGGTAGAAGTTAAAGCATTAATGCATATCACATAAGCAAACACCATAAATTTCATGAAAAAGAATATACTTTATAGGTTTGGAGTCCCAAACACTATAATCACTGACAATGGCACGCAGTTCGACAACCTGAAATTCAGACAGTTATGCAAAGAGTACCAGATTGCCAATTACTATGCCATACCTGCCCACCCTCAAACAAATGGGCAGGTTTAAGCAGTGAACAAAATCATCAAGCACACACTCAAAACAAAGTTAGATGTCAAGAAAGGATGTTGTGTTGAAAAGATTCCCAAAGTATTATGGGTCTATCGGAAAACAACGAGAACTTCAATAGAAGAGACTCCATTCACTTTAGCGTTTAGAACAGAAGTTGTTATCCCTATAGAAACGTCATATACGTCACCCCGGCTCAGGATATATGATGAAGATCAGAACGTTGATATGCTATTACAAAGTCTAGATGAGCTAGAAGAGAAAAGGGAGAAATCCCGAATACGAAATATGACATACCAGCAAAGAGTAGCTCACCACTACAACTCTCACGTTCGGGTCAGGAAATTTCAATTAGGAGACCTTGTACTCAGGAAGGTGTCATTGAACACAAAAAATAAAGTTGCAGGTTCCCTGACTGACAAATGGGAAGGCCCGTACAAAGTCGAATGAATAGCTGGCTATGGAGCATATTGGATTGCACAACCCAATAGAGGGGTTTTACCCCGACCATGCAATGCCCAATATCTGAAGATTTTTTATCCTTAATTATTTTTTGTTCTTTTTTCTAGTCAGGACAATTTTAGTTAGGTTAAATATTAGCTGTGAAATTTAAAACTTTGTTGATCTTGCAGTTATGAATAAAAATCAAACTCGGGATTTCCAAAAGAACATATGATAATAAGAACATATGATAATAAGAACATATGGAAGACAGGCATGATAATAAGAACATGCAAATAGAATACTCAAGACCATTGATTCCCGAATGGGCGAAGAAGCTCGAAGGAGCATGCCAACCGAGCAAGGTCAATTGAACTTAGCAAAAAGGCAAACCCGATGCACCAGCTCGAGACGCTATCGGGAAAAATTCCGACGAAATGCATAGCTGTGTTAAGCAATTTAGAAAAAGGCTTAACAATTCGGCAAACCCTTGCACATAAAAACTGGGGAGACGTCCTTGGTAATGCGTAATGACTCGAACATATGATTATGGTGAGCCATGATGTAATGTTCGGGTAGCAACCGTGTATGAAAAACAAGTATAAACCTACTTGTCTGTTTTAAGATGACACGATTAATAATATTAGCCAGTTTAATAAGATACTTGGCATAAAGATTACAAGAGCCAGTTTAATAAGATACTTGGCATTAAAATTATTCGGGTGACAACCGGTTTAATAAGATACTCGGTGAAGTTTCCCGAACATCAGAGTTAGCCAGTTTAATAAGATCATTGGCATGAAGATTACAAGAGCCAGTTTAATAAGATATTTGCCATTAAAATTATTCGGGTGCCAACAGGTTTAATAAGAAACTCGGTGAAGTTACCCGAACATCAGAGTTAGCCAGATACTTGGCATGAAGATTGCAACGGCCAGTTTAATAAGATACTTGGCATTATTCAGGTGACAACCGGTTTAATAAGATACTCGGTTAAGTTAGGCGAACGTCAGAAATAACTGGTTTAATAAGATACTCAGCAACCATAGTCAAGTTAAAGAAATTTTGCGAGCAATAAAATCAAACCACCAGGTTCAGAAAAGCTACTCGAAATTTTATTGATCTTTCAAAAGAATGGTTACAGTAAGAACACTTTACAAAGAATTGTTAAAAGTACAAAAAAATCATATCTACAAAAGTCAGGATTGTGAGGATTTAGAGCTCTTGCCAATACTCGGGTCAGGCACCATCTCATATTCTCGGAGTAGACTCTCATTAGAAGGCCAAGCAATCGTGTCAGCCGAATCATCCATCCACTGGCTGTAATCTTCTCCTGGGATCGGCCCGATATCGGGCACCACACCCTCCACGATCAACTTGTGATTGGCATAAAAGGTCGAAAGGGAATGCTCAGATGGAACCTCCAAATGCATGAGATGAGGCTCTTTGTCTCGGCTGAGGCAGTAAGCCCTCCACTCCTTCATCTAACTCCGGAGAGATTCCAAGGACCGATCCACATGATGTTTGATCAACAGCTCCTAGTTGGTTCGGGCCTTTTCAGTCGCTCTATTCTTAACTTTGAAGAATTCGCCAGCTGAAACTAGCCCTTGCTGAAACTCCAGAAAGAGAAGGGCGTCATAGGCAGGGTTCTATTAAAACGATCCACCCCTTGGACTTCAAGTTTCAGCCTGGCTTCTCGGGACAAGGATTTGACTGTCAGAGCTTGGCATTCCAAATCTTCGATCTTCTGCTCATACGCCGACTTGGATTGCTTCGCTTCCTACTCAGCCTTGTGCATTGATTCTTGGGCAGAAGACAATAAATTTTGAAATAATGTAGTCTTCTCTTCTGCCGAATAAGCCCTCTCATCGGCCTCCATCTGCTTCGCCAGACAGTGGTCGGTAAAAACTTGGGCAGAACCAACCTTTTGTTGATAAGCTGTTTCGACCCGAGTACGTTGATTCTCACTTTTCTTCAGCTGAGCTTCGAGATGCCTTATTCTATCAGCTTGATGTTGTTGCGTCTGAACCAGCTCAGCGAACTCGGCTACCATTTATAAAGAAGTTCGATTAAAAATCTGCCAAACAAACAAAGCAACTGAAGGAAGTTAATGATAACTTACATAAGATGCACCGTTAAAAACGTTTTGAAGACGTTCAGGCAGGGAGCCATCCCGAAAGCAGCTCAAGCGGTCATCCCGGATAAAAGCCCTACCAGATGGCATCTCCCGCAGCATATCCTGGGGAGAAGGATGTGAAGGAAGCCTCGAGGATTCAGCCCCTAGATCCTCAACCTCGGGGGGAGGGGAACCCCTGTTCGGCTCCGAAGCCTCCGCATCCGCCGATGCTCTAACAGCACTCGGGTGAGTCTCAGCCACAATATCTTTATCGCTGGAGTCGATGAAAGAGACCACTCAAGGGACATTAAGAGGACAAGTTGGAGAGCTGATTGCCTTCCGTTTCTCGCCTCGAGAGAGGTAGAAGTTGAGATCAACTGCGGGATCTTTCTGAGTATCATCCTGAAAGACTTCAAAAAATTCAGGACCTATGGGTACCTGTCCCGCAGAGGTATTACCTCCATCACCGGCGTTAGACCGCTTGGCAGGCTCTTCACCAGGACCTTCACTTTTCCCTTGCCTGTATCCAGGCAGCTTAGTATCGGTCAGGCCACTCGGACCACTAGTCTCCCCAGCGGTCGGCTGAACAGCATCCTCAAGGACGTATTCGGGGATTTGCTCCTCAGCAGTATCATTTTCCTCGTCAGACTCAGGTGGGGAAATACCATCATTGCTCTAACGGGAAGCTTCTTTTCGGCTCGTCTGGAGAATCGACTTCACTTGACGAGCCTGAAGATCACAGACGATGTCTGTATCGTACACTTGGAAGAAAAGAGGAACCATGTTAGAATACAAAAGGCAAAAAAAAATGAAAAGAGGTTGTAAAAATCACTTACATCGTCTGCGGTAACCCAAAATCTGTTTGAAAAAGCCGAACTCTATCATCTTCGACTCAGTAAAGAGATAAGTCTTGCTCATCTTTTCCAGAATGCGAACTGCTGCCCGAGTAAGTCTGGTCAGTTCAGTATCACTGTAATCAATTTTCTTCTTGTTCCATAGCTCGAGGGAACAAAAGAAACGGAGAACTCTCAACACCGCCCGAGTATCCCCAGATCTGAGGGTGACTTCAAGACTGAGACTCCCTCTGGTAAAATACCAACTGTTCTTCCAGAACTTGTTGGATGTAGGGAATCCCTATATAAAACCCCTCTTTTTAGAGTCATCAGAGATATCAGCTCCTCGATTCACCTTCTCCCTTTGGGGACCCAACAGTCTGGTGAATTAGACATGAGGAAATAGGTTCCTGTCTTGCCAGACTGCCTCAGCGTGAAGAAGTGCCTGATTTCACTCTGGGAGGGCGGCAACAGGCTCATCCGGCTGAACATGTACCACATGCACATCAAGATTTTATAACTGTTCGGGGCCAATTGGGCCGGAGCGATCCCTGCTTCTACCAGAAAATAGATGATAAATGGCTGAAAAGGGAGAGTGACGTCGCAGCAGAGCATGGGTCCATAAATCGCCACCATGCCCGGGAGAGGATTCCACGTGGCTCTATCACCCGCTGGAATTAGAGTGACCGAATTGGGCAGATCGAATCGGGCACGATACTTCTCTATTTCATCTGGTCGGACCACATTCGGCTAGGTATCAAACCCACTCGGGCAGTCAGCAGAGAAAGTAAGAGGAGACGCCTTGAACGTCTCTTCGACATCGTTCTCGTTGACAGTCTGATCCCTGATCCGAATATCACCCGAGTTGTGCTTACGGACTTCACTTCTGCTTTGATGTTTTCCCATCCTTCGAAGAGGTACCATGTGATCAGAAATGTCAGAATCAGAACTAGATGAAGAACTTGATAATGACTAAAAGTGACGTCAGGGTGAAGCCCAGAAACATCAACTTCTAAAAAGGGAAGTTCATCAACAAGGATTTCCCCCAGTAATCTTCTAATACAGGAAACCAACTGGAAATCCCCACGTTCTAACGCATTAAGAGCGATATTAAAAAGACGATGACGGGAAGATGGCTTCATTAAAACTAACCTTGAATAAAATTTGATGCAAGATCTTCAACGGAGAATCGTGACCTTCTGCGTAAAGAAATCTGGGTTTGAGAAATTTTTATGCTGAGAATTGTTGAGAATAAACCAATATTGTCACTCAGTGAAGAATTTAAAGAGATGATAGCACGAAACCCTAGAATTTCAAGACGGGAAAAAACGATGATGAGGTTTGATGACATAGGCGGTGCACGGGGAAACGCGTAAGTCATTTCTCATAAATGATATCGAAAAACGAAGAGGTAAGAGACACGTGTCAAAAAGAGAACTGGCTTTCATCATCAGAACTCCAAAACGTCACCGTCATTAAAGATCTCACGTGGGGAGGCAAATCGAATTTACAGGGTCACCATTAAGACACGCCATTATTACAAGACATTTACTAATTAAAAAACTGAAAAGATATTGAAAAACTAATTAAAATACTTTTGCCCGAAGAAACCTTGTTCAGCAAAAATATTTTAAGGGGGTATTGTCATATGTGAATTTTATCGCACGTACACGTCATCAACAAAGAGGATAAATTGTCAAGTGGACATCCGAATAGGCATTCAGAAAATATCCTACAAGACATCACCGAAGAAGAGAAAACCCGAGTAAGCAGATGTTGAATGAAACCTTCTCAGGGTCAATCGACGTCATATACTACTCGGTGATCAGTTAACGACACTCGGGACTGGTTAAATGACGTATCTACTCGGGATCAAATGGTGTTACTCGGGACCAGCGGGTATTATCCTTACTCTGGACAAATATAAAGTCTAGCGCTTAGTTCACACGGATTAGGTCGTTAAATACACGAAGATATCCATATCAAGAAGGAAATCTAATGAGAACAGAATACTGAGCTGAAAGGGTTCCCAATCAGGCAACAACTTTATTTCTTTAAAAAGACAACGCTCTTATAAGAAAACAAGTCCAAATTGGACTACATTACTAGAGTCTCATTCGATTTCAATACAAGACTCCGAAACAGGAAAGAAGATAGTCCGCTTCAAGCAAGTAATCATAATTAAATACAAAGATCTATTAATTGTACAAAGCAGATTAGGGTTCTATAAACATATAAATAGACCCATAATCTCACCAAAAAAAAAGATAGAGACAACAATCATAGAATAATACAGAGAGAAAAAAAAGAGATCGAGAATTGTACTTCTATTATTTCATAGTGGATTTTGGCTCGATTGATCATTCAACCACCCGTGGACGTTTCTCCGGTCATCGGAGTTTAACCACATAAAAAACTTGTGTCTTGATTACTTTCTCCTTCTCCTTCTCTTTCTCTTTGAAATTACAGCTGAAATCCAATCCTTGTTGACTTTTCTGATACAATCCAGAAACTGACGTCAACAGAACTCTTAAACCCTAAAATATGCATCTTACACACGTACAAAATATTAAGGAAGAGTCTGAAAACGATATTAAGTATATTTGAAAATTATCTAAGAACGATATCAAACATCTAAAAGAATTGTCTTAGAATGACATTAAGTATCTGTAGAAATTATCTGACAATGATATCAAATATCTATAAGAATTGTCTGAGAATAATATCAAGTATCTGGAAATAATTTATCTTCTGTAAGTAAATTTGAAGTTTACTTTTTCTTTATAATGATATCAAGTTGTCGTTGTTGAAACATATTTGTTTTTTTTTTCTTTTCCACCAGACAGATCAGAGATGATGTGTATTAAATTTGAAAAATAAGTAAAAAAAAATAGTTTTAGAAATAAATCAAAAGAAATATTAAAAACATTTAAGTTTAATTAATTATATTAAAATTTTCAAAAGTGGGATATAAATAGACCGTAGGGGTGTGTCAATAGTACCACTCAATTTTTTATTATTATTTTGATTGATTGAAATAAAAGTTTAAAAGTTAATTTTCTTTTAACTAACTTTAAATGAATTTATTTTAATTTATTTGTATTTATTAATAAATAGAGGAGTGACCTGGTTCCTTTCCTCGAATTGTTATCGTTTTTATAATCTATTATTTCGTGTCTAATATAGCAAATCAATTGTTTGGATTATTTTCATTCATTTTTATATTTTATACATTTACTCCACTAAAAATAGAATCGATCAAAACTGATTTAAGTGGGAACAAGATCAGAAGTGAGGTGGGATCCAAGATGCACATAAATGACATTTTTCTTTTAATTGTTTCGACATGTATTAATGACAATTTTGAAGTTTCAATTTTCACCAAAATTCGCATGAAAAAAAAACACGTGGCAAACAACAGAACCTCCATCACAGAGGGTCCGAAGCTGCTTGGCTCTACTCCAAGCCGACTCAGTTCTCTTCTTCTTATAAGTCCAGTCAAACCCACAAGCTTTGACCAAAGAATACATTTTCCACGGTCAAACTTTTGCTTTTAGCTTCTAAGAAGAAACCTTGGAGGGAGACTTCTTAATGCAAAAGTCACGAAGTCACCACGTAAAACGACATCAAACCCCCGTCGTTTTATCTACTCTTCTTCTTCTTCGGCTGCTAAGGCATTAGATTCTCTATCTTCTATAAATACCAACACCACCCTCTCTTCCTCTTCACACACCAAACCAACAACAACAACAACACAATTCATGGCCTCTTCTTCTTTCATGAACATGGACAACAACATTAACTGGGGATTCTCTACTCTAAACAATAGTACTCATGATCATACTAAATCTGCACAACAATCTTCTTCTTCACTACCCATATCTCCTACACCTGTCTCTCCTTCTTCATATCTATCAAT
This sequence comes from Dipteronia dyeriana, assembly GCA_032871835.1. NCBI lineage: Eukaryota > Viridiplantae > Streptophyta > Magnoliopsida > Sapindales > Sapindaceae > Dipteronia > Dipteronia dyeriana. Next base: position 14,991,670 of record CM065299.1, on the reverse strand, counting down.
CCCACCAGCTGGTTTGAGCCCAAATGACCTCATGGACTCCCCTGTTCTTTTCTCTAATGTAAGTTAGTTAGTTCTTGATTTTTCTTATGTATAATTAATTTTAAAAAAAAAAAACAAAACATGTTTGGATTGAGTTGTGATTGATATGTTCTCTTTTTTTGTTTTTTTTTTTTTTTTTTTTTGTTTTAGTTCCTTGCCTCTCCAACAACAGAATCTTTTTTGAGTCAAGCTTTCAACTGGAACAATAACACAAACCAGCAGCAGATTACAGTCAACAATAAGGGAGGAGATGAGAACATCTTCTTTGATTTCTCTTTTCAAACACAAACAAGGCCTTCTTCTTCAACCGTTGTTTCAGTGGTATGTTTCATGTTTAATTTTATTGTTTTTCCTTTCATTTTCATGTTGTAATTTAATTGACCTATATATCATTTTACAAGGTTTGACAATAAGAAAGCAAATTTAGAGTTTAAATTATAATATAACACGCATGCTAAATTGAAATCTCAACAAATTTGCTAACTAGGGAAAAAGACAAGCGTTTTGTCTTGTTCAAAAAGTTATGACATGATTATATACAAAAAATGAGAAGGAGGAAACTTTAATGTCCTGTACTACTATTTTCATATTATATATATATAATTCTGTTTTGATAATTTTCAATGATTTTTAATCTGAACAGGAGGAACCTGATAAGAGGCAACAGGATTCATGGAATTTCAATAACAAGGCATCAAAGCAACCTGATTTCTCAATAGAGAAAACAGAAATGAAATCAGAAATTGCACCAATTCAGAGATTCTCTTCCTCAGAAATGACCTCATTTCAACCAAATATGCAGAGTAATACTGCTGCTGCTGCTGCTCCTCCTCAATCCGGTTACAGCCATTACGCTCAAACTTCGCAGTATAATACCAGAGAGCAAAAAAGAGCAGAAGATGGGTACAATTGGAGAAAATATGGACAGAAACAAGTGAAAGGAAGCGAAAATCCTCGTAGTTATTACAAGTGCACATTCCCGGATTGTCCAACAAAGAAGAAAGTTGAGAGATCATTAGATGGACAGATAACTGAGATTGTGTATAAAGGAAGTCACAACCATCCCAAGCCTCAGTCCACAAGAAGATCATCATCTTCACATTCAGTGCAACCTTCTACATGTGCCAATTCTGAGATGTCGGATCAATCAATCGGCGCGTTAGGAAATGCTGCACAGAATGAGTCTTACTCTGTGCAAGGAGATTCTTCAGCTTCATTTGGAGAAGATAATAGTTTTGACCAAGGATCACCAACAAGTCATCCTGGAGGAGATGACTACGACGAAAATGAACCCGAGGCCAAGAGATGGTAAGCATAGCTAAAAGCTACCACTTTGATAATCTGTCTAGTTTGTGTAATTGTGTATATATGTTGAAACTTGAAAGTTCAAATGGGTTCTAATTGAATTTTGCTTTGATTTTGCAGGAAGGGTGAAAATGATATTGAGGGTGCTATTGGTACTGGTAGCAGAACTGTGAGAGAGCCAAGAATTGTAGTTCAAACAACAAGTGATATTGACATACTTGATGATGGATATAGGTGGAGAAAATATGGACAGAAAGTAGTGAAAGGAAATCCAAATCCAAGGTGATTATTTATTCTTCACACTACAAAAATTTTCCACCAATTGTGATTATCTTTTAACAGAAATTGATGTGAATTTGGTTTTTGCAGGAGCTACTACAAGTGTACGACTGTAGGTTGTCCGGTGAGAAAACACGTAGAGCGAGCATCCCACGATACGAGGGCAGTGATCACCACCTACGAGGGTAAACACAACCACGATGTTCCAGCAGCTCGTGGCAGTGGTTATACGCTGACTAGACCTCCGAATCCTACCAGCAGCAGCACCGTACCTATACCTATAAGGCCATCTGCCGCGTCTGCCATGGCCAATCTTTCCCTCCAAAACAACACCACAAGGTTACCAACAACATCAGGAAGTCATCAAGTGCCTTTTACATCAGAAATGCTGCAGAATTCAGGGAGTTTCGGTGGGTTTTCAGGATTCGGAAGGCATACCAATTCTTACATGAATCAGATACAACAACAATCAGATGGTGGTGTGTTCTCTAGAGCAAAAGAAGAACCCCGGGAAGACTCGTTTTTCGAGTCTTTCCTAAATTCAAACAACTGACTTCAGGATTGAGAATACAAGCAGTGAATTGCCATGAATTGTACCGCTGGTGTAGTGGCCCCTGTAAATTTTGGGACCGGTAGAAATGGAGTAGTTACTTGCATACTTGTATTGTATTTGTTCATTTGTTTTGAGGCTCTCCTGGCCTCACTTTACCTCATAATCAGAATTCAGAATTCAAGAGGAGGCTTGTACATTGCCTTTCAATTTTCATTTTTATTTCCCTTTTCCTATGTCGTACTTTTCCCCATTTTCGCTATCAAATAGATGTATCGGTACTGGTATATAATAAGTAATAACATCGTTTTATGAAGACAAAGTACCAACTAACAAGAGCTGCAAGATCAATGGAAACATGGAATTTTATTTGATTCATGACATACTCTTATTCTGCATAAATCAGAACAAATCTAATTACAATCCATCCTCTCAGCATTCAACCATTTTTAAATACTAACACAAAGAAAAGCTCTCTATACAACATCAAATGTTTTAAATACAATATGACAATACAAATGACATACAAATATCATCAAAAGAAAAAAAAAATCGACATCAGAAAACACGTATAATATATACTTAGATGTAAGTTTGAGATGTTAATTTATATCCTGAAATGAGCGCTGACAATGCCAATGCTAGGAATGCCAAGAGTTCCATGCCAATGGCAGCTGCTGAAGAGTCTGTAAATATGTTGTCGGCTCCTTCCCTCATCCTATTGGTCAAGGGAATAGCCGATGATCCGGCTGATATCAACAGATAAGCCGAAAACTGTGACATGAAAAATGAAAAAATTTCCAATCTTTCAATTCAATCATATTTCACCATTACAACAATAGGCCAAAAAAAATTCAGAAGAGAAGACTTGGTGCACACTCTCCACCAACTTAAAATCAATTGTTTACTTTTATTGCTTGATGAATCTACATATAGAATTGAAAAAAAAAACAACCGTGCAACTTCTTGTTTCACACTAGAAGGTTCACCACATGTTCAAGAAAAACCAACTTTTTTCAATTTTTTGTTGAAACTTTCAATCATGGAACTTTTGATTAAATAAAAAACATGAACATTGCAGGGACATTATGACAATTCACAACCAACATTATTATTGTGGATGAAAATTGAAAAGCATATGCACTCTGTTCATCAATCAAGATCTCATACATCTACTAAAGATTCAAAGAGAACTCTAACCTGATCACCAAAAAAGTCCAATAAAGCAGAAGTCCGTCGTTGCAACATTTGTCTACCTGTAGACATTTCATGTACATGTCTCGAAGTTTGTGCTCCAGTGTACAAAGTTGCAAGAATTGCTGCTGCCAACACATACCTAAAAAAAATAACAATCCAATTCATACCCAGAAATCAAAATCCAAAATTTAATCAAATCCAGTAATCAATTTCAAAAAAAAAAAAAATTTAAATGTATTGACAGAAACCAAAATTTGTGTACCTGTATTCTTCATATTTATCAAAATTTTTCCAATCTCCATGTTTGTTACTTGCCATTATAATAAAAGCAAGCAAAGAAAACAACAGACCCAATCCTCTCAAAGCCAAACCTCCTCTATTCAACAAGTCTTCTCTCTTCCACCGCTGCGTGATCGCCGAGACACCGAACCCGGTCCCAGTCCCGGTCCCGGAATTCGGAGCTGGGTTTTCCAAATCAACAACTGGTGGTGGGGTTGTCGGCGTCGCCTTTGGAATTTCTTTCTCCTCCGGATGCGACATGTTTTTTTTTGGCGACAATTCAGTTTTAAGAGAAGTCAATAATTTGATGGATGATCAATCTGAATATTATTTTCGGACAAGGATTGGAGATGGAGAAATGGAGATGTTTCCTAGGACAAAACAAAGAAAGAATGAAGAAAGAAGACTTCGAAGTTTCTGTTTTGATTGTTCGATCGAATGACAAGTCAGCGTTTTCCGGTCTTGTTTTGTAAGAAATCAGAAATGTCGATGTTCTGGCGACAGCTTGTATTTTTATTTTTTATTTTTATTTTTTTGTAACTAACTTCAGTTGATATTATATACCGGTCGTCTTGGAGAAAACGCCTTCAAGCCAAGCGTTTTTTGGTGATTTGTTCTGTTGGCTGATTTTCCTATGATTTTAGAGACCCAGTGGATTCATACTTTATTATAGGTCCAAAGACTAAAGCCTGGAGCCTTTGTTATTTCCACAAAATTATTCTATGATGAAATAAAATATAAATTAAGCCCCCTATGGGTGTATTTCAGCTAGTACTCCTGTAGATCGACGAATTTAGTTCGAATCCTACCAATGATAAAAAGCTTAAAATATATATATATGATCTAACTAGGTGGATAGATAGTGTCAAAAAAATAAAATATAAATTAAAAATGTGATTAGCATTTTGTACATACAATCATAGCTGAGTTAAGAGGTGTTAAAAGATCCTAACAGATCCAATCCGATTAGATTCGATCAGATCTAAATTCAATTCCGTACAATCTAGGTTCGATCGGGCCCAAAGTAGGCCTGGTCTGATTTTAATCCAACCCTGTATCAAGCTTGATAGAGAAATTCAAAATTCTAGCTTCATCCGATTTGAATCATGTTCACTCGTGGGTCGTGGTACACCTTGTTGATAAAAAATCAAGAACCATGTTCTCCAAATTCAATGTAAGGATTGGGAGATTTAGGGATTAATGTTAGGGATTTAATGTGAGTCCATATTAATTAGTGTGTGTCTCAGCGTAGGGAATCATTTCTCATACGGTCCTATCCTAATTAGTATGAGCCGGCTGTAAAGAATTATTTCCCAATAATCCTATTTGATTAGAGTCCTTACGGTTGTATATAATTTCGTTAACTAAAAAAAATGATTTGGTGACCCATTAATCACCAACTGTATTGCACTAACTTGTAATTTAAGTCCCCTTAACAAGGCAAAGCCCGGCCATAAAAGCCCACCATAAACCATCATGAGCAATCTTGCTCTGAGCCCATTTCCTCGTGATTGGGCTTGATGTGTCAATCAGGCCGTACCATCTAAGAATTTGTTTCCGCTTTTTGAATCGTGAGCTGAAGACGTACCCGGTAAGCCGGTACACCTCCTCCGAAATTCCAAACTTTTACTTTAAATAAAAATATATATATATATATATATTACAATAATTTGAATTTCCGTTAACCACACGGTGTAGGTATAAGAACATATCACTGAACCTATCACTGGACCAATCTGGTGTGAAGCACGGGATACTATTAAGCCCTGAAAGTTATAAGGAGATAGCTATCCATAATCCATCATTCCATCCTGTGAAGTGTCAATGGATGGTTCATGTGTGCTAGATGGGTCCCTTAGATATGGTTTTGTGCCAAATCAAGTGACCAAATTTCCACTCTCCAACGACTTTTAGTTAGTTAACTTGTAATGTTTGAAGCCTCTCTGATCCACAATTTAAACGAATGTTACTGCCACTGATGTATACATATAAATAAATATATAACATTCTTCTTATTCGTTTTTGCTATAAATTTAATTTCAGGATTTGCCAAAATTGCCCATTTTGGATTTTTATTAAAACAGCCACTAGCATACAAGCATTCTCTTTATTTTGAATGTGACATTCTAGCCTACAAATACCAAAACCCAACCCTTTTCTTCCCTTTTATCAAATGATGTTATCATTATCCAACAGTCTTAATACACTCGTATGAATCTCTTGATTTTTCTGATTATATTTTCAATCACGTCGTCTCATTCACAGTTATTGTTTACATAGAGATTACATGATTCATAAAAAGATAACGAAATTCAATATTTGATCTACAGTAATTGAATACATCAAATTAAAGTTCAAAAAAAAAAAAAAAAAACTAGCATTGCATACAATGTAAATATTGAAGAAAATATGGAAACTATCAAATTACGAAACATGACAAATTGTCCAGCTTTGCTAGGACATTGTGCGTGTGCTTTATTGTTCTTCCTTTGGGCATTTGATTTTTCGTTTTATCATTATCATAGCCACAAAATATCCATAATTGGGTGGCTGAATTATTGTTCGTTCATTAATATTAATGTATCCACCGACTGCTATATTTTTCATTTATGCCCCTCTTTTTGTTTCTGTTTTTTTTTTTAATAAAAAATTGTACATTTATTGTGGGTTTTAGTAATTGCAATCTATCGTTCAAAGGGATTATATTTATATATACATGCATTTAACTAAATCACTATAATCGGATCTTGTGATTACTTTTAATTTAATTTGTATATATCTAAACGATATGATATAACGAGTATATTGGTTTATTAACCCATTTTAAAAGGATTTTCTCAAAAGAAAACAAATCTTAATAACTAAGGATATAGAGAATCTTAAGTACACCAAATTGTTTCAATTGGACAACTGAAATCATACCACATAACATGCAAAATTAATTTAATTGGTTTTACATACCATGTGGCATGACATTAGTGGATCCGATGCATTATAACATAATCAAAGGTCCATTAATAACTTATGTGATTTATGTATCTCTCTTTAACATACTTGAAAGGCTTTCTTTTCATTTATAATAGGCTTTTACATCTCATATTTATCAATTAATAAATAAATAAATAGAAAAACTCATCTTCGGTAGTTGTTTTCCATGTTTAAATAGTTGATCTTATGAGATCTTAATAAATTTTTGATACGGTTTTAATTTGAGATTGGACTTTAGGGATAGAGTCATGGGGATATCATTGGATTCCACAGTATCATTAATATTAATGTGAGAAACTTATGGCTTCTTTTTTAATGCAATAATTAATGATCCATTAATATAATGTTAAAATATGTCATATATATGATGAAATATTCTCAAAGGTGGACCAGCCTTCGTTTGATTTGTTTCGATCTCTTATTTGATTCATTTGATTAGGAATTTAGAAACTGTATGAAATTTACTCTTTGACAGATGCTACCAATTTCTATTTATTTATTCAACTGAAACCAAAAACAACGGCGTTGAACAATGCTTAATGATTACATATAATATAATAAGATATTAACTAATTTTGTAAGGATTTTATAAGCAGAGGTGCTATTATCGTATCCACCGTCGAATTATTTATGTTATATTTTTTAAATTATTTTAATATTCTCTTTTTTTCTCATTAAATGATTTAAATAAACATATAATTTTTATTCAAAAATCTTATACAAACTAAAGGTAATAAAACTCAACTTTCCTTATTTTAAAATCATAATGATAAAAGTTTTAATGACATATATTATTTCAAATTATTAAATATTTTTTATTTTTATTTTATTTTTTTCCAGATCGCGATCTCATATTTTCCATGTTTAGTGTTTATTGATTTATTACTATTTTTGTTTATATTTTCTTTTAAATCTCGATCTTATATTTACCATGTTTAATTATTATTTATTGATTTTATTGTTTTACATGTTTGTTTTATTTTTCTTCTTAAATTCCAGATCCATGTTTGCTACTTTTTTTTTCTCGATTTATTTTATTTCAGATCTTATAGGTATACTATAATTTGTATCAATTTTTTTGTAGGTTTTATTCCGGATCTTCCAAAGTTAGTTTTATGTAGCAACAAAAAAAAAACATAATCTCTGACAAAACGAAACCACACAAAAACTCTAACTCAATCGTTAAGAAAAAAAACATCAGACAATTAATATAACATTCACAATCTACCACCAACAATCCAACTGACAAAAAAAAAATTACCATGAAATAAGAAAAAAAAATCTTATGAATGGATGTGAGACAACTATATATAATGATTAGAGATAAAGTGTATTTTTATTTTTATTTTTATTTTTTTGAAAAAAAATATATGGGGTGTATTAATTTTTAAAAATAAGTAAAATGATAGTTATGGAAATAAATAAATAATAAGTATAAAGCCATATAATTTTATATAATTAAATCAATTTTTAAAAAAGTGGAGCATAATTAGTCAGTAGTGGGGGTGTCGATATCACCACTATTTTATAATAAATCGATACACTGAGTTTTTAAGTTTTTAAGGATTTTATTATAGGTCTAAAGTCTAAAGCCTGAAGTCTTTGTTATTTCCACGAAATTATTCTATGATGAAATAAAATTTTAATTAAGCCCACATGGGTGTAGTTCAGCTGGTACTCTAGTAGATTGACGAATTTAAAACTTAGGTAAATGACTCCAAACCGATGGTTCGAATCCTACCAATGGTAAAAACACTTCAAAAAAAAATACATGCCCTAGATAGATTGATAGATTGATAGATTGTGTCAAAAAATAAAATATAACTTAAAAATATGATTAGCTTTTTGTATATACAATCTTAGCTGAGTTAAAGGTGTCAAAAGATCCTTATAGATCCGATCCGGTTAGATCCGATCATATCTAAATTTGATTCCGTACAATCTAGGTTCGATTTGGCCCAAAGTAAGGCTGGTCCGATTTTAATCCAACCCTATATCAAGCTTGATAGAGAAATTCAAAATTCTAGTTTAATCCGATTTGAATCATGTTCACTCGTGCTACACCTCGTGGATAAAAAATCAAGACCCATGTTCTCCAAATTCAATGTAAGTATCGGGATATTTAGGGATTAATGTTAGGGATTTAATATAAGTCCATATTAATTAGTGTGTCTCAGCGTAGGGAATCATTTCTCATACGATCATATCCTAATTATTGTAAGCAATCCGTAGAGAATTATTTTCCAAGAGTCCTTACAGTTGTATATTTTCTTTAGGGATATTATTAATTTCCTCTCGGACGTTTGCATCAACGTCATTTTACCCTCTTTAGTTTCAGAATTAACCGATTTCCCCTCTACCGTTATCTAGCCATTAAAAATTAAAATAGATAGTTTTACTGTAATGTTTAAGGGTGGATTGGTAAATTCAGAAAGAAATTGAGATATTTTTTTAAAATAATATATTTTCCCATTAAGAAAAAATTATCTTTCCTTTCATCTTTCTCCCTCTCTCCTCTGTTCACATCTCTCCTCACACTCGATCTTCATCAACAATTCTACACACCACGCCAGACACCATCTCTCTCCTGTCATATTCTCTCTCTCTCTCTCTCTCGCTATCTCTCTCAGTCAATCTACACAGTCGACAACACCATTTTGGCCGTCGCGGTTCGCTGAGTTCTCAACAAACTTAGCCATAGTGGTTCGCCGAGTTCCCCGGTTGCGGCAAACCGGGCCACCGTGGTTCGGATTCCTCGTATGGAGAACCATCCAGAAATGGATGCGGTGAGGTCCAAGGATCTCGATCAAATCATTTGCTCTCTTTTTTCATGTCTTGGTTTTTTTAAAAAAAATTATTTATCTCTTATGACTTTGGTTTCCATGAGGATGGTGATGAAGAAAAAAATTGTAAGAAAAAAATCGTAATTCAATCTGGTTTTTCTAGGAAAAAAAAAGGGCGACCAACGATGGTTATTGGATGGTGATTTTGGATTTTTCTTAATTATTTAGGTTATTTTTATTGATTGGACAGTGTTTGAACGATGGCTATTTTTTTTAATTATTGAGGTTATATTTAGGCAATAACGGTGACACAGCGGGGTATGGTGAAAATAAGAATGATCACTTTGTCAAACCCTGTGGTACATTCAGACAAACTTTGACGCAGCGACCGGTAGTTACCCAAGCATGGACCGTCATGCAGGGGCCATCATTCCCTAATCGTCGTTAGAAAATGGTGCTCTCGAATTCTCAAAGAGCATGTCGAATCCACGACAGATAAATGTTCCAAATGAACGATTTTATTAAAATCAATCAAAAGTTAAAAGTTACAATAATTTAAAATAATAAAAGTATTTATAATAAACTAATTCTAATACGACTCGAATACGACATTACTAAAAAGACTAAAATAAGAAAAGATCAAAACTAGTCAGAATCTTCTAAGATTTATGACTCCTAACTTGACCGGAAAACAAAGATCAAATCTGACCTAAAATGTAAGTTTGATTTATTTTAAAACCCTAAATTTAATTCCTAATCAAACTAAAATAAATAAACTTACTAAACAAGAAAATACCCAAATTAACAAAATAATAAAATAAAGAAATTGTTCGATATGGGCTGCGGTTAGTGGTGTAAAAATGGACTGGCCCGGCCCATTAGGGACGGCCTGGCCAGTCCATTTCTGGAAACAAACCTGGTTGGGCCTGGCACGCGACGGTGTCGCTGGCCGGCCCGGCCCGGCCTGTTTCCAGATAAGCAGGCCCGGCACGGCACGGCACGCCGGCCCGTCAGGCCCCTCTGGCGGGCCGGGCGGGCGGGCCAGGCCGAACGGGCTTAGTCCGGCGGGTTAGTTTTTTTGTCCAATTTTATTTTCCAAATTACGTTTTTTTGGATTTAGGGTATAGGGTTTAGGATTTATAGTTTATGGTTAAGGGTTTAGAATTTAAAATGAATGAAGAGAACGAACAATTATTGGGATTTGAAATGAATAAAGAGAACGAACAATTTTTTAATTATTTATTTATTTTTCACTTATGGAATTCAGTAATACATATCTACATGATTACCTCATTAAAAACCTTACCAAGAAAAACCCAGTGGGATAAAAACTTGGTAGGGGAAAAAGAGTGCAACCGTTTTACAACTTACAAGTAAATAATAAATACATATGTAAAAGTATAACCTAGTTCTGGCCCTGGCCACTACCTGAAGGGTCATCAATATATAGATTGTCGAAATTTAGATTAAGTTCTTTATCTACAGTTAGATTTTATAACCTTTTTTTAGCATGCTCCCAATCCCGAAGGCATGTTAATACCTCCACCATCTCTAGACACAAACAGCTTCTTCTTGGTTCAATTAGGCGTCCACTGGTGCTGAAAGCTTGTTCTGAAGACACCGTTGACACTGGAATAACCAGTACGTCACGTGCTAAGTGTGACAGAACTGGATACCTGTACGTATAGGTCTTCCACCATAACAACAAATCAAACTCTTCCTTGTCTTCAACAGCATCGAACTGTGCTTCAAGGTACCTAATAAGTTCGGTATAAGAAGATGGGCTAGATCTTTGCCCTGAAGAAGTACTTGCTGATTTGTCTTTTTTTCTTCGTTTCAGAAGGCTCCAACTTGTTTGCTTCGGCTCTGTCTCCGGTCGTGTTGATTGGGGGATGTCAATGTTGCCAAACCTGGTCTCATAAATATGAAAAATCTCAAACAACTTGGTTCGAATGTCAGTAATTTGTTCTGAATAATCTATTGACAAATTAATACCAATAAAACTCAAGCAAAACTTCTAAACCAAATAATTTAACCCTGGGATCTATCATAGCACTTAAGGCATAAAGTAGGGAAATGTTAGCCCAATATTTTTTCAAATTTGTCTCCATGACAACAACTGCAGCGTCTAGATGTTCATCTTCTCTATAACTGTTTAACAGTTCAGACATTTCCACTATCTGATGGATTGCCTGGGAAGATGTAGGGTAATATTCCCCGGAAAGAGTTACAGTGGCATTGTAAAAAATCTATAAAAATTGAACAAAAATCTTTGCCACATACCAATCGTCTGTGGAAAGTAATTTTGGACTAAGTTGTCCTGTTTCGGTCAATTTCATGTTATAAAAACATGTAATGGTTGTATCATATTCCAAACAATTTTGCAACATTAAATAAGTAGAGTTCCACCTTACCGGCATATCAGTTTGGAATTGTCGGGGTTTGAGACCGTTTAATTTACAATGTCTCTTGAATTCACTGAATCTAGAATTAGAACTGCAAATCCAAGAAATGGCATCTCTGATGCGATCTATTTGGTCGTTTACCTGCTTTAAACTAGCCTGTACAACTAAATTTATAATATGACATGCACACCGTTGATGGATGAAATAACCTTCATCTTGCGGGATATTTCTTGCAACAAACAATGCAATAGAGCTAGTATTTGCAGATGCCTTATCAAATGTGATTGAAAGAATGCGATGCGTGATTTCATAAGTTTCTAAAACTTCCATTATGACATTAAAAATGTTTTCTACGGTATGTGCAAAATCCATAGGACAAAAACCAAAAATTCTTTTTGTTATCCTCCAATCAGAATCTAAATAGTGTCCCGTGACACATAAATAGTCCTGTTTTGAACATGCATTCCAAATATCAAAAGTTAATGCAACAAAGACACTTAAATGTTGTATTTCAGCAACTAAGTCATCCCTTTCGGTTTCAAACAATCGTATCAAATCATTTCTAGTGGTGGTTCTAGAAACAGGTTCATATTGGGGGTTATATGCATATGTGATTAATTCTTTATAAAATGGACTCTCACCAATACTAATTGGTTGATCAGTTTGTACAATGTATCGTGCCAAGCACTCTCTAGCGTGCATGACGTCGAACTGCCACGACGTAACGGACCCGTCTGGGTGCCGTTGAAGCTGTGTTTGGGTTGTAGTATTTACATGTCCATGTGCAGGCATACATTTGTGCATATGCTGTCTCAAATGTCCGGTTCCCCCCGTACCTGTAGCATTATTCTTATGGAAAAACTTACATTTAGCTCTGAGGCCAGACGCCCCGTTTGGGAGTGTCATTTGGACTATGTTGAAACATTGCCACATATCTGATGTTAATTTTCTGTGACGTGATGTTGGTGTAACGCCGGAACCAGAAGGTCCCGCTTGAGTATGGGTCGGTTTTGAAATATCAAATTCATCGTTGAGCATATTCAAACCGGCCGGAAAATAAGGCTGTTGGTTAGGATCCATTATCTGAATAAAAATATGAGCACTATAGTAGTTAATAGTCAAATTAAAAATCAATATTTACTAACAGTAATCTTAATTTACTAACAATAATTACTATAACTAATACGACACTTACAATAATTTATTTACTTAAAAAACAAATTAAATAAACAAAAAAAATCATAATCTACTAACATAAAAATTTAAATTCACTAGTTCACTACTACAAAAAAAAATTGATAAATATACTAACATAAAATTGATGATTTGAACCATTACTCTTAAATTTACTATCATAATCTACAAATGAAAATTTTTAATTTATGAAAAAAAACAATATCAAATGTAATTACTACACTTAACATTCATCATTTACTTATTACAAAAAGTAATTTCAGTAATACAAATTAACTTTCTAAATTTATTAATAACAAATATTAAAATTACTACTAAACTTAAAAATCTTAATAAACTAAACAAATAATATTAACATTAAAGCCCAAAAATTGATAAACTAACTAACTAAATAGATAATGTTTTCATTAAGTAACTCAAATCTAAACATAAACATATAAATTTACTATGAGAATATGTTAGACCAAAAGTAATAACAAAATTGTACCTTTAAAATTTGGTGTGTTGGTGGAAAACGTAGAGAATTTTGTAGAGAGAGTAATAACCAAAATGAATGAAAAAGTTTAGAGAATTGGAGAATATATTAGAGATTGAGATTTGAGAGAATGAGAGATTGAAATAATGATAGAGAGAGTTAATGGAAAATGAAATGGATGGAAGTATTTATAGAAAAATTTGATTTGTGGGTCAAAATGTAATTTAAAAGATTGTAGGGGGGTTTTGGTAATTTTTATTTCCTCCAACGGCTAGAAATCAATTCAGCAGTTGGAGGTTTTTTGAAAAAAATAAATAAAAATAATTTGGGCTGAACGGACCGGCTGATCGGTCCGCCGGGCCGGTCCGACAGGCCTGGCATGCCGGATTGGCGTGCCAGGCGGGCTGGCCTGCCGGGCCTCCTCCCAGCGGCCCGGCATGCTGCCCGGGCCCGAGGCCTGGCTCGTGAACTTCCTATTTTTTTTTAATAAAATATTACAGTAATTTGAATTTTCAAAAGGAAAGGAAGATAAACCTTTAATCCCGTAGCATAGATACGAAAACCATACTACTGAATACTATTAAGTCATGGAAGTTATAAGAAGAAGGTATCCATAATCCATCCTGTCAATGGACGGTTCATGTGTGCTATATGGGTCCCTTAGATATGGTTTTGCATCAACATCGATCCGACATAACCATTTGCAAGACCAAATTATGTGACCAAATTTCCACTCTCCAACAACTTTTAGTTAGTTAACTTGTAATGTTTGAAGCCTCTCTGATCCACAATTTAAACGAATGTTACTGCCACTGATGTATACATATAAATAAATAGATAACATTCTTCTTATTCGTTTTTGCTATAAATTTAATTTCAGGATTTGCCAAATTGCCCATTTTGGATTTTTATTAAAACAGCCACTAGCATACAAGCATTCTCTTTATTTTGAATGTGACATTCTAGCCTACAAATACCAAAACCCAACCGTTTTCTTCCCTTTTATCAAATGATGTCATCGTTATCCAACAGTGTTAATACACTCCTATGAATCTTTTGATTTTTCTGATTATATTTTCAATCACGTCGTCTCATTCACAGTTATTGTTTATATAGAAATTACATGGTTTATAAAAAGATAACGAAATTCAACGTTTGATCTACAATGATTGAATACATCAAACTAAAGTTCAAAAAAAAAAAATCTAGCATCGCATATAATGTAAATATTGAAGAAAATATGGAAACTATCAAACTACGAAACATGACAAATTGTCCAGCTTTGCTGGGACATTGTGGATGTGCTTTATTGTTCTTCCTGTACGCATTTGATTTTTCTGAATTATTGTTCGTTCATTAATATTAATGTATCCACCGACTGCTATATTTTTCATTTATTGCATTTATGCCCCTCTTTTTGTTTCTGTTTTTTTTTTTTTTTTAAAATGGACATTTATTGTGGGTTTTAGTAATTGCAATCTATCATTCAAAGGGATTATATTTATAGATACATCATACATGTATCTAATTATGTACAGTTACATGCGTGTATTTAACTAAATCACTATAATCGGATCTCGTGATTACTTTTAATTTAATTTGTATATATTTGGACGATATGATATAACGAATACATTGGTTTATTAACCCATTTTGAAAGGATTTTCTCAAAAGAAAACAAATCTTAATAACTAAGAATATAGAGAATCTCAGGGGATTTATTCTTAAGGACATTTAAAGATATTTTTTAAATGACAGATTTTTATGGATTTCTATAGACTTTTATAAATCTACATAGATTTTCATTGATTTATCTCAGACTTTTATGGATTTGTTTAGACATCTATATCATACTTTCATGGATTTGTTTTCTTAGACTTCTATTTATAGATGGATCGATTGAGACATTCAAATATAATTTATAATAAGCACGTAAGAAAATTAACCAACCATTTAATAGATATCATCACCGAACTACTTAAAACAAACTGAAATATGAACTAAAAAATATGAATTAAAATGAAGCAAATTTTTCATTCTATAAATAGATATATGAACAAAAAGAAAAACAAATATTTCATTCACACTATAGTACAAAGAACATTCAATAATATAACGATGAAATAATATAAACAAACAATAATGGACTAATCGAATAACCAAGCAAACAATAATAAAACATTTGTATATTTTAATAATCATATAAACAAACAATAATGGACTAAGTGAATAACCAAGCAAAACTATATATAGAACATTGAAAAAAAAAAACTTAACCCTAAATCAAACCTTGTCACAACTGACCAACATTTGACTCACGAATTTTAATTAATTCTCTACAACTTCAAATCTTATAAAATTCGATATGAATAATATAGACATATATCGTATGCTACATTAAAATTATCAATTTAATCCATGATCATTTGTATATGAAAACATTCTTTGTTTTCTTGTTTCCTTGTTTCTCGAATTTGTCCAATAGAAATCAATATTGACCTTTGTCCACTCCAAAATTTATAACAACTGTTTTACTTATTTATAAATCACAAAAATTTGTAGATTAACATTAGACATAACATTCTATCTAAATATAATTTTTCATAATTTTATAGATTGAAAAACACACCCAAATAAATGTACGAATTATGGTCATTTGACAAAATAAAAGGGTTCCAGCAAGTTTTTGTATATTTCGAAAGGTAAAGTCCACTAAAATCCTTGGGAAAAAAACTGGAATTGTTATGACTTTTGATATTCATACTTCTCACCATTAAGTCCATCAAAATCCATAACTTTAAAACAATCCTTTAAAATCTTATCTCAATTGAATACACCTTAATTTTTGTAGATATTTGTAATATCTCAGTACAATACACTAAATTTTGGATAAACTCTTTAAAAGTCCATAGAAATCCGAATTGAATACCATTGTATTAACATAGACTCTTTAAAAAAATTTAAATATCCAAATTGAATACACCTGGATTTATAAAATCTTTAAATGTTCTCCAGAATCTTAATTTAATACACCCCCCCTTATGTACACTGGATTGAAACAATCCGGCCACTGAAATCATACGACATAATATGCAAATTTAATTTAATTGGTTGTCCATACAATGTGGTATGACATTAGTGGATCAATGCATTATAACATAATCACAAGTCCACTAATAAATTATATGATTTATGTACCTTCAATCACATATTTGATATGTTTTCTTTTCATTCGTGATAGGCTTTCGCATTTCATATTTGTCAATAAAGTAATAAAATATGAAAAAACTCATCTTCTATATCGGGAGTTGTTTTCTATGTTTGAATAGTTAATCTTATGAGAACTCGATGAATTTGGTTTTAATTTGAGATTGGACTTTAGAGATGGAGATATCATTGGATTCCACAGTATCATTAATATTAATGTGGGAAACTTATGGCTTCTTTTTTAATGCAATAATTAATGATCCATTGATATAATGTTAAAATAGGTCACATATATGATGAAATATTCTCAAAGGTGGACCAGCCTTTGTTTGATTTGTTTCGGTCTCTTCTTTGACTCACTTGATTAGGAATTTAGAAAATGTATGAAATTTACTCATTGACAGATGCTACCAATTTCTATTTATTTATTCAACTGAAACCAAAACAACGGCGTTGACTTAACGATACGTAATGATTACATATATAATAAGATGATTTGGTAAGGATTTTATAATATATCGATACAGAGTTTTTAAGTAAGTAATAAATGAATAAAAAAAAGTATCGCTGTACAAATCTAGAGATGGCAATGAGATGGGGTGGGATCGAGAAATATGTTTTCATTTCCGTATTAAGAGAAGTAGGATCGGGATAGAGGTGTCCACGTTTCGGTTAAATCGTTTGAAATCCAATCGAAATCATCTCTCCAAAACCGTAACTTTTTCGATAATTCAGTTACGATTATCCTTCTTCAAAAACTGTCTCAAAACCGGCGGTTTAACTACCGGTTAAACCGTCGTTTTTGATATATTTTATTAAAAAAAACTATAGTATTATAACACGTGACAATTTGTTTGAAAAAAAAAACGATCAGAACCAAAACCGCCTCAAAAAAGAACCGAACCGTTCGGTTTTGCTAACTAAAACCGAACTGTAACCGTCAAACCGACGGTTACGTAACCGTCCTAAACCGTCCTAAACCGTCACACTCTAGTTACGGTTAGGCCATTCCACGGAACGAAATTGGAACCGACGGTTCGTAACCGAAACCGAACCGCCGAACCGTGGACACCTCTAGGTCGGGGTCAGGGATTTCCCACTGGAGGGGTCTTCCTCATACCCATCCCATTCCCTGTCAAATATTCCATAAAAGAAACCAACTTTTAAAGTTTAAAATTTAAACGTATGCAAACTTAGTTAGACGATGAATAATCTTTTTTTAGTTTAATAAAAAACTATTTATGTTAATAAAATTAATATTAAATAATTTTAAGAATCCGAATATTATATATATATATATATATCGGGGCGGGGAGTGTTTCCCCTGTTCCTACCCCACTTCACATTCAGGGATAAAACTTTGTCTCCATCCCTGCCCTACGAGGAATGATGTTTTATATTTATCATGTAAATTATCATTATATAGTATTACATTTAAGTTTATGATCATATGATGAGTTGAGGTTGATCCAATAATATGTTTTTCATTTTCATATAATTATGAGTTTAATTCTTATCCCTTATCTACACCAATTCATCAATATTCAAACTTGGACACCTTTTACATTTACAATTGTTTCAACATTGTTTATAAAATCGTAATGGGTTTGGGGAGATATCTCCCGACATTAAAAGTCGAGTTATTCTAATTATGAAGTTAGGTATCCAAACCACACTAAAGTGTTATCATGCTCCCGTTCACACAGGATGAGAGCCATGTCAGACAAAATGACAGTTTGTTGAGGGCTTGGTGCAGTGTTAAAAAGCAAGCAATGAGTCAGTGAAGCCGTTGAATCAGGCTGAAATTACTGCCACGTGGGCCTCACTGGCACTTTCTCCAATTGCAGATCTCACATTCTATTGAATCTCACCGATATATCCTCCACGTGGCACACGCCAGATTCCACTCACGACGGAAACAAGAATTGTAACTACGGTTGCCCTACTCACTTAAAGAAAAAAAATTATGTTTAGATGTTAATCGATCAATAAATTTCTATAAATCGATTGTTGATCTGATAATTTTAAAATGATATAAAAAAATAAATATAAAAAATAAAAAGAAAAATATTACTCACAAATATCCAATCGGTGGGATTGGGTACTCATCGGTGTTTTTTCTAAAAAAAAATCAACAATTAATAATTAATTATGCATTTAAAGTAAGTAATTAATTATGCAAGATGTGTAAAATCAAGACACAACTACCAATCTAACCAACATTTGACTCTCTTTGAATTTTGCTGCGGTTTACCATGGAGGTAGATGACCAATAAGTCATCCTATTTTGTGCATCTTAAATTTATAGGTGTAATGTTAAAGGACGTAGTTCCGTTGATAGATGAACGAGTTTAAATTGAACGATTTGAATTCTATCAATAACAAAAAACTTTTAATAAAATATCTAAAATAGATCGTTAGATAAATATTATATATATAAAAAAATATATATAACAAAGATTAACATTGTACATTTATATATACATGGACGTAACCAAGATTCATCACTAGGGGGTTAGAATAAATCTTCTTAATAAACCTCTACGAATGAAGATATTATAATAATTGAAAAATAAAGATGAACCCGGTGGTTAAAAAGGTAAAATTGAAATAATAATGTATACATTTTTGTGTAATGCTGCTAATAATGTACCAATGAGTTTTTTTTTTTTTTTTTAAGTTTTAACTCAACTTTAACAAGGTAAAATTGAAATAAATTTAGAGGGGATAGGGTTGGTCCGATGGTATACCCATCACACCTACACCACGAGGTTGTGGGTCCGAATCTCCCTACAAAAAATAAAGTTATATAATACTCTTAAAATTTTGAAAAAAACTCCTCATTTGCTAGATCATGCAAAACCAAAACAACATCAACAAGATTTTTACCAAATAGTGTATTATATAGTTGTATTTTCATTTGATGTTGCTTTCAACTTTTATATCAGTACCTTGTAATTTTGAAAGTAGAATAACCCTAAATTTTATAAAACGAAACTTATAATAACCCTAAAATTTCAAAATAAAAAAATATTTAAATTTATATAATTCATAAAACAATAAATCAGATAAACAATAAAACTTCAAAATAAAATAAATTAATAATATATATAATTCATTAAAATATACCTAATCTTAAAACCAAACTTGTGTAGATAAAGAGTTTAAGTCAGATTTAGAGAATGGGATAGAGTAGTTAATAAAAACTATAAATCAGAATGAAGTGGTGGGAGTGAATAAAAATTGAAAAAAAAAAACAAAAAGTGAAAGAACATGTATGATATTTGTTTATATAATTGATCTAAATAGATAATTGAACAAATTACAATGACTATTTTATGGTTTCTCAATTTTTAATTTTTTTAAAAGATGGATCAGCTCACCCTAGCCCTTGTTATGGTCATATCTATATACAAAAATTTTCAAACCAGTGCGTACTGATATAAATTCGTCAGTGCATTAAATACAGACCATTAGATTTATATACTTTGACTGCAAATGTATATAATTGTCAAAACTTCTCCATAATCAATGGTCCACATGCAACGCGCTGATATAACTCTTATGTCAGCGCATACTGACTGAAAAACCACTGTATATATATATATATAAGAAAAACCTATTCTCAGTTCAAACTAATATAAAATATATCAGTTCATTGCATATGGACTATTGGATTTAAATGTTTTGTCTTTACTATATTCACTTGTCAAAGTATATTTTAAATCCAATGGTCCATATGTAATGAACTGCTATATTTTAATATCAGTTCGAAACGACAATAGAAAAACTATATATATAATGGTTTTCCTATTAGTGTATTGTATGTAGACTATTGATTATAGAAAAGTTTTGACAAGTGCATAAACTTTGAGTCAAAATATGTAATCTAATGGTCCACATCCAATGCATTGACGAATTTATATCAATACGCACTGACTTGCAATTTTCTGTGTGTGTGTGTGTATATATATATATATATATATATATATATACGGAAATTTTATTGTCAATTCAAATTCATTGCATATGGGCTATTGGATTTAAATGTTTTGTATTGGCTATATTCACTTGTCAAAGCATCTTTTAAATCCAATGATCCACATGTAAGGAACTGATATATTTTATCTCAGTAGGAACTGACAATAGAAAGATTATATATATATATAATTGATTATGAAGAAGTTTTGACAAGTGTATAAACTTTGAGTTAAAATATATAAATCTAATGGTCTATGTAAATCTAATGGTCCACATCTAATGCATTGACGAATTTATATCAATACACATCGACTTGAATATATATATATATATATATAACATGCATTGGTGCCGACTTGAAATTAAATATGAGTAAATTGAATGAGTCATATAGTACGATTTTAGCCTAAATTCATATTGAATGTGTATATTTTAGCAATAAATATGTGATCATGAATTAGGGTCATTTTTTAGAACACTGTTTACGTGCTGACCGGTCAGCACCCAACCATGTTGACAAACTAATGGTTGGTTGTCACGTAACCCAAATCAATGAGAAATTAGTAAAAAGTGAAAGAGTTTTTATCTCGTGACAACACTCCATTGGGGGTGGTTATGATTGGGTGGGTATGGTTGGGTGCAGACCTAAGCTTTTTCCTATTTTTTTATACTTACATGATTTTAATCAAAATTCTTAAAAAATGTTCATGTATGTATGTCTCCTGTCGAATAGGTACATATTAGTGACATTGAAATATCGAATGCAAGTAATTTAACATGAATGTATAATCATAAGAGTAATGTTAAACATATCACCTATAATGATATATTTTTCATCCCAATACATGCAACTGTTGATTTGTCATATAGTGAGTGAATACACATTAATGGTATCTCACTTACACATATATCCACTCACTAATTAATGTATCTACTCACCAAGTGACACCTAAGTTGTCACATATGTTGTGATGAAAAATATGAGATTGTAGGTGAGATGTCTACCATCACTCGTAAGACTCATAAATATGTGTTATGCATATTTTATTTATAAAATTGTAATCAAATTAACGAGATGAGATTGGTCTGAAGGTAAACTCCTCACACCTAAGGCAGTTCTATTTGGCTAGAGGGGCGGCCGCCCCAAACCCATTTTTTAAAGGGCCACATTTATATGTTTTAAGTAATAGTTTAGGGGCCCATTTTCATGTTTACATATTTTGAGCATTGTTTTAGGGGTCCATTTTCATGTTTACATGTTTTGAAGTTTCAGGGTCAACTTCATTAAAGAGAGAATCACATTAAATATAAAAGGGACTAATTGATTAATCTTCGGCTTGCATGCCAAAATTTAACCCTGATTACAACGTGTATAAATACATTGGTAAAAGAACATTAAAAGGGGGATTGAACGCTTGATTCGACTATCTACTACATATAACAATTCTCACCAGAAATGTCTCGCCAATAGTGTGAAAGGCTTCTTACCTGATTCTCTATGATATCATCATTATGGTATCATCTTATTTACTTGTATTTACCTTTACCAGGAACATACAAGTATCGGTTAACAGATTACTATTGTAAGCTCTCTGGAGCGTCTACATTGTACCACTTCGTCATTTTTGTAAGCTCCTAGGAGCATCACTTGATATATATATATACAAGGAAAGGTCTTTCTCCTTCCTTTGGATACAACATTGGGTTTTTCAACATATGATCATTCATGATGCATTTTCCCCCTTAGACAGTCCACCTCTGCATAAGACTTGTCTTTCTCCCATTTATCTCATATATTGTGCATGTGTGAATATGAGTTAGTCTCTGACCCCGCTGGTTATAGCCACCTATCTACATGTCAAGTTACCGCTCTAAAGAAGTTAGGAGAACCAAGACAGGTCTCGCCCCCAACCGAAAGTACCTAATCGCGAGGATTCGTTAACGGGTGGTCCTATCTTTCGCGACTACAACTATATCAATCAGATGCACCAATCATTCCTTCTTGCTTGCTATATTGATCGGGAAACTACCGAGGAGTAGTGATTCTACCTCTTTGCATGTTATTTGGATCGAGGTCACCTAGATAGGAGACCGAGTTCCAGGACCAAGGACCAGGACCTACCCTCCATTCTAGCAAAGGAACCTCATGTGCCATGTTTCCTCCATATACACGAAGCCAGACGGGTTGGAGGAATTGTCTTTTACCTAGCTACACCATACTCTATATTCATACAAGATCACCAAGGTACGAGGTATCTACCCCCCGCAACCTATCGGGTAACGGGATAAGGGTGTTGATCGAAATTCCTCACATCGAGCGAATTTTCGATTAACAATATGTACAAAATACATTAAAAAAATCATGGGGCAATTTCATGACAACGCCATATTCCTTATTTAGCATGTAATGATACTCATTTTTTCATTTTTTTCATTTTTTTTACATTTTCGCCCCGGGTCATAAAATCGTCAGGACCGACTCTGCTCACATCTACACTATAAAAGTTATATGTTCAAATCATCCTCTCTATAAAAAAACCAGAATTTATGTAATTATAATCAATTTTTTTTGAAAGATGTTGATATCTCAAATAACTTATTTTATTTATTTTATTTTTTAATAAAATATTATCAAATTGATTGAATGCCCCGTAAAAGTAAATTATGTTTGGTTTATAAATCTATAAAAGAGGGTGTGAATATAAAATTTAGGGATTGTAAGCATCAATAGGACATAGAACAATAATGTAACAAATTACTTGCAAAGAAAACCCAAATTGCTTGATAAGAAAATTGCAGAAACTGTAGTAAAGGTATCGTTGGAATGGTGAGTCAAAAATTGCTTAAAATTTGTCATCGATGTGGGCCAAAAAGTAATGTGTACTATTCTTACAAGCTTTTTCGTCTTTGGTATTTTCTATCAAAAAGTAAAGTAACGGCTAGTTCGGCGTTTTGCCCGCTCACAGGACTCGTGTATTTGCTGTGCAGTCTGCTCGTGCCAACTTAACTGTCTACCGTTTACTGTTTATTGTCCCAAGAACTTCTCGTGAAACATGAGGACAAATCGGTCAAATCCGAAATATATTTTCATCAATATTTAAATAAAATGCAATCATGTA
The DNA here is from genome assembly GCA_032871835.1 of Dipteronia dyeriana. Lineage (NCBI taxonomy): Eukaryota > Viridiplantae > Streptophyta > Magnoliopsida > Sapindales > Sapindaceae > Dipteronia > Dipteronia dyeriana. The sequence goes on along the minus strand of CM065299.1, from coordinate 14,967,869 downwards.
TGATGTATCCCAAAATTAATAGTAATAATAATAAAAATACCTACTAATATTTTGAAAAGTATCATACAATTCTGTTGATCAATATTTTTAGAGATGATTAATTGAATCTTAATAAAAATAAATAAATAAGAGACGATTGATAGAAGGGTTTCATTTTCACACTTTGACCTTATTATATATATATATATATATTTTTTAAAATGCATCTTGACCTTATAATATTATTATTTTTATACTTTACAATTTGATTGATAAATATGAAATCAAACTCTCCTCAAAAAAGAAAATATTGTATTAGCCTTTATTGAAGGTTGTTGAAATATAGTGTGATATATAACAAGATCTTTAACTAAATATAACACATAGACATGTTAATGCTAATAACAAATAAATAATTAAGCAATAATTTAATGAAAAGGTAAAATTAAGGATTTATTATTGTGATAATACTATTTATTTTTAATCTTATCTTACAAAGGCTATATAATTTGATTATCTTTATATATATATATATATATATATATATATATAGTTTTAATGTAATTATCATTATACATAACACTTTTCGATAAATACAAGAATGTTGCTTTCAAGTTATCTTAAACAATATTAATCAAAACTATAGTGATTAATGAATTTGGAATTGTTTTATGACCAATCACAACTAGTAAAGAAGGAAAGTACTCATCATATTAATCACCATGACAAATTTAATTAATACTATTTATATGTGATGACTGCATTTGGCTTTTTTTTTAATATAACATTATAAATTAAAATTTAATAACCGAAAAATATCATTTATAGAAATATGAATAACCTTAATATTATGCCGATCTCAAAGGCTCAAATAGCTTAAATATATTAAAATTCATGAATTTAATTACTATATAATATATTTTTTAATTTCTATTTCTTTATTTTTAATTTTTGTGAACATTTAAATAAAAATAGAATGATTAATATATACACGTAACAAAAATATAAAAATGATGAAAAAAATTGAACTTGATAAAGACTGACATTATTATCCTTACAATAATAAAAGAACCATCCAAATTGACACGTATGCCCCACCTCATGCAAAATCTCTCGCAATCTCAGACCAAAGTCCAAAAGACAGCGAAATATAAATAAATAAATAAATATTTTCTTAAATAAATAATTAAATACAACTCCTACATGAACCACTTGGGTTTCATACTTTCTTCATTCTAGGCCCTGGACCACAGAGGCAGCCTCCTTGAGCTTTACGGCGTAATAATCAGCAAGCGCAAGTTGGCATGGCATATAAGGATGGCAATCATGTAAATAACAAAGAATCCTGTGTCCAAATCTACAATTCCTCCAACCAATCCATTACATTGCTTCTCACTTTCTCTGTCTTATCCAACCGCGTGTATTGTCACCGGCCAATCCGGTCATAAACACCGCGTTTCTCTCTTGTAGATTTCCTTACAACTTCCCCTCGCTCACGGTTTCTTCGCTCCATAGAATCTCACGTAACCAGTTCTTCTCCTTTTCTTCTTCTTCGTGTCACAAAAGAGAAAAACTGAATCCAACCCAGTCTCTCTTGCTCCGAGTAAAACTCTACACTCACTGATGATGACCTCCGTAAACTGAGTCTCTCCTTTCAAATACATATAAAAAAAATGCTTTCCCGTTTTGCCCCTGCTATTTCTCTTTATTTCCCCGTTTTCTCCTCTCCCTCCCTCTCTAGAACCCTCGTCGGAGCTAACCACACCTCCGCTCGATTCTGCTCTCGCTAAAATCCAACTCTCTCTTTGTTTTTGTTTTTATTTTTTATTTTTTCCCGTACACATATTGTTTTTATTGTTTTTATTTTTTTGTATAAAATACAAAGAAGAAGAGACGGTGGTGGTGGTGATGGAGCCTACAACCGTAGGGAAGCCTGGCTTTTTGAGGAACATTTTTGGTCGTGTGCTATTGTTTGGTGTTTTGATTATAATCGTACGGTTTGCGTATGTCGTCACCGTGACAGGCGAGTCATGCGACATCGGTGACTTTTGCTTTTTCTCTCTCTCCGACAACTTAAACCTCGTTATTCCTGGCTCCGGTGGCTCTGGGACATCTGCGGTGACCGCTAACAACGTCGTCCGATCTACTTCGTCGGAGGTCCACAGCCAGGGAGATCCGTACACCACCAAGGAGTGGATAGGCGCCGTCCGCTTCTACTCGTCGGTCTTCCAGGATCTAATCTCCGAGGGCTACCTCTCTCCGCGGGCGAAGTCTCTCTGCGTCGAAACTCCAAACAGCCAGGACGTCTTCGCTTTGAAGGAGATCGGAGTTGACGACGCGATTGGGATCTCGAAGAAGCAATCCAAGCCGTTGGTGATCAAAGGCGAGGGCCACATGATGCCGTTCGGCGACAATACGTTCGACTTCGTCTTCGTCGGCGGCGGCGCGCTGGACAGGTCACTCAAGCCGGCCGATTTCGCGTCGGAGATTATACGGACGCTGAAACCCGAAGGGTTCGCGGTGGTCCATGCTAAGGCAAAAGATACGTACAGTTTCAATTCGTTTCTTGATTTGTTTGATTCTTGCAAATTAGTGAAATTTCATGACATCGATGGCTTCAATTCGTCGATGCCTCACATTAGAGAATATGTTTTGAAAAAAGAAGTTGAGACCATTCTTGGCCGAGGGTTGGACGAACCCGATGGCATTTTCGATAATAATTGCACGGTCCCAGGGCATAAACATGAACTAGTCCGGGACGCTGAGCCGTTGATTCCTGAGGAGCCATTGAAGCCCTGGATTACTTTGAAAAGAAATATAGCAAATATTAAGTACATGACATCTTTAGCTGATATAAGTTTCAAGAGAAGATATGTGTATGTTGATGTGGGTGCGAGGAGCTACGGGTCTAGTATAGGCAGTTGGTTTCGAAAGCAATACCCGAAACAGAACAAAACGTTCGAAGTGTATGCGATTGAGGCTGATAGAGCGTTTCACGAAGAGTATAAAAGGAAAAAGGGTATCAAATTGTTGCCTTACGCGGCTTGGGTGAGGAATGAGACATTGTCGTTTGAAATCAATCATGATCCGCGTAAGGAACCTGGGGATAAAAGTGGTGGTAGAGGGATGGGTAGGATTCAGCCTGCGAATTCTTTGACAGGTGGTGAGGTGAATAGGATTCAGGGTTTTGATTTTGCGGAATGGTTGAAGAACACTGTGACGCAGAAGGATTTCGTGGTGATGAAGATGGACGTGGAAGGGACTGAATTCGATTTGATTCCCAGGTTGTTTGAGACGGGGGCGATTTGTTTGATAGATGAGATCTTTCTTGAATGTCATTACAATAGGTGGCAGCGGTGTTGCCCTGGCCAGAGGAGTTCAAAGTATGATAAAAAATACGGGCAGTGCTTGGACCTGTTTAATTCTCTCAGAGAAAGTGGTGTTCTTGTTCATCAATGGTGGTGACTGGTAATGGTTTCAATGTTTGATCCCTTTTCTTTTACAAAAAGAGAAAAAAATCATAGGTTTTTGTTTTACATTTACAGTGAAAGGTCATTAGGAATTTGTTTAATTTCTTTTTTTTTTCTGTCAGGATTTCTTATTTGTAACTTGTAAGAATTGCAATTCAAATGAAAATTTCATCACGCAAGTCTTTTCGATGATGACATGAATCTCTTTAATGTGTTTCCTGTTGTTTATGGTGATGAAATTTATGTGCTTCTACAGTTCTGCATATTGAATTTTGATGTAGATTTTAGGTGTTGAATACTTCTAGGCGAACTTGAATTACTACCGGTAGGGAAGAAACTGAGCCTTATGAAATATTCTATTAAGATAGGGGTAAATAGTCTCGTTCTTTATTAAATACGATAAAAGTGGTTCCTAACTTTCAATGGGTTACAAATAATGTAGTTTGCAAGGAAAGTAAAAATCTGTAACCCATCGGAAGTTGAGAACCACTACTATCCACTACTATCGTATGTAATGAAGAAAGAGACTATTTACCCCCTATCTCAATAGAATATTTCATAAGGCTCAGTTTCTTCCCTAACAACTACTCTCTTCAATAATAAGTGAGGTTTTTGGGTTTCTTTTGAGCTTTTTACACATCTAGGAAGCAGCAATTGATCTTGGTGTACATGCATCTTTTATTGAGCTGAAACTTTGAAAGCCTATGTGATTTGCAGGACTTGTAGTTAACAACTTAATCATCTAATTGCTGGATGAAATCATTCTGCTAGTCAAATGTTGCATTCTCGTCAAAGCATTACTGTTGTTATGTTAATTGGTTAATTGGTCAGGGCATTTTTGTTTTCCAATGGCTTTGATTGGTTAATTTTGGCAGGCATCATGTGAGCAATGTAGAATCTATTTGAAGATTCATGAGTCATGACTGTAGTTATTGTTTTGCTGTGCAAACATATCATATAAAGTTGTGATGCGTATCTGTCAAAGCTTAGTCTGGGGTCTGGGCTGTTTTTAAGCTTTTGGGTTGCTTTTGATTGCCTTGACTGAGCTCATTATTTGGGCTCTTGTGCGAAGGACTGCGTAACTCTTTAATGTTGTTGTTCAAGATTAATTAAGATAATTGAAAGTTGTCGCCAAAGACTAATGACCATTTTTTTTTTAAATCACATATTCAAAGCTGGGTCTCTGATAAAGCACTCACGCCAGTCTTTTTTCTTTGAATTTATAGAAAAAGAATTGCAACTTGCAACTCAAATAATGTAAAAGCATGCTTCAATCATTGAAGTATATCCAGACTGTCTGGGAAGCATTTGATTGCTAAAAGTTATGAATGGCAATTGACATTTTGTTGAGTTGAGTTGTCCATGGCAACCGAAAGTGTTGGCCTTTCGTATTACTCGGTTTTGGGTTTTGTGTTCCCACTAAACATGTGAACCTTGGAAGCCCAAAAGCCAAAGAAAAAAAAATCAAAAAAATCCCAATCAAAGGACTCGAGCTATGTTTAAGGGTTAGTTTGGTATTGCTGTAACTTTTGTAATAATTGTTGAAATTAATCTGCAGATGTTTGGTTAATTATATTTTTAAAATCACCGTATAACTTAAAAGCAGTATATATATGATTGACAATTTTATTATAAAAGTGCTGAGATTAGTTACAATGATTAAAATGTACATAGGTTTAGACCATATTTCATTTTTTTTTCATTAATTACATATATTAAATGAAGATTTAAGTAGAATATTTAAATTGAAATTTTTTTTTCCATAAGAATAATAAAACTATTTTTAAAAGATTTTATAAATCAAATCATTATTTAAATAAAATATTTAATTTTGAGGTGAAATAAGGAATATAAATGATTTTAAATTGATTTCATAAAGATAATAACGATATTTTAAAAGAAACATTAAATGCTGAAATAGATTATTCCATAATCATTTTCAAAAAGTAACATTCCACTTACTTATCAAAATCATTGTTAAAACTTGCAAGATTATCAATTAATTAATCACTTTTGAAAGTTTTACCGAACATCATTTTATATTAAAATTATAAAATAATTTGATTTTAACTTTTAGAAAGCAATACCAAACTTACTCTAAATCTAATACGAAATCGAAAAATCACCACTAAAATATAAAAAGAAAAAAAATCCTATTAAGTGAAATCAAAATTCTATTCTACGGTACATTGTTATTTGATTGAAAAATTAGTATTAGGCTTGCCTTCAATTATTTATATATAATTTTTCTACTATCCGTTCAAACTGATATACGATATATCGGTTTCTTACATATCACTAATTGGATTTGTTAAAACATCTTTTAAATTCAATGATAATATATTTTATATCAGTTCGAACTAACAATAAAAAGATTATACACATATAAAACTAAAAAGAGAAAATAGCATTTCTAAACCGTTAATGAGATCATCAATGAGTGGAGATCGGATAACCGTTGGAGCTCAGCTGCCTTTGTTAATTGTTATTTTAAATAAGTTTCAATGTTTATTTCTGAAACATTGACTGTGGTTACCAGCCTACCAAGCTGCAACTCTCAACAGTTTTGTTTATTCTTGACGACTACCGATAATTAGAAGACCTTATCTTGTATAGAACTACTGTAATCATTTTATTTAAATCTAGTATAATTTAAGTGATATTATATCAATTGAATATAAAATTTAAATAAAGTAGTATTTTTTTTCTTCACTTAATTATAATATACCTTATTTCTCTAGATATCAATTTTGACTTTGATGTTATTAGATTATTTTTATTTTATTTTAAAAAGTCAGAGAAAAAAATCTATAGTTTGGAATTAGAAGAGAAATGGAATCCAATTATAAAGATTCAGTGAAAATAAATTTAATGTCATTGCTTAAAATATGATCATAAATTATAATTTCGTGATGAAATAAAATAACAATTAAAATAAAAAAAGAATCCATTTACGTGTTATATTATGAGTAAGTCAAAAACGACAATTTCATTAAAATATTTATACACTAACGTTGTTGATCTTCTATGATACAGTACAAATTGTCCCTTTTAACGGTTGATATCTCACATCACAATAAATTTAAGATTAAAAAGAAATATAAGAAAAAAAACATTGAGGGAAAGAAATAAAAGAAATACCAAATCTTATTGGACAGAATACAGATAATTAATTTAGGAAGAAAATAAATGGCAAATCTTATTTGACCGATTACAGATAATTTAAGATAAGAATAAGATGAAAAATAAAGAATAAAAACAGAAAATAAATATTGTCGTTACCAAATATGATAAAGGTTTGTCTTCTTCCCATTTTGGAAGCACGAAAAGAGCTATTTTGACTTTACATGGTAAGTTATGTACACGTCGATGGACTCAAAAGATAAAATAAAATAATTCATGAAGATATAAACGAAGAACACGCCGTCTTTTATTCTTAAATTCCCCAAAAAAACAACGTTTGTTGATTGGTTTGGTTTTATTTTTTACTAATCCTATCTAGAAGAAATGTTTCATGATTGGTTTCTTCTTGTTCTGTCCTCTTTGGTCGTTTAAAAATAAATTTTGTTTTTTCTGTTTAACCTTTAAATTGGAACCTATCACCATATCAATCTCTTTGGTTTCTCCCTCCTCCATTTTTGCCCTCTCGATTTCCATGCATTAGTTTCCCAAGAAAAAAAAAATCCCTTTTTCCAGGTAAATTTACAGGGTCTGTTTGTGGGGCAAAAAAAAAAAAAACATGGGTGGGTGTTGTAGTATAGATGTTAGATTTGGAAGGTACATAGATGAGGACATGGAGGAGAGAGGCTACTATGAGTATTGTGAAGACGACGACAACGATAATGGAGGAGAAGCAGGTGTCAAATTTGCAGATTCTGGTGCCACTGTGAGGTTTCAAGGATCTTCTTTTCGCACATCAATGTTCACTCAACAAGGCAAAAAAGGGATCAATCAAGATGCTATGACAGTTTGGGAGGTATTTTTTGAATTTTGCTTCTCATATATCTATATATATATATATATATATCAACCTTTTCCATTGTTCAATTAATATCAAAAGTTTTCTTGATTATTTACATTTTTTGGTTTGGATTTTCTTGAAAGTGGTTAGTTTTTTTTTTTATCATTTAATTTTTTCTCCTACTGCATGTGAATTCAAAACAAAAAATTTCAAAATTTTGATTGCTCAAATGTACCAATCTTATTATAATGTTGACTTTGGTATTTGAATGTTTCTATATGGTTGAATAAATGTTAGGTTTTGTCAATCAATTATGTTTAATCAATTGATTTTTGCCTCACAATCTCTTCTTTCTGGGTTCATTTAATTTTTTTTCCTCCTGCTGCATGTGAATTTTTTTTTTAAAAAATTCAAAATCTTGATTACTCAAATGTATCAATCTTATTATAATATTTAAATGTTGAGTTTGGTATTTTAATATTTTTATATGGTTGAATAAATGTGTTGGTTTCTGATTTAGGCTGTTGAATTGGTGATTTAAATCATTCCACACCTTAGAGAGTTTTGTTCTATATATATATATATATATATATATATATAGTCTTAGGCTCTTAGCTTTTCGAGACTGCGAATTTGTGAATTAGATCATAAGCTATGATTTGGAATGATATGATTTTTTTTTTCCAAGTTCCTGTCTCAATGTTATAATTCAATTTTGTTATATTTTAGTTTATCTGCTTTGTGTTTGGTGATAGCCACAAATTTTGTGAATGTGAAATCTAATTGGAACTAATAAGACATTGAAACTTGATTCAGAGATTTACTGGTGAGAAAGATACAATCTTCTGTGGTGTGTTTGATGGTCATGGTCCCTCGGGTCACAAGATTTCACGCTACATTCGTGACAATTTACCATTGAAGCTCTCTTCAGCAATCAAACAGTTGCAAACTCATAATGGTGTTGCAACGCGGGGGTACAAAAAGGGTCATAAAGAGACTAGTAATTGGACGGAAAATGGTCATGATGATCATGGTAATGGTAAAAATCAATTCTTTCATTCTCTGCAAGCCAGTATAGTTCAAACTTTCAAAGAAGTGGATGAAGAACTTAGCGTGGACTCTGCGATGGATGCCTATTGCAGCGGTACAACATCTGTAAATGTCATAAAAAAGGTATATCGTTTGTACCCTTCAATTCAAGTTACAAGGTAACTGGTTTGAGGTCATTCATGTAAAAAAAAAAAATATATTTCAGGGTGAGCACCTTCTAATTACCAACTTGGGTGATTCTCGCGCTGTTCTTGGCACCAGAGACGACAAAAACCAACTCGTTCCCATCCAACTCACGGTTGATTTGAAGCCTAATCTTCCAAGTGGGTTTTTGTGTGTGTGTGTGTGTGCAAATCCTCCTTAAAACCTGACTGATCCTTTCTTTTTTTGTTTTTGCTTTTCTAATTTGTATCAATCTGTTCCTTGTTTTTTTTATGTTACTTAGATGAAGCTGAAAGAATCAAGAATTGCAGAGGCAGAGTGTTTGCTTTGGAGGAAGAACCGGATGTGTATCGAATATGGATGGCAGACGAAGATTGCCCTGGTCTCGCAATGACAAGGGCTTTTGGAGATTTCTGCCTGAAGGATTATGGCCTCATCTCGGTTCCTGAAATTTCGTACAGAAAGATTACAAGCAAGGATGAGTTTGTGATTCTAGCTTCTGATGGGGTAAGAATTCCGGTTAATTTCTAACAAATAACATTCCAATCAATTCTGTTTTCTCAAGCTCAAAATACAATGAACTATGTTGCTCACCAATTCAGAATGTTGTGAAATCGAAACACAATCTTAGCGGAGGACAACAGTTTGTGATTTAGATAGCTAGTTCATGTCAATTTCTATAAATCAAACTATGTTGCTCTTTTGCAGATATGGGATGTGTTATCGAACAATGAGGTCGTAAAGATAGTTTCTTGTGCAAAGAAGCGATCCTTGGCAGCTAAATTGTTAGTTCATCGAGCTGTTCGAACATGGAAAACCAAATATCCGGGTTCAAGAATTGATGATTGTGCAGTCATAATCTTGTTCCTCAAGATCCGTCAACCTTTATTGAACAAGTCCCTGTCTGATGTGAGCTGCAACAGTATAAATCAAGTAGAGATTGCTAGTTCTCATAGCTGTAGATCCTTTAGAAGTGACGGAGACCGCGACACCATACTTGGCAATCTTAAAGTAGACTTGCCGGAATATTACAGTGCCCTTAAAGGAGTAAGTAGAGTTAAATGATAATTCTTTAGTGAAGCTTCATCGATTTGCCAGTGGTTTGAGTCTGCAGAAAACAGATAAAGCTGTTGAAGATTAACGATAATCTTCTTGAATGTCCGAGAATTTTTATAAAAACTTGACGACATTAAAAATGCCAAATTATAGGCAAGAACAACAGAAGTTTAGTTTCTAATATGGTTAAACATTTTTTCTTTAAAGTTGTTTTGTTCATATTAGTTTAGATTGTGTCAAAATTCCTATGATATGATTGAATTTTTTTAGCACTATAGACAGAATTTGACATCATTGAAGACTATATATCATATTTTCTATGACAAAAGCTTAACAGATTATTGAGAAGCACTTTGGTAGGAGTGCTTTTACAGTAATCTGAAAATTGCTTAAGTGAGGCATGCATGATTTAGACATGCTATTATTTCAGGATTAACTCCAGTTACAACCAGCATTTTGAGGGCCTGCTTCAATTGTGCCTTGCTTGTTGAGTTCGAATTCGAAAATCGAAGATTTAGAGAAGTATTATCGGTATCCTTGAAACAAGGAACTGGTATGTGTGAGAACAACTCAACAGGGTGATGATTGAATTTCATATTTGTTGTTTATAGGATGATGTGATGATGGTGCAAGAACTGAGCAACAAGCATGCTTTGAAGCTAATACAATCTGCAATGGTAGCTAACCAGGACAACAAGCTTTTGGATGAAGAAGAAGAAAAAGAAAAAGAAGAAACAGGACACAGAAAAGAACAATAACTAAACTGAACAAACATGACTACTAGTGGTAGCAACTAACAAGTCCAATCCCCAGACAGAACAGAAGTATCTTCATGTTGGATATTGAAATTGTTCGAGATTGACTTGATAGTAAACCCTTCACATCCGCTTCAATGAGTCTCGAACTGGGCCGATCAGTCACACCCACATTAATGTGATTGTGAATTCTGAGTCTTGACTTTCTACTCCAACTCCTAAATCTGTTGATAGAATTCGTCATAAATTTCAACTGTATTTACTAATACAAGGCAAAGGTTCATTAATCGTACTGACAATTTGTATACAAGAATTCAATTAAACATATGTAATGCAAGGGTGGGATAATTGAAGTGTGATATGATGAAAGCTCTATTTGGCAAACTATTATGGTGATGTCTGTCATGAGTTTTTATTTGATAGGTACACAATTGTAAGCATACTTATAGCACATTTAATTATCTCGTTACTTTTTAACATGCAAGTATTATGTGATGCAATTGTATTATATTTTTTAATAAAAAATGGTGAGGTGGATAAATGTGCTATAAGTATGTCCACATTATGTGCTTACTAGAGAAAAACTCTCATGGATTTTGGTCATTGATTTATTGTAGTTATTTTACACAATTTATAATTTTATGCCAGAAACTAGTTAAACAACTAAAAGAATTGAATGAAAAAATAAAATAAAGAAGAAAAACAGATTCTTTGGTAGCATGACATAAAGATTTTAAATTAAATTAAAGTCTATTTTAACATGGCATAAAAACATTTATGTTCTTAAGTAATTTTTTTTTTTTTTTAAAACAGTCAAGACTATAGTGGTTGAAAAATATTTTAAAAAATTTATCCTAAATTCATACATTGGCTAATTTGTAAGTTGCAACTTTTATATAGAAGATCAAATGGTATTGTAAATAATATTTCAAATTTAATATTTTATTAAAAAAATTGCTTAAATTCTATTCCATTAAAAAATATATTTATAAATATTTTTTTTCGTGGAAAATGTATTTTTGTTACCCAGAGTGACTTCAACCCAACACCAACCACCACGCCAATCTTCATACCCACCAGAATCTCCCTCCATCAAGCGCCAATCGTTGCACCATTCGTCGGTTTTTGCACAATGTCACACATTGCTCGACATTGTTACTTCGTGCAAACTTTTTTTTTTAACTCACAATTTTTAAATATCATAGTTTAACCCTATTTATCAATATCTATTACGATTATATCCTTTATTTTAAGGTTTTATTTAATCACAGTTTTACCCTAATCAATTAAATTTATTTCAATTTGGTCCTTTATAATATTTAATGATTTTGTTGTGAATTAATTATTATTGGTATTAACATTTATAAAAACCTAAAATGAAGTGTATAATTAAAATATTAAAATTCATTGTAATTTCATTCAATACAGCGGATATTAAAGCAAAATACATTAAAAACGGAATACAAACTTCATAGTGATAAAATAAATTACCACAACTTGGATTACACTAAAATGAAGGAAAATTAAAATATAAATTACAAGAACCCATTAGTAGTCTGGAAGACCATTTCCAGGTCCTTGGAGATTATCGAAAAAATTACCAAAAGACCTAGAAGACCCAAATAGATTTTGATATCCCTGGTCTTGTTGCCGAGCTTATGTTGCTATAATTTTTAATTGTTGCCTATTCATAAACTCTTGTTTCATTGGACCAGTTATGGTATTCAAATCATTCATCACAATTTCGACTTCACATCACTCCATTTTTCTCTCCAAACACTTCACTTTTCTCTCCAAAATATCGTTAAGTCTTTCCCTATGTATATCGTTTCTGCCATAAGCATCCAAAAGTTTTTCTTGTCCTTCTTTCAAAGTGTTGAAGTCGCTTGAATTCAGTTCCTCAACCCTCCTTTTTGATTTAGCTTTCTTCACCCCAATGGGCCTTTGAGATGAACTACCCCTACCTTCATCAGTACTCATATTTAAAGAAAATAGAGATAGTTCAGGAGATGCCGTGGTGGGAGACTCTAGGGTTGGAGAGTCTTCTTGTGATGCAACGAAATGACCAGTTTCCCTTTGAAAGAGTGATGTTGTTGTCCCGTTGTCTGTGAATTTTTGCATGTCTTTTAGGATAGGCCACACATGATCAAACTTGAATCCATGTTTATATTTGTCATCCTGGGATAATAACATTTTTTCCTAGTTCATCTGGAAAATGATACAAATATATGGTTAAAATCAAATATGAAATATAATTTTTCTACAAATTGAATTTTACAAATACTCACAATATTAGCTTCTGAGGCACCACTAGGTTTTAGGCTTTCAATCTGTCGTATGCATCCTCACATTTTCCCCATAGCAGTAAGGATAGTCTGCATGCGACACTGTAAACTTCGTTTGTTAAGAAGTTCAGTGATAAAAGATGGTATGTTGTTGTTGTAATTGGTCTCCACTCGAGTCCAGAACATTTCCTTTGACTGGTAAATACCTATGATCGGGTTTTACGAAACATCAAGATATATGTGACAAAGATGTGTGTCTTCTGCATTCGTGTATGAAGAACTTCTTTTTGTAGAAATTTTGTGGAAAAAGTGATTTGAAGGTAAAAGTGACTTGAAGAGAAAAGTGACTTGTAGAGAAAAGTGCTTTGAAGGTTGTTATAGGGATTTTTTGATAGCATGACAAGTCAGCATGATTAGCTATGCCACGTCATAAAAGTCAAGCAGTGAAGATTAATCCAAGACAATTAGTAGATGATCTCAAGGCCAAATCGAGATTACCCAAGATGGTCGGGGAAGCTAACCGATCGGGTACAAATAACCTGGTCGGGGAAACTAACCGATCTGGTATAAATAACCTGGTCGGAGAAACTAGCCGGTCGGATAGAAACGACTTGGTCATGACCATCCGATCGGGATCAGATAATTGGTCAGTTGGATAACATGTGGGAGATATTAAAGGCAACTACAACTCAAATACGAAGAAGAATGATCTTACTCAAACAAGAAATCTAGAATCACACTCCAATAAGGAAATATCCCTATTTCCTCTCCAGTGTTAGAGAATTCTATTCAGAAAAGAACTCAAAGCTTCCAGAAGGATAAATTCCGAAACAGGAAAGAAGACAAAGACGACAAAGACGACAAAGACGACTTCAACAAGTAACCAGTTCTAAATAAACACTATCACATTTTCTTATTTGTATAACAATGATTAGGGTTCTATACATATATAAATAGACCCATAATCTCATTATAATGAGAGATATACGAGAACAACACATAAAGAGCACCACATAGAAAATATACAAGAAAGAGAGAGATACCCCAAAGAGGAGAGATTGATCGTGTAATCGTATCATCATAGTGATTTCTTCTCACTGTCACCGGCAACCGTGGATGTTTTCCCACCTGGGGGTTTTACCACGTAAACTCATGTGTGTATATTTTTTTTTTTTTTTCTTCTATTTTTCTCATAATATCTTCAACAATCTATAAAAACCGGTTAGACGTGTGATCAATCCTACACGATCCAAAAATCACCTTCAACAGCTGGCGCTAGAAGGAGTGGCTGCTAGAACTCAACTTCGAGAAACCCTCATGAACAGACCACAAAAGGAATTTAGATGTTGATCAACTACAGGACCCGTAGTAAGAGTTATGGTCATGATCAAATCCAACAGAAGAATATTGCGAAAAAAATACCCAGAGCTTCAAAGTGAAGTTATTACAATGGGTCACATCCATAAAAGTCAAGAACATCGTGGGGACTACAACATAAACAGACGAAACACCGAGATATTCTAGCAAGCCCAAAAAAAAAAGGTGTTAGGGGGTGGATTATCTGTTTTATAGGCATTAGGATATACGTAAGAAAGTAAATTCGTAAACAGAGTTCTAAAAAAAAAGAGCTCGTGAAGCAGCAACATGGCAAATGACAGACGATCAGTAGAAGGACCCCGACTAGGGTGATAAGCCAATGGAAAAGAAGTGAAGCCCGAGCCGAGACAGCGGCGAAGAGATGGTCAACATAGATAACGGAACTTAGCCTTAAAAAAAAATGGTCGGGAATTATCTTAAGTGAAAGACCAGGACACCGATAGAACCAAGACAATCGGAAATTATCCGGAGAAAAGAGCCGGGACACCGACTGGTCCAACTAAAAAAAAACCTACTCTTCAGGGAGATAACTTAGTTGCTTTCAAATTTTAAGATATTTTCAGTTTGCTATTTATTTTGAGTATTTCTAATTATTCTTTATTTTGATGTTGTTAATTTTCAGATCAATTAATAAAGAAGCCAAGAATGATGTTCAAATCTTTTAATAATCATCTTTGTTATCAAAGATAAACTCGTAGCGCTAACACTTGCCATTGTGGGTGAAGGTGCCCGAGAGGCTGAGAAGTCGGGGGTTAGAGACCTGGCGCGCCTACCGAACTGACTAGGTGCATATAGAGCACTGTTAGCAATCCGGCCACCCAGAGCTGCCGATTTTACTGGAAAAAAACATTCGGGTATGCTATCGGGAAAAATCTGGTGATATGTGTCCGGCTGTGTTAGTATTTCGTTAGCCATTCGGCTAAACCCTTGTAAACAGACAAAATCGGGAGACGTCCTTGGTGACTTGTTTACATAGGAAAAACAGGAAAAAATGGCGCAAGGTTTCCAGAACACCTCTTGGAAGAATATTCAAGACGGTTGGAAATTATCCTAAGCGAAAAGCCAGGACACCGACCGAAAAATGAAGACGTTCGGGAATTATCCTGAGTGAAAAGCTGGGACACCGACCTAATCAAGACAGTCGGGAATTATCCTGAGTAAAGAGCCGGGACATCGACTGATCCAATTAAAAGACGGTCGGGAATTATCCTTAGTGAAAAGCCAGGACACCGACCGAAGAATCAAAACGGTCAGGAATTATCGTGAGCGAAAAGTCAGGACACCGATCGAAAAGCGAAGCGGTCGAGAATTATCCTGAGGGAAAAGCCAGGACACTGATCCAACCAAGATAGTTGGAAATTATCCTGAGCAGAGAGCCAGGACACCAACCGGTCCAGCTACAAGGGAGAAAAAATGAGTCCAAGATAATCAGTTTAATAAGACACTTGATTAGTTTTTTTTTAAAAACCGACCAGTTTAATAAGCTACTTGATCAGGTTAAAGTGACAAGAAAGATTAGGAGTATCAAAAAACCAAAAACTATTCAAATCCCCTTCGTTGAGCCGTCAAGAGCTCATCTCGCGGATTTAATGGGGTATTGTTATAGAGATTTTTTGATAGCATGACATGCCATCATGATTAGATATGCCACATCATAAAAGTCAAGCAATGACGATTAATCCAAGATAATTAATAGATGATATCAAGGCCAAGTCGAGATTATCCAATATGGCCGGGAAGGCTAACCGATCGGGTACAAATAACCTGGTTGGGAAAACTAGCCGATCGTGTAGAAACGACTTGGTCGGGACCATCCGATCGGGATAAAAGAAGTCTGGTACCGATTGTGTAGAAACGATTTGGTCGGGACCATTCGATCGGGATAAAAGAAGTTTGGTCGGGATCAGACAATTGGTCAGTTGGATAACGCGTGAGAGATATTAAAGGCAACTACGACTCAAATAAGAAGAAGAATAATCTTACTCAAACAAGGAATCTAGAATCACACTCCAATAAGGAAATATCCCTATTTTCTCTCCAGTGTTAGAGAATTCTATTCAGGAAAGAACTAAAAACTTCCAGAAGGATAAACTCCGAAACAGGAAAGAAGACAAAGACGACTTCAACAAGTAACCGGTTCTAAATAAACACTATCACCTTTCCTTATTTGTATAACAATGATTAAGGTTCTATACACATATAAATAGACCTATAATCTCATTATAACAAGAAATAGAGAGTACCATATAGAAAATATACAAGAAAGAGAGAGATACGACAAAGAGGAGAGATTAAGCGTGTAATCGTATTATCATAGTGATTTCTTCTCGCCGTCACCGGCAACCGTGAATGTTTCTCCACCTTGGGGTTTTACCATGTAAACTCATGGGTGCATGTTTTCTTCTCTTTTTTCTATCTTTCTCATAACATCTTCAACAATCTACAAAAACCTGTTAGACGCGTGATCAATCCTACACGATCCAAAAATCACCGTCAACAACTGACGTTAGAAGGAGGGGCTGCTAGAACTCAACTTCTAGGAACCCTTATGATCAGACCATAAAAGGAATTTCGATGTTGATCAACTATAGAACCCCGTAGTAAGAGTTGCGGTCTTGATCAAATACAGCGGAAGAATATTGTGAAAAAAAATACTCAGAGCTTCAAAGTGGAGTTATTATAATGGGTCACATCCATAAAAGTAAAAAACATCCCGGTGACTACAATAAACAGACAAAACACCGAGATACTCTAGCAAGCCTATAAAAAAAGTGCTAGGGGGTGTATTATTTGTTTTATCGGCATCAAACTATATATAAGTAAGATAATTCGTAAACAGAGTTCTAAAAAAAAGAGAACTCGTGAAGCAACAACATGGAAAAGGACAAACAATCAATAGAAGGAACCCAACTGGGGCGATAAACCAATGGATAAGAAGGGAAGCCCTAGCCGAGACAGCGGCGAAGGGACGGTCAATATTATCTTTTGAAGACCCTACATAAGTTCATGGATAACGGAACTTAGCCTTAAAAAAATGGTCGGGAATTATCCTGAGCGAAAAATCAGGACACCGATCGAACCAAGACAGTGGGAAATTATCCTGAGAAAAGAGCCGGGACACCGACTGGTCCAACTCTAAAAAACCTACTTTTCAGGGAGATAACTTAGTTGCTTTCAATTTTTAAGATATTTTTAGTTTGCTTTTTATTTTTTATTTTTTTAATTATTCTTTATTTTGATGTTGTTAATTTTCAGATCAATTAATAAAGAAGCCAAGAATGATGTTCAAATCTTTTAATAATCATCTTTGTTATCAAAGATAAACTCGTAGCGCAAACACCTGTCATGGTGGGTGAAGGTGTCCGAGAGGCTGAGAAGTCGAGGGTTAGAGACCTGACGCGCCTACCAAACTGACTGGGTGCATATAGAGCATTGTCAGCAATCCGGCCACCCTGAGCTGCCGGTTTTATCGGGAAAAATACTCGGGTACGCTATCGGGGAAAACCTGGCAAAATGCGTCCGACTGTGTTAGTATTTCCTTAGCGATTCAGCCAAACCCTTGTAAATAGACAAAATCGGGAGACGTCCTTGGTGACTTGTTTACATGGGAAAAACAGGAAAAAATGGTGCAAGGTTCCCAGAACACCTCTTGGTAGAATATTCTAGATGGTTGAGAATTATCCTAAGCAAAAAGCCAGGACACCGACCAAAAAATGAAGACGGTCGGGAATTATCCTGAGCAAAAAGCTAGGACACCGATCGAATCAAGACAGTCGGTAATTATCCTGAGCAAAGAGCTGGGATACTGACTGATCCAATTAAAAGACGGTCGGGAATTATCCTGAGTGAAAGGCCAGGACACCGGCCGAAGAATCAAAACGATCGGGAATTATCGTGAGCAAAAAGTCAGGACACCGACCGAAAAGTGAAGACGATTGAGAATTATCCTAAGTGAAAAGCTAGGACACCGATCCAACCAAGGTAGTTAGGAATTATCCTAAGCAAAGAGCTAAGACACCAACTGGTTCAGCTACAAGGGAACAAAAAGGAGTCCAAGATGATCAGTTTAATAAGACACTTGATCAGTTAAAAAAAATCCGATCAGTTTAATAAAATACTTGATCAGGTTAAAGCGACAAACAAGATCAGGAGTGTCAAAAAATCAAAAAACTATTTCAAATCCCCTTCGTTGAGCTGTCAAGAGCTCATCTCGTGGATTGGAGAGGGTATTGTTATAGGAATTTTTTGATAACATGACAAGTCAACATGATTAGATATGCCATGTCATAATAGTCAAGCATTGAAGATTAATCCAAGACAATTAATAGATGATCTCAAGACCAAGTCGAGATTACCCAAGATGGTTGGGAAAACTAACCGATCGGGTATAAATAACCTGGTCGGGAAAACTAACATATCGGGTACAAATAACCTGGTCGGGGAAACTAGCCGATAGGGTAGAAACGACTTGGTCAGGACCATCCGATCGGGATAAAAGAAGTCTGGTCGGGATCAGACAATTGGTCAGTTGGATAACGCGTGGGAGATATTAAAGGCAACTACGACTCAAATACGAAGAAGAATAATCTTACTCAAACAAGGAATCTAGAATCATACTCTAATAAGGAAATATCCCTATTTCCTCTCTAGTGTTAGAGAATTCTATTCAACAAAGAACTTAAAGCTTCCAGAAGGATAAACTCCGAAATAGGAAAGAAGACAAAGACGACTTCAACAAGTAACCAGTTCTAAATAAATACTATCATATTTTCCTTATCTGTATAACAATGATTAGGGTTCTATACACATATAAATAGACCCATAATCTCATTATAACGAGAGATATATGAGAACGACACATAAAGAGCACCACATAGAAAATATACAAGAAAGAGAGATATACGCCAAAGAGGAGAGATTGAGTGTGTAATCGTATTATCATAGTGATTTCTTCTCGTCGTCACCGGCAACTGTGGATGTTTCTCCCCTTGGGATTTTACCACGTAACCTCATGTGTGCATGTTTTCTTCTCTTTTTTCTATCTTTCTCATAACATCTTCAACAATCTATAAAATCTGTTAGACGTGTGATCAATCCTACACGATCCAAAAGTCACCGTCAACAAAGGTAAAGAGAAAAGGGATACGTTTAATTTAGTGTGGGTTGATATTTATAGAAACTAGGAGGTATTTTAGAGATTGAATCCTACGGTTCAGATGGTGATGCAATCCATCCAATGGTTGGCATTTAACTACTCAGATATATTATCTTCCTATTTTGGGAAAAATGGAGATCAGATTTTTTGAAAGAAATAATTGCTAGATATTTTTTTGTCTGTATATATTTTTTCCATGTGGGCTTGAAATTATTGTCGGGCACATGGATCAAGAAGTGATATTATTTTAGATTTTGAATCCTACGGTTCAGATGCGATGCAATCTATCCAATGGTTGGCATTTAACTACTCAGATATCTTATCTTTCTATTTCGGGAAAAATGAAGATCATATTTCTTGAAAGATATAATTGCTAGATATTTTTTTGTCCGTATATAGTTTTTCCATGGAGGCTTGCAATTATTGTCGGGCACATGGATCAAGAAGTGATATTATTTTAGAGATTGAATCCTACGGTTCATATGGTGATGTAATCCATCCAATGATTGCCATTTAACTACTCAGATATCTTATCTTTCTATTTTGGGAAAAATAAAGATCAGATTTCTTGAAAGAAATAATTGCTAGATATTTTTTTGTCTGTATATACTTTTCCCATGTGGGCTTGCAATTATTGTCAGGCACATAAATCAAGAAGTTATATTATTTTAGAGATTGAATCCTACGATTCAGATGGTGATGTAATCCATCCAATGGTTGACAATTAGGATAGCTAATATTTCTTATCTAGAATAATAAAATTTAACAAAGATAAATTGTTTACACCAACTCCGCTAAAACTCATTCAATCAAACTCCAAAAAAAAAATGAATTTCAATATAGGAGGTCCATCTAATCTCTTAGGTTCATCTTCATCTTCCAATGAAGAGGAAAAGGAAATTTTGGAAGATCTTGATGCGATGGATACAGAAGAAGAAGAGATGCTTGCCCAGTATGGACAATTCCAACAGGCCGTGGCTCAGTATCTTAATCAACAAAACAACCTAGTGACCTGTGGAGGCTCAATTCCTGGTAATATAGTGATCAATCGAGAACGGAAAAGTACTGATCGTCATTTGTTCTACGACTATTTTACCGAGAACCCATGGTACAATGATCAAATGTTTTATCGACGCTTTCGAATGGGTAAGAGTTTATTCCTTCGTATTGTTGAAAAAGTTGATGTTCGTGACAAATACTTTGTGCAACGTAGAGATAGTGTAGGTAGACTGAGTTTATCCGCTCTTCAGAAAATAACAACAACATTTCAGATGTTGGCATATGGTTGTCCAGCGGATGCTACTGATAAATATATTTAAATAGGATAGTCCACAACAATTGAGAGTTTGATGAGATTTTACCGTGCTATTGTGGAGGAATTTGCAGGTGAGTATCTAAGATCACCTAACGCTACTGACGTTGCAAGACTACTCCATATTGGTAAAGATCGTGGTTTTTCAGGAATACTGGGTAGTCTAGATTGTATGCACTGGAAGTGAAAAAATTGTCCAACTGCTTGGACAGGGCAATATGCAGGTCGTAGTGGATCCCTAACAATTATTCTTGAGACTGTAGCTGATTATGATCTATGGATACAACATGCATATTTTGGTTTGCCTGGTACGAACAATGATATTAACGTGTTAGAGGCATCCCATCTTTTTTCCAACCTCGCTCAAGGTATTGCTCATCCAGCTCATTATATCATTCAAGGAAAAGAATATAATATGGGTTATTATTTAGTCGATGGTATATACCCAAAATGGTCTACACTTGTACAAACTATTCATGATTCACGTGGTCCAATATTTTTTTTTATTTGCAATGAAACAAGAAGCCTGTAGAAAAGATGTAAAACGTGCATTTGGAGTTCTCCAATCACGGTTTGCAATTGTGGCAGGACCGGCTCGTTTTTGACATAAACATGTTTTACATGATATAATGACTACGTGCATTATTATGCACAACATGATAATCGCGGATGAACGTAATGTTGATGCATCAATTGAAGATCGTATGGAAGCACCACCTCTAGAAGTTGAGATGGTGTTAGATGAAAATACTAGATTTCAACAATTTCTAGCTCGACATAGAGAAATCAGGGATAAAGACGCTCACATTGCACTCTGAAATGCCTTAATAGATCATGTGGGATGAATATTCTAATTCAAATAATTAGATGATGACCAATATGTACTTTTATTTTCATGTGTTTTTTTTTCTAAAATGTAATGTTCAAGTTATTTTAATAATAAATGCATAATTTTACCTAATGAAATTTAATTTCTTTTCATATATTAATTTCACATTTTCTTATTGTATTGTAATATTATGTTAATTATGGGGTGAAATGTTAATTGTGTAGAAATGTTAAAAAAGGGAAAGAAAGAAAATATGTTGAAAAATATTTTCTTTAGTGTAAAGTTTTGTACAGTAGATTAGAGACGAAATACTAAAATAGTACAACAATTACACCATTTTATTGCTAAAGTGGCACCAAAATAACTATTCGGGTTGGAGATACCTTAAAAGCATTTAAATTTGTTTTCAACATAAAAAACACCATTAAAAATGAATTTATTTCACTTAACATGATTCTCCTTTAGTGGTCGAAACAAGTCCCCGTCAAGTCACAGAGCATTGATTTCGGCTTCATTTTTGCATGGACATGGAGAGATTTTATGTTGTTTAAGCCAAATTTATATGTGCCCCATGATTGAAATCCACACGATAATAGTAAAACAAGAACAATGCATATTATTTGACCACCGCAATTTCTTCTTCTACTTCTTTTTCTCTCTTCACCATTTTTCTCTGTTACTTTCTTCTTTCTTCTCTTCCTGCAATGGTGGACAAACCAGTTCCTTTTGACGTTGCATCAAAATGGAACAATGTGTCTGTATTTTGTGAATCATATGAATCCTTGATGTTGAGAGGTTCGGTGGCGCAAGAAAACCCTGATTACTCTCCTCTTCTGCTTGTCATGTTTCCGGTTACTATAGTTACTTCACTTATAGCAATTTTCAACTTCATTCTCAAACCTTTTGGGCAGGTCACTTTTGTATCTCAGATGCTTGTAAGTAACACCTTTCCCTTTGATGGCTTTTACGTCAAGAAAGCTTCTCAGGTGTGGACGTCTGCATGATTTTTTTTTTGGTTGAGAATTTCCTATGTTTGCCATGTCTTTATTGTTATATTAACATTTGTTTTGGTTGCGATTGTTTGAGTTTTTTCTTATCAGCTTAAATACATAGTTTTGATGGTAAAAACACCATATTATTGCTCGTCCTAGAAATCCTGTGATAAAGTTTACAACATGCATTTGTTTTTGTTTTGTCCACGTGCCAAGCCTGCTGGTTTAACACATGAAGAATTATGTTAGGATGCTTAAATATTATTGTTGAGTTTTTAACTGTGTAAACTTTTAGGTCTGATTGTTATTTACGGGATGATGATTGTGTGTGGCACAGGCTGGCATTGTGTTAGGTCCCGCATTGCTTGGAAAAAACAAAGAATTCAGAGACAGATTGTACTCACCAAAGTCTGTAATGGTATTGAATGTGTTCGAAACTATAGGCCTGATTTTCTCAATTTTTCTTATTAGTGTTCGGGTTGACATGAGCGTGATCAAAAAGTCTGGAAGATTGTCTGTCATTATTGGCATTGGAACTTTTGTTTTTCCATTTGTGATAACAATACCTGTGGCTCGTGTTCTAAGGGACACCATGAAATTGGAATCAAATTTTTATCTCGCGCTTCCAATTATTGCTTCTATAGAATCTTCAACTTCCTTTCATTCAATTCTGGCCCTCCTGACTGATTTAAAGCTCCTGAACTCGGAGCTGGGGCGTCTTGCTCTCTCTTCTTCGTTGATCAGCTGCTTGATCAGTTGGTCCATTCTATCCTTTGGTGCATTTCTAAGAGATGCTTCAGAAGCCGGAATTAAAAATGCGTGGCTGTATATGAACCTGAGCGTTGTAGTCACTGTTATCATCATTGTTTTCGCCTTCCGTCCTGCAATGTTTTGGATGATCAGACAAACCCCAGAAGGGAAATCATTGAAGGAATCATATGTATTAGCCATCAATATCATGGTCCTAGGAATTGCGCTTTTCGGGGAAGTAACAGGACACCATTCTTTTCTAGGACCTGTAATTTTAGGCATGGTCACTCCTCTCACCCCACCACTTGGACCACACTTGGCAGCGAAAATTGAGCTCTTTGTTTGGGCACTTTTCATGCCTTGTTATATAGCAAATGCTGGCAGATTGGTCAATTTCTACTCGACAGAATATAACTCTTTCTTGGCTGTGGAGTGTATTATCTTGTTGTCCTCAATGATAAAATCTATTGCTATTATGATCCCATCTCTCTATTACAAAATGCCCTTCACAGATGCTCTCTCACTTTCGCTTCTTTTGAATTGCCGCGGCATCTTTGATGTACAATTCTACACCCGTGGATATCGCCTTAAGGTATTGATCATCATTTGCATTTATACAGCAATTATCACTTTGAAAGTTGTTGTATAATTGTTTTTTGATAAAAAATATTGTGCAGATAATGAATGATCAGAGCTTTGGCATCTTGGTCATACATGCAACATTGGCGTCAGCTGTTATTACACCATTAGTGAGTGCTATTTATGATTCTTCGAGAAGATATGTAGCCTACAGGAGACGAACCATTCAGCACAGTGGACGCCTCACAGAGCTACGTCTCCTTACATGTATTCTTGAGCCAAAGAATGTGACAACTATCATCAACCTTCTCGAAGCCTCAAATTCCCCGCGAAGTCCTCTAGCGGTCTATGTTATGAACCTGGAGGATCTTGCTGGACACACCATACCTCTAGTCCAGACACATCGGTTAGACAGACAAACGTCCTCTAAATCTACGAGAGCTGATCAAATGGTCAATGCCTTTAGGAATTACCAACAAAAGAGTAGAGGTCGCGTAACGGTGCAGTGCTTCACAGCCATTGCTCCTTACAGTACAATGCACGATGAAGTTTGTTTAATGGCGTTCGAGAAAAATACTTCCCTAGTGATTGTTCCATTCCAAGGCACGAATAGCCCCTTCACTAAGATCACTATCAAGAATGTTCTCAAAATGGCACCTTGCTCCGTTGGAGCCCTGTTTGATCGCGGGCAATTCATGGACTCTCGGTCCATTACCACTTGTAGATTGATGATAAATGTCTGCTTAGTCTTCGTAGGAGGGCCTGATGATCGTGAAGCTCTAGCATATGCTGCACGAATGGCAGAGAACAATAACGTTATGCTTACAATCCTTCGACTCGTTGCTATGAGCAATACATCCACCAACTTGGTAGAGGAAGCTAATGATTTCAACATGCTTAATGCATTCAAGACCAGCACGATTCAGAGCACGAATGTTGCATTTATAGAGAAGACTGTAACAGAAGGAGCTGAAACAGCAACACTTCTTAATTTTATGGGCACTGATTTTGATCTCACTTTGGTTGGAAGAAGACATGAACCAGATTCACCAGTGCTGATAGGATTATCAGAGTGGAGTGAGATTGAAGAGTTGGGTGTGATTGGTGATTTGTTGGTATCTCCGGATTATAAGGGCACGACGTCTGTTTTGATAATACAACAGCAAGCTTCAGTTGTTGAAGGAATGATTGGAAGCCCAAAATACCTTCCCAAGAATAATGACATGAAGAATAGCCTGGTCTAGCCTTTCGATCAGATTCTTATTAGCTCATGTCAAGTATTGTCACTGAAAATTATTGTTATTGATAGTGCAAATAATGTAGAGAGCCTATTGTTTTCTTGTAGCTGTAGATACATTAGAAGTGATGAAGATTATTGGAGAGAGCCTGAATCTGTAAATTGGAAGATTAAATGGAGTAGCCTCACTAGATAATTCTTCAATAAAGCTTCCTTGATTTTCCTTGTGGTGGCGATCACTCGAATATTTTTCTAGACTTATTTTTCACATGAGTGATAGGCATACCTGAGAGTCTATGCATTGTGAATGAGATTAAAAAGCCAGATTGTGAGCCAAAAAAGGGAGAAGGATTGGAAAATGTAAGCATTTATAGTACACTTGAATCATATGTGCATTCTTGTATTTGGATTGAACTAGGCGTGTGATAACTCATATTTCTACACTCGGTGTAGCCTTTATATCCTATCAATTGCACTCGTTTCCAAGTAAAAATCGAGTCTTTAACAGTTTAATAAGCTTGTGCATGTTCCTTTAGCAATCCAAGGGTAATAGTGCAAAATTTAAAGAAAGTTAGAACCAAACGGAAAAAGTGAACTCAAGGTGGAGAAGGGTGGCGCTGGTGAGGCGCCACTCGACCAGTGCACCCTCACCAACGCAGCAACATCAGTAGGGTGGCGCTGGTGAGGCGCCACTCGACTAGCGCATCCTCACCAGCACAACAACATCAGTAGGGTGGTGTTGGTGAGATGCCACTCGACCAGCACACCCTCATCGACGCAGTAACATCAGAAGAGTGACACTGGTGAAGAGCCACTTGACCAGCGCATCACCGGTGCACATGTCCAACTCAGCAAAATTTCTAGAGTTTCGTGCTCTAACTCCAAACATATAAATACCCCCCATTTCAGCTCTTCTTGGTACCTCTACCACGACCTTTCAGCTCCAAACCCTCCTATTACAATCCAAAACCTCCAAGACTCCATCTTTCACTCAAATCCTTCACCAAATCACCTAAAGCCTTCATCAAACCACCATCTAAACTCTAATCCCACCTTATCAAATACTCAATACCCATTTCCTCACTTAGAACAACCACCAAGACCACACATTGGAGCAAGAAGAGTTAAGGAGAGAAGAAGTCTAGCACATCCAAGCAAGAGAGGAGGGTCTTCACTTTCACTTAGTTTACTCTTTCCCTTTCTCTCTTTATTATTACTTGTATATCACTTATGACTTGTATTTATCTCATATATTATATGACCATTCCATTCCATTATGAACTAAATCCAT
The DNA here is from genome assembly GCA_032871835.1 of Dipteronia dyeriana. NCBI lineage: Eukaryota > Viridiplantae > Streptophyta > Magnoliopsida > Sapindales > Sapindaceae > Dipteronia > Dipteronia dyeriana. Next base: position 14,941,629 of record CM065299.1, on the reverse strand, counting down.
CTTGGCTAAGGCTAAGATGAAACCTTTACCATGATTTACTAATAAAGACAATCACTTTATCACTATTGCTTGTGTTATGTATATGTGTTTCATGTTCTAATTAACATTGAGTGTCTAGCTAGCATTTAATGTTTATTTGGTTGTTGTGTGATGTACCGAGAGGAGACGCACACAACTTGCTCAATGAAATGCATGATAGAGGTTTAGTAAGGTAGAAATACTTGAGGCTAGTTTCTAGGACTCACTTAGAGAACCACTAAGCTTAATGAATTTGTGTGTATTCCGGATGACCATAGAGAGATAGGTTATTGGTAATGTTATAGGGATTTTTTGATAGTATGACAAGTCAGCATGATCACCTGAAAACACGGTGATTAGATATGCCACATCATAAAAGTCAATCAGGGTAGATTAATCCAAGATAATTAATAGATGATCTCAAGACCTAGACAAGATTACCCAAGATGATTGGGAAAACTAACCGATCGGACACAAATAACCTTTTCGAGGAAACTAGCCGATCGGATAGAGACAACTTGATCGGGACCATCCGATCGAGATAAAAGAAGTCTGGTCGGGACTAGACAATTGGCCAGTTGGACAAAGTGTGGGAAACATTAAAGGCAACTACGACTCAAATACGAAGAAGAATGATCTTACTCAAACAAGGAATCTAGAATCATACTCCAATAAGGAGATATCTCTATTTCTTCTCCGGTATTAAAGAAGTCTATTTAGGAAAGAACTCAAAGTTTCCAAAAGGAAAAAACACCAAACAGGAAACGAGTTCAAATCAAGTAATAAATCTGCTCTTTTAGAAGATCACACACCAATCGGACTACTCAACTAAAGTCCTACGAAGATTCTAATTCAATGCATAAGATATCTGAAACAGGAAAAAAGACAAAGACGACTTCAACAAGTAACAAGTTCTTATTAAATACTACCACATTTCCTTATTTGTGTAACAAGGATGAGGGTTCTATGCACATATAAATAGACCCATAATCTCATTGTAAAATAGATAAGAGAACACATAGAACAGATACAAAAAAAAAACGGGAGAGAACAACCCGTAGAAAAGATACACAAAAAATAGAGAGACGCCAAAAAAAGAGAAGAAAGTGTGTAATTATTCTACTCATAGTGAATTCTTCTCGCCGTCACCCGCAACCGTGGATGTTTCCTCACTTTGGGGTTTAACCACGTAAAATCGTGTGCCCTATCTACTTTTGCTTATTTTAATTTGTAATTCAATTGTCGATCCATACCCCACTTGTTAGACACATGATTGATCTTACGTAATTCAAAAATCACCCTCAACAACTGGCGCTAAAAGAAGGAGCGGTAGAACTCAACTTCGAGGAACCAACATAAACAGACGAAACACCGAGATAGTCTAGCATGCCAACAAAAAAAAAGGTGTAGGGGTGAATTATCTATTTTATCAATGTCAAAATATACGCAAGTAAGTGAATTCGCAAACAGAGTTCTCGAAAAAAAAGAGAACTCGTGAAGCAGCAACATGGCAAACGACAGACGATCATCCAATGGGAAATCAGGAAAAGAAACGAAGCTCGATCCGAGATAGCAGCGAAGAGACGATCAACATTTTCTTTTGAAAACCCTACACAAGCTCATGGATGACGGAACTTAGTCTTCAAAAAAAAAATTGCTCTTGAGAAAGATAGCTTAGTTGCTTTCAGTTTTTGTTTAAGATATTTTTAGTTTGTTTTATATCTTTTGTTTTTCTAATTATTGGTATTTGGATATTGTTATTTCGCAGATCAATTAATGAAGGAGCAAAGAATGGTGTTTGAATTTTTTATAATCATCTTTGTTATCAAAGATAAACTCGTAGCGCCGACACCTGCCATGGTGGGTGAAGGTGCCCGAGAGACTGAGAAGTCAGGTGTTAGAGATCCGGCGCGCCTGTCGAATTGAATGGGTGTACATAAAGCACTGTCAGCAATCTGACCACCTCGAGATACCGGTTTTACCAGGAAAAAACACTCGGGTACGCTATAGGGAAAAACCTGGTGAAATGCGTTCGATTGTGTTAGTATTTCACTAACGATTCGGCCAAACCCTTGTAATCAAACAAAACCGTGAGACGTCCTTGATGACTTGTTTACATGGGAAAAACATGAAAAAATGAGACAATTGAACACCTCTTGGCTGAAGACTCAAGACGGTCGGGGAATTATTCTGAGCGAAAAGCCAGGACACCGACTGAAGAATCGAAACTGTAGAAAATTATCCTGAGTGAAAGGTCAGGACACCGATCGAACCAAGACATTCGAGAATTATCCTGAGGGAAAATCCAGGACACCAACCGAAGAATCGAAACGGCCGTGAATTATCTTGAGCAAAAGGCCATGACACCGACCGAATCGAGACAATCAGGAATTATCCTGAACAAAGAGTCGGGACACTGACTGGTCCAATTAAAAAAGAGAGTTGAAAATTATCCTGAGCAGAGAGCTGAAAAACCGACTGGTCTAGCAACAAGGGAGCAAAAAGTTAAGGAGTCTAAGACTGATCGGTTTAATAAGATACTTGATTAGGTTAAAAAAAACGGATCAGTTTAATAAGATACTTGATCAGGTTAAAGCGATAAGATCAAAAGTATCAAAAAATCAAAGGAAAAATATTCAAATCCTATTCGTTGAGCCGCTAAGAGCTCATCTCGTTGATTTGAGGGGGTATTGTTATAGGGATTTTTTGATAGTATGACAAGCCAACATGATCACGTGAAAATACGGTGATTAGATATGTCACGTCGTAAAAGTTAATCAGGGTAGATTAATCCAAGACAATTAATCGATGATCTCAAGACCTAGTCAAGATTACCCAAGATGATCGAAAAAACTAACCGATCGGGCACAAATAATATGGTCAAGAAAACTAGCCGATCGGGTAGAGATAACTTGGTTGGGACCATCCGATCAGGATAAAAGAAATTTGGTCGGGACTAGACAATTGGTCAGTTGGATAACGTGTGAGAGACATTAAAGGAAACTACGACTCAAATACGAAGAAGAATGATCTTACTCAAATAAAGAATCTAGAATTATACTCCAATAAGAAAATATCTCCATTTCTTCTCCAGTATCAGAGAAGTCGATTCAGGAAAGAACTCAAAGTTTCCAGAAGGATAAACACCAAACAGGAAACGAGTCCAAATCAAGTAATAAATCTGCTCCTCAAGAAGAACGCGCACTAATTGGACTACTAAACTAAAGTCCTACAAAGATTATAATTCAATGCACAAGATATCCGAAACAGGAAAGAAGACAAACGTGTCTTCAACAAGTAACAAGTCCTGATTAAATACTACCATCTTTCCTTATTCGTGTAATAAGGATGAGGGTTCTATGCACATATAAATAGACCCATAATCACATTGTAAAATAGATAAGAGAGCACATAGAACATATACAAAAAAAATAATAAGAAAGAGAGAACAACTTGTAGAAAAGATAAACAAAAATAGAGAGACGCTAAAAAAAGAGGAGAGATTAAGTGCATAATTATTCTATTCATAGTGAATTCTTCTCGCCGTCACCGACAACCGTGGATGTTTCTCCACTTTGGGGTTTTACCAAGTAAAATCGTATGCCTTATCTACTTTTGGTTATTTTAATTCGTAATTCAATTGTCGATCTATATTCATTTGTTAGACGCGTGATTGATCCTAAGTAATCCAAAAATCACCATCAACAGGTACATATAAGTGTTGTTTTTATTATTCGAGAGAGAGTATAGACTAATAGAGGGTTCACGAATCTACATTCGCACTTGCATAATTTATCTTTAATGGTGTGTTTACAAATTGGTGAGAATTGGTTACCCTAATTTCCTAATATTAATACAATCATTTGCTTATGTGTGACTTTTCCTTGTTTACTTGTTTGTTTAAGTTTCATTAATTGCATTCTAATAGTAGTTTAATTTAATTGGTTTACGTAGTATAATTTAGTCATCAAATATTTGCTTCTCTAAATAGTAGTCAATCAATCAATCAATCAATTGTGGTAATCAATTCATCAATCATTGTGGAACAAACTTTATTATCATTGTACTACTCCCACGACTCCGTACTATTACGGTGCTTATTTAGGAGTGATCAATCTTTGGCGCCATTGCTGGGGATTGAGCGATTTATTGATATCACTGCTAGTTGATTTATTACTATTTTAGACCTTTTACTTTGTGTTTGTTTTCTTGTGATTATAGGCTGTTGCTCTTGTATGCATCATAGTACAAGGAGCAATAATTTACAAGATTTGAGGTTCCAGATATTAAGGGAACGGCCCAGAGAAATAGAAGGATTCGAAGACTAGCCATGGAAAGAGGTTTGGGGTGTCAAGATCACATTCTAGTTACAGCCCAAGAGGGGCAAAATGGAGAAAATGAGGAGAGATTTTGTGATGCCAAGGGTATCTCAAAACATGTCACCAATTCAACTCCTAATGATGGCCATGAACAACTTCGAGATCAAATCCCATGTCTTTCAAATGTTGATAATGATGAGACAATTTGGTGGTTTACCAAGTGAAGATCCAAATGAGCATTTGAGAAATTTTGACCAAATTTGCTCAACATTTAGAATCAATGGGGCGACGGACAATGCTATTCGGTTGAGGATCTTCCTTTTTTTATTAAAGGACCGATCTAAGGCTTAGTATGACTCATTAGCACCAAGATCTATTGCTACGTGGGATGTGTTGGCCTAAGCCTTCCTAAGCAAGTATTTCTCTCCCAGAAAGTGGCTCAATTGATGAATGAAATTCATGAATTCACCCAATTTGAATCGGAATCCTTGTATGAAGCTTGGGAGAGATACATGGGAGTTGTTGAGAAAGTGTCCATGCCACGGGGTGCCGAAATGGTCAATTGTATAGAAATTCTATGGGGGTATGAACTTAACCAATTGCCAATTTGTGGATGCTTCGACGGGTGGTTCTTCGATGAACAAGTCAATGGATGCAACCTATGATTTAATTGAAGACATGTCAGTTACAAATAGCCATTAGGGGAGTGAACGGAAGGTGCCAAAGAAAGCACCCGGTGTGCTGGCAATCGATCAAATAACCGTAATACAAGGTCCAATAGTGGCTTTATCCAACCAAGTTAGCAAGTTGGCAAGCTCTAGTGTAGCCCAAGTGAATACGATTAATTGTGATTTGTCTTCGAGATCTCATGCAAGTGTAGATTCCCATGGGGGAAACCCATTTGTAACCGGATCCACGAAACAAATCTCCTTTGTGAACTACAATAAAAATTTTCCCTACCACAACTCCAACAACCAAAAACCTAACCCAAACAATAACCCCTAATCCAACACCTACAACCCTGGATCGATAAATCACCTTAATTTCTCATGGAAAGAAAACCTACAACCCCAAAAATACCAAACAAATTTCAAACCACTCGGATTCACCCCACCACAACCAGCCCTTCATAACCAACAACCCTACTTCCAAAATAAACCCCACCAAAACCTAGCCGAGAGAAAGCCTACAATTGAAGACTTGTTGTTCAATTACATGGTTAAGCTTGATAATCGAATGAAACCCAAGACTTGGCATTGAACAAACTTGATACCAAAGTTGATCAAATTGCACAACATTCACAAGCCGCAATTTAAAATCTTTAAGTGCAAATTGGTCAATTGGCTAGGGAGTCTCAAGCTCGCTAACGAGGAACCTTGCCAAGCGACACGGTGGTCAATCGTAAGGAACAATACAAGGCAATCACCTTGAGAAGGCTTCCCAAAGACTTTGGTAAAGGAAAATAAGTTACGGTTGAAGACGATGAGACATTTAAAGACCAATCAGTGGAAGAGAACCAAACTAATGTGCTCCCAAATACTTCTCAAGATTTGCCCTCACCACTACAAGTGAAGGCATATGTACCACTCATTCCTTACCTTCAACGATTGAGGAAACATAAAGATGCTCAACATTTTGCCAAATTCTTAGAGATTTTCAAGAAGCTTCATATCAACATACCATTCACCGAGGCCATGGCGTAAATTTCCAAGTGTACCAAGTTTTTGATGGAGCTTTTGGCAAACAAGAAGAAATATGAGGATTTTGAAACAGTGCATTGAAATGAAGAGTGTAGTGTAATAATACAAAATAAGTTGTCTCCAAAATTACAAGATCCCGAAAAGTTCACCATTCCATGCACTATTGGCACATCGGAGTTCGGGAAGACATTGATCGACTCAGGAGCGAGCATCAATTTGATGCCCTTTTTGGTGTTTGAAAAGTTAAATGTTGGAGAGGTGAAACCAACACACATGATACTATAATTGGCGGATCGATCAATCAAATACCCAAGAGGGGTCTTAGAGGTTGAGCTAGTGAAGGTAGAGAGTTTGTACTTCCCCGTAGACTTTGTTATTCTTGAGATGGAGAAATATGTTGATATTCCATTGCTTTTAGGAAGACTATACTTAAAAAAGGTGGGTGCTTTGATTGATTTGAAGAATGACAAAATGACTTTGCAGTTGGGGAACATAATGTTGAATTTGACTTGAGGAAAGCAATGAGAATGCCTAGAGAGGCCAAAAGTTATTTGAGAATTGAAGTGGTTGATCCCATGATTTGATAGTATTTTCAAAGGGGGAGTCCTAGAGAGCCTCTAGATGATGATGATGCAAACATAGTTGAGTGTGCACTGCATTTGAGCACTCTACACGTGAAGAATTTGAGAAATAGAAACCGTTTTGAAGAACTAGACGTTGGGAAGCCCAAGCTACCCCCATCCATTGAGAAACCCCCTCAATTAGAGTTGAAGCAATTATCCTCTCACTTGAGGTATGCCTTGGTAGGGGATTCATTATCACTTCCGGTCATTATTTCAGATTCTTTGACAAGACTTGAAGAAGAGAAGTTACTAAGAGTTTTAAGAGATCACAAGAGGGTAATTGGCTGATCAATCTCGGATATAAGAGGGATTAATGCTACTTTATGCATGCACAAATATTAATGGAAGAAGATCAAAAGCCTTTAGTGGAACATCAAAGAAGGCTAAACCCCAATATACAATAAGTAGTAAGAGCGGAGGTCTTGAAGCTACTAGATGCGGGTATTATCTATCCAGTTTTAGATAATAAATGGGTTAGTCTCGTGTAGGTAGTCCCAAAGAAGGGAGAAATGACGGTGGTTCCAAATAAAAACAATGAATTGATCCCTCAAAGAACCGGTGGAGAGTGTACAAAGACTATAAGAAGTTGAATAATGCCACATGACCATTTCCCACTCACGTTCATAGATCAAATGTTGAAGAGATTGGCCGGTCATGACTACTGGTTTTTCCTTGATGGGTATTCCGGCTACAACTAAATCCTTATTGCTCCTGAAGAAGAAGAGAATATCACTTTTACTTGTCCCTATGACACATTTGCATATAGAAGAATGCCATTCGGGTTGTGTAATACACCAACCACATTTCAACGTTGTCTGATGGCAATATTCTTGGATATGGTAGGAGGTTTATATAAGTGTTTATGGATGACTTCTCAATTTTTGGAACCCCATTTGATAATTGTCTGAAGAACTTGGGACTAGTTTTGTAAAGGTGTGAAGAAAGCAATTTGGTACTAAATTGGGAGAAATGTCATTTTATGGTGAATGAGGGCATTGTGTTAGGCCATTGGATCTCATCCAAGGGGATTGAAGCAGATAAAGCCATGGAGTCATAGATAAGCTACCTCCTTCCACTTCAATCAAGGGCATTAGAAGCTTTCTTGAACATGCCGGGTTCTATAGACGCTTCATCAAGGACTTCTCCAAAATCACAAAGCCCCTTTGCAACTTGCTAGTAAAAGATGTCCTCTTTATTTTTGATGAAGAATGCCTCATAGCTTTTGAGAAATTGAAGAATGAATTCTAGAACCTTACCAACGGAAGAATGCCTCATAGCTTTAAGATGTCTCTAGGACTCACTTAGTGAACCACTAAGCTTAATGAATTTGTGTGTATTCCGGATGACCATTGAGAGATAGATTATTGGTACATATAAGTGTTGTTTCTATTATTCGAAAGAGAGTAGAGACTAATAGAGGGTTCTGTTGGAACCCCGTTCATTGGTAACGCAACGGAAGTAGGTTTTAATTTTTTTTATACAGATCATAAACGATCTAGGACCAGTAAACTTGATATCATAATTCTTTTCGGAACTTAGACATATCAATTATTACAAAAATAAAAAAATTTGTATACACAGAAATTGTAATCAATATAAAGAAGAATAAACTCTAGAACCTTACCCACGTTTGGAGTCTCCTTCACTTTACGATATACTTCTGTTTGAACCACTCGATCTTCCTCGCTATATCCCAAGACTGGTAACTATCTGCGGGCGTGTCACGGTCTCAGGAACTTAGATGGAGGATGTAGAGAAAAGACTTGAAAAAACTCTTTCTTTTTGATATTAGTGTACAACATTTGCACACAAATTTTTTTCTCTCTTTCAAATCACGTACAAACTTGTACAAAAATTGCACTGATACGTTTTACTTTGTGTTTTTCATTGATATCAGATACACACAAACTTTGTCAACACACGCACACCACTTGCATGCACTGATCTTGTGCTATTTATTTTCTCACACACTGATTGCATCACATGCATTCCCGCAAAGCTAAAAAAATATCAAAAACAAAAAACAAAAAAAAAAACAAAAAAAAAAACAAAAAAAAAACTTTTGTGTGCTTTTGATGTGGTGTTGTTTTTCACGCACACCCAAAACTTACGTCATGACCAAAAAACTGATGTGTACGTTTTTTGAAAAATAAATATTGTCATCGGTTATCTCATCTTTTCAATATATATCACATGGATATGGATCCTCTACTATATGATCTTTTTCCTAACCTTTTTAAAACATGTGATTGGTTGTTGGTAAAGTGGTTGTAGAAACCAATCACATCTTAACCACACATTCATTGTGGAAACCAATCACATCTTAACCACACATTCATTGTAATGCTTATATGTCATTGAGATTAGATGAGGTCAGAAAAAAGTTCAGATCAGTAGAGGATTCAAATTCATATCACATATACTATTTTAAAATTTTAAAACTGATCGTTTTTTCAAATAAAATATACATATATATTTTATTTAACAAAAAAAAAACTGATTAAATATTTATTTGATTTGTAAGAACTTTCAAATAAAAAAATATTTCATATATTCTATTTTTTAAAAAATAAAAAAAATAATTTTGAATTTAAACATTTTAAATTCAATATCAAATATTTAATAAAATAAAATAATCATATTATCGTATTCTATCAAATATCAATTAACACCCTCCATTCAGTAATTAATAACATAATTAAATAATCTCATTATTTAATTTATTTAATCACCATTATTCATTAATTAAATAATCTCATTATTCAATTAATTCTTGAATAAATATGTCACTTTTGTAAATCCAATTAATTAACCGTGACCTTTGTTACCTAAATCGATCGGGGCTAGGAAGGGGACCTAATGGACTCACGGTATTTTGAGCTCCAATAATCCCCAGAATCATTAATTAAACTCTTTAATTAATATTCCTTGATTATTAACTCCGGTGTTATTCCACTAAAAATCCGAAGATGCACTCTCTCAACTGCAGACGCTTTTACACAGACCGATACAACACGGTGTCCATCGATATAGCTATTACATATTGTGTGATCCTCCATAGTAGTTCATAATTAGAGCTGGGCCATAATGTCTGTTATACCCCTCTAATTACATATATCATTTAAGTACCATTGATTCTCTAATGGACAATAAATCTTATTTCCTCACGGAATTACGAGAGCGCTTACATTGTCCAAGCCATGAAACAACCCTTAAGGGAACTACCATCTACTTCTCACAAGAGGATTGGATTCCACTATTGTGTATAAACCTTCCCAACCACAAGCCAAACCGCAATCCCAACATACGAACCATATTGATCAGGAACTGCATCCGACCTCACCCATGGTATATCAAAGACCACGATCTAATCTGAAGGAGTCGATAAAACACTCATGATTAAAATCACCCACATATAGCTTTCATTAGTTGATATATATGAATGACATCAGTAAACGGATCTTGGTGAGAGATTCATATAGATCATGACCCAGTCCTATATGATCACATCATACAAGGTGTCTCCATTCCTATATCTCATATGAATGATTTAGGATAGAATCACCGTACATTACGGAATGGACTGCAACTATAGATTAACCGCAAATAAAGTTAAATAAAGCACCCCACTTTATTTGATATCTATGAACTCTTTAGATTGCATGTCTCTCACTGTATCCATCCGTATATGACACTCATATACACAGTTCAAGATTATATCCGGCAATCTAGAATGTTTATATATGCACAAGTTATAAAATAAACAGCACAACAATAGTGAATTAATTTTTTTTTTATTTCATAAATCCATTTACAAATGACATGTTCAGGGCATAAACCCCAACATGTTCACGAGTCTACATTCGTACTTGCATAATTTATCTTTAATGGTGTGTCTACAAATTGGTGTGAATTGGTTACGTGGATTCAATGTCTTAGCTTAATTTCCAAATAGTAATATAATCATTTGTTTGTGTGTGACTTTACATTGTTTATTTGTTTGTTTAAGTTTCATTAATTGCATTTTAGTAGTAGTATAATTTAATTGGTATACATAGTATAATTTAGCCATCAAATATTTGCTTGTCTAAATAGTAGTCAATCAATCAATTGTGGTAATAAATTAATCAATCCTTATAGAACAAATTTTATTATCATTGTACTACTCCTATGACTTCGTATTATTACGGGTGTTTATTTATAAGTGATCCGTGTGAAGCCTATTTTCCACGGAAAGAGTATTATTCTTGCTTATTTCAACGATCCTCGACATATTGGAAGTTCAATTATTAACGGCTTTTATAAGATTGAGTGACTAATTATTCGTATCCAATTGCCGTGCCGATGAAAATTGTATCTATAATACACAAATGGATACTTTTGTTATATACAGAAATTCGTGTATTCTAGTACTACTAAATGTCCATTACTCATCCATTGGCAGTTGCATTAGACCCTTCAATTTTATTAAAAAGCTGTCTGGCCTAGTTATGTAATTGATTCAAGCATTTTTTTTTATTCTATCAAAGCTTGTGATGCTGCACCACCAACACTGATCTCCTGTTACTCTTGTATCCAATACGGCAAAATCTAAAGACACCAATATGTCTCCAACCACACCCAACTCTTCAATATCACTCTAAACCATTCAATATAGGCCTTTTCGCCGTGTCTTCAAAATCATTTTTGGATGAACTAATCAAGCACCTGTACTGTCTAATTTACTTCGGCTACACTTACCTCCTTGTATACAATACACTTGTTCTCATAGGTTCTAGGCTTGAAATCGTTACGTGCTTTTATCAAGTGTTTTGTGCCAGGCACACCGCGTATGCTAGGCGCTTCAATGATCATCATCAACTCCTCCTAGAAATACTATACACACACTTGTGTTTAACTGAGATTAAATAAAACTCGGATCCATAAGTATTCAACATCCATACAAGATTGCAACTGAACAGCTAACCTTTTTTTTTTAAAAAAAAACTTGTAAAACTAACTTTTTTTTACGTATAAGTACTACTATACTCTTACTCACTTTTTCATTTCACTTAACCTACCTATTCTGTACCTATTATCCCCATTATTTTCCTCTTATTTCCACCTCTCTCCACCACAACACCGCATCTCGGATTCTCTCCCATTCTCCTCTCCCAATTTTTTTTTTTTTATATATATCTCTTCCTTCATTTCGAATTTTAGTAATTATTTACATTTTCCACCGTTGAGCAACTCAAAAATATTCATTCACAGCAAGGGTTCCTTTTGTTCAAGCTTCGAGGTGCGTATTTTTTTAGAACATTTTTACTTAAATCTTGGATTTAATTATATTTGTGTAATTTTGTTGTGGAAATAGTTTACATTTACATAATAAAGCATAGGTCTTGTGTGAATTTGATGTTTTTGTGATCAATTTAAAGTTTAAACATAAATCTAAAGTATATTTGTATTTCTCTTATTTACTTTCCTTTGTGTATTCGGGTTCTTTATTTTTGTGAAAATTGTTTTCATCAATATAATAGAGCATGAGTCTTGATTGAATTTAATGTTGGTGTGATAAATTTTAATTTTATACATAAATTTTAAGTTTATTTCTTGTTTGAATAATTTTTTTAGTATAATTTGTGTATTAGGGTTGCTTATTTTTGTCAAAATAGTTGACATGAACGTAATAGAGCATAGGTCTTGTGTGAATTTTGAACAAATCAGAATTTTTGTTATTTATTCTTCTCCATATTGGAGGTAATTTATAGGAAAATACAATAGATACAATAGGAAACAACAATCTACAATTAAGCTAATTGATCCTAATTGATCCTCTAATTGATTCTAATCAAATCTGTCAAGTCAACTATACAATCTCCTAATTAATGATAATATTCTAACACTCCCCCTCAAGTTGGTGCATAGATGTCACTCATGCCCAACATGCTAATTGAGTCATGAAAGTTCCTTTCATTAATGGCCTTTGTAAGGATATCTGCAAGTTGATCTTTACTTGTACAGGCGGAAGCTCAATTATTTTCCCTTCTAATTTCTCTTTGATGAAGAATCGATCAATTTCCACATGTTTGGTACGATCATGTTGGACAGGATTATTGGCAATCTGTACTGAAGCTTTATTATCACAATATAGCTTCATACTATCCTTTGGGTGAAATCTCAAATCCCCTAATAAGTTTTTCAACCACAGTAATTCAGTAATTCCTTGGGCAATCCCTCGGAATTCTGCTTCAGCACTGAATCGTGACACCACAGTCTGTTTCTTACTCCGCCAAGTGACTAGGTTACCTCCTATAAAGGTAAAGTAACCAAAAGTAGACCTCCGATCACTAGCATTCCCAGCCCAATCAGCATCTGTGTATCCCTTGATGTTTAGATGTCCATTCTTAGATAACATTAATCCCCTGCCAGGAGATCCTTTTAAGTATCTTAGAATCCGAAGTACTGCATCCATGTGACTCTCAGTGGGAACGTGCATAAATTGGCTTACCACACTTACCGCATATGCAATATCAGGACGAGTATGCGATAAGTAGATAAGTTTACCAACCAGCCTTTGATATCTTTCTTTGTTTGCCGGGGTTTGATCAGGGTGATCTGGACATTCACATAACTTGTGATTTTGATCAATAGGAGTATCTGCTGGTTTGCTAGCAAGCATCTCAGTTTCTGTAAGCAGATCAAGAACATACTTTCTCTGACTAAGGAAAATCCCATGATTTGACTGAGCTAACTCAATTCCCAGAAAGTACCGTAATGCTCCTAGGTCTTTCATTTCAAATTCTATGGCCAAATGACTTTGACGATTAGTTATCTCCACATCATCGTTTCCTGTAACAATCATATCATCAACATAGACGATTAGTATAGTGATTTTGTCACCCTTTCGTTTAAAGAATAAGGTGTGATCAGAGTTACTCTGCTCATATCCAAATTTCCTCATGGAAGTACTGAGTTGTCCGAATTAGGCTCTAGGTGATTGTTTTAGTCCGTAGAGAGCCTTTTTTAGTTTACAGACTTTACCAGTTTGAGAATCAAAACCAGAGGGGAGATCCATATAAACTTCTTCACTGAGTTCCCCATGTAAGAAGGTATTCTTTACATCAAATTGTTTCAAAGGCCACTCCAGATTAGCTGCTAGTGAGAGAAGTACTCTAACAGTGTTCAACTTTGCTACCGGGGCAAAGGTCTTTTGGTAGTCAACCCCGTAAGTCTGAGTGTACCCTTTGACAACCAACCTAGCCTTGTATCTTTCAATTGAGCCATCTGCCTTGTGTTTGATGGTATATACTCATCGACATCCAACAACCTTCTTTCCTTTAGGAAGATCCACTATCTCTCAGGTACAATTTTTTTGTAAAGCTTTCATCTCTTCATCCATGGCTCAGACCCAATTTTGGTCTGTCAGTGCATCCGACAATTTACTAGGAATAGATACAGAGGATAATTGATGTGCAAAGGTTTTAAATGTTTCAGATAGTCTGTGAGTTGAGATGTAATTAGTAATAGAGTAAAGAGCATTACTATCTGTTGGAGGTCGTTCGGGGGAAAAACCAAATCGTACAGGTGGTCTATGTTCTCGACTAGGATACCGTCTAGTAGCTGGACTGGGATCAAGATCTGTGTGATTGGATATATCATTAGATAAAGAGGAGGGTTCAAGAGTTACCTCAGGAGCATTTTCAACCTTAGAGTTTGATTGACGAACCGGTGATGAAGAAGAGGAAGGTTGTACTACCTGTATGAGAACTGACTCCCCCTGTTTCTCTTTCCCTTTATTACTTCTTTCATACACTCTTAATGTTGGTTCTATCTTTCCTGTGAGACTATCATGAATCTTACTTTCCAAAGATAGATTTTTTTCCTCAAAAGATTGACTTCTCAGACTAATAGGTATATCATTGTCAGCAGTTTTAGGAGATTTCCCTTCATAGTTCAGATTCTCCCCCTGGAGAGAAGTCTCCGAGGTAAAATATGCCTCATTCTCCCAGAAAGTAACATCCTGTGACACAAATACCCTACGGGATGGAGGATGATAACATTTGTATCCTTTTTGTGAGCTAGAATATCCTATAAAAACACACTTAAGAGCACGTGGATCTAGCTTTCCTCGATGAGGAGTATGAACATGTACATATACCACACAACCAAAAACCCGAGGAAGAATATGCAATACAGAGTTAACATCACAGTAATGAGACAAGGATTGTAACGGGGTTTGAAAAGATAGAACACTGGATGACATACGATTAATGAGATATGCAGCAGATAGTACTGCATCACCCCAAAAAGATTTAGGAATATGCATTCCGAGCAGTAAAGATTGTGCAACCTCTAAGAGATGACGATTTTTACGCTCGGCAGTACCATTTTGTTGTGGGGTATGTGCACAAGATGTTTGGTGAAGAATACCGTTTTTCAAACAAAAAGCTTTTACATTATGATTCAAATATTCACCACCATTATCTGAGCGTAAAACTTGAATTTTCTTATGAAATTGTGTCAGAATCATATGATAAAATTTTTGAAAAACGTCACATACATCACTTTTATTTTTTAAAAGAAAAATCCATGTCATACGAGTACAATCATCAATAAACATAATAAACCAACGCATACCAGGTATAGATACAACGTTAGATGGACCCCAAACATCAGAATGAACAAGAGAGAAAGGCATAGATCTTTTATTATTATTACTAGGGGGAAAAACAGTGCGATGATGTTTTGACAGAACACATGTCTCACACTGTATATTACTGTGCTCAACAGTTTTAAACAACGAAGGAAATAAAAATTTGAGATATTCAAAAGAACAATGACCTAGACGCATATGCCAAAGGAAAATATTACTCTCGTTGTTGGTTCTAACTTGTGCTACTTTGTGAGGATGACTGGAAACATTGTCTGCTGTAAAGTAGTACAACCCTCCTTTTTCCCTACCAGTTCCAATCGTCTCCTTGGTTGTGATGTCCTGAAATACACAATGAGAAAGCCAGAATGTCACAACACAGTTTAGAGATTTAGTGATTTGACTGATTGAGAGTAAGTTGTTAGATAAAGTGGGCACATGTAAAACAGATGATAAATGTAAGGATGAAGTTAGTGATATGGATCCAGCCCCATGAATCGGGGTGGGTGTACCATCAACATATGACACATTCTTTGTTTCGGTCGGAGTACGATGACTAAAGTTTTGAGAGTTAAAAGTCATGTGATCTGTTGCACCAGAATCAATAATCCAGGTATTATTACTAGAAATTGTAGAAACACTAAAAGCAGAATGAAATGTACCTGAGTTGAGGAATTGAATTTTCGAATCACACATATTACCCTGTGGAATGGATGAGTTGCTGGAGGAAGACGCAAGAGAGGCAGTTCCAGTTCTTAGATGCCCTTTTTTTTTTCCAGGTACCACTCAGGATACCCATGCAATCTCCAGCAGGCATCTCGGATATGATTCTTCTGTCCACAGTGAGTACATTTTGTCTCCTGAAACCCCTTTATTGATTAATAGAGCAGAGCTGTCGCTTATTTGTGGGGAAACTAGCATAGTGGCTTGACGCTGTGCCTCACGACGGATATAGGCAAATGCTCCTTCAACACCAGGAAATGGATCCATACGTAACACATCAGATCGTACTTTGTCAAATTCAGGGTCTAGTCCTGCAAGAAACATGTATACTCTTTGTTTTTCAATGCGATCATTCAGTCGAACCACATCTGTAGCATCAGTCATATCATTCGGGCAACGTTGATCTAACTCCTGCCAGCTTGTGTTCAATTCCCCGTAATATGTCGCCCAGATTGACGCATATGGAATGCTTTGCTGTTGAGTTCATAGATGATGGATTGATCTGCACCATCATAGTAAGTACGAGCAACTGCTTCCCAAATGGCCTGAGCAGTAGGTAATCGGATAAACATCCCCATAATTTTGGGAGTTATAGATCCGAGGAGCCATCCTTGCACAAGAGCATTATCGGCCAACCATCGCCTATAGGTGGGACTGGTGGTGGCAGGCTTAACACATTCCCCTGTGAGAAAACCGTATTTGTCTTTTCCAGCCACGAAGATCTCAACAAACTTGGACCATAAATGGTAGTTTGATCCATCCAATTTAATCTCAATCTTAGATGAGTTATCATGAGAATAAATTTGAGGAAGTATTGGTGGTGGAATTGTGTGGCTAGATACGTCTGATTCTTCGTCTCCGTTGCCCATAGTAGTGGTAGTATAAAAGTATCAGCGGAAGCAAATGAAAGAAAAATTTGACTTTTACTTTTTTTTTTACCGGTAAATATATATATATATAAATATAAACAGAAATTGGGCGACGTGGGTCGTTGATGGAGGAGAAAGGAATTGAGCGGCGACGTGGGTCGCTAATGGAGAAGAAATCAGGCGACGTGGGTCACTGATGGAGGAGAAAGAAAGCCGACACGGGTCGGGTCTGCGATGAAGAGCAACCGGTTTAGAGGCGACGTGGGTCGCAGCAGGAGAAAGAACCGATGTGGATTGGGTCGGGTCGCGATAGATTGTGAGCAGATGGGAAGGCTGAAGACGATCGATGTTGGGTTGAAGAAGACCGACAAGGTTGATACGACGCCGGCGACAGTTATTCCCGTAAGACACCAGAAAACAATAGGTAGCAGTCCTATTGCTTTAGGAAAGAAAAAAAGAAAAAAGAAAAAGATAGAAAACTGTAGAAGTTTTTATTTAGAAGAGTAAAAACAGAAAACCTAAATCCTTAGGCTCTGATATCATGAACAAATCAGAATTTTTGTTATTTATTCTTCTCCATATTGGAGGTAATTTATAGGAAAATACAATAGATACAATAGGATACAACAATCTACAATTAAGCTAATTGATCCTCTAATTGATTCTAATCAAATCAGTCAAGTCAACTATACAATCTCCTAATTAATGATAATATTCTAACAAATTTGATGTTGGTGTGGTTAATTTTCCATTGTTGGATTGAATCTATACAATTGGTAGCATTTTTTTTTTAAATGTTCAGTCTAGTTTTCCTAACTATGTTGGGAATTCCTAACGCAATTGGAAATTCTCAACATAACATAGTTTGGATTTAGAATATTTTGTAAATTCACTGTACTATGAGTATAGAATATTTGTTTAAGAATTTAATCATTAATTTCTTATTCATTTGAAAGGTGGGTTGTATGGACAAAATTCGATCTGTTGTTTTATACGATAGAGAATGGAGTGAAAGTGATGGGAAGTTCATGTATCAATCTGGAAAGTCAAGACTGATTTCAGTTTTAAAGGAAACCTCGTATGAATCATTACAAGGCATCATATATTGTCTTGTTAATGTCAACCCAAACGCGTTCTCCATCAAAATGAAGTTCTTGTATAATTCACTGGAGGTTTTAGCACCGTTTGAAGTTATTAATGATGATAATGTTTAAATGTTCTTGTGTGAAAATTCCGTTGTGAATATGAGAACCTCATTATGTTGGGCAATTCAAATGTTGTTTGACAGTGTCATGTAATGTTAACAATGTTGTGTAATGTTAAGTAGAGTGTTTCTTGATACATTTACTTGATTTCATATCCTAATTATATTGTTATGGTGCTTGGTTGTTGGTAGGAATAATATTACGTGCTGAAAGTACATGTTGATATGGCAGATTAAAAGAAGTATATTATTGTCAATTGTCAGATACATTAGTAACACTTTGGTATATACATACAAAAATTCCTGCCACAATTAGTTATATTGAAATCCAGTTTTTCTAGCCACAATTAGTTACAATGAAATCCAGTTTTTCTATACATTGAAATAATTCATGCCGAGCAATGAAGTCGATTTCCATTAAGACTCAATGTCTGCTCTTATAATTCAAAGGAAGAAACACCTATAACAACAAAACATTTGTCAAAATCATGAAATGCAATATACACGAATACATGTGCAGCTGCCCAACTGTCCTAACATTTAGCTGTCTTAAAATTTTAATAGTAAAAGCATAATATTAGCCGTCTTAAATATTATGTTCTCACATTTAGCTGCCCTATATGCAACAAAATTACTTATCAACTCCTATAAGCATAATATTATACTAAATGCATTGAAACATCAGTAAACTTACTTTATTCTATTTTAAGCTTTTTGAATTAACCTTAAAAAGATTAAAGACTACTAAAAGAGTGAAAATTTAAACATCACAGCAATAAAAGGTACATTTATTTGGAATTCCTAACAACGTTTGGATTTTCTAACATCGTTAGGAATTCCTATCCTAGCAGAACTCTGTTTGGAATTCCTAACAGAGAGTTAGAAATTCCAAACCCTATTAGGAAAATCTTAACCGAGTTATGAATTCCTGACATAGTTTAAAAATTCTAAACTCAGTTAGGAATTCCTAACAGAGTTTGAAAATTCAAAACGCAGTTAGGAATTCTCAGCTAAGAGCACCATCAACAGATTATGAGTACCTTATGATCCACAACACTATATTACAGTTACAGGGGCTACCATCAATGAAGGATTTCGATAGTCGGTGGATGAAACCACACCTCCATCACACTCCCGCCGAACATAAGGCAAAAGAAATAAAACAAAAGAAGCAATCTAGTTGAATCACTATAGTTCATCTAAGTAAACAGAAATTGTTCCTAATTTTTAGGGTTAATATCATTTGGATCCCTAGGTTTTTCTGAAAGATCAATTATTTAAACGAGTTTTATTCTTAGCAAAATTTTCCCTGAAGTTTATAAAATAGGTCATTCTGACTTTTTTTTTTTAACGGTCAAACATGTCAGAATATATAAATTGATCAATTTACATTTAACTTTATTTAATATTAAACCTATTAACATAAATTAAAAAAAAACATTTAAACCTATAAACACGAAATTCAGATCATCTCAAATAAATAAATATTTATATATTGAATGTAACTAGAAATAAAAAAAAACAAGAAAAAAAAACAAAAAATAAGAATTGATTTATTTTTAAGAAAAGACAAAATTGAGTTTTTTTAAACAAAAAATTTGACAGAGACCCAATCTCATCTCCATCATTCATAAACAGTTGTTACCTTCATCTACATGTTAACTTCCATTTTCACATTTAAAGCTTCAAAATGGAATTTTGCCCAGAAAATAAAAGTTCCTCAATTCATTCTACCTAAAGGGAAATTAGTGGGAAAAAAATGTCAATATTTTGTGTATCCTTAAAAGGAAAAATTGTGCTCAATTGCCTGAATTTCATCTCCATCCCCTACATCCACTTCTGCCACAAAACCCATTTCACAATTCATCAAAAAATTCATTCTCTTAAACCTTATCTTGCAAAAACCTTCATTTTCATCGGAACCCACACTCTCAATTTCATGCGTACTCACAAAACCCTCACTCTATGCCCTTTCAGACCCTAGTCACCACCATTGAATCTGGTTTCTAGATGATGTTGAATCTGGATTTAGGTCTGGCTTGGATTTGATTTTTGTTTGATACTTTGATGGCGATGAATCTGGATTTGGGCTTGATGAGGATGGATCTGGATGATGATAATGGTTTGGCTTCTTATCTGGTTCTCATTTCTCCATTTTTCTTCTCTGATGTTGTTTTCTTCACTGTTCATTAATTTGGCTCCGATTTTAGGTTTGGTGGTAGTGCCGATTTCGTGTTTGGTTTTTAGTGATGGTTTGACCGGTTTGGATTCGGGTTTGGCGGTGGTTTGACTGGTAGAATTTGTCGATTTTGTGTTGGGTTTTGGTTGTGGTTTGACTGGTGCGATTTTGGGTTTCGTGGTGGTTCGATTTCTTCGATTTCATTGATTTCGTGTTCTAGGTTTTGGTGGTGCTTAAATAGGTTTTGGTCAATTTCATGTTTGAGTTTGGAGATCCTGATGGATGTTGATGCGATTTCATTAATGAGTGTTCTTAGTGTTGGGTTTCTGGAGGGTGTTCTTGTTTTGTTCCTGTTTCTAGGTGTGCCTGTATATTGTTGTGTTTGTGTTTGTGTTTGTATTTTGGTGTTGATGACAATATTTTTGTGTTTGTGTTTGGTGTCGATGATAATAACCCATTTTTTCTTCCAGATCTGCTAATTTTTTCTTTTCCAGATTTGTTCAAAAAAAAAAGTTTAAAGTTATTTATTTTAATTTTTTTACTTTGCCATATGTTTGATTTATTTTAAAGTTTTTTTTGATATATTTTTTATAATTTATATAATTATTTAAAAATATATATTTATTTTTTGATATATAAACTGTTTCCTATATACATACATATATATATATATATATATATATATATATATATATATATATATATTGATTTTTTTATTTCTATTTTTATGACACGTGGCATGTTCTTGGTTTAAAGACAAAATATCCTTATAAATATTAAGTTTGACTAACCGTTGACTAACAAATGTATCCATTCGATATACTTTTTAAAAATCAAGGAAAACTTTATTAAAAAAACAAACTCGTTTAAATAATTGATCTTTTAGCATAACATAGGACCCAAATAATATTTCCCCTTAATTTTATATGTGCATGCAATGGAGGTAATAGCTTCATAGAACCATCAAGGGTCAGGCCAATTCCGAAAATAGAGACGATAGAAAACAAGCAAAACCCTTCTCGTATTTCTCATTAGACAAACCAAGTTCAGTAATTCATTTTGTGGTTTAAACTATATCATAAAATAACAAAAGTATCAAATAATATAATTAAGTATTTTTTAACAACAATAATTAGACTAATTCATACGGTTTAAATGATCAGTGAATTCAAATTCAACAATACCACTAAATTCGAGGTATTACTACCATTCTAAAACAGTTGGATTGTTGAAGAACATGACTCATTCAAAAAAATATCAACACAGAAATCCACCTACCAAACTATTGAACGGTAATTATTCTCAGTAGCCATGACATATTCCACATAAATGAAGTCACTTTTTATATAAATTCAAATAAAAATATTTACCTGAAGTTGGTGACACAGGCAGAGCGATTCCCAACATCAGCAGTTGTGCAACATGCAGTCGGAACAACATTTGGAATCTGTTTTTATTCACCAAAAAACTCTCTTTTCAATTAGGATGTATCTAGAAATGGATCAACTTCATCTTTCCCCTTGAACCAACTAAAGTAGCTATACAACATGGTCCAATTAAAACTAAAAATGTTTAAAAAGGACAAATAATGTTAAAAATACCACTAAATCAGCTTTGATTTTGCTGAGCCACTCACTCCACTATGGAGATAATGACAAAACAACAAAGTGACACGATATTGTGGAGATAATAATACATACAAATTATACCTTCTTCAAATAAGCAAGGCGGCTTTCTGTCAAGGTATCTGCCTGAATTGCACCGCATTCCAAAAGTACCTGATCAGAAATTCGCGTGAATTCAATTGCATATTTGAGCTTGTTTTGTAATTACAATAAAAAATGCAACATAAGAAAAGTCAAGTCAAACTAAGTTTGATTGATATATGATCTAGCTGATTCCAAAAGAAAAAGTAATTAACTTGCGAATGAAGAGGCGAGGTGACTGAATTTCAAAAGTGACGACGAAATCTGGAGCACCGGTGATGAGGCGACGACGACGACGACGAAGCGGGAAGAGCGGCGACGGTGACGAAGTGAAATGCTGCAGCGGTTACATGACGACGTCAACGAAGCGAGAAGCAGCGTTAAAGACGACGACCACGACGATGGCAACCAAGTCAGAAGCAGCGGAGTGGACGAAGTGATGCGGCGACTATGAAGTGAGAACTGACAATTTAGGGTTTCTTTGAAAAGTGAAAGATTCAATAGGGATTCACCTTGACGATGTGTTCAACCTTCAAAACCCAAATGAAATCTTTGATTTCAACCTTCCGTCGCAACCCAGTCGTCCTATTTAGCTTTCGGTCGATGAGTTCAGCCTTCATCCTTCAGCCTTCACTCAGGCCATCGATTTGAAACAGGAGAGCTTTTGGTCGATTTGAAACATGAGAGATTTGGGATTAGGTCGGCTTTTGGTCGATTTGAAACATGAGAGGGAATTTGAGAGAGGTTTGCGATTTGGAATTTTGGGAATTGGTTTGAAACGGTTTTGGGGATTTTGAGTGTTTTGCTGTTCCCTTCAACTAGAATGTAATTTTTAAAGAAAAAAAAGTGTTATATTGTCATAAAAAGAGTTAGGCCCCGTTTGATTTTTTGTTTGAATACTGAACAGTGTTGAATGTTACTGAAGACTGAATAGTGACTGAAAACTGAAAAACATGTTTGTTTTTTTTCACTGAAAACTGAATATAAGTGATAAGTTGTTTGTTTTTTTAAGTTATAAATATCTGAAAATAAATACTTTTACATCTATACCCTTCTAACTATTATTTGTTATATATTTACATTTTAATATATTAAGGACAACTCTAATATGTAAATTAATTCTAAAATAAATTCATTTAGTTATTAAAAATATTTCATACATTATTCCATTTGTTGAATTACATTAAAAATGAACATAATATTTTATGGTGATACATTCTAAAATTCTCAAGAAATATTAATAAAAATAAAAAAATCAACTACTACTTGATTTTTACTTAAATAGCATAGGCCGATGCATCACACACACACACACACACACACACACACACACACACACACACACACACACACATATATATATATATATATATATATATATATATATATATATATAACTTTTTTGTTTTCCCAAAATTAACATCTCCAGTTAATTTTTAGAATAAGTGAAAAAGATTTACTCAAGCTGTAATATAAAATTAATAAAACTAATTATCAAATAATAGAAACAATAAAGAGTTCTTACCGGAATATGCTAGGAAAATCAGTTACAAATTGTTTTTGTTTTGAAGCAATTGGGTTTTCCGATATTAAAGTTCTCTACGGTGAGAAGAAAAAAAAAGTATTAATATGATTAGAGTTTTAATAATGAAAGAATTGGAAATATATAAAATTAGCGATGATAGTTTTGGAAGTAAAAGTTTGTTATTAATTCTACTGGATTTGTGTTAAGTGAAAAGTAGAAAAAATCCACTTTTAAAAAAATAGTTTTAGTGGCTCATTAAGTGATTTTAACATTTATAAAATCAAACAAAACAGTTAAATAAAACACATTAAGGCTCAGTTTGGTATTGCTGTGCTGTGGGGAGAAGTGCTTCTGAAATTGTTGTCGGGGAATTGCTTTTGGAATTGCTGTGGGAATAATCAGCTGAGTGTTTGGTAAACTGATTTTCAAAAATGCTGTGAGAACTAAAAGCAATTTCAATGTGTTTGGTAAACTGATATAAAAAGTGTTGTGAGTGTGTAAAATTACTAAAAGGATAAAGACATCTAAATGGTACTAATTTGCTATACTTTATATTTTTCTTGTTTATTTGTATTTAGTGTTAAGTGTTATATAATTATGGTACTTTATTGAATTAATTAGCCCTATTTTTTATTCTAATTTATTTAATTAATTAGTCCTATTTATTTATTTATTTATTTCTTTATTTTATTATATTTTATTTTTTATTTCATTTTTATTTTACTTTATTGAATTAATTATGGAAACATTTTTTTTTGTACAAAAATATAAGCCCAATTTTGTTTTTGTTAAATTTCGTTTTAAAGGCAAGGACAAAGTTGGAAAGTTAGTAAAATTTCATTTAATATCACTGTAGCGCGTTTTCTAAAAGCAGAAGCCAAAATCCAAAATCCAAAAGCATGTATTTGTAGCTTCTCAAAAACTCAGTTGGGAGAAGCTAAAAGTGACCAAAAGCACTTCCCCACGATTTTACCAAACACCCTGTCTGAGGTCCAGAATCACTTTTGACCCCAAAAGCAGCTGAGGAAGCAATGCCAAACTGAGCCTAAATGTTGTTAAGTCAAAAAAACAAACGACCCCTTAGTTTCACAACTTTTTAAAAAGAGAATAGCTGTAAATTTGAGTCTTCCAAATGGATTAGTTTCCAATAAAACCCTCTAAAAATCATGTTATAATTTTTTATTATCAATTCAAATCTACAATTCAATCCAAAAAATTTCTATAAAACTAATATCTGTAAGAGGAAAATTAGTCCTTTCTCTAAATCATAACTCGCCAGGAAAATAAAATCATGTGTTATTTTGACGACCTGTAACTGGATTTTGGGCTTTCTATCATTTCCTGTACAACTGAAGCTTGCTGTTGTAAAACCAAAACTGATGCATTGCCACAATAATCTGAAGAAACCAGTAGATCACCAATCACCCCCAACTCCTGAATCTCACTCCATGCCGATAGTCCTACCAATACCGGTGAGTTCGGGTTATGTCTTCTTCCCACTAGAATGAGGTCATATTCATTGCCAATTGATTTAAGCAGTTTGGCCGTTTGACATCCTTCCGTGACATTTTTCTCTATGAACTCGACGTTTTTGTTCCCCAGAGTGCTCGTCCTGAACTCGTCAAGCATATTCAAATCGCGACCTTCTTCAGTCAAATCAGGAGGCACGTGATTCATGGCCACCAATCTGACGATCCTAAGCGTAGTAGTATTAGTCTCCGCCATGTTAGCACCGTATGCTAGAGCTTCGCGATCATCCTGACCTCCCACGAATATCACACAAGTGTTTATAGCCAGTATTCGAGAGAAGATGGGTCGAGGGTCCATGAACATCCCACGATCAAGCAGGATTCCAACGGAGCAAGGGGACATTTGGAGAACATTTCTCACCACTGTCTTGACAAAAGTACTTTTCGGCTTCTGGATTGGGATGATCACCAATGGAGTACTCTTCTCGAACGCCATTAAACATATCTCGTCGTGCATTGTAGCGTATGGAGCTATGACAGTAAAGCATTGCACAAAGGTGTGACCCTTCTTCAGCTCTTCGTATTGTCGAAAGGCATTGATCATAGGATCAGCTTTGTTTGATTTGTGAGAAGATGATAAACGGTCTAGTCTGTGTGTGATGACTTGAGGCATGGTGCCTCCAGCAAGCTCCTCCAGCTTCATGACGTGCAGCGCCAATGACCTCTGCGGCCGATTGGAGGCTTCAAGGATGTTGACAATGGTTGGGACATTATCTGGTTCATAAATACACGCAAGTATACGAAGCTCAGGATGGCGGCGACTGTGCTGGATCGTTCTTCTTCGATAAGCTACATATCGTCTCGAAGAGTCATAAGTGGCGCTTATCAATGGTGTGATAACAGCAGACCGCAGTGTTGCTGCTATCATCATTATGCCAAAGACCTCACGCGTCATCAACTGCACATTATTATAACAATAAATGCATATGATGTATTAAAAGCATAAAATTTCAGTTTTCGAAGATACTAGTACCTTGAGCAGATATGCGTAGGCATAAATCAGCGTATCAATTAGACCTCGGCAATTCAAAAGTAGGGAAAGTGAGATAGCATCATCGATGGGCAATTTGTAATATATTGATGTGATTATAACGGCGAAAAATCTTGCAAACATAGAAGCTAAGATTAACCACCCCACAGCCAAGAAAGAATTACGGCCTATGGAGTTAAAATCAATGAGTCTACCTATGTTTGCTATATAACAAGGTATGAAAACTACCCAATTAAAGCATTCAATTTTTTCTGCTAAGGCTGATCCCAAAGGAGAGCTGGTAGGAGTGACAATGCCTAAAATCACTGGTCCAATCAAATAATGTTGTCCTAAAATTTCTCCTAAGAGAGCAGAGCCAAGGACCATGACATTGATAGCTACTAAATGTAATTGCTTCAATGGTTTTCCATCTGGGGTTTGCTTCATCATCCAAAACATTATAGGACGACACATAAAAACAATTACGAGAATGATGAATAAACTGCTCAGGCTCACTAACACACCAGTGTTATCTTTCAACCGCAGTTGTGAAGCACCTTGTTGAAATTGAGTGCAAAGTACTAAAACAATCGTGCTGGCTATGTTGCTGACTAATGTAGAAGAAAGAGCGAGGCGTCCTAGCTCTGAGTTAAGAAGCTTGAGATCGGTCAGGACAGTGAGTATCATATGAAAGGAAATATTGCATTCTATTGAAGCAAGCACTGGGAAGGAGCTGTAAACTTCTGCATCCAAATCGATGGTACCCTTTATAAACAACCCCATAGATATCGTTGCTATCATTGGCGCGAAAAAAGCTCCAAGGCCTATAATAATTGCCAATCTTCCAGAATTTCTAACAACACCAACATCTATCCGTACACTAAGCAAGAACAAAATGTATATGAGGCCAACAGATTGAAAGACATTAAGCACTGATATGCTTCTCATTGAGTACAATTTATTGCTCACAGCTTGTCCCAAACACGAAGGGCCTAAAACTATTCCAGCCTGTGCCATAACAATGTCAGTAATGTGTAATCACATTAAATTAACATTCTCCAGGTGCAAGATCTAGTACGTTTTCATTTCGAATATGCTTTTCATCGTAAAAAAATTCGTACGAGATACCACACCTGAAAACCCATAATATATATATATATATGAAAATTCTCTAGTTAGATCGGACTTGAAATTTTTTGCATCTAAATCCTTAGAATTCCAACCGGCTGAATTAGTGTAAAAATCCTAAGATTTCCAACCGGTTGGAATTAGTTAAAAATATTTTACACTAATTCCAATGGGTTGAAATTCCAAGGATCTGAAGAAAAATTCAGGATCTGAAGGACCATATATATATTAGAAAGATATGAAAAGTGAAGGCTTACTTACTAGCATTTGCGAAACAAAATTGACCTGTCCAAGGGGCTTGAGAAGTACCCTAAAAATTGCTGTGAAGCAAGTAACTAAAGCAACTGGCAACAACACATATAGAAGAGGGAAATTAATAAGATCCATTTCTCCAATTACAGAACCTGCAAACATCACCATTTCGTATGGTTCACAGTAATATACTATACTGGCATTTTTCTTCATTGTTGCCATAATTGTGCTGGTTCCAGTTTAACAATCTTATTTTCACAGGGGAATAAGAAAAAAAAAATTGTTTGTTTTCAAAAATGAAAAAAGTGATAGAGAGGTGAGAATTCTGTAAATGATAAATTTGAAAATAAGTTCTTGGAGAAGATTAGAGAGAAATATGCCGTGGTTATCTGTATGCGTCAGAATTATTTTGAGCACAAAAGAGCTCCTGATCTTTGACTATAATTGTGTGGTTGCACGGAATTAATTCTGTTAAGTCCTAGCAAAAAAGAAGCCGATATCAGGGCTTAGTGAGAGGGAGAAAAAAAAACTTAGAGCGGAAGAGGATAGGATGCGTGGAAACTCTGGACAATCTCGGATTTGGGCCCTTAATTTGTTGTAGGAATCGGGATAAAACATATTTGAAAGTCCGTGGAAGGGGCAAACTATCTCAGATTAGGTTCATAATATATATATATATATATATAGTAGGAATCATCTAGATGAATCATACAATAGTTATCCGGGCACCCCATGATGCGGAACCATTTTCCCAATCAGTAGTTTCGGCCCTCGTTTTCATTTTAACTTGTAACATTTATATTTGCATTAATTCTCATAATACAAAGACAACTTTTTATTTCAAATGTCAGAATAATACTTAGATTGCTCAAAATATTTACCTAAATTTAGGTGAGTTGTACCTAAAAATCTATATGTAACATCATTTGTTCATGGATTTAGATAAATAATTTTAACAATATACAATATAGCATTATTTTAAATGTTAATGAAATTTATATATATACAATCTTTCTATTGTTAATTCGAATTAAAATATATCGGTTCCGTAGACCATTGGATTTAAAAGATGATATATCATATATATATATATATATATATATATAAAAAAAGTGAAGATTTCTAATGAAGTAAGCCAATTAAGCTATCTTCAGACAATTAAAGTCCGCTCAAAGAGCATTGATGTAGGCTTCATTTTTGCTGAGATTAATGATCAAACAAATAAATAGATGCCAGTCTCAAATATTTCTGCGAATAAATTTTTTTACCACCACAAGTTTTTTTTTACTTAAAAAACCATACTTGTGAGCATTCACTAATTTCTCTCCTTTTCTTCTTCACTACTTCTTCCATTTTCTTGCAAAAAAGGTTGTTGATACACTAAAAAAAACACAAGTTATGCAGCCATGGATTCTGCAGAAAATCGCACACCTCAGAGTCTCTATTGCGAGCCAACGGGATCGATCACTTCCGGTGGATTACTATTCGGACACAATATTACAAATGCAGTTTTTCCATTGTTGTTGATGCAAATCAGTTTAGCTAATTTGTTTACAGCAATTTTTCAAATCCTTCTCAAGCCTTTTGGACAATTCAGTTTTATTCCACAATTGCTGGTAAGCTCACATTTTCCTATTGCTTTCACCTATATTGTTTAGACAAATACACGTGATCAGAGGCAGGCGGCGGAGCCGACTTCTTTAATTTTGGGGGACTTGGGCCATATGGTAAACATCTTTAAGAAATTGTAAATAACAAAAATTATGGGGCAAAATGTTTAAAATATAACTATATTTTTTTAAAAAAATTGGGCATAGCCTCTCTGGGTCTCCAAGTGGCTTCACCACTAACTGTGATTACCAACGATACTAACTAGTTTTTTTTTTTACAATAATACATACATAAGAGTCTTTTTACATTTTCCATACATATTAATTCTGAAACAAGTATTTCTGTATTTTAACTAAAAGAGTTAAAAGAAAGTTTAAAAAGAGAGACTAAATCCCGCAATAATTTCAAATGGAATGTCGTAAGAATTTGATTAAGCAAATATATATATATATGGGATCTCTATAGTTACTGATTAGTTATACGAGAGGTAGTTATTTTCTTTTAATACCCAGATAGTAACTTACTGGTGCATTGCATTTCACTGAATGTGTACCAGGGTGGAATCACAATAGGCCCGTCGTGTCTTTCCCGCTACGAAAAGATCAGCGATCATATATTCTCATCGAAAAAGGGTGTTATGATGGTAAATGCATTCGAAAATGTAGGATTGATCTTCCTTTTTTTCCTGCTAAGTGTGCAAATTGATTTGAATGTACTTAAAAGACCTGGAAAACTAGCATTTGCTATAGGCATATCAGCATTGATATTACCATTCTTGATAACCTTGGCAATAGCTTTGTTCTTAAAAGAATACATATCAGATGAAGAACTTCAAGGTAGTCTATCAATGGTGGCCTTCCTTGAATCAGGAACTTCCTTCCACCAAATCCTATACTTCCTTAAAGATCTCAAGATGCTGAATTCAGAATTAAGCCGAATTGCTCTAGTTTCAGCATTGATCAGTGGGATAGGCAACTGGGTTTATCTAACGATTATTGATCAATTGTTCGCATACTCGAAATCTGCTCAGTGGCATACCATTGTATTCGCCCTCACCAGCCACTTGTTCATGATAATCGTCATTGTTTTCGCCTTCCGTCCTTTAATACTATGGATGATGAGAAAAACCCCGGAAAGAAAATCCTTGAAGGAATCACATGTAGCCGTCGTGATCATTATGGTTTTATGTTGTGCTCTATACGCCGAAATCATAGGGCTGCACCCTCTCCATGGGCCGATAGTGTTGGGGATGGCTACGCCGGATAGCCCACCGATGGGTTCTACTTTATCGAATCAATTCGGATGCTTTGTTTGGGGAGTGTTGATGCCTGGATTCATGATAAACGTCGGTAAACGAATCAATCTCTTCGAATTACAAATCGGTAACTTCTTGATTGTGGCCTTCATTACTTTTACATCTGGCTTAGCGAAATTTATTGGCACTCTCGTCCCATCACTATATTTCAAGATGCCTCTTAGAGATGCTTTCCCTCTTGGTTTGATCTTGAGTGGCCGAGGCCTTTTTGATATTCTGTTCTTTTACCGCGCAAAACAAGCTGAGGTCCGTTACGTTACTGATCATCGAACTCTAAGCTTGGATCGATACATTTTCCTATATATATGAATCAAATTTGTTAATTGTTTGTTAACTAATTATTGCAGTTAATCTCGGATGAGATTTTTGGGATCATGGCAATCACTGTAATTGTTCACTCTGCAATAATTGCGCCAATTGTGAGAGCTGTTTACGACACAACGAAAAGATACATGGCCTATAACAGACGGACAATCCAACACACGAAGCAGCAAGGGGAGCTGCGAATAGTTGCTTGTATTCACGAGCCAGATAGTGTACTTCCCATCCTCAACATCCTTGAAATCTCTACTCCAACGGAAAAAAGTCCGCTGGCAGTTTATGTTTTGAACTTGGAAGAACTTACTGGGCGCACCATGCCTATCTTCATTCCTCATCAATATAGCAAAACACCAACTTTGTCACCATCGTTGTCATCATCATCATCATCATCATCATCTTCATCATTGACATCGCTGGCTAAAGTGAAACCCACGAGAGCCAGTCGCATCCTCAACGTCTTCCATCAATACGAGCAACAAAGAGGAAGGTCTGTAGTGATCCAGTGCTTCACATCAGTCGCGCCTTACAGTACGATGCACGATGACATTATTTCATTGGCACATAACAAGTGTACAACTTTGGTTATCATCCCATTCGAGAAATTCGATAGCCCCTACGTTAGAACAGTGAACAAAAACGTCCTAGAACATGTTCCTTGTTCGGTTGCAATCTTCTTGAGTCGAGGGATACTTGTGGACTCCAAATATTTGCACTCTCAACCCGTCATAAGTGTTTGTGTGATATTCATAGGAGGGTGTGACGATCGCGAAGCACTAGCATACGGGGCTCGAATGTATGAGAACCCTAACATCTTGCTCACAATCGTCGTATTCATAGACGCAAATGCGATTACTAATAGCGAGTTTGTAGAGAAAAGACATGATCAACAAGCGGTTGCCAATTTCAGGATCAACTCGTACGAGAACACGAATGTAACGTACAAGGAGGAGAGACTAGCTGGAGTATCGGATACAATAAACGCGCTACAGTTGATTGAAAAAGATTATGATCTGATATTGGTTGGAAGAAGACATAACAAGTATTCGACATTGTTGAAGGGATTGTCAGACTGGAGTGAGTTTGAAGAGTTGGGTGTTATTGGAGACATATTTGCGTCTTCAGATATCAGGAGCAGAGCATCACTTTTGGTGGTGCAACAACAAGCTTCTGTGGTAGAGGAAATGATTGAAACTTGAACGTAATCCAATGGTATGACAAAAACAGATTCTTGTATTTGGAAATTTTATGATTATTATTTTTTTTTTTGAAATTTTGTAAATTTGTAACATCTTTTTCATAGAAAAATAAAATCATTTATTTAATATCAATGCGTTAGACATCTCATGTTCAATTTGTGAATTTCATTTAATTTAATTATTAATTATATCGTTGATTTACTTATTTTATTTTCATTAAATTTTACATCTCATTGAGATATCTACGTACATCGTCAAAATGTACTAACATTATTAATTAAAGAGTGGTAGGTATACTAGCGGGTCGCATTTGCTTGAGTGGACATGTGTTAATTTGAGTGACATTTTTACACTGGAATGGAAAAGAATGTGAAATTTAATAGTATTTGCATCATCTCCTCACCTTTTGTGTTCTTACATTGTCTTCATCTAAATCAATGGTGTAGATTATTTCTATCTTGTGTAAATCGTAATTCCAAAAACAAATCTGGTAGGTATCTGGAAACAGAAAGTAACAACACAAGAAAACAACACGTTAGAAAACAGTGTATGAACCGAGGCTCGTGTTTCACACGGTGTTCTTCAGACAATTTCGCAGGATAACATCGTATGTGTATTAGACGATTTTCTTCCAAGATACAACGGTTCAACAGTGGTAGACGTAAGCACCAACCACTACTAGGGAACTAAAACAGAGTTTAAACTTACCAAGAAAACAGAGAAGAAGAATAGGAATTCGGCTGCTCGAAATTTAGTGTATTTTGGTAGGTTAACTTTATGAACGGAATACTATGGCTTTTAAATAGCCAAACTGAAGCACTAGGGTTTGGAGATTAATTTTGGTAAATTCCTTTTTGATTTAATAAGGAAATAATTTAATTAGATAATATTCTCCAAAGAGATTTACTTCTAATTAAAATCGATTATGTATTCTTCGTGATCAAGTAATAAATTAGAATCCAAATAATTAAAGCTTTCCTTATTCATCACAATAAAAAAAACGTTGACTTAGGGAAGTGACAACAGGTCAACTAGACTCTCACGGTTCAATCGGAGCGGCATTCGTGTCCGCAGGTCGCGCCCACACACGAGTCGTGCATTCGAAGGTTCGGGGTCCATGATTTGTACCCATCCCTGCGCGTGAGAGAGAGCCTCTATGCCACACATGTTGATAGCTCATATCACACATTCACTTATAAACTACATATAAATGATTTCCCTAAGCAATGTGAGATTCATTTTAATCCCTACACAATGGGTTCACTTTGAGACTCAATTCCTCATTCGTCTATTAACCATTTTTATGAATTTGAGTATACCATTTCGAAGTTCTCACAGAGGAGAATTCGAATCCACTTTAATCTTCCAATTTTATGGAATTTATCATACTCAATTTTTGCTCTCAAATTAAGAGTTAATCACAAAATTTCCAACAATCCCCCACATGAATGAAATTGACATAGGAGACACAAAGAAGATGTTTGGTAAGTTCAAACGATCGAAACCTGCATATGATAGGTAGGTGTTACCCTTTGAACATGTAAATGTATGCTTACTTTACTGACTGATCAGTAGATGTGATATCCTTGAACTGTTCTACCGTTTGTGTAAACGATCACACACCTTACACATGTATCTTCCAAACCCGATTTGGTTCTCATTTTTATGTTCGTTTTGGCCATGAACATGCGTCTAGTTCTGTTAGAGTCTCTGGAGAATATAGCCATTCACTATTCTCTTTTAGAAGCGGCCCCACTTCTTTCTCACATAGGTGATTTCTTAATTAAGAGTAACCCGTTTTACTCTGCTCGGATTTCCATAGCTAGGAATTTTAACGCATAAGAATCATTAAAAATATAGTTTAATCTTTTTCCTACGGGCATCACTGTTCCATCATAGGAATGGACTTGAGGGTAACCCCCCACAATGATCCAACTGAGTCTTACAACTTGGTTATCCCATTGAACCTAAATCTTGGGATCTCCAGTCAATTAGGTTGGGTGTTCATTGTTGACTTTTTATCTAATGGGCTTTAGTCCCATTCCTCTCGATGATGTCTCAACTAGTTCTCTGTTTAACCCTTTAGTTAGCGGATCCGTAATGTTATCCTTTGACCTTACATAGTCAATAGTGATAACCCAAGTTGAGATTAGTTGTCTAATGGTATTATGTCTTCGACGTATATGTCTAGACTTTCCATTATACATGTTGCTTTGTGCTCTTCCTATTGTTGTTTGACTATCACAGTGGATGCAAATCACCGGCACAGACTTTAGCCATCTTAGAATATCTTCTAAGAATTGGTGTAGCCATTCAGCCTCCTCACCACATTTATCTAATGCTATAAACTCAGATTCCATGGTGGATCTGGCTATACATGTTTGTTTGGAGGCTTTCCAAGATACTGCTGCACCACCTAGTGTGAACACATACCTACTAGTGGATTTTGAATCCTTCATACCAGATATCCAGTTAGCATCAGTGTATCTTTCTATGACCGTTGGATAACTGGTATAATGCAGTCCATGATTACGAGTGAATCGTAAGTACTTCAATACTCTTACTATTCCTTTCCAATGATCGGCTCCTGGATTACTCGTGTATCTGCTTAATTTGCTGACTGCATTAGCTATGTCTGGTCTTGTACAACTTGTTAAGTACATCAGACTTCTTATTTGGATTGAAGTATGAGTCTGTTAGATGTTGACTTAGTATGAGTCTGTTAGATGTTCTTGAGATTTTCATTCCCAACATTACATCAGCTAGTCCTATATTTTTCATATCAAATCTTGATTTCAACATATCCTTGGTAGATTTGACCATTTTATCATAACTACCAACAATGAGCATGTCATCAACGTAAAGGCACACAATGACATAGCCATTTTCTTTGTCCTTGACATAAACACATTTGTCACATTCGTTGATCTTAAATCCATTTGACATCATAGCATTGTCAAATTTCTCATGCCATTATTTTGGTGCTTGCTTTAAACCATATAAAGACTTCACCAATTTACAGACTTTCTTTCCTTGTCCTAGAGCATAAAAAGCCTCAGGTTGTTCCATGTAAATTTCTTCATCTAAATTTCCATTTAAGAAAACTATTTTCACATCCATTTGACGTACTTCAAGATTTCGCAAAGCTACGATTGCAAGTATCATTCTAATAGAGGTTATTCTCGTCACAGGAGAATATGTATCAAAATAGTCTAGGCCTTCTCGTTGATTGTAACCTTTAATTACAAGGCTGACCTTATACTTATCAATTGATCCATCTGCTTTCATCTTTCTTTTGAAAATCCATTTGGATCCTAGCGGTTTACATCCCGGAGGAAGATCCACTAATTCCCAAGTATGATTTGATTTTGAAGGATGAAATCAATTTCGCTCTTAATTGCCTCTTTCCACAAGAGTCCCTCTGAAGAGCTTACCGCTTTTTTACAAGTTCGAGGTCCACCTTCTAGCAAATAGGTTATAAAATATGGACAAAAAGACATTTCCGTCCTTGCTCTTTTGCTACGTCTAGGTTCATCCTCTACTTCATTTCCTTGTTCTTGGTCCTCACAACTATCAGCATGTGTTCGTTTTGACAAACTTGCTTCATCATTGGATTTACATGGAAATACATGTTCAACGAACATTGCATTTCTTGATTCCATTATCGTGTTTTTGTGTATATCTGATATATCAGATTTATAGACCTATAATCGATGAGCACTACTGTTTTGTGCATATCCAATGAAAATACAGTCAATAGTTTTCGGATCTATTTTCACATTCGTAAGAATTTATAGGAATTTATAGGAATTTATAGGTACAGCTACTTTGGCAAGACACCCCCACATTCGTAAGAATTTATAGGAATGCTTTCTTCCTTTCCATAGTTCATATGAGGTCTTGTCTTCTTTCTTTCAAGGTACCTTGTTTAAAAGGTAATTGCTAGACAATATAGCGTCACCCCAAATGTTCTGAGGCACTCCAGAACCTATCAGCATTGCATTCATCATCTCTTTCAATGTACGATTTTTACGTTGTACAATACCGTTTTATTGAAGGGAATATGATGCAGTAGTTTGATGTATGATTCTGTGTTGTGCACAGAATTCAACAAACGGTGCTACATATTCACCACCTCAGTCACTTCTCAGTACATTGATTTTCTTGTTGAGTTGATTCTCAACTTCAGTTTTATAGAGACTAAACTTCTCTATAGCTTCATCCTTGTTTTTCAACAAATATACATAGCAGTATTTGGTGTTATTATCTATAAATGTGATGAAATATTTGTTGCCACCTCTTGTTTGAACAAATTTTAAATCACATATATCCTTGTGAAATAAATCAAGAGGTTCAGATTTTTATTCAATAGTTTGAAATGATGACCTTGTTAGTTTTGCTTTAACGTAAACTTTACACTTATGTTTAGGATCTATATTGAATGCGGAAATATGATTTAAGTTAATTAATCTATGTAAAGTATCATAATTAACATGTCCTAGTCTATCATGCCATAAATTGAAGAATTATCTTTATTGATTGTTCTTTTGACAACAGATACATTAAGCTTAAACAGCCCTTCAGTTACATATCCCCTACCCACATAAGTTCCCTGCTTGGTTAAAACCACTTTGTCTGATTCAATCACCATCTTGAACCCATGTTGATTGAGCAACGAACCGGACACCAATTTCTTGTGAATACAGGTACATACAGCATATTGTTCAAGCTCAGGGTTATACCAAAGGTCATATTGAAAATGACTTGACCACGTCCCTTCACGTCAGATGTGGCTGAGTTTCCCATATACAACTTTTCTTCATTCTTCATTTCTTCATATGTATTGAAAATATCCCTATTAAAGCATATATGAAGAGTGGCCCCAGTATCCAACCACCCTTGGGTTTGACCCAACAAGGTTTGCTTCTGTCACAACTGCAGAGAGATTGATCTCGGATACATCTTTTGAGATCCCAGCAACCACGTTTGCCTCGTGGTTCTTCTTCTTCTTCTTTGGCAACCTGCACTAATAAGATTTATGACTCAGCTTGTCACAGTTGAAGCACTTCCCTTGGAATTTTGGCTTCTTAGAGACTCCTCTCTTAGGACCCAATTTGGACCCTTTCCCAGGCTTGTTCTTCTTCAGTTTAGAACTTTGCCTATGTTCAACCATATTGATCTTCGCTTCAGGCACATTTACATCTTTCTTGTCATACTTCATGTGATCTTCCTGAATACGAAGCTTGAGAATCAGATCCTCGATCTTCATCTCCTTTCGCTTGTGTTTGAGATAGTTTTTGAACTCTTTCCATGAAGGAGGAAGCTTCTCAAAGATTGCAACCACCTGTAAAGTTTCTCTCAGGGTCATCCCTTCGGCATGTATATCAACTGCAGAATCACCTGTAGCTCTTGGACTTGACTCATAACTGTCTTAGAATCCCCCATCTTGTAATCAAGAAATCCGTCTAAAATAAACTTCTTGGAACCAGCGTCCTCAGTTTTGTATTTAGGGTCTAATGATTCCCACAGTTCTTTGGTTGTTTTTTTTTAAGAATAGACGTATATTGGGAAACTGACAACCTGTTGATAGCGAGAGATAGCCTCTATGCCACACATGTTGATAGCTCATATCACACATTCACTTATAAACTACATATAAATGATTTCTCTAAGCAATGTGAGATTCATTTTAATCCCTACACAATGGGTTCACTTTGAGACTCAATTTCTCATTCACCCATTAACCATTTTTTTGAATTTGAGTATACCATTTCGAATTTCTCATGGAGAAGAATTCAAATCTACTTTAATTTTCCAATTTTATAGAATTTATCATACTCAATTTTTGCTCTCAAATTGAGAGCTAGTCACAAAATTTCCAACATCTTGTTGTAATGTAAAGACATAATAATTAAAAGAAACAATTCACAGGTACCTTTCTATGCCAAATATCCCTTTGTTGGACGCAATCAAATAGGTACCTTCCTATGCCAAATTTTTGAAGGATCTGTGCACTGTGCACAGGGATATTGCTAGTCCCTAGCAACTAAAGCGAAAATAGTAAAAACTCAAATTCAAATCTCTAAACTACCAAATAGACAAACTCTCTCATACCTCTTTTCTCACCCTTTGACAACCGATCAATTGAGTTATCAATCAAACTTTCTTGTACTCAATAAAGATCAACACAAAAACTATGAGATTCAATTGAAATCAAACAACATTTTCATTCCGAAATCTCATCAGGGCTTCTCCCTTAGGCAATAGTTTTTTTTTTTTTTTAATATGTGGAAACAAACATTCCATCTTTAATCCATGTAGCGAGATTTAGGCCAATGACTCCCAAACCAGTTGGCTGTAGGGCATTAAGTATTAAAACACTCCTACGGGGCTTAATTACTCGGATTGCAAATGTTTTTTTTTAATAGTACAATTCCCTTAAGCTTTCTCTTTAACCCGTGTAACGAGCTTTGAGTCAATGACTCCCAAACCAGTTGGTCTTAGGGCATTAGGTATTGCAGCACCCCTCGGACTTAATTGCTCGAGTTAAAGAGGCTACGAAACTGTACTTTATTCTTATCCAGACTCCATCGTTTTACGTGAACACTCTATACTTACTGAGGCATGAGGCCCGGCTACTAAGTAAGAGTTTTGGTCACAACACACAAAATTATTATTATTATTATTACTATATATATTTTTAAACAAGACCACTTCCTTCGGTTGTTACCCTTGAATAATGTTTCAGAACTTAATATCGTAAAATCTCAACTTACTGCACATAATCACGTGTCAATGTGCGTGTGTATCTAGAATAGTTCGAAAAATTTCTCAAGATGACTTAATGAACAAAATGATTAGTCAATGATATCACAATAGAGAGTTTATAAATTTGAATAGTCAGAAGAGAGGAAAAATGCATCAGAACTACAAAGATGCGTCTCAGAAGTATCTAAAATATCTCCTTACTCGACCATCTTTACAAAAACAAAATGGTTAGAAGTTAGTTTTTTTTTTTTGAAAAAT
Source organism: Dipteronia dyeriana (assembly GCA_032871835.1). Lineage (NCBI taxonomy): Eukaryota > Viridiplantae > Streptophyta > Magnoliopsida > Sapindales > Sapindaceae > Dipteronia > Dipteronia dyeriana. The sequence continues at coordinate 14,902,780 of CM065299.1, read as the reverse complement.
AAAAGTTATTGCATCAACTATCCCCTCCCCCCAACCAGAACGAGACACTGTCCCCAATGTCTTTAGAAAGAGTTAAGGTTTAGAATATATCACCTGAACAACTTGAAAGACAACAAAAGAAATTCAAAATAAAGGAAAATAAAATGCATAAAAACCATGAGACAATCACAAACTGAGATTCAGATCAATTCTGTGTTTCTTGTTCTCTTCATCAATAGACCAATCAATTTTGGAGGTTGAGGGATCTGGCTCATAATTAAAAGCTTGTAACTGGTCAATCAGCTCATGAGGACTTGAAGCAGAGATAAAGATTTTTTCGGATTGAAGGTGGAATGTAATAATTTTTCTGAGCATGATCAAGAAATGAAGGCAAACCATCATGAAATTTATTAACATTCATCAAACCGATGTATAGTTTCTCATGGATGTATAGTTACATCCAGGATGCCATTGTAAAGATTTCTTCTAAGGTTCCAAAACCTCCTGACAAAGCTATAAACGCATCAGCATGATGTAACATAGCAGTCAATCTTTCAAGCATACCTGAAACAACTAGCTCTTCGCCGTTTGTCTTTTCGATGATGTCTGCTGCGGCCATAGGTTTTGGGACAATACCCATAACTTGACTACCTCCGTCTCGTGCAGCTCGTGAAACACACCCTATTAATCCCAAGTTACCTCCTCCATACACTAGGTGTATTTTTCGCTCAGCCAAAACCTTACCAAGATGAGTTGCAGCATCAACGAACTCTCTGTATTTCCTATAATTGGTGCCACCAAACACACAAATGTTTGTGAATCGTTTAGTTAATACACTCTCTGAAATTTTCTTTTAAATGTTTATGAGTGCTTGAAGAAAAAAGGAAAATAAATGCTTGTATTTATAGATTCCAAAAAGGTAACACAATGATACACCTATATGTATAGGGTGGCGTATTTGTCAATGATATTAGATCCAAATGGTTTAAAAATCAAAAGTAAACAACAATAATTACAAAAGACATTAAATGCGGAAGGAAAAAGATAATAAAAACAAAGGGATATTTACTGGTAGTTATGATTGTGGCTCACATCTTCCTCTGGTTTTACGTCCAGAAACAGCTTCAACGCCTACTATGGGTCAGGGATATGCTTCTCATCCAATTTTCTTATAATTTAGCAAACATGGCCTTTTAAAGTCAGATTCCTAAGACTATATTGTGCATGTTCTTTTTGAAATTGTGGTCATAATCAGTCAATTGCCATTTGCACATATCCACTAGGATATGCATCAAGAGTCGTTAGGATATTATCCAATGACTCCCTATGCAAACCATGCCTAATGAATAAAATTTTATCTTCTCGATTATTAGACACCATTCCTAAAGAACGACAATGTGTGTTGCAAGTTGTACGTGCACATTTGTGACAAGTAACCCCTAACTTCTTAGCTCTTCATTTTTTTTTTTGCAAAGTTACTTCTTCCAAAACCAGGCATGTAAGATGTAAATGAATAAGCAGACTCACCTGCTAGACGTACCTTAGCTTCGATCAACCAACGAATTTCAACAAGAATTTTGTTTATCATCAGTAAGCTTAATCTTTTGGAACGTGTTTTGTAAATCTTTTTCAGAGCATTTTGGGGCAACGATGGAAAATATTTTCGCAGGTTTGTGAAAATTTCGTCCATGCCTTGTTTTGGGATCAGTTATTTAGGAAACTGAATTAAACTGACTTGAATTGTCACTGAGTACCGTTATCCGCCACTTAACAGGGGTTATATAGCAAAACACACCAAGCAAAAATTGAACCTAGAAATTAATCCTGTAAAAATTTAAAACGTAAAATCGAACAAAAACAAAAATAATAATTGCAAATACAAATAAAGTCAAAAGCAAAAGGTTTGTTTACTTGCCTTTGTAACAAAGGTCAAAAAGGACAGCAGAGTCTTTTTGAAAATCTGTATTTTCTAAGAAAGGTTTCACACATTGTCTATTTACTTTAAACACATTACCATTTCTAGGATTCTCAATGTCAAGGGCACCATATAGATACACGTGTTTCACAACAAATGGACTCCATTTTGATTTCAATTTGCCAGGAAATAAATGAAGTCGAGAATTATAAAGCAAAACCTTTTGACCAACTTCAAATGATCTTCTTAAAATTCGTCTGTCATGAAAGGTTTTTGATTTTTCTTTAAGAACTTTTGCATTTTCATATGCATCATTTCTTAATTCTTCAAGTTCATTTATTTGCAACTTCTACAATTCACCAGCATCATTTAGGTTAGAATTGAAAGCTTTAATGGTCCAATATGCTTTTTTCTCAAGTTCAACAGGTAAGTGGCAAGGTTTTCTATAAACTAAATGATAAGGAGACATACCCAAAGATGTTTTGAATGCAGTGCGGTAAGCCCAAAATGCATCATTTAGTCTAAGAGACCAATCTTTTCGATCAGGGTTAACCGTTTTCTACAAGATATGTTTTATTTTCCTATTTGCTAACTCAACTTGAGCATTTGTTTGAGGGTGGTATGGTGTGGCAATTTTGTATGTCACTCCATATTTCTTCATTAAAGACTCAAAAGGTTTGTTACAAAAGTGTTTACCTCCATCACTTATAATGGCTCGAGGGATTCCAAATCGACTCAAACGATTTTCCTTTAAAAAATTAATCACTGTTTTGTGATCATTATTTTGACAAAGAATTGCCTCAACCCATTTTGACACATAATCAACGGCAACCAAAATGTACAAAAATCCAAATAACGGTGGAAATGGACCCATAAATCAAATAGTTCAATGACAAGAATGGGGTTTAAAGGCATAATGTTTCGCTTAGAAATGGATCCTAACTTTTAACAATTTTCATAGGTTTTACAGAATGCATGTGCGTCTTTAAACAAGGTGGGCCAATAAAATCCACACTGCAAGATTTTTGCAGCCATTTTCTTTGACGAAAAATGACCACCACATGCTTCAGAATGACAAAATTCAATGACACTACTTATCTCATTGTCTGGAATACACCGTCGAACAATTTGATCAGGACAATACTTGAATAAGTACAGGTCATCTCAGTAAAAACGTTTTACCTCGGTCAAAAATTTCTTTTTGTCCAGTGCATTCCAATCGAGTGGCATCATTCCTGTTGCAAGATAATTAACAATGTCAGCATACCAAGACAAAGTTGTGGTAGAGAATAAAAGATCATCAGGAAAAGAATCAGTGATGGGTGTTTTATCAAATGACGACTCAACGGTGAGTTGTGATAAATGGTCTGCAACGACATTTTCAGCACCCTTTTTATCCTTGATTGTGAGATTGAATTCTTGTAGCAACAAAATCCAGCGAATCAATCTCGGTTTTGCATCTTGTTTAGACATTAAATACTTCAAAGCGGCGTGATTAGTAAAAACAATGGTTGAAGCGCCAATGAAGTATAACCGAAATTTATCCAATGCAAATATCACAGCAAGTAATTTTTTCTCGATGGTGGTGTAATTCATTTGTGCACTATTCAAAGTTTTACTTGCGTAATAAATCACAAAAGGCTTACCTTCTCTTCTTTGTCCTAAGACAGCTCCAACAGCAAAATCACTCGCATCACACATCAATTCAAAAGGCAAATACCAATAAAGAGATTGCATGACAGGAGCAGATGTTAAAAGGTCAATTATCTTTTTAAAAGACTATTGACATTCTTGTGTCCATTCAAATTTTGCACCTTTTAATAAGAGGTTACAAAGTGGTTTAGATATGACACTGAAATCTTTAATAAACCTCCTATAAAATCCTGCATGCCCTAAAAATGACCGCACATCTTTGACTGTTTGTGGTGATGGTAACTTTGAAATGACTTCAATTTTTACCTTATCAACCTCGATACCTTTTGATGACACAACATGATCCAAAACAATTCCATACGTGGTCATATAATGACACTTTTCTTAGTTAAGCACAATTCCTTTTTCTATGCAACGTTTCAAGACTCTATCCAAGTTATTAAGACAATTATCAAAAGAATTCTCAAACACAGTTAAATCATCCATAAAGACCTCTAAACTATGTTCAATCATGTCACTAAAAATGCTTAGCATGCATCGTTGAAATGTGGCCGAAGCATTACACAAACCAAATGGCATTCTTCTAAATGCAAAGGTTCCAAAGGGACATGTGAATGTGGTCTTTTCTTGGTCTTCTAATGCAATGGGAATTTGATAGTATCCAGAATACCCATCAAGAAAGCAGTAGTAAGGATATCCTACTACTCTTTCTAAAATCTGGTCAAGGAATGGAAGGGGAAAATGATCTTTTCTAGTGGCATCATTTAATTTTCTATAATCAATGCACATGCGCCAACTAGATGGAACACGGGTTGGAATTAACTCACCCTTTTCATTTTTAACAACAGTGATTCCAGTTTTTTTGTTATAACTTGTGTAGGACTCACCCACTTACTATCAGAGATAGGGTAGATAATTCCCACGTCAAGTAATTTGAGGACTTCAGTCTTGACAACTTCTTTCATGCGTGGGTTAAGTCTTCTTTGGGGTTGTCGATATGTTTTAGCATTTTCCTTTAAATTTATTCGATGTGAACAAATCAAAGGGTTAATATCTTTCAAATCTTTCAAAGTCCAACTAATTGCATTCTTATTTTTCGTTAAAACATATAACAACTTACATTCTTGCTCTTCTGTGAGGTTAGAAGAGATTACCACTGGGTAGGTCTGGTTGTCTCTAAGGTAAGCATATTTAAGTCCTTCTGGTAAGGGTTTCAAATCCAGTTGAGGTGCTTTTTCTTATGGCACGTCATCTTTCTGTTCCAATTCTTCAAAATCTGATGTGTCTCCTTCTTCTTCGATAACCTGCAAACAATCATCATGATGTGAATGCATGTTTGACTCGGGTGAATTGATCAAACAAATTTCAGATGAGATAAAAGAATCCTTTTGAACATGATCTTCAACAATGGTTTCAATAATGTCTACATCTTCATCTTCATTTTCATCATCAAATGGTTTCTTAGACATGTTGAAAATATTAAGCTTAATTTCCATATTTCCAAAAGAGATGTTCATTATTCCATTCCTGCAATTAATCAAGGCATTAGTAGTAGCCAAAAATGGTCGGCCCAATATAACATGAATTGAATTGTGCTCATTAACAACATGTTGTGTTTCCAAAATAATAAAATCTACTGGGTAGATAAATTTATCGACTTGTACTAACACATCTTCCACTATTCCTTTTGGTATTTTAATTGACCTATCAGCAAGATAAAGTGTGGTTGAAGTCCGCTTTAACTCACCAAGTTTAAGTCACTGATAAACTGAATATGGGAGCAAATTTACACTAGCACCTAGGTCAAGTAAAGCATGCTCAATTTTACAGTTACCGATTATGCAAGAAATAGTATGACATCCAGGATCTTTATATTTCAAAACATTTTTGTTGCAAAGAATGGAACTTACCTGTTCAGCCATAAAGACTTTCTTTCTTTCTTACCTGATGCTTCCTTTTCACAGTGCACATATCTTTCAAAAAATTGGCATAAGAAGGTACTTGTTTGATTGCATCCAACAAAGGGATATTGATCTTTACTTGAAAATGTCTGTCTACAGTGAGTTAAAAACTCCACAAAGATCAGAGGAGAGAAACCACTCTCTGATAAATATGGGTAAGAGTACTCACTGTGCTAGACAATATCTGTCTGACTAAAGTGAGTCAAAAACTCCACAAAGATCAGATGAGAGAAAATAAAAAAATAATAAACTTACCATAATTGAATCTTATTTTCCATACCAACAGTATCACCTTTGGCATACTATCTCTAAGATATCGAGAGAGATTAGAGATTAATTATGGGGATACGAGCCTATGATATACTTGTACATTTGAGGATTATGTGAGTCTAAAACGTAATTAGGAGGATTGTCACGATTGAGTCGTTTCTCTAGTGTAACCACATTTCATGCATATCTTCATTCCATTTATCATTGTATATATCATTTATATAAGTTATTTAGTTATATTATTATTCACTTTTCCGCACAGGCAACACACGAGTCTGCTTGGAGTGTTGAAATAATAGCTAGAACTAGAGCCGATCAGTGAATCCCACCTCTCCGTGGATCGATCTCTTGCTTGCCGCTGTGCTAATCTCTGTGACTTGAGCCCTTGCAAGGCCGAACTTTAATGTTCATATTTGATGACACTGCAACGACGTGTCCCCATCGAATTGGCGCCGCTACCTGAGAGGTAGCGCATTCATTGATTGTTGATAGTTTTAGCTTCCATTTTACTTATTTTTATTGCTTTGCGGAGTAGATTGTTATGTTGGAAATAAGCATCTCTTTTACTCACGTCTTTCATTGTGTGCATGACAATGTTTAGGCTAGGTTATGGAGTTGTTAGTCGTGTTTTGTTATTTTATTTATAGCATATGCATTTGATTGTTTTTTGAGTTGTGCTAGTGCAAGGAATAGAAAATATCAGGTTGGAAAGACCACATGACTCTTGAGAGCTAGGTGTGCGTCTATTGCACCGCAACAACTCTATAATTGAAACGATAACGCCACAAAGGTCATGTGGATGCAGCCATAAGAGGTTTCCTCTAAATTTTGAGCTTTAATTTGAGTGCTAGTAGAGTAATTGTCGACTTGGGCGGGAATCGCCCATGCACTTAAAGTTAGGAATGCTTTGCTTATTTTCTTTTATTTTCATTTATGTTTAGATCTAATAGTCGATTTGTGTTGTGCTTAGATCTTAAGGTGTTTGTTTTAGACAATTTTCAAATCTCTGAAAAAAGTGTCATGTTTCAATATTTTTGAGGCAAATGTTTCTTTAAAACTGTACTGATTGGTGAAGAAATAAATTTTGTTGCCCATGATGTGTTCTTCAATTTTTCTTCATGATACTGAATATATAAAGAATGCAAAATTCTGAGTGGTGGTTTAAAAGTTATGATCATTTCTTCGATCAAAGGTCAAGGGCGATGCCCTGTTTTTTGAAACTGCACATACACTGTTTTCATCGTCCATTTTCACACTTTTTCAATTCGAATTTTGAAATATTTTCAAAATGAAAAGTGTGTAGTTGTATGTCTAATTGATGGTGTTAAAATTTTATCAAATGATATTAAGTTCTTTTAAAGATACGCACCAAAGAGTGGACAATAGACGAACTTGAATTTCAACAGTTTTTGAAATTTTTGGCCTCCATGTTGAGTTGCTTTCTTTTATGTGCCGGTAGAGATATGCATAGTATGCTTTTAGCTCTGTGCATCACTTAAATTTGCTTGTACAGTGCCAATATTTTGATGTTGAGGTGAATAGAACTCTTTGCTTGTTTAGCTTAGGAAAATAGTAGAGATTACCCGTGAGCTACACTTAAGCCTAAAAAGCAAAATTTGTGGGTTTTGTTTCTACTCTTTAAACACTTTATGATTTTGTTCTTAACTGTGATCTCATTGTACTTCAAATTTGCATTGATTGTCATAGAACTTTATCTTGTGAACTGCTTGTTGAGATTTATATTCCCTTGTTAGATGAACTTTTAGAAATGATTTTGGATTTGAGTGTTTTCTTAAACTCCACAAATATAACCCAAACACTCACATGTCCCTATGTGTGTTTTCATTACAGAGCCCAAACACTAACCCTCTATACACCAACTGTTGGGGTTTATGCCCTAAGCATGTGATTTGTAAATGGATTTATGAAGTAAATAAAAATAAAGGTTCAATTCATTATTGTTATGTTATTTATTTTATAAACTTGTGTAAATATTAACATCATGGATTGTCGGATGTAATCTCAACTGTGTATATGAGTGTCATATACGGATGGATACAGTAAGTGACATACAATCTAAAGAGTTCATAGATAACAAATAAAGCTGGGTACTTTATTTGTGGTTAATCTATAACTGTTGTCCATTCCGTAATGTACAGTGATTCTATCCTGCATCATTCGTATGAGATATGGGAATGGAGGCACCTTGTATGATGTGATCATATAGGACTGGGCCATGATCTATATAAATCTCACACCAAGATCCGTTTACCGATGAGATTCATATATATCAACTAATGATGGCTATATGTGGGTGATCTTAATTCTGAGTGTCTTATCGACTCATTCAGATTAGATCGTGGTCTTTGATATACCATGGGTGAGGTCAAATGCATTTCCTGATTAATATACTCCGTATGTTGGGATTGCGGTTTAGCTTGTGGCTGGGAAGATTTGTACACAATAGTGGAATCCACTCTTTCTTGTGAGAAGTAAATGGTAGTTCCCTTAAGGGTTGATTCGGGGCTTAGACAATATGAGTGCTCTCTTTATTCCGTGAGGAATAAGATTTATTGTCCATTAGAGAATCAATGGTACTTAAAGGATATATGTAATTAGAGGGGTATAATGGACGTTATGACACAGCTCTAATTATGAACTACTGTGGAGGATCACACCATATGTAATAGCTATATCGATGGACACCGAGTTGTATCGGTCTGTGTAAAAACGTCTACAGTTGAGAGAGTGCAGCTTCGAGATTTTAGTGGAATAACACCGGAGTTAATAATCAAGAAATATTAATTAAAGAGTTTAATTAATGATTCTGAGGATTATTGGAGCTCAAAATACCGTGGGTCCATTAGGTCCCCTTGCTAGCCCGATCGATTTAGGTAACAAGGGTCACGGTTAATTAATTGGATTGTCCAATTAGTTGTGTTACGAAAGTGACACGTATTTATTCGGGAATTAATTAAATGAGATTATTTAATTAATGAATAATGGTGATTAAATAAATTAAATAATGAGATTATTTAATTATGTTATTAATCACTAAATGGAGGGTGTATGTTGATATTTATTTTTGATTAAAATAAGATAATATGATTATTTTATTTTATTAAATTAAATATTTTATTTTTGAATTTAAATAGTTTGAATTCAAAATTAAAATCAAATAAAAGATATGGGATATTTTTTATTTGAAAGTTTTTAAAAATCAAATAAAAGATATGGGATATTTTTTATTTAAAAGTTTTTAATAATCAAATATTAGATTTTATTAGATTTTATTATTATTAAATAAAAAAATTAAAAAAAATTAAAAAAGGTTGTTGTGCATGAGAACGCACAGCTTTTATACATATATATATGCTTTTATACATATATATATATATATATATATATATATATATATTAACTACTATTTTTTTTTTTACTATTAGAAGTGTTCTAGGTAGTTTTTTTTTTAAGAAGAAATAGTTTCTTCATTTGTTTTTCTCTACACCCTCCATCCTAAGTTCCTAAGAACCGTGATGCGCCCACACGCAGTTACCAGTCCCGGGATATAGCGAGGAAGATCAGTGGTACAGACCAGGAGCATATCGAAAAAGTGAAGGAGCCTCCAAACGTTGGTATGGTTCTTTTAATCTTCCTTTTTATTTTTAATTACAATTTCCTGTATTTACATATATATTTTATTAGTGTAATAATTAGTATATGTATTTGTTCCGAAAATAAATACGATCACAAGTTCACTGGTCCCAGATACAGATTACGATCTATATATAAAAAAATTGAAACCCATTTCCGTTGCGTGACCGGTGAACGGGGTTCCAACACCAACATAACCCAAACACAAGTCATACCCTAGTTATTGATCATGTTAAGGTGTATAACTTTAGAGAAGTTATATTTGCTCTAAATTTTGTAAATGTGTACTTAGGCAATTATGTGTAAATGTGCAAAGGCAAGGGCTAAAAGAAAAAAAAAGAGAAAATACGTGTGAATTTTAAACACTTAAGCCTTCAAGTTCTTCAAATAAAAAGTTACTCACCAATGAGTACAAGTGCAGCACAAATGTGCAATGTAAAGTTTAGTGTCTAGTCACTTGTGATGTAATATGTTTTAGAGCTAACTAAAGTATTGTAATATGTATACATACTTTGGCATGATTAGTAACTTTATCCTTCTCACTCTTACCACATCTTCCATCACATACACCACCACAAATCACCTTGGCCCCAATACAAGTGAGGAAAAGTCCATTTGACATTTTAGAAATTCTATATTGGGAATATGACTCAATGCATGCTTTTTCCACGTTCATAACATTTCAATCCTTTCCATGAGATCTATCACTATAAAATGTGTTTCATTGAATATACTCATATGCGATATATTAGATTCCATGAACATAACTTCCAAGTCGTATGTGTTTGCTAGAGAGTGATTGCCTAGGTTCTGAGTGAAAAAATCAGACTGAAATCCGGTGAGGATTAGAGTCGAGGCGAATTTTATTTTGAGCATTCGAGCGTTTTTGTTTTATAAACCGAAAGCATCCTAAGTATTGGCATACTTACATTGTGTGAAGCATTGTTATTGATTGGTATATTTAAGATACTAGCATGCATGTATTCTTTATTTGGTATGTTTGGATTGCATCTCAACTTTTCTACAGAGTAATACGTTTGTGGGTGTTCGTATCTGTAAGCCCTCAGAAGACAAAACTTCTCCATCTAGGGAACACATAGTGGTTGAAAGGCTTGTGGCACGTGCTAAGTGTCATCATGTTTCCTACGAAAGTGGACTAGACTAGCTTAGTTTTTAATTACGTTTATTTTGTTTGGCTATTTTTCGTTCTAGTTTTGCTCGAGGATGAGCAAAAGATAGGTTTGGGGGTATTGATCGAAGCGATTTATATACCTTTTGAGGTCCCCATTTTCTAGCTTTTGTTTTTTTTTCAAGTATTTTGGTATTTGATGTGTTTGTGAGCCTTGTGTAGGTACATGTTTCCTACGGAAGGTATTTAAGCTTAATTGAAGAGTTTTGGAGGTTAAAGGGCAGAATTTGGAATAGCTTGTACAGACACCCTAACTTCAAAATATCATATCTCTCTCCTCTGATCGAACTACATTGCCTATAACCACTTTTAGGAAAGCCTCAGAGGTTTTCTTTCCAACGCACTTTACAGATCATATTTCCGATATTTTTGGAGAAAGTTATGACCGTTTTTGTAATGGTGCGTACTCAACCGCGTGAGACCAAGTTGCGTACCACATTTTGTACCGCGTAGAAGGGCAGCAAGCACCAAAAAATGATGTGCGGTAAGCTGTGTTGATACGTACAGCACATCGTACCACATATCAAGGTAGAAATGTATTTTTCAGCCATAATCAGAGGGGTATTCTTGTATTTTCACCCAAAAGTCTTGGCCTAACCTCCCACACTATAAATACCCCCCTTTCTCCTCATTCTTGGGACTTCTCTTCTCCTCTTTTCCCCTTATCATGCCTCTTCTCTTCTTCTTCCATTTTCTTTCACCTTTTGCTCCCATGGAGGTTTTTCTCCATAGGAGATCACCGTACACCTTCACCCCACCATTTTACATATCCTCCATCCATCTTAGAGTAGATTACAAAGGAAATAGGAGTCAAAACCGAGCTAGGAAGGATTTGAGCATCTTTTGAGGGTTTGTCTTCATCATTTTACTCATTTCTCTGTATTTTTTGTTTTCTTTGATGTATTCCATCAATTTGGGGATATTGTAAACCTACACTTGTGTAATAAATATATTGATTGTTCTTAAATTCATTTGGGTTTTATTTTGCTCTTTGATATATGTGTTTTTATGCTCTTAATATGATATGTATGTGTATGAATTGTTAGAAATCAATATGTGACTATGATTGGGTTTAGGAGTAGTTGTAATTTAGAGTAGAAATTAGATACCCATGATTATTGATTGATTGATGGATGACTTGAAATTCCATGTATTGAGTAATTTGAGTAATTTGAGTAATATGGATTTTAGCCCCAAAGAGTAGAAAAGGTTTCAGTTCAGGCTTGTAGTTGCTAAATTGATCTTGGTTCATATCCTTGTTCTTAATGGGTCTTTGTATTAAGACACGATTATCCATCCACATGACAGGATTGGGTGATGAATTGATTGTGAGAAAATTCCCTAATCAAGATGATGAACCTTTATTATAAATTGAATGTTCTTAATGATATTACAATCACATTGTTGCATGTAGTTGTTAGGTAAACTTGTTTCCCATGTTTATCCATCCTAGGGAGTTGACTAAACCGAATCTTTGACATAGAAGTAAGATCAACGGCATTTTTCTTGTGTTTGTGTTGTTATATGGATGTTTTGAGTGCTTAAAGCCTTTGCTTAATTGATCACTTTGTAATTGATTCATGGTTAGATGCTATGTACCGAGAGGAGACACGTTTGATAATGCTTAGATAAACATTCATTATGCTTGACTAGAAAGTGCTAAAACCACTAGGCTAGCGTATAGGGTTCGATTTGTATCCCACGTGCTTAATGAGTTCGTATATATTGTCTGGATTGCTCGAGAGAGATTTCGGGTATATATGGATACTATCGCTAAGATATCGAGAGAGATTAGAGATTAATTAAGGGGATACGAGCCTATGATATACTTGCTCATTTGAGGATTATGTGAGTCTAAAACATAATTATGATGATTATCACGATTGAGTTGTTTCTCTAGTGTAACCACATTTCATGCATATCTCTTAGTGGTGTAAAAATGGGCTGGCACGGCCTGGCCAGTCCATTTGTGGAAACAGGCCTGGCTGGGCCTGGCACGCAACGGTGTCGATGGCCGACCTGTTTCCGGAGAAGCAGGCCCGACACGGCACACCTGACTGCCTCAGACGGGCCGTGTCAGGGCGGCCCTCCGGGCCCCTCTGGCGGGCCAGGCCTAACAGGCCTGGTCCGGGGGGTTAGTTTTTTGGTCCAATTTTTTTTCCAAATTACGTTTTTTTTTGGATTTAGGGTTTATAGTTTATGGTTAAGGGTTTAGAATTTAAAATGAATGAAGAGAACGAACAATTATTAAGATTTGAAATGAATAAAGAGAACGAACAATTTTTTAATTATTTATTTATTTTTCACTTATGGAATTCAGTAATACATATCTACATGATTGCCTTATTAAAAACCTTACCAAGTAAAACCCAGTGGGATAAAAACTTGGTAAGGGAAAAAGAGTGCAACCGTTTTACAACTTACAAGTAAATAATAAATACATATGTAAAAGTATAACCTAGTTCTGGCCCTGGCCACTACCTGAAGGGTCATCAATATATAGATTGTCAAAATTTAGATTAAGTTCTTTATCTACAGTTAGATTTTGTAACCTTTTTTTAGCATGCTCCCAATCCCGAAGGCATGTTAGTACCTCCACCATCTCTGGAGACAAACAACTTTTTCTTGGTTCAATTATGCGTCCAATGGTGCTGAAAGCTTGTTCTGAAGACACCGTTGACACTGGAATAACCAGTACATCACGTGTTAAGTGTGACAGAACTGGATACTTGTACGTATAGGTCTTCCACCATAACAACAAATCAAACTCTTCCTTGTCTTCAACAATATCGAACTATGCTTCAAGGTACCTAATAAGTTCGGTACAAGAAGATGATCTAGATCTTTGCCCTAAAGAAGTACTTGTTGATTTGTCTTTTTTCGTCGTTTCAGAATGCTCTAACTTGTTTGATTCGGCTCTGTCTCCGGTCGTGTTGATTGGGGGATGTCAATGTTGCCAAACCTGGTCTCATAAATATGAAAATCTCGAACAACTTGGTTCGAATGTCAGTAATTTATTCTGAATAATCTATTGACAAATTAATACCAATAAACTCAAACAAAACTTCTAAACCAGATAATTTAACCCTGGGATCTATTATAGCACTTAAGGCATAAAGTAGGGGAATGTTAGTCCAATATTTTTTCAACTTTGTCTCCATGACAACAACTGCAGCGCCTAGATGTTCATCTTCTCTATAACTGTTTAACAGTTCAGACATTTCCACTATCTGATGGATTGCCTGGGAAGATGTGGGGTAATATACCCCGGAAAGAGTTACAGTGGCATTGTAAAAAATCTTTAAAATTTGAGCAAAAATCTTTGCCACATACCAATCGTCAGTGGTAAGTAATTTTGGACTAAGTTGTCCTGTTTCGGTCAATTTCATGTTATAAAAACATGTAATGGTTGTATCATATTCCAAACAATTTTGCAACATTAAATAAGTAGAGTTCCACCTTACCGGCATATCAGTTTGGAATCGTCGGGGTTTGAGACCGTTTAATTTACAATGTCTCTTGAATTCACTGAATCTAGGTTTAGAACTGCAAATTCAAGAAATGGCATCTCTGATGCGATCTATTTGGTCTCTTACTTGTTTTAAACCAGTCTGTAAAACTAAATTTATAATATGGCATGAACACCGTTGATGGAAGAAATAACCTCCATCTTGTGGGATATTTCTTGCAACAAACAATGCAATAGAGCTAGTATTTGCAGATGCATTATCAAATGTGATTGAAAGAATGCGATGCGTGATTTCATAAGTTTCTAAAACTTCCATTATGACATTAAAAATGTTTGCTGTGGTATGTGCAAAATCCATAGGACGAAAACCAAAAATTCTTTTTGTTATCCTCCAATCAGAATCTAAATAATGTCCCGTGACACATAAATAGTCCTGTTTGGAACATGCATTCCAAATATCAGAAGTTAATGCAACAGAGACACTTAAATGCTGTATTTCAGTAACTAAGTCATCCCTTTGGATTTCAAACAATCGTATCAAATCATTTCTAGTGGTGGTTCTAGAAACAGGTTCATATTGGGGGTTATATGCAGATGTGATTAATTCTGTATAAAATGGACTCTCACCAATACTAATCGGTTGATCAGTTTGTGCAATGTATCGTGCCAAACACTCTCTAACGTGCATGGCGTCGAACTGCCACGTCGTAACGGACCCGTCTGGGTGCCGTTGAAGTTGTGTCTAGGTTGTAGTGTCTACCTGTCCATGTGCAGGCATACATTTGTGCATATGCCGTCTCAAATGTCCGGTTCCCCCCGTACTTGTAGCATAATCCTTATGACAAAACTTACATTTAGCTCTGAGGCCAGACGTCCCGTTTGGGAGTGTCATTTGGACTATGTTGAAACATTGTCACACATCTGATGTTAATTTTCTGGGACGTGATGTTGGTGTAACGCCGGAACCAGAAAGTCCCGCTTGAGTATGGGTCGGTTCTGAAATATCAAATTCATCTTTGAGCATATTCAAACCGTCCGGAAAATAAGGCTGCTGGTTAGGATCCATTATCTGAATAAAAATATGAGCACTATAGTAGTTAATAGTCAAATTAAAAATCAATATTTACTAACAGTAATCTTAATTTACTAACAATAATTACTATAACTAATACGACACTTACAATAATTAATTTACTTAAAAAACAATCTAAATTAACAAAAAAATCATAATCTACCAACAAAAAATTTTAAATTCACTAGTTCACTACTACAAATAAAATTGATAAATTTACTAACATAATATACTAACATAAAATTGATGATTTGAACTACTACTCTTAAATTTACTAACATAATCTACAAATGAAAATTTTTAATTTATGAAAAAAACAATATCAAACGTAATTACTACACTTAACATTCATCATTTACTTATTACAAAAATTAATTTCAGTAATACAAATTAACTTTCTAAATTTATTAATAACAAATATTAAAATTACTACTAAACTTAAAAATCTTAATAAACTAAACAAATAATATTAACATTAAAGCCCAAAAATTGATAAACTAACTAACTAAATAGATAATGTTTTCATTAAGTAACTCAAATCTAAACATAAACATATAAATTTACTATGAGAATATGTTAGACCAAAAGTAATAAAAAAATTGTACCTTTAAAATTTGGTGTGTTGGTGGAAAATATAGAGAATTTTGTAGAGAGAGTAATAACCAAATTGAATGAAAAAGTTTAGAGAATTGGAGAATATATTAGAGATTGAGATTTGAGAGAATGAGAGATTGAAAGAATGATAGAGAGAGTTAATGGAAAATGAAATGGATGGAAGTATTTATAGAAAAATTTGATTTGTGGGTCAAAATGTAATTTAAAAGATTTTAGGGGGGTTTTGTAAAAAAAATTTCCTCCAACGGCTAGAAAAAAATTCCAGTCGTTGAAGGATTTTTGAAAAAATAAATAAAAAAAATTGGCCGAACGGACCGACAGACCGGTCCAACAGGCCGGTCCTACAGGCCTGGGACGCCGGATTGGCGTGCCAGGCGGGCCGGCCTGCCGGGCCTCCTCCCAGCGGCCCGTCCTGGGCCAGGCCATGCCGCGGCCTGGCCCTTTTCCTTCACGGGCCGTTCCCAACACGGCCCGTGAACTTCCTGGGCCGGCCGGCCTGCCCATTTTTACACCACTAATATCTCTATTTCATCTATCATTGTATATATCATTTATATAAGTTATTTAGCTATATTACTATTCACTTTTCCGCACACGCAACACACGAGTCCGCTTGGAGTGTTGTAATAATAGATAGAACTAGAGACGATCGGTGAATCCCACCTCCCTGTGGATCGATCCTTTGCTTGCCGTTGTGCTAGTCTCTATGACTTGCGCCCTTGCGATACCGAACTTAAATGTTCATATTTGATGACACTGCAACTACGTGTCCACATCAACTTCTAGAATGTGATTCTCTACAGCCATGTGTACGGTGCACTCGCAGTTTGGTCCAATAGGAATATGCCACGTCATCAGAAGCAATGAAAGTCAACTGTGAACAGTGAAAGCCAACTGTGAACAGTGGAAGTCAACTGTGAATAGTGAATAGTCAAAATTATAAAAATATCTTTCGTGGCTTTCCTAAGGTTTTTGACGTTCTAAACTTGAAAACGATGTTTATTTTATCATCTGACTTCTCCATAATTTTGAATTGATCGAATTATCTCTGAAATACAAAGAAAAATACACTGATTACTACACAACATATTTATTTAAGCGAGCGAACAAACGAAATTATGTCTAAATTGGGGAATTAATCATATTGAAAGTGTAAAATGATGATATTATCCCTTAGTAAACATACACTTTTCAGTGTTAATCAAAATGCCTCATTTTCTACGATTTGCCTCGAACCCCGAAAATCTTAGGGTCAGCCCTGATTAAGCTCATTGTTTCTAAGAGTCCATGCACCTTTTTACCTTTTTAAAAAAAATTACTATTAATCACTTATATTGGAAAAAAATCATTACAATTCCACCATTTGTACTTACAAAAATTAGGATATAAGAAGCTTCATAGAGTTTTTTTTTGTTTTTTTTATTAATAATAATAATAATATAAAAAAAAGGAAAACAACGAAAACAGATCGACACGCAGGCCCTATAATAGGATATAGGTTTTTGTCTTCTCAAAAAAATCAAATCCAAATTAGATATATGTTTTGAGAATTAAGATCTGCAAATTGAATTGGAAGAAGAAACAAAACAAACCAATAAAACAAGGGGGAAATCCTTTTTAGTCTCTATAGTTTGACCTAATACATAAACTGGTACCTCAGTTTTGAGAATAATTACCTCATTATATCATTCTGTTAATTTTTCCATTAAAAAGGTAAAATCTGACAGGACAGAGGGTCAAAATGACTCTGCTGCCCATGACTTTTGTTTTAATAAAAAACCACAATGAAATAAATATAATTATAATTATAAAAAAATAATCATCTTTGAACTCAATTATGAGTTTATCAAACATCATTCATCTTCAACCAAACTCAACCCAACCCTAGAACCGTCCCATTCAACCAATCTCATTGCCGATCACAAACAAAATCATCAACACCAATCCAGTTTCTTATTCGATCGAACCAAACCCAAACCAAGCTTAGGCTATGTTTGAGATTGTTTTGCTTAAAAAAAAATCTACTTATACCTTAACTTTAAAAATAATCAATTTAAGAAAAACGTTGGTAAGTGTTTGGTAAACTAAATTTTAAAATTGTTTAACTTTTGGAAGAAAAGAAAATGTATTGAACAAAATTACTAAAATAGACATCATTAATAATATAAATATAAAGCATATAAATAGAAATAAATAACAAATTTAAAAGGAAAAAAAATATAAATGAGTCAACTCGTTCATCTAAACACTGAGTTATCAAATCAATTCGTTCATTTTACTATTAAGTTATTGAGTCAACTCGGCTGAGTTAACTCACTCACTCACTCAATCTTTGTTATCTCTACAACTCAGCTCCAAATTCGCCGTTGTTTCTCACTCGCCGCCAACATCGAGGGATTTTCGTCCTTCATTCGTTGTTGTCTACAGCGTCGCCTCGCTGCCGACATCAATGCCAAGGCCGAACTGAAATATCGAGGGAAGTCCCAAATCGCAATAATGGAGGCGACTGGCGAGGGAGGCAATCGGCGAGGGTGCGTCGGCGTCGGTGTCGATGGCGAGACGGCGTCGTTGTCTATGGAAAAATGGAATCGGCTGCGAGTGATATCCTCCGGCCTGCAAATCTGGTGGTGGCCACCACCGTTGCTCTGTTTCTTTTTTTTTAAAATGATTATATTATTATTATATATATGGATAATACAGTCTTTTATTAAAATAGTGAGGGTATTTTAGATATTATATAAACATTAAACTAGTTTCTGCTTCAAAAAAACAACCCTAACCAACTTCTCAAAAGTTGATTATTTGTTTACTAAATTATAAAATAAGTTGTTTTTCGTAAACTTACCAATCACCTGTTCTCTCAAAACTTGATAAATAATCACTTGTTACTCAAGCAAAAGCAATCCCATAGTCTTATTCTCCCTTCACACCTATCTATTCGTCTACTTCATCTGTCATCAAACACTACTAAACCCGGATCTCATCTCTCTCGATAAACCACCACCATCAGAAACCACACCACCAAACCCAGATCTCATCTCTCTCGGTCAACCACCACAAGAAAATGTTCTGGAGCTGAATCAATACTCATCACATTTGAAGAACCAACAAATTAGTACACCTACATATGTAAATCTATAATTAAACTAATTAATACCAAAAAAACACAGAGAAGTCAAACCCATTTGATAAAATAAAGAAATCAGAACATTAAATGTGTATCATTAAATTGTTTTGTTTGATTTTTTAAGTGATAAAATCACTGAATGGGTTTTTAAAATTATTTGTTATGAAAAGTGAAAATTTTTCACTTTTTACTTAATAGCAAATCAACGGAATATATATTAATTTATAACTTCCAAATTTATCCTCACAAATCTTATATAATTTCTTGTTTTATTTTCTCTCACATCCTTAACCATATTTTTATTTTTATTTTCTTCTTCTCACTATTTAAATAATTGTAGCAGCCATAAAACCAAGTTTTTTTAAAACTTCAAAATATTCATTTGTATCCAACATTTTTTTTAATTTAAACATATTTCGACTTCTATTTATATTTCGGAAAATACCTTTTTTTTTTCTCATAATTTGATTAGTTTTATATTATGTGATTGGAGAAAATTGGCAATTTGAAAAAAAAACCGATTTTGTGAACAAAGTTAAACCAACTTAACTATAAACTACATGCACTCTATATGTGTCGCAAGCACCACGATATCATCTATATATGTCTAGATGAGATACTTTCAAATTCGATACTAATTTTGTTAATTTATATATATATATATATATATATATATATATAATTAAATTATATCTATTTATGATATATTTATATGGTATGTTTACATCGATAGAGATTATAGTTTTCATTATAAATGTATAATTATATTATTATAATATAAATATATAACAAATAACAGTTAAAAGGGTATAAATGTAAAAGTATTTATTTTTAGATATTTGTAATTTAAAAAAGCAAACTTATTACTTATATTCAGTTTTCAGTGAAAAAAATCAAACATGTTATTAGTTTTCAGTTTTTAGTCACTCAATCTTTAGTATAATTCAGTACTATTCAATTTTCAGACGAAAAATCAAATACAATCTAAGTTGCTAACACATGTTAATAGGGACACGTGTGTGACATTCAAGAAGCCACGTAACTTTTTGACCGGTGAGATCCTAAATGCATGTAGGGATTTATTTACATGAAATTCATCAAAATTGATCACAGTGTATCGGGAAGAAGAGAAGAAACGAAAAGAAATTACAATGTCTCAGGCAACAATTGCACCAAAAATTGGTCAAAATACGGTGTCGTTTATGCTATTGAGTGGCCACATCATCCCCGCCGTTGGATTGGGTACTTGGAAATCTGGTTCTCAGGCCAGCATATCTGTGTACACTGCAATTGTACAGGTACGCACTAGGTACTCATCAATAAATTCGGTGTATGTTATTAGGTTAAATTCGGTGTATGCGATCAATATATATATATATATATATATATATATGTAGGTTTCAAAAAATAAGTAACACTTTTTAGAGATGGTATATCAATACTGTAACTGTTTTAATAATTTATGTTTAAAATGCACCTATTATGGTGAACGGATAAAAATACCCTTAATAGTTGTTCCATATCAGATTTCTTTCATTCATTTTACAGTTATAGTTTTGAAGTAGAGAGAGAAAACCTCGTTGAAACTCAGACAATCACTCGAACGGCGACGGAGTGGCGCTACACAGACGCATTCGGGGGTCAGAGCTTTTAGTAAAAGTCTCGACCACAATAAAAATAAAAGCTCGGACACTTGACAAAAAGGTTCGAACCCATTAAAAAAAAGCTTGGCAATTAGCAAAATAGCTCGAACCCATTAAAAAAAAACTCGAGCTTTTTTGGTAAGGGTTCGAGTTTTTTTACCAAATGTCCGAGTTTTTTTTTATTGGGTTCGAGCTTTTTTACTAAATACCCAATGTATTTTTTTTAACTTGGCAAAAAGGCTCGAACACACTAAAAAAAGCTCGGGAACTTAGTAAAAAAGCTCGAACCCATTAAAAAAATACTCGGACACTTGACAAAAAAACTCGAACTCTTATAAAAAAAGCTCGAGCTTTTTTTTAATAGGTTCGAGCTTTTTTACCAAGTGCCCGGGCTTTTTTTTACTGAGTTCGAGTTTTTGTACCAAGTGTTCGAGCTTTTTATTAACTTAACAAAAAGACTCGAACTAAGTAAAAAAAAACTCGGACACTTGGTAAAAAAGCTCGAACCCATTAAAAAAAAGATCGGGCACTTGGTAAAAAAACTCGAACCCATTAAAAAAAAACTTGAGTTTTTTTGGTAAGGGTTCGAGCTTTTTTGCCAAATACCCGAGCTTTTTTTTAACTTGACAAAAAGGCTTGAACCAAGTAAAAAAAAAAGTTCGGGCACTTGGCAAAAAAACTCGAACCCATTAAAAAAAACTCGAGCTTTTTTGGTAAGGGTTAGAGTTTTTTTGTCAAGTGCCCGAGCTTTTTTTTATTGGGTTCGAACTTTTTTACAAAGAGTTAGAATTTTTTTTGGACCATATCAAAAAAGCTCAGAGACAAATCTCTGACATTAACTTAACAAAAAAGCACGGAGACAAATCAAAAAAGCTCGGAGGAGTATAAAAAAATTCTCGGAATCATATCAAAATAGCTCAGACACTAATCAAAAAAGCTCGGAGTATTTTAAAAAAGTCTCGAACAGAATCTGGAGACTAAATGTTTATACATGTTCATACAAAGATTGGGACAACAAATCATAACGAATGGATACATTGTTAAACCACATAGAAATATATGACAATATATAAACGAAGATCACAAACATATGTTATTTTTTTATGTAGAATCTGGAGAGAGACAAGTTTTTTGGAGAGAGAGATGAGTTGTAGATCGATTTTCAGACAACTATTTTGGAGAGAGAGAGGAGTTATCGTTTTCAAAGTGTAAATAGAAGCACAATGAGAATAAAAAATAGATTATTTAAGAGCAATTTGGGTAGTTCACCATAATAGGTACTTTTAAACTTAAGTTATTAAAACGGAGACATCATTACAACAAACACAAAAAAATGTGACATATCTCACAATTTCTAATATATATATATATATATATATATATATATATATATATATATATATATATATTTGTGATGTGATCATGTAGGCTGGTTAGACACATAAAGATATGGTTGCGCAATATGGAGTTCAAGAAGAAATGTCTCTCTGTTTCTCTTGTAGAAATCACTATATATATATGTTGCGCTTACATGTGTGTATATATACACAAATGAAAATTTTCAAGTTAAGGATTTTCATATGAATTCATCAATTGCTATATGTAGTTATTGGATTGCTACCGGTGGTAATCCAACATATACCGGTGGTAATCCAACATATCTACCGATTCGTTACATGAAATCTTGTACCGGAAAGTTACTCTATCTATATATGTATCCAACTAGACAATCTGAAATATTTTCTTTGTTTTTCGATCGCAGGTGGGTCATGCATTCCAACAAGCCATGCACGTAGGATGCGAGAGGAGCGAACTCTTCGTCACATCGAAGCTATGGTACACCGTTGTGTGTTGTTAATTTTCAATACTACTTACGTGTATGTGTTTATAAGAATTGATGTATATACATATGGATAGATAGTCGGTCTCTAATTATATATCCATCACATATGGGTTTCTCTAACAACATGAAAATAATTTTTTGATCAAATTTGTATAGATTTGTGTTTATGAAAAAAAGACGGATCCTTCGCCAGAAAAGCACGATAAATTATGTATTTATGTGTATATATTAAATTATTGAACTCTTGGAGAGGACTTGGTAATAAATAATAATGTTATTAATGATATTATAGGTGCTCAGACTTGTCACCAGAGAGAGTTCGACCGGCACTGAACAAAACCCTTCAAGAACTCCAACTTGATCACCTTGATCTTTATTGTTGGGTTGTGAAGCCTGAATCTTATTATGTTTAGGATTGGTTCTCTATTCTATTTATGAGTGTTTTATTGTTTTATTTAGGAAAAGAATTCATATTAGCTTTATACCAAATCTTAAGAAGGGGTGCTGGAAAGTGTTAGTCTTTCTTGTTCCTATGGTTTTTAAGGACCCAAAAACGGATTTTTAAATACTCTTAAAGCCTATAGTTGCCTTTCATCAGGTCTTACAAACAAGGCCACCAAAGAGTTTTTCTCAGAAAATAAATTCTTGTTTCAGATTAAAAACAGGAACCTTACTAAACATTCTTAAAACATCACCAGCAGTTGTTCTTAATATAAACTCCATAGATCTCGTTACTAAATAAATTTAACAAACATATCTAGTTTTTGCTAACTTGGCAAGACTTCTCTGGTGTTATAGGAAATAAAAAATAATGAGAGAAATAATAGAGATGCAAGGAACTTACTGAATATTCACAGAGCTTTATTGATCTGGAGAGATTATATGATACATAGAAGAGAGAGTTTACAGAGAGTTTGATTCAGATAATTGATGATGATTCTTTTTACAAAGGAAGAGACACTACTTATAGAGGGAAAAAGTAAAGGCCTAAACAATTGGCCGACATAATAATTTACAAAAGCAAGATAAGAAGATAAGATGCTACCGACAAAAACAGTAAGGCTTCTGCCTTCTTCTAATAATACATGCTTTTTAAACTTTAATAATGCAGACTAAGTTTTAATAATACAGACTTTATACTATTCACGATAATGCTGACTCTGCTGTTCTTGGCTTGCTCTACCGACATTGCTTATCTTCATTAGGTATCTAGATTGTGCATAGCTTCATCATCTAACACATAGTCTTCTTCTTCTAGAATTGGCTCTTCAAGTCTTAGAATCTCTTACTCTTGCACTTCTCTCAGATAATCATCAGTTTCAGGGCTCAAGAAAACCCAAGGTATAGGGTATTTGAACCAGACATGCTGATCTCTGAGGAAAATTGACATGTGAGGAGTCTGGCCAATTAGCTTTGGTCTTACCAGATTAATGCTGATATAGTATTTCTGAGCTCTGTATCTCTGCAGATACTCAGGACACATATCATGGCAATCAGCAGGAGGGCTTTCTTCCCTTATAATTTCGGTGGAGAGTAATGGCACTATCACAATGTAGTGATAAGCTGGAAGAAAACTGGTCAACTTGTAAGGTTTGCTGATGATCCACTCACACGGTATAGAATCAATATCAAGGCAAAAACCATGCTTCCTTCCAAACATCCTGATTGATTGTTGGAGTTTTTCAAGAAGAAAATGAATCTTTATAATACTAAAGGCGCTTATGGCGTCTATAATTCCATAACTAAATAATTCTTCAATACCTATTTGTCCAAGTTCAGGAATATCAAAATTCATAGGGAAATCATCCAGATGAATTTGGGCAGTCATGAACTTAAAAGGATATTCATAATTAATATTTCCTTTATGAAAGAGTGTAGTCATACCCTTTGGGTAATCCTACTGCTTGAGCTAAAAACTTTTGAATTTTTAGAAAACGCTTCAGGTTATCATCTCGGGCATAACCAAAGATGCTATGCTTTATATCATTAGGTAGGGTCTCTACCGCTTTATACAGAATCTTTGCTTGATCCCTCATTAGGGCAATATTAATAATGTCTAGGGGTCTTTCCATCTCAGGATTTTGTAACTTTTCTTTGCCTTTAATCTTTCTTTTTTGCTTTTCTTCTTCTGTTTCCATCTTCTGGAACTGTTCTATTAACATCTCAGCTCTAGCTAGTTCTTCCTTTAAAATCTTATTCTTTTGCTGAAGATCAACTAGAAGATTAGTCATGTCCTTTTTACATATTTCTAGATCTTCGGATATTCTATGCCTTGCTTCATTAATATTCTTAAAATGACCCATAAAGCTCTTTACTTGTTCTCTACTATAAGTACACCCATTAAATTCTAAAATTGGTTTAAAACCCTTTTGATTCTCGAAAAAAATTCTTAAAGCTGTATAAGCTTCATCATAAGAAAAATATCCTTCAAAAATAGGGTTAGGAAAACCTTCAATACATTCAACAGTTTCCTGCCATATGGAGAAGTTTCCAGTCCTTCTTCCTCTAAAGACAACATAAAAACCAAATTTATTTATTTCAGCAAAATGATGACTTAGAATATTTAAAGACTGGAGGAAACCTTTGTTATCATTTCTAAAAAACCAAATGTTATTTAATATAGCTTGTTGTACTTCAGTAATCTTTTCTTTTACTTGGGTTAGAGGTTGAAAAGGGACACCAGGACAGTAGTTAATAGTATAATTTCCTATATTAATCTTTTTACCATTGTTGCTTTGAGAGATATTTCTAGAACTTTCCGAACCTTCTTGACTATCTTGACTATCCTTTGAGCTTCCTGTCATACCTGCAATCATTAGTAATTTATTAGTCTTGAGAGAATATCAGCTATGGTGTTATCTTTTCCGCTTATATGTTCAAACTCAGTTTTATATCCTCTACCCGTTAAAGTTTCTAGAAAACCTATTCATCTTTTACTAACAAATGAGTTTTTCTTTTCAAAATTCTTTTTCTGTACTTTTTTATAAAACTCAACAATATTATTACAGTCAGTTCTAACTGTAAAAGATTCACTTTGTATATATATATATATATATGAATCTGATTTAAGGAATTTATTATTCCTAAAATTTCTAATTCTGTACTAGATCTTCTGGATTCTACTTCTGTAAACTTTCCACTGGCATACATAGCTATTTCTTCTGTGTTCGTTTGACTGTTCTTTGTGGGCTTTTGAATTAATATACCGGCCCATCCTTTACAACTAGCATCTGTTTGTACTATCTTGTAATAGTCATCAATTGGTATGGCTATTGGGCTTAAGCTTTGGGCAATTTTCTTTATTTTTTGTACGAGCTTTACATATTCACTATTAAAATATTTTTGACCATTTTTTCTGACTTTGTTATATAGGGGCCTAACTAAGGTACTTAAGTTAGGAATAAACTTTCTTCCATAATTTAACAGTCCTAAAAACTTTTGTAGTTCTTTAGTCTCTTCTATTTTATCAGGAAATTCTAATATTTTAGTAACTATGTGGGGTTGTAACTCTATCTTTCCCTTGTCTATAGTTAGTCCTAAAAACTCTATCTTGTTTTTAAACAATTCTATTTTAGTCTTTGATATAATTATATTATTATTTTTGAAGACTTCTAAAGCTTGTCTTATATGATTCATATGTATATATCTATTATTGCTAAAGATAAGAATGTCATCAATATAGACAATACAAAAACTTGAGAGCTTTTTAAAGATTTTATCCATCCTTTCCTGAAAAACTTGAGGAGTGCTTTTTTATCCAAAGGGCATTACTAACCATTCGAAGTGCCATTCTGAACAACTAAAAGTTGTCCATCCTACAGATTCTTCATCTTATTTAATTTGCCAGAAGCCACTTTTACAATCAAACTTTGAAAACCAACTGGCTTTTTGTATACAATTTATTAATTCATCTTTATTAGGGAGTTTATAGCTATTTCTTAGAGTATTGTCATTTAGTCTTTTATAATTCATTACCATCCTACTCTTTCCTCTTTTCTGTTCATTGTGACTAAATACTATAAACGACGGGCTTCTATGCCTGCTTGTACTTTTTCTTATTACTTTTAATTCTAACAGTTCTTCTATGTGCATTTTGCACTGCTTCCTATCTTCTAAGCTGTATGGAAGGTACTGTGTAATTATAGTTATGTCTGGATTTATTATTTCTATTTTGTATGTCTCTGTACTATTCTCATTTTGAGGATTATTACCTATTATTTTTAGTTCCTCTAGTTCTTCTATCTTTTGTCTTATTTCTATTGGCCATTCCTTACTATCTTTTAGCTCTGCTTTCATACAAACTTCCTTATGATATTCTATCATCTCTTCACTAGTTAGGGAATCTAAATTAGATTCTTGAGGTTCTTCATCTACGGCTTCTAATATAGAATTCTCATACTCTAGCCTTAAAGGTGTTTCTAAGTTGGTAACCTTGATAACCTTCTTTTCATAGGGGAAATTACTAGTTTCTAGTTTAGGTTGGATAAAGGTTGACTTTTTGAAGAAATTTACTCCACTAGGTGTAATTAACATACTTCCATTGTTTCCTAATATAAAATTCAACCCTAAAACAAACTTATAAGTAGCTGATTGACTCGTTATTAATGTCTGGGGTAAGTAGTGAGTTTCTCCATTAATCCTAATTGGTATATTTATCAAACATTCAGTTATTTGGATAGTATCTTCACTAAACGTTCTTAACCCTATATTAGCTCCTAGTTTAGTCCTATATTCTACTGGGGCTAGGCTTTCATGAATAATACACTTATTGGCACAAGTATATATCATTGCTTTAGTTTTTATTGGTCTTCCTTTATAAAGGATTTCTACATCTATTAGTATTAATTCACTTCCTGCTCTATTGATTTTATTTTCTTGAGTAATAGCCTTACATTTTTACAGAAGTAATTTCCATTATCTTTAAAACCTTTATTAAATTCTTTTTTTTACAGTTATAGCAATATTTTCCTAGGAATGACACTATCTCTATCATATTATCTTCAGATTCATAAGAACTTTCTTCTGACTCTCGATCACTATATGATTCACTAGATGACTCGTCATCTTCTGAACTATTTATTATGCATATATTTTCATTGTCAGAAATTTCCTCAATATTGTAGACTTCCTCTAGATTCTTTAAATCTTCATCCATTTCTACTAAATTTGTTTTTTCTTTATTATCTGGACAATTAGGCTTAATATGTCCCATCTTTCCACATAAGTAACACTTACAATCCTTATGATTTTTTCTTTTATAATTTTTCTTATTGTCTTTAGCAGCTCTTCTTAGCTTTTTCTTTCTCTTCTTATCTTTATTTATAAACTGGAAGAATTTTTTAGGCTTTGAGTAGGGAGTGTTGAAAGGTATATAAGGGGGTACATACTTCTTTCGTCTTTGTTTATAAATCTTTCTAAATCTTTTTGAGCTATAATTTTTCTTATAGTTTTTCCTATTTCCACATCCTAAAGTTGGTACTTCATTTAAATCAACACACATTTTAGTAAATTGCATTTGTGCTTGTCTTCTAAGCTTTTCTTCATCACACATTTCTCTTATTCTTTTTCTAACAAATTCTACCATAGGAATAAAAGAAACTTGCCAGAATAATCCTTCTTTAGTCTTTTCCTTAAACCATTTATCTACATCTTTATATAATCTTCTCCTATTTTTCCTGGTAATTTATTAACAAATTTCATTAATAGATTCTCATCATATGGTCTACCTATCTGGCTCCAATATTTAAAAAATAGATCTACAAATCTATCAAAATAAGGCATATCACATATCTTTAATTGTTCTAAGCATCTTATTGCTTTAATTTGCTTATGGGTATCAATTTGCTTATGGGTATCAATTTGCTTATGGGTATCTTCTACTTCTTCCATATAGACTCCTAATATGCATTTTCTTATTGCATCTATATAGCTTAGGACTGTGATATTAATTTCAAATTCTTCTAATTCTAATTTTCTTTCTTCATCCTTTTTCATAAACTCTCTCCATCCTAAATAGGTTTGCTTTTCATTATATCCTAGAGTACTTTCTAGATACACTAGTTTATATTTATAATCTGTTATATTACTAAGTGCTTCCATTGAATGTCTAATTAAGTTTCCTTCTCATTTATTAAAAATATGCTTCCAATCTTCAGGCCTATGACCTTGTAAACTTAAAATTAGTACATCTTTAGCTTCTGAAACTTTTCTCCAATTTTCTAATTTTGTTTTTGTCTTATATATTCTTTCCTTGTCTTTGTAATCTCTATATTCTTCTTTTGAGTCATGAATCCCTCTTCTTTCTAAGTAGTCTTCAATTCTAGTGGTGGTTGGGAGACCTTCTATGTCCAGTACCTTAGATCCACTACCTTATCCTATTTCTTCTTTAGTTCTATCCTCACCTACATATACTTCATCTTCTACATAGTAGATTTTTACTGATTCCTCTTCACTTAGTCTCTCATAATCTATTCTATTTTCAAGAATTATTTCAACTCTTTCATCGTCTAATTCTAGATTATTACAGATTTCTTCAAATACTTCTTCTGGTAAATACTCTAAAGGTTTGTTGAATATTAGATTTATAATAATTTCTTTGTTTTCTACTAGAGTCTTCTTTTATTAATAGGCTGATCCATTTTTAAACTTTAGTCTTCAAACTCTTCTTCAGTTATTTCAATATTACCTTGTTCTTTGTAATCTTTAAACTTTTGAAATGTTTGATTATTTTTATCTACATATATTGTACTATCTTTTGGGATTTCTATACTTTGTTTTTCTAGCTCAGGTAGCTTCCATTCCATTCCTTTTAGTTCACTACTACTTAATTTCTTAGGAATTTGCACTTTTACATAATCACTATGGAAATGTTCTACTGTACTTTTATTTATAAACCTAAATTTCTTATGATATTTGTTATAACATCTTCCTAACACAAATATTTTTATCCTAAGATTCTTATATTCTGCATTCATGTCAAAACATTTTGTTTGTATACTTAACTTTATTTTTCTACAAAATTCACTTATATCTATATCAATATCTGGGAGGCATCCTACTACTGCAACTTTATTCCTTAGGTCTACCTCAGTTGTTGCTAGTTGTGCTTGGGTGTGATTGCTAAATCTACAATCATATAAATATAAATGAGCTTTTGTATCTAGTCCTGCTCTTGTTTGACTAAGTGTTCCAATGATTATTACTCCTAAATGTATTGAGGAAAATCCATTCTTTTTTATTTCCTTAGCACTCTGGGGCTTATTAGGGTAACTTCTTCTCTATTTTTTACTACTGCTATGGTAAATTCATCCTTATACACATACAAACTACTTTTTAAACTATCTAGTATTCCTTTTTTATATAGGTTCTTTTTCTGAACTTGCTTAAATCCTACTTCTAGCATTTTGTCTACATCTTCTTGGATTAAATCTTCTGTTTTCTCAATAATTTCTTTTCCTTTATTACTATAATTTAATATATTTCTTACTCTATTAGTGGCCGATTGTTTTACACTAGAAGTTCTTATTAACTCCATACTACTTATTTTTAGATCTTAAATTTATTTTTGGTCCTAAAATGTCTCCTATATCTACCTTAGGTACTTTAGGTGGTACTAGAGACTTGCTAGATTCTTCTATTTTTGATTCTGTTATTTCAATTCTTTTTACTAACCATGCTATATATTCTGAGCTTATACTTTTATGATCTAATTTTTCTATCTTTTCTTCTAGTTTATCAATTTTTGTTAAAACTTCTATAAGTAATTTCCATTATCTTTAAAACCTTTATTAAATTCTTTTTTTTTTGTTTACAGTTATAGCAATATTTTCCTAGGAATGACACTATCTCTATCATATTAACTTCATATTCATAAGAACGTTCTTATGACTCTCGATCACTAGATGACTCGTCATCTTCTGAACTATTTATCATACATATACTTTCATTGTCAGAAATTTCCTCAATATTGTAGACTTCCTCTAGATTCTCTAAATCTTCATCCATTTCTACTAAATTTGCTTTTTCTTTATTATATGGACAATTAGGCTTAATATATCCCATCTTCCCACATAAGTATAGTGTGTGCTGCATAGAGAGGAGAGAAAAAAATATTGAGAGCCGTAAGGAGAGAGATATTGCTTCGCTATTGTAAACACCGATTTCATAGTGGAAGTTGAGTGCAAATGCGCTCCGTGGACGTAGGCTTGCGCTGAACCACGTTAAATATCGTACCTTTTATTTATTTTGTTCATGTGTGTTTGATTGGGCATATTCCCTAAGCATATACATCCATAACAACTAGTATCAGAGCCTAGGTTTCAAGGCTTAGGCAGTTAGCGTCAGATGGTTATGTGACGACTTTCACGGGTGATAAGTGGAAGATCTCGAAAGGAGTTATGACAGTCGCTCGAGGAACTAAGAACGGGTATTTTTACACGACTATCGATGGGTATGGTTCGGCCGCAGTGGTGGAGGGTATAGAGGATCTAAATTTGTGGCACTAGAGGTTTGGGCACATGAGTAGTCAAGGGTTAAAGTATCTGCATTCGAGAGGTAAACTGCCAGGGTTAAAATTCGTTGAGATTGATTTCTGTGAAAGCTGCATTCTTGGAAAGCAGAAGCAAGTAAGCTTTAAAAGGATCGGAAGAGCACCGGTAAAGGAGAAGCTGGAACTAGTGCACACCGATATTTTGGGTCCAACTTCAGTCTCATCAAACGGTGGTAAACGGTATTTTGTCACTTTCATCGACAATCATTCCAAAAAGGTATAGGATTACTTCTTACGACACCAGTCTGATGTGTTTGAGGCTTTCAAGAAGTGGAAAGCTATGGTTGAGAATGAGACAGGTTTGAAGATCAAGAAGCTGCGTTCAGATAATGGTGGAGAATATGAAGACAACTAGTTCAAGAAGTTTTACTACTAAAGTGGGATAAAGCTCATACGGACGGTTTCTGGAATGCCGCAGCAGAATGGTATAGCAGAACGGATGAACAGGACATTGACTGAGAGAGCCAGAAGCATGCGCCTACAATCTGGGTTGACAAAACAGTTCTGGGCAGAAGCAGTCAATACAGCAGCATACTTGATCAATAGAGGACCATCAAAGCCTTTGGACCTCGCTATACCAGAAGAGATCTGGACTGGGAAAGAGATAAAACTTTCTCATTTGAAGGTGTTTGGTTGTGCTTCTTATGTACATGTAGGTGATCACTCAAGGAGCAAGTTGGACGCCAAATCAGTAAAGTGCACCTTGGTAGGTTATGGTGAAGACGAGTTTAGTTATAAACTCTAGGATGATAAAAATCGGAAGATGATCAGGAGTAGAGATGTTGTCTTTAACGAGAATGTCGTGTACAAGGACAAGAACACACATATGTCTGAGCAAGAAGAGCAAAACTACTTTGATCCAGAGGATGTATCAAGTGGTAGGATCGTGGAATGTGGTAGTAATCAGAAAGTTAAAGAGCAAGTTGTGCAACCCTATGTTGAAAATCCTATACCACCAAATGAAGTTCCAGCACCACAGAGTCTGATTGGTCAGAGAGTTCTGAATCCGTAAATTGGGAATGCTTTGAGAAGATCCCCACAGACCCAAGGTACACCGCGAAGATCTACTTGCCCATATGTACCAAATAGAAGGTACTTGCATTACTTGTTGCTGACAGATGTCGGAGAACCTGAATGCTATGAAGAGTCATGTCAGGGTGAAGAGGCATGTTAGGGTGAAGATGCAAGCAAGTGGAAGCTTACAATGAAGGATGAGATGAAGTCGCTTGTGTCCAATCAAACTTGGGAGTTAACCGAGTTGCCTGAAAGAAAGGAAGCTTTACAGAACAAATGGGTGTTTCGAATCAAGGAGGAAAATGATGGTTCCAAGAGATACAATGCAAGACTAGTGGTCAAAGGCTTTCAGCAAAAGGAAGGTATTGATTACACCGACATTTTTTCTCCTGTTATTAAACTAACTACGATCTGGATAGTGTTGAGCATTGTCGCAGCAAAGGGGTTATATCTTGAGCAGTTGGATGTGAAAACTGCATTCCTTCATGGAGACTTAGAGGAAGAGATATACATGCAGCAACCAGAATGGTTTACAGAACAGGGCAGAGAAAAAATTGTTTGCAGATTGACGAAGAGCTTGTATGGTTTGAAATAAGCTCTCCGACAGTGGTATCAGAGTCTTGCCCCAGACTTGGTCGAGACGTAGCCGAACCAAGCGAGAAGATGGTGGGCCCTAGGTAGCTCGCGATGGGTCCGTGATGTTAGCTCTCGAGGCAGGAGATGCTCTAGATCTTCACATAAGACGTGTGCTCCGGCGCGGTGGAGAGGAGTAACCTCAATGGAGTGGTACCCGTAACGTTGACGGATGGATGATCACTTGAGGGAAGGCCCAGACCGTGAAGATAATGATGGTCATTTGTTCGAGGGGAGGATTGTTGGGTGTGCAACCAAAGTCCCACATTGGCTAGACATGCGGATGATCTTAGGTATATAAGTATGGAAATAATCTCCATTGGTATGAGGATTTTTGGGTAAAGACCCAAGAGCAAATTCGTGCGGGCTTTGCCCAAAGCGGACAATATCATACCAATGTGGAGAATGTGGAGAATGTGGGTTCCATACTTTTAACATTTATCTGGTAATTATTATTTCCTACTTTAGCTTTAATTCTCATATAAGACGATACAAATTTCCTAATGTCTTTTTTATACTATATTAAGATGATCGTAACCATCCAATCTAAAAGACAGTCAAACACCGGTATTTAAACGCTCTAACAGTCTAATTGATTTTATTTACAACAGATTCACTGGCCATTCCGTCTTAAAGAAGGAGCTAGTAGACCTCCCAAGGCTGGGGAGGTACTGGACTTTGATATGGAAGGAGTTTGGAGAGAAATGGAGAAGCTTGTCAAAGAGGGTCTTGTTAGGAATATTGGTGTTTGCAATTTCGCCATCAATGAGCTCAGCAAAACTGCTGAATTTGTGTGATACTATGCCATTTGTGTGTCAGATCATATGGTTCTAATTACATCTACTTATACAAGAGTCCTTTAAATTTTGTTTAAATCATCCATTTTCTAAAATTCAAGGTCTAGACAAAATATGGACGTCTGTATTTGAAAATTTCTCAATTCTTTTCGTCTTGTGGGTGTTTTTGGACTCAGATGGAAATGCATCCAGGATTGAGAAATGATAAAATGCTAGAGGCCTGCAAGAGTAATGGCATTCATGTCACTGTAAGACTAAGGGGTTTGTTTTTTCCGCTTAAAACTTAATGGGTCTGAATTATAATTATTAATTGGTTTTGTTTGTTTTTTAAAATGGTCAAACAACTTAAAAATCCTAAAAAAAACTTAAAATAAAAAGTAAAAAATCTTGACTTTTAACGTAATTGCAAATCACTAAATTGCATTAAATGCAATCTAAAATATTTTCTTCCGATACTATCCCCTTATAAATAACATATTTCCAATTTCATCAAAATTACATATGGTATAGAAATCTTTGTTGTAATATATTGCTTATTTTAAATAGATTTAAAAATAAAAAAGAACCTTAATCAATGTTCATATTAGTGTTTAATATCGATACTTTATTATATATATATATATATATATTAGAGTGTTTTGTGCGAGTTTTCCTGATGTCCTTTTATTTTTTGAAAAAAAAATTCTTTTCTTAGAAAAATGAAGTAAGTTTGTAATCAAAGATCAAAATCATGATCATATGTGTTCATATATAATTATTATTTTTGGATTGTTTTTATTCCATGTTATATGTATAATTGTTTAACATATATATAAATGTAAAATTACTTATATTCAGACAATTTTACTTGTAAAAAACAAACGTGTTGACAATACATTCAGATGTGAGAAAAAAAAACAAACATGTCATTCAGATTCAGATTTCAGTCTATGTTCAGTCATTAGAAAAATTCAGGACCGTTCAGTATTCAGACAAAAAAATAAACGACCCCTAAGTATATATTTATGTGATTGATTATTCATTAATTGATAATTTGGTGGGGTCATTTGATGATCATGTTGAATTGAATTGATCATCTATCAGGCATATTCACCATTAGGCTCAGAAGATGGAGGCAAACAGAGGCGGACCCATAAATTGTTTAGACTAACAATTAGAACAAAACTAATGTGAATACTTTACATAAAACATACATAAATTTACATATTTGTAAAAACTATTTAATACATGCAATGTTTTGTAGTGAGTTAGAATAGGTAATGGTTTTTTGTTTTTATTATTATCTTTTGATCTTGAGTTATAATAGGTTAATCATTAAGCATTCAACGTACTAAAAACCTACAAATTAAGTAATCTAAGATTAAAGTTCTATAAATCACATCCCTAATAAATGAACAAATATCATAAATAGATTACAAAAATTTTAAAGTAGAGAATGAAAATAACATTGATTAAAAGTAAAGTATGAAAATAAAAAGGAAATGTGAATAATGTTATGTTCAAGGGTGTATTTAGTAATATTAGTTGAAATTAAAATTAATTTACTAATAATAGAAGGTTAAAGGATATTTATACAATAAACTAATAATAATTATAAAAAAAAAAAAAATCAGAAGGCTGCCCCGGCTATACCCTCTCATGGATTCGCCCGTGGAGGCAGAGATCTGATCCATGATCAGATGGTAGAAAAAATAGCAAAGCAGCTGACCCAGGACAGATTCTGGTGAAATGGGCCCTCCAGAGATGCACAAGTGTGATCCCCAAATCAAGCCACTCTGAGAGGATCATGGAGAATATCAACGTCTTTGGATGGGAAATCCCTGAGCAAGACTTCCAAGCTCTTTGCAGCATCTCAGACCAGGTACTAATATGATTTATGCATTATGTATATATAATACGAGTAACTTTTTAGTACGGGATTTCCCTCAAATGCTAACAGCGGTGGTAATCCAATAAGCACCGGTAGCAATAACGGAGGATTCCATATTTTCATATATAAATATATCTTTGATTTGATATGGAAATTGAAATTTGTGGCTGATCTTTGGACCATGAGGACTGATTGAATTGTTCTTGGTCATTGACAGTCA
Source organism: Dipteronia dyeriana (assembly GCA_032871835.1). Classification (NCBI taxonomy): domain Eukaryota; kingdom Viridiplantae; phylum Streptophyta; class Magnoliopsida; order Sapindales; family Sapindaceae; genus Dipteronia; species Dipteronia dyeriana. The sequence goes on along the minus strand of CM065299.1, from coordinate 14,867,308 downwards.
TACCCAAAACCAAAAATTCTCTGTTTTTGTCTTTTATGAATAATTTGGATTCTGGCCAATTTGTAATTTGTGAGTTCCATCACTCTCTTTTTGAGTAGAAATTAATTTGCTTTTGTTTAATCCTTTCCAATTACATCTCAATTAACACTTGTTTGTTGACTTTCATTTTGTTGTCAAATAGCCGATACCTTAAGTCGTCATATTCAAAATTGCATTTCAGATGATGTAACATATGATCTGTAGCTAACATGGGACCGGCTACTATACGCAGAAAAAAAAATAGGTATGATACCAATCCCTTTACAAATCAAACACAACCGTTGGATCGATCAAAATCTTATCCAACGGTAGAAAATAAATAAAAGATCAAGAGAGAGGGTTTACCCTCTACTTGTTTCACCGGTTTCTCCTCTCTCATTCTCTGTCATTCTCTCTGTTTTATAGAAGAAGAAGATAAGCACTCTTTTGGATCTGTTTCTGGAAGCCGCAGATGGATCTCAAAATCTCAACCTTCACGGCAAGCAATTTTTTGAATTTCCTTTTTTGGGAAACATATTCAAGAAGATTTTGATTGATGAAGGTGTGTTTGTATTTCAAAATTTTCCAGATTATTGTCTTTTTTTTCTGTTATTGGAATTGTCGGATGATCGATGAAGATGATATGAACTTTTTATCAATGATCTGGCACTCCATCACCCTGATTACTATGAGTTTGTTGAAGTTGACCCAACTAAAAGATATGGCATAGAACATATACATCTCTCTATCTCTTGTTTTTAGTTCAAAGTTTTGATTTTGATGTTGATGTTTGTGTTTTATTTTTGTTATAGTGCAATGATATCCTTGGCAAGGAGCTTGAAAGTCAGTGTACGAATCCAAATCTTGATTTATTTTTTCATTTATTTGGATACCCATTTCAGATTCATCTAATGTTTATACATTTCTGGTTCTTTTGGATGGTTTGTGTAATTGTGCATACCTAAATTAGATTGTTTTTTCAAATTTTGATTTTTGTTGGGTGTTTTGATGAGTTTTAACAAATGGTTAGTTGGATTGATTTGTGAGGTTTGTTTGTGTTTGTGTATGTGTAGTTTGAAGGGATTCAAGTTGCCTGGAACCAAGTCAAATTTTCTGATATCCTGCAAAGGCCTGAAGAGCTCGAGAGGCTCTACTGTGAAATCCATCTCCTCAAGACATTGAAGCACAATAACATTATGAAGTTCTACACTTCTTGGGTTGATACCGGTAATAGGAACATCAACTTTGTCACTTAAATGTTCACTTATAGGACATTGAAACAATAAGATTTTGTCAAAATTCGATCAAAACTATCTGATTCCAAATTATGGTTTCACTTTCTGGGTTATTTGATCAGTTTGCTGATTTGCTTTTTTAGCTTTTCATAGATATAGGCTGAAGCAGAAGCAAGTGAACATCATATCAGTGAAGCATTGGTTTAGGCAGATCTTGAGAGGACTTCTATATTTCCATAGCCTTGACCCTGCTGTGATCCACATAGATCTCAATTGTGACAACATTTTTGTCAATGGGAACCAAGGAGAAGTGAAGATTGGGGATCTAGGACTTGCTGCAATTCTTAAAAAATCACATGCTGCTCATTGTGTTAGTATGTTTGACTTACTGAATCTATAGAATTTGATTTTACCATAACATTAGTACTTGGAATATATTTTCCCAATAGAAAATTTTGGAATATTTGGTGGGTTTAATTGGATGGAGAATTTTTGTGTGTATCGATGGTGTTTTTTTTTTCTTCAGGAACATCAGAATTGATGGGTCCAGAAGTGTATGAAGGGGAATGTAATGAATTAGTTGGCATTTATTCATTTGGGATGTGCATTTTGGAGATTGTGACCTTTGATTATCCATATAGTGAATGCACTCATCCTACTCAGATTTACAAGAAAGTTATATCTGTAAGAGCACTCTTTACTTTGTTGTATCGATATGTTTTGTAACATTAGATGAAAAAACTAGATTCCATCGACTTGTTTCGTTAACGTTAGGGTAAAAAAAAAAACCGGATGCTTTGTACAAAGTGAATCATCCGGAGGTGTGGTAGTTTGTTGAGAAATGCTTGGCTACTATGTCTCTGAGGTTTTCTGCTAGGGAGTTGTTAAATGATTCTTTTCTACAGATCAATGATGCTCAATCCGAGTTGAGGCCACTAGATTATTGTGAACGTGAAGGCATAGGTCCTCTCATTAGGTAACCTTATCTTGAATGGTGGATTTTTTAGGGATTGTTAATTTGTCGATTTTTTTGGGATTATCCCTTTGGGATTTTCTTTTGGATTTGATTGAAATCTGTCATGATGTCATTCTCTGGAAGCAAATTAAGAAGATGGAGGATAGCCAGCATAGCAAATACTCTGTGAATCATGTAGGAAGTATGCAGTAAAGAGGAAGGATGTGGACATTTGGGGATGCAAGGACCGTGGGAAAGTTAAAGATGGTGGTGCCGATGTGCTGACAGTGAGAAGCAAGTTAAAGTTGGTGGTGCCTACACTTTGAAAACTGCTTTTGTTGCGACAGTGAGAAGCACAATCCTTATTTTGTGTGAGAAAACTGAAAGCTAAGACTACTGTTGTCTCATGATATTTGTTTTGATAATTAAATTATTTGAAATCAGTTTTGATGTTGATGAGCTTGTGTTTCTTAAGATTTCTTTATATGGAAAACTCTTGGTTAGGGGATATAAACATTTGGTTGTAGCTCCTACTATGATATGTATAATTTGCACTTTTATGTGGAACTTGATTACCTTTTTTGGATTTAATCAAGTTGTGAATCGCTAGAAAAATAAAAATAAAAAATTAAGAAAGGAGAAGATATGAATAATTGAATTAGATTTGTGGTTTTCGTTTTTGTGAATGATTTGTGATTTTGTTTGGAATTGATTTTTTTAGGGAAAATTATAAATAACTCATTTTATTTTTTTGATCAAATGTCAAAGCAAACCTTCCAATTTGAACGATTAGTAAAAAAAATCTCTACCGTTATATGATTATTATTTACCCTTAATATATTAAGGATAAATTGAACAAATGCCCGTGTGTTTAGGTTTAATCGCATGTATATATAACTTTTGTTTAAAATCGTATGTGCATCCTTGCCGTTAGCGGTCAACGGTGAAGTCTTAACCGTGTAAAAGGTTAAAAATTCTGTTATTTATTATTTTGTTTCATTTTTCTATCTTCATCTCTCTATCGAGAACAACCCACCATCGTAAAAACTTGGAGTTTATAAAATTTTTCTTTTGGTGTGACTTTTGACTCTTTTTATATGTGCACATAGGTGGACTTATAATGGAGGTTTTGTGGTTGAAGGATGTAAAACTCCTTGTAAAACTCCTTGTAAAACTCCTTTAAAAAGAAACATACAACTATAAACGTTAAATTCCACTTGTTGTAATGTTAAGTTGATTTATTTTTAGTGATGAATAGATTTTGTATTTTTTTTTTCTGAAAAATGGATATATACGTGTTAAGAAAATTTTGGTGTTTTTTTTAAACATGGATGATCCTACCAATTTTATTTTTATTTTTGTTACCGTCATAATTTGGGAAAAAATAGAAACTATTTAAGATGATTAATAAGTTTTTTTTTATATAAATTTATTATTGAAATTTACATACTAAAATTAATCTTTTTGTTATATTTGTGTGTATTGTTATTTTTTTTTAAGCTACTTGGATATCTATTGTTACCCTTACTATATTTGATTGTTTATTAGTTTATTAAATTTTAATTTTTAAGAAGTTTTGAAGTTTATTATTAAATTTTTAATTTTATAATTGATTTGTGAAATTATCTTTTTAAAATTTATATCAATTTTTAAGTTGAAATTATTAATACGAAATATTTATTTACAAACTGGAAAAAAATCGATCTTGAAGATAATGAGTAATTGAGTATAACTATTTAGGATATCCATTATTATTGAATATATTATTGGAAATATATTTATAAGTCTTGTAAAAGAAGTTCATATAAATGTTAGATAGATAGCTTAAAACCATCAAATATTAAATGGGTGCGGATATTACCACCTATAAAACTAATTAGTACACTTTTATAAGTATACACATGGCTAAATTTGTAAAAATTAATAATATTATAAGTATCCATCCTAGTGCCAATAATACCCTTATCGAAATGAATATATTCATTTTAATATATTTTATTTATAACTCTCTTAAATTATTAACACATCCAATTTATATATTAAAAAAACATTTTTTTTTCTAATATCCAATCCTCTTGTAAGATGGTCCAATTTATTTTGAAAATTTTATCGAATATAGGAGCGTTATGAAAGGGATGATGTTGAACGAGATTGTATAAAGAGTAAATAGATTTTCAATATGTAATTCATTTATATAAACAACTATGTTTGTTTTTAAAAAAAAAAACTCATTGATATGTATTACTATCTTTTAGAAAATCTATTTTGTTTATTTATGAAGTTTATAACTAGACATACAAGAAAGAAAGAAAAAATTGTATATGTCTGTATAATTAAAGTCTTCTGAATTAGATATCAATCTCTCTAACCTTGGCACCCCTTGGCACCCATATTAAATATAAATCCATTTTATTACAAATCAGTATAGCATGACAAATGCATGTTAAGGATACTTTGACTAAATTAGATTTAAAAAATTTATGTTTTTTTTTAAGAAAAAAAATTTACTTGTTGTTTCTACACGGACTTTTTATTACGACAATTAGAGGGAAAATGCCAACCTCTTATCGATAAAACATAATTACAAAGCAAAAATTCAAATCGATACAACACGATCTATTATTAATTAGTAAGAACGTTATTACAATGGGTTTCAAAAATAAAAATTATTACAATTAATGCATCTCTTTATTTCAGTAGAAAAAAACTATTATTACAATTTCTAACTATCAAAGTTTTTAAAATTTAAGTATATCTCCTTTGGAGTGGTATTGACTGGTTCTTGGAAGCAACTCTAACGTTCGTTGCAACGTAAAAGTGGTTTCCAACAACGTCGAAGTTGTTCCCAACTAGAAGTTGTTCCCGGAAGCAACTTTCACGTTATAGATAACGTTATAGTGGTTTCCAAAAAGAAAAGTTGCTCCCTTTATTAACGTTGACTGGTTCCCGGGAGCAACTCTAACGTTCGTTACAACGTAAAAGTGGTTTCCAACAACGTCGAAGTTGTTCCCAAAAAGAAGTTGCTCCTGGGAGCAACTTTCACGTTATAGATAACGTTAGAGTGGTTTCCAAAAGAAAAACCCTTTGTTAACGTTGACTGGTTCCCGGGAGTAACTCTAACGTTCATTACAACATAAAAGTGGTTTCCAACAACGTCGAAGTTGTTCCCAACGAGAAGTTGCTCCCGGGAGCAACTTTCATGTTATAGATCACGTTATAGTGGTTTTCGAAAAAAAAGGTTACTCCATTTGTTAACGTTGACTGGTTCCCTGGAGCAACTCTAAAGTCCGTTACAACGTATAAGTGGTTTCCAACAACGTTAAAGTTGTTCCCAACGAAAAGTTACTCCCGGGAGCAACTTTGACGTTATAGATAACGTTAGAGTGGTTTCTAAAAAAATAAGTTGCTCCCTTTGTTAACGTTGACTAGTTCCCGGGAGCAACTCTAACGTTCGTTACAACGTTGAAGTTACTCCCAACGAGAAGTTGCTCCCGGGAGCAACTTTCACGTTATAGATAACGTTATAGTGGTTTCCGAAGAAAAAAAAGTTGCTCCCTTTGTTAATGTTGACTAGTTCCCGGGAGCAACTCTAACGTCCGTTACAACGTAATAGTGGTTTCCAATAACGTTTAAGTTGTTCCCAACGAAAAGTTGCTCTCGGGAGCAACTTTCACGTTATAGATAACGTTAGAGTGGTTTCCAAAAAAATAAGTTGCTCCCTTTGTTAACGTTGACTGGTTCACGGGAGCAACTCGAACGTCCGTTACAACGTAAAAGTGGTTTCCAACAACGTTGACGTTGTTCCCAACGAGAAGTTACTCCCGGGAGCAACTTTGAAGTTATAGATAACGTTAGAGTGGTTTCCGAAAAAAAAAGTTGATCCTTTTGTTAACGTTGACTGGTTCCCTGGAGCAACTCTAACGTCCGTTACAACGTAAAAGTGGTTTCCAACAACGTTTAAGTTGTTCCCAACGAAAAGTTGCTCCCGGGAGCAACTTTCACGTTATAGATAACGTTACAGTGGTTTCCGAAAAAAATAAGTTGATCCCTTTGTTAACGTTTACTGGTTCCCGGGAATAACTCTAACGTTGGTTACAACGTCAAACCTGTTCCCAAGAATATTAAAGTTGTTCCTATATTTTTTTTAAATATACTTTTTATTTTTTTTGTCAATCAAATATAAACAATTTTATATATTTACACTCTAAAGTGTATTCATATTTTTTATACTTAAATTAATATATACATTTTCAAAATGTTTGCACTTTATAAATATATTACAATTATTTACTTATTTTTACAATTTAATCTTATTATTTATTATAAATTTAATTTTATTGCATATTAGTAACATTTTAGTTTTATTTGCAAAATTTTCAAATTTTCAAATGTAATCATATTTTTTATTATTATTATTCTACAAATATTTACAATTCTATATTTTAATATAATTTTATTATCAATTTTTCTATATTTAATATATTAAAAAAAATATTAAAAACCATTTGGGGTGGAACCGGTTGCAACCGGTTGTCCCAACTCTAAAAAAAATTGCCAAAGGTGAGGTATACTAGCCAAGTCCGGCTAACATCTATCATGTTTAAAATTGTATTTCAAGTGATATAACATATTATCTGTAGCTAACCTATCTAAACATCTATAATGAAGTGACATGTTGTTGACTTACATGATTACAATTTACAATAAAGGAAACACATTTTTAAGAATCGTTAACTAAAACAGACATACAAATCAAAACTTGAAATTATTAAGTTAATCTTCTTTTGCTTCGATGTAAATGAAGCCATAAAGTAGTGGAAAATAAGATACCCTAAAACAAAGGAGATGAAAAAAAAAAAAAAACTAAAAATTATTATTGCTTCCAAGGAAATTTTAAAACCCAAATGACTAATTATTATGTACAAAAAAAAAATTCTTTCCCTACTACACTACAAATCTACATTATCCCTACTACACTACAAATCTACATTATCACATTCTTTATACGGATGACCATTTTCTCTCGGGATCCCAAATCTCCACTCCTCCATCTCCAATTAGAGAAAATTTCTTGAGGAAAATAGAAAAATGAATGGGATAGGGATGATTTTTATCACCAAATTAAAATGGGAATACGTATGGGGTTAGGTGTCCACATCCTCAATTTTTCATTTCTTCCTAATATTATAATATTATATATATATATTAAATAATATATTTATTATTTCTATTTTACTAACTATATATACATCTTCAATATATAATTTTTACTAATACACGGAAAATGAAAGAATGAAAAAACGAAGAAAAAAAAAATAGGGATGGATATAGGGATGGGGATGGGAGGACCTACCTCCGTCCCCAATTTCCTTTGGCCATCCCTAATTCCTTCTCTAAAACGTACGCTTCTTAGAACTTGTTGGAACTGGCTCAACTTGCTGATCTGAACCTTGTTGTTGCACCACCAAAACTGATGCCCTCCACATAGATTCTGTAGACACCAACAAGTCTCCAATCACACCCATCTCTTGAATCTCACTCCACTCCGATAACCCTTTCAATGGCGGCAACTCATCGTCATGTCTCCTCCCACAAAGAACAAGATCAAAATCCTCCTCTATAAACTTAACCACTTGCGTTGTCTCGGATGCTTCAATCAAATTTTCCTCCTTGTATTCAACAAACTTGTTACCATAAGTAGCCACTCGAAAAGTGTTGATCGAGCACTCATCGTGCTGCTTTTCTACCAAACACGGAGGAGTGTTTTCTTCATATACAAATCGGATGACGGTGAGCCTAATTCGAGGGTGTCCCGCCATTCGTACGCTGTAAGCTAGAGCTTCGCGATCATCAGGACCTCCTATAAATATCACGCACGCACTTATGACCGATTGAGATCTCCAAAAATTAGGAGACATAAGCAACCCACGTCCAAAGAAGATTGCAACCGAGCAGGGAGCGTGGTCTAAAACATTTTTGTTCACTGCCCTGATATACAAACTATCAGGCTTGTGGAAAGGCAGGATCACTAGTGAACCAAATTTTTCATGTGCCAATTGACATATATCATCGTGCATTGAATGGTAAGGTGCGACTGAAGTGAAGCATTGTGTCGTGTCAATTCCTTGCGTTTGTTCTTCGTATTGATGAAAGACATTGATGATGCGGCTGGCTATGGTGGGCTTATTGGACGGTTCTCTTGCGTACTGGTGTGAGATGAACAGAGGAATTGTGCGCCCGATGAGCTCTTCAAGGTACAAGACGTAAACAGCTAGAGGGCTGTCCTTGGTGGGATTGGTGATTTCAACTATGTTGATGATGGGAGGAACATGGTCTTGGTCGTGTATGCATACGACCATTCGAAGCTCGGAATGTCTCTTGCTATGCTGGATTGTGCGTTTGCTGTAGGTCATATACTTCCTCGATGTGTCGTAAAGGGTTTTCACGATTGGTGCAATGATAATCGAATGAAATACTGAAGCTACAGCCATGGTGGTGAAAGAGTCATCCCCGATTAGCTGCACATTAACAAACAAACTTATAGTCAGGATCAAGTAAATCCATTATTGGTATAATCAGGACAGGGAACTTGATTCCAGATGGTAGGACGGAATTTAGGGGCAGAAGGAATCTTGAATTTCTGGCTCCGTCTGTGGTGGAATTAATTTCTCTTCTGAATATCAATTTAATTCCTGATTTATATATGAGATGATTTTATTAAACACCGTAATCACAAATCAGAAATTAAGTTCTTTCTCCTTTATTAAGATTCATGATTAGTAAACCTAGCAGAGCCATAAGTGAGTATATACCTTGTATTGCTTGGCACGGTAGTAAGTTAGAAGATCAAAGATGCCTCTACTAGACATGATCAGACCAAGTGGGAGAGCATCCTTAATTGGCATCTTGTAATAGAGTGATGGGATTATTATGCAAACAAATCTCACTAGGGTACCACAGACTGCCATCAATCCCACAAAGAGAACATTTTCGAATCCAATCTTGTAGATATTGACTCGTTTGCCGACGTTTAACGTGTAACCTGGCATCAACACTGCCCAGGCAAATGTTCCAAGTTTATGTGCCAAATTAGAGCCCATTGGTGGGCTGTCCGGGGTCGCCATGCCAAGCATGATCGGCCCATTCATAGCATGTTGTCCTGTGAGTTCTCCAAACAGAGAACACCCTAAAATCATCATAAAAATGAAACTTATATATGATTCTTTCAAGGGTTTTCTTTCTGGTGTGTGTCTTATCATCCAAAGCATCGCCGGTCGTAAAACCAAAACGATAACAGCAATCATCAAGATTTGGCTCAGTTGGATGCACAAAAAGGCTCTTTTCGAACCCGAAGATTTAAATTCTGCCAACTGAAGTCCAACAGTAGCAAAAATAAAGGACCCCAGAGTAGCAATCAATGAAGAATTTAAAGCTATCCTACCAAGCTCGGAATTCAGGATCCTGAGATCTTGTAGGACGCATAGAGTCTGTTGGAAGGTTGTTAATGATTCAAAGGCCGCGATCGCCGGAAGGGAATGTTGAAGTTCTTCGTTTGCTATGTATCTTCTCAGATATATAGCTAAGGGTATGTTTATTGCCAATGGTAATACAAAAACTGACAAGGCTATAGTGAATGCTAGTTTTCCAGGTTTCTTGAAAACGCTCAAGTCAACTTGCACGCTAAGCACGAAAAATATTATCATCAATCCTAGATTTTCAAATGCATTTATCATTGCATTCCCCATTTGTGGTATGAATAGCTTTTCTCTAAACTTATCGACCCGAGACAAAAGCGAAGGCCCTAATGCAATTCCAGCCTGCACGTACAAATACAATCGTTTCAACCAACAAGTCCTTGTTTGTAACTATAAAGTTTACAGAAAACAATGATATAAAGCTCTGTAAGACCGTAACATATCTCTCATGAACAGATTACAAATACTAAATGCAGAAAATGTTTTTTAACAAGCCTCCTCACATGTAAAACCGAAAGGTTTGGTATGTAAAACAAAAACAAATCTAATTAAGTACAGAAAAAATGTGCATATTATATCAGGAAATTGTCCAAACAATGATATAAAGCTCTCCGGCATCTGTTACAATAAAAAATGAACAGTACGAGAGTATCATATATTCATTTGAAAAATTATAATTATTATATGAGCTTACCAGAATTTGTGAAACATAGCTAAACTGTCCAAGAGGGCTGAGAAGGAACTGAAAAATTGCTGATAAAACATTAACAACAGAGACTTGCATCAACAGAAGTGGAAGAGGTGATTTCGTAAAATCTTTTCCGAATATGAAACCGCCGGAGGTCATCCCACTGTATGCCTCGCAATACAGTCTATTGTTAAGTGCATTGATATGTGTATTATTTTTTCCTAAAGACATGACTGTATGTTTATATGTATGCTGGGTTCCAAGTTGTTGTTGCTGTTCTAAGAAAACTAAATGGAAAATAACGGTGAATGAGATAGAAGGAGAAAACAAAAATGGAAGTATGGTTCATGGAGAAGGAGAGAAAAGAAATTAGTGGACATACTGATCACATGCATTCCATTAAAGGAGAAAATTCCATCCAAGCAAAAATGAAGCCTAGATCAATGCTCTTTTAGTGGATTTAAATTGTCTGAACTAGCTTAATTGGCTCATTTCATAGTAAATGATTTATTTATTTTTTTGGTAGTATTTGTAAACTGAATTGTTGTTATGCTTAAATAGTTAGATTATACTGCTTAATTTTGTGGTCAACGAAAAAAATAAATATAAGTTATATGAATACATATTTGAGATTAATAAATTAGGATATTTATTAACATGTTTAATTTTATCGTTTATAAATTCTTGATATAAAAAATCGTTCAACTATTGATATTAAAACTTAAAAGTCATTCCCACTGCAACAAAATGTTATAATTTTCGAGACAGTATATAAAATCCTTTGCAAAATTATATTCAAGTCTTTTGCTACATAGGAATATAGGATCAATGACAAAAAGGTTACAGTAAAAATGTCACTTTTTCTTTGTAATAACTATACTTTTGATATCATGTTTATGTTGGAAAATTTGTGACAAACTACCGGTTTGAGAGGGTTATTTGAGTATGATCGGTTTCATAAAAATTAAAGATCAATGTATATTTGAATTCTCCTTCGTGAGAGTTTCGAAGTGGTATACTCAAACTCACAAATCGATTAATGGGTGATTGAGAAATTGAGTCTCAAAGTGAGCACATTGTGTAGAGAAAATATGCATCCCACATTGGTTGGGTAAAATACTTATATGTGGTATATAAGTAGTTGTCTGATAATAGCTTATCAACATGTGTAAGGGCACGTCTTGGGTACACGAATGCTGTTCCGGTTGGACTGTGAGAGTACAACCGAATTTTTGAATAAATGATAAGGAAAAATGGAAATTTCCATTTTTGTTTAAGGAAATAGTTAATTTCCGTTTTGGATTCTGATACTTACTTAATCACTAAGTAATCAGAATCAATGATCAATTTTAGATTCTGATACTTACTTGATCACTAAGTGATCAGAATCAATGATCAATCAGGAATAAATCTTTTAGAAGATTATTCTTTAATTAAATTTCCTTTATCATTTAAAACGTAGTAATTAAGCAATTTCCAAATTGATCTCTTTGATTTCGGTTACATAAAAAAAAACCTAGTCTACATTTCTAGAATTGAAATCATTCTTGCACCCACGAAATCAGAAGTTTTTTTTTTCTCTCCTTCTCGGTTTTCTTCTTCAGTGCATGGTAAGTTCGAACCTAATTTGAGTTCGTTGAAAGTGGTTATGCTTCGCACTTCCACTGTTGAATCGTTGTATCATGGGAGACAATCGCTATACACATACAGTGTTATATACGGCGAAATTGTCTTAAGGACACCGTGTGAAACACGGGCCTCGATTCCCTAACGTTTTGTTTCTGTTTGTTATGTTCTGCAGATTTGAACCAGATTGTTTTTGCGTATTACAAACAACAATCTTAAGACAATTTCTCTTTTCCTCTTCCAAACTCTTATCAAAAACGTTTTCTACAAAAACAACTTTCTGGTTTTGGTTTCTGGTTCAGATCGTGATAAACTTGAAAAAAAAACGGTGGAAATCGGGTCTAATTCTAGACACTGATTTCACATAATAATCTGATTTAATTTTTGGAAAATCGGGTCTATTAACAGACACTGATTTGGAAATCAATTGTGATTTCAACTGGGTAATCGGGTCTCCAATACTAGACACTGATTGTGATTTTAATTGTGAAATCTAGAATCAATTATTGATTCATCGGTTTGATATCAACTGATTGATATCAATACTATCAGATAACATATATGATATTTGTGTGATTCTGATAGTATATCGGTTGTACACACGAGTTGTGTAAATATATGATATTTTAGAGATATAAAATTGTAGTCTATATCTGAAACAACCGTTAAAAGGATTATATCTTTATATAATCAGGTACAAACCAGTTTATATATATACGAGTATATATATACATTAAGTTCACTTAATACTAAGTATTGACACTGGTTTTCAAATCATTTTATTGATTAATCTGTATGTGCTATATATATATTATTGATATATATTAACATACAATTAGATCGATTGATATAGTAGTATGTTGTACTGATATGTGTGGAACTAAATAATATAAAATTTTGGTCAATCAAAAGACAGTATTATTATTTGATATCAGTGTTAGATATCAATTGGAATAAATTGATTATATTATTATATAATCTTACCATGTAGCAGCACTGCTTTATAAATATACATTATATTTAAAGTGCAAGAATAGTGTTTGAAACACTATATTTGATATAGATATTGATATATTGTTGTACACGGGTGTTGATATATATTAACAAACTGATTGTGTTATATCAGTATCTGAGATTGTTATATATATACCAGATGTGATAGATCAATGGTTTATATCAATGTATATATGTGGTTCAAAAAAAAAATTGGTTTTATATGTAAGATAACTGCCAAATCAACTATGAACCTGAGCATGGCTCAAGAGAATCCGGTGGTCAACCCAATTGTGGGCCAGTTGACCAACCCGATGATTAACCCTTTTGTGGGTCAAATGAATACCAAAATTGTGAATTCGTTTGTGTCTCCAGTTTCAGTTATGATGAATCATATGGAGAAACAAGAGAAATTCAGTGGTATGAATTTCAAAAGATGGCAACAAAAGATGTTGCTCTGACTGACCACATTGAAGCTTGCGAGATTCTTAATTGATGAGGCTCGTAAGACCAACAGTGGTAATGAGTTGGATATGTAAGTTTAAAATGGTGGTTATTGTCAAAATCAATTATTTGAACTTTAAAATTGTAATTATCAATTTCATGATGATTTATTTCAATTATTTATTTTAAAACAAACTGATTTGACTTTAATGTTGCCAATTTTAATGAGAATTAATTTTCATATTAATTCAATTGATCTCCTCATGATACTATGGTGGATAAATCAAACATGAACTCGAGCGTTCCACTAGAGACTTCAAATGAGGATTAGACACTTCGGGTGTTAATTCTTTGTTTGTGAGCGAAGTGCCTATTGTGTTGCCAAGTGTGGCAACATTGACTCCGGCCATCAACTCATTCGTGAGAAACAAGGTAGAACCAGTGATGAGCCAGTGTGTGAGTCACACAAACTTTTAGTTGTGGCAGCAAAAGATATTGTTTTGTTTGACCACATTGAACCCAGCTGGGTTCCTGACTAAAAAATCTATTAAACCCAATAGTGGTGAAGGGCGTGATGTTCAAATATGGAATGCTATTGATGCATGGAACCATTCAGATTTTTATACCGAAACTACATACTGAACGGGCTGTCAGATTTGTTATATATCGTATATTCTTTAAAAGAAAACCAGCCAAAGAACTGTTGGAGTCGTTAGACCGGAAATACAAGACTGAGGATATTGGATCCAAAAGGTTTGTTGTAGGCCGGTTTTTTTTAGTACAAGATGAAGGACTTCATGACAGTTATGAGTCAAGTCCAAGAGCTTCAAGTGAGTCTACATAAGATTCATGTCAAAAGGATGACCCAAAGTGAAACCTTCCGGTGGCTGCTGTCACTAAGAAGCAACAGAGGTGGTGAGTATGAAGCACCAGGTGGTGAATTATGTGCACAACATGGAATCATTCATTAAACCACTGTACCGTATCAACAAAACAAAGTTTCTGAACAGAAAGATCATTCCTTGAAAGAAATGATAAATACAATGCTGATAAGTTCTGGATTGTCTCAGAACATGTGGGGTGAAGCTATATTACCTTTTAAATAAGGTACCCTGTAAGAAAATAGACAAGACCCCATATGAGTTATGGAAAGGAAGAAAGTCTTCCTACAAATTCTTACGAATGAGGGGGATGTCTTGCCAAAGCGGTCGTACCTACACCTAAGAGGGTGAAAATAGGTCTGAAAATCGTTGATTGCATTTTCATTGGATATGTACATAACAGTAGTGCTTATCGATTTTTGGTGTATAAGTCAGACATCCCAGATATACACAAAACCACGATAATGGAATCTAGAAATGCATCGTTCTTTGAAGATGTATTTCAATGTAAATCCAATGATGAAGCAAGTTGGTCAAAACGAACACATGTTGAAAGTTGTGAGGACCAATAACAAGAAGTTGAGGATGAACCTAGACGTAGCAAAAAAGCTGGGACAGAAAAATCTTTTGGTCCAGATTTTCTGACCTTTTTGCTAGAAGGTGAACCTCGAACCTTTAAAGAAGCGTTAAGCTCGTCAGAAGGACTCTTGTGGAAAGAGGCCATTAAGAGCGAAATTGATTCAATTCTCCAAAATCATACTTGGGAATTAGTGGACCTTCCTCCGGGATGTAAACCACTAGGGTCCCAATGGATTTTCAAGAGGAAAATGAAAGCGGATGGATCAATTGATAAGTATAAGGCCATACTTGTAATTAAAGGCTATAATCAACGAGAAGGCCTAGATTACTTTGATATGTATTCTCCTGTAACGAGAATAACCTCCATTATGATGATACTTGCAATCGCAGCTTTGCGAAATCTTAAAGTACATCAAATGGATGTAGAAACAACTTTCTTATATGGAGAACTAGATGAAGAGATCTATATGGCCAGGGTAAGGAAAGAAAGTCTGTAAGTTGGTGAAGTTTTTATATGATCTAATGCAAACACCAAAGCAATGGCATGAGAAATTTGACAATGTTATGATGTCAAATGGTTTTAAGATCAACGAATGTGACAAATGGTTTTAGGTCAAAGACACTGAAAATGAATGTCATTTTATGTCTATACGTTGATGACATGCTAATTGTTGGTAGTGATGATAAAATTATCAAATCTACCAAGGAGATGTTGAAATCAAAATTTGATAAGAAAGATATGGGACCAGCTGATGTAATGTTGGGAATGAAAATCTCAAGGACATCGAACGGAATCATTCTAAGTCAGTCACATTATGTTGACTTGATTCTTGAAAAATTCAACAAAAATGATTCTGGAATATCCAGGACACTAGTAGATACAAATCTACACCTATCCAAGAATAAAGGTGAGAGTGTCTCTCAACTAGAATATTCTAGAGTGATAGGAAGTTTGATGTACTTAACAAATTGTACTAGACCAGACATAGCTAATGCAGTCAGCAAATTAGCTAGACATACGAGTAATCCATGAACTAATCACTGTAAAGGAATAGTAAGAGTACTAAAGTACTTGTGATTCACTCATAATTATGGGCTGCATTATGTCAAATATTTAGCAGTCCTAGAAGGATACATTGATACGAACTAGATATCTGATATAAAAGATTCAAAATCCACTAGTGGGTATGTATTCACACTAGGAGGTGTGGTTGTATATTGAAAATCCTCCAAATAGAAATGTATAGCCAGATCCACAATGGAATATGAGTTTATCGCTCTAGATAAATGTGGTGAGGAGTCTGAATGACTACGCCAATTCTTATAGGATATTTCTAGATGGCCAAAGCTTGTGCCAGCGATTTGCATCCACTGTGATAGTCAATCGGCAATAGGAAGAGCACAGAGTAACATGTATAATGGGAAGTCCAGACATATACGTCGAAGACATAATACCATTAGACATGTAATCTCAACTGGGGTTATCATTACTGACTATGTAAGGTCAAAAGATAACATTGTGGATCCGTTAACTAAAGTGTTAAACAGAGAACTAGTTGAGACATCATCGAGAGGAATGAGACTAAAGCCCATTAGATAAAAAGTCGATACAATGGACACCCAACCTAGTTGACTGGAGATCCCAATATCTAGGTTCAATGGGACAACCAAGTTGTAAGACTCAGTTGGATCACTGTGGGGGTTACCCTCAAGTCCATTCCTATGATAAAATAGTGATGGCCGTAGGAAAAGGTTAAACTATGTTTTTAATGATTCTTATGCGTCGAAATTCCTAGCTATGGAAATCCGAGCAGAGTAATGCGGGTTACTCTTAATTAAGAAGTCACCTATGTGAGAGAGAAGTGGGGCCGCTTCTAAAAGAGAATAGTGAAGGGCTATATTCTCCAAAGACTCTTACAGAACCAGACGCATGTTCATGGCCAAAACGAATATAAAAATAAGAACCAAATCGGGTCAGGAAGATACCCGTGTAAGGTGTGTGATCGTTTACATAAAACGGCAGAACAGTTCAAGGATATCACATCTACAGATCAGCTAGTAAAGTAAGCACACCTCTACAAGGGAGGGTTCAAAGGGTAACACCTACATATCCTATGCAGGTATCGACCGTTTGAACTTACCAAAAGGTCATATCTCGTGTCTCCTAGGTCAATTTCATTCATGTGGGAGATTGTTGGAAAATTTGTGACAAACTACCGGTTTGAGAGGGTTATTTGAGTATGATCGGTTTCATGAAAATTAAAGATCAATGTATATTCGAATTCTCCTTCGTGAGAGCTTCGAAGTGGTATACTCAAACTCACAAATCGATTAATGGGTGAATGAGAAATTGAGTCTCAAAGTGATCCCATTGTATAGGGAAAATATGCATCCCACATTGATTGGGTAAAATACTTATATGTGGTATATAAATAGTTGTGTGATAGTAGCTTATCAACATGTGTAAGGGCACGTCCTGCGTACACGAATGTTGCTCCGGTTGGACTGTGAGAGTACAACCGAATTTTTTTACTATGTTGAATTTATTTTTTTCTAAATCAGTTTGTTGATAAGGAAAGAATTAATTATTTTCCCTAAGTCAAACGTTTTAATAAATGCTAAGGAAAAATGGAAATTTCCATTTTTGATTAAGGAAATTAATTGAATTAAGGAAATAGTTGATTTCCGTTTTGGATTCTGATACTTACTTGATCACTAAGTAATCAGAATCAACGATCAATTTTGGATTCTGATACTTACTTGATCACTAAGTGATCAGAATCAATGATCAATAAGGAATAAATCTTTTAGAAGATTATTCTTTAATTAAATTTCCTTTATCATTTAAAACGTAGTAATTAAGCAATTTCCAAATTGATCTCTTTGACTTCGGTTACATAAAAAAAAACCCTAGTCTACATTTCTAGAAGTGAAATCATTCTTGCACTCACGAAATCAAAAGTTTTTTTTTCTCTCCTTCTCGGTTTTCTTCTTCAGTTCATGGTAAGTTCGAATCTAATTTGAGTTGGCTGAGAGTGGTTGTGCTTCGCACTTCCACTGTTGAATCGTTGTATCCTGGGAGACAATTGCTATACACATACGGTGTTATATACGGTGAAATTGTCTTAAGGACATCATGTGAAACACGGGCCTCGATTCCCTAACGTTTTGTTTATGTTTGTTATGTTCTGCAGATTCAAACCAGATTGTTTTTACGAAACAACAGTTTATATATAAATAATTTTTTTTTTCTATTATCTGTTCGAACTAAGTTCCTTATATGTGGGGTTGTATGTATGTGTCAAAACATCTTTTAAATCTAATGTTTCACTTGTAAAGAACTGATATATCTTATATCAGTTCGAACGGATAGAAAGTATATATATATATATATATATATATATATATATATATATATATATATACTTGATATTGAGAATTTTTGAATGCATATTGAGAATTTTTTAAGTCTGAAAAATAATTGATATTGAGGTTTTTTGAAGTCTAAAAAATAATATAAGACAAATATAATAGCCCAACATCAAAGCATTTGGGCCTGGAATGAACTAAAATTTGTTGATAGAAAATCAAAAGTAGTCATCAAAAATATTAGAATTTCGTTTCTAACCACGTACAAAATTTTAATTGTTAATAACTACATTTATGATCAATTACCTAAATACCCACATTTAAATACCATGATAAAACAAAAGAATATTGGAGCATTCCAGAAAGAGAGAAAAGATAGAAAATATAGAAAAAAGCGAAAAGAGAGAATGAGAGGGGCGATGTCGCCGAGAGAGAAGAGAGAAAGGAGTGGTGTCGCCAGGAGAGAAAAGGGCATCGTCATCGTCGTCGGAGTAGCCGGAAGAGAAGAGGTTGTCATCACAGCCCGGAGACGAACTCATCATTCGCTAGAGACAAACCCACCATTCTCTTCTCACCTTTTTAATGTGATTTCATGTTAAGAACATGTTTAGGGAACAATAAATGTTGAAATGTACCTAACGCAGTGAAAACGTAACAAGAATTAGACCGACGTCTAAATTCTATTGAAAATCGGAATCCACCAGAATAAAGTTAAAACTTCTAAAATTTTATTCAATAATAAGTTGTCCGAGCCTTTCGGCTTACAAGACAATTTAAAGCGAAAGAACTCTAACCTGAATCCCTATTGGACAAGAAACAGAATTATTTATCAAAAGCTGCCTTAAATAGCAAAAACTGACAAAAATAACGAAATCACAAAAGTTACGGAAATAAAATATACTAACGACCACAATCAAGACGGAATTAACGGTAGGTGATTATAGTTTGTCAAAGTCAACTTATGACAAAAAAAAAAGAAATTTCCCAAAAAGGAAATAATTGCGATTTCGGGGCCTAAATGATGGAATTTGGTTGAAAAATGACGTGCCTCAACACCAAAGGTGTTGAATTCTGATGATCTCGCTGATTCCCTTCAATTATGGTCATTTAATCTTGGATTTAGGATGATCCCACCAAGCCATGTAGGACTTAGCCACTTATTCTACATCAGTCCCCTCTACTTGCAAAGAACTCGACCTCGAGTTAGGCTCAGGATAAAGAGGCTCTTCTGCATGATACTGGAACAAGTCAGCAACATTGAAGGTATTGGAAATTCTCATGGTCTCAGGTAGGTCAATCACATATGCATTATCATTGATCTTTTTCAGAATCTGGTACGTACCATACTTCTTGGGCTTCAGTTTGTTATAAGTCTCAACTGGGAACTTTTCTTTGCACAAGAAAACCATTACTGAATCGCCCTCCTCAAACACCTTCTGACGCCTATGCTTGTCTGCAGCTGCCTTGTATTTCACATTGGTTTTTTCCAGTTTCTGTCTCACCTCTGCTTGCACCGCTTGAGCCTAAGTATACATGTTTTCTGCAGCAACACTAACTCCCGGACCCTTTGGTAAATGAATTAAATCCACAGTATGCTTCGGTGGTGACACATATGTAACAGCAAAATGAGATTTTCCCGTGGCACTATGTACAGCACTATTGTAGGCAAACTTAACTTGAGGTAATGCATGATCCCACTGTTTCGACTTATCTCTGTAAACGCAATGGACCAGATTTCCCAAGGTTCTATTCGTCACTTCCGTTTGTCCATCAGTTTATGGGTGTGCAGTAGTACTTCGTTTTAGAGATGTATTAAAAAATTTCCATAAGGTCAGCCAAAAGTGGCTAAGGAATTTCGTGTAACGATCAGAGGTAATTGACTGCGGTACCCTATGTAGTCGGACCACTTCTCTGAAAAATAGTCGAGCTATGTGTGAAGCATCAAAGGTCTTCCCAAGGGATAAAGTGAGTCATTTTCGAGAACCTGCCAACCACCACGAAAACCGAATCTACTCCTCGCTGGGTACGGGGTAGTCCCAACACAAAATCCATAGACAAGTCCTCCCAGATATTGTTAGGAACAGGTAAAGGCATATAAAGACCAGTATTTTGTGACTGACCTTTAGACACCTGACAAGTGTAACATCTCTGTATAAAATTCCCAACATCTCTATATAAAATTCCCAACATCTCGTTTCAGTTGTGGCCAGAAATACCGTTTCTCCCAGCTAACCACCGTTTTGTCTCGTCCCAAGTGTCCACTCAATCCACCACCGTGCAAGTCTCTGATTAATTTCTCCCGCAGAGACGTTTTGAGAATACACAAACGATTGCCACGAAATAGATACCCATCATTTTCATGAAAATCACTGATAGGCTGTTTTTCAATACACTTGGACCAGATTTCCTTGAAATCTTCATCCTCTTCATACAACTCCTTCAAAGAATCAAACCCCGCAATCTCATGAGCTAGAGTTACTAGCAGGGTGGGACGGCGGCTCAATGCATCAGCAACTTGGTTCAGAACCCCTGAATTGTGCTTGATAACAAAAGGAAATTTCTGAAGGAAAGTGGCCCACCTGACATGCATGTTGTCCAAGTTCTTCTGACTATTGATAAACTTCAAAGCCTGATGGTCGGTGTACAATACAAACTCCCTCTGTACTAGGTAATGTTCCCAGTGCTTCAAGGCTCAGACTACTGCATATAACTCCTGGTCATAAGTACTCCACTTCTGGCAAGCTTTACTTAATTTCTCGCTAAAGAAAGCTACTGGTCGCTTTTCTTAGGACAACACAGCTCCAATTCCCACCCCACTAGCATCGCACTCCACTTCAAAAATCTTCTCAAAACTGGGTAGAGCCAATACTGGTGCAGTACACAATTTCTCCTTGACTAACGTAAAACTCATATCTGCTTCTTCTCTCCACTGAAATCGACCCTTCTTCATGCATTTTGTTATCGGTGCCATGACAGTGCTGAAATTTTGAATAAACTGGCGATAGAAAGTAGCTAAGCCATGAAAGCTACAAACTTCACTTACGGTTTTCGGCGCAGGCCATTGTCGAATTGCTTGCACCTTCTCTTCGTCCATATGAATTTCTTCTGAACTCACCACGTAACCCAAAAATAACAAATTGTTGGTCATAAAACTGCATTTCTTCATATTAAGAAACAGTTAATTTTCTTGTAAAACTTTGAACACCTCCGTAACTGCTCCACATGTTCTTCTTCAGTCCTACTATAGATAAGAATGTCGTCAAAATAAACAACAACAAACTTTCCCACAGAAGGCCTCAATACCTGATTCATCAACCGCATGAAAATACTTGATGCATTTGAGAGACCGAACGGCATGACCAGCCACTCATACAAACCATCATTACTCTTGAACGCCGTCTTCCATTCATCCCCAGGCCTTTCCCGAATTTGGTGATACCCACTGAGTAGATCAATCTTCGAAAACAGCTTCGAACCCTCCAGTTGATCCAACATGTCATCTAGGCGGGGAATCGAAAATCGGTATTTGACGGTTATTTTGTTGACAACTCGATTGTCCACACACATGTGCCAACTCCCATCCTTCTTTGGTGTCAGTATCGTGGGAACTGCGCATGGGCTCATGCTCTCACGTATGAAACCCTTCTGTAATAATTCTTCTATTTTTTCTCGTAGAATGTCATTCTCCTTTGGACTCATTCGGTAATGTGGCAGGTTAGGTAAACTTGCCCCAGGTATAAGGTCTATACGGTGCTGAATTTCTCTTAATGGAGGTAAGTTGTTGGGCAAATCTTCTGAAGTAATATCTTTGAATTGTTCCAGCAATGACTGTATTTTCTCAGGAACAGTTACCACTGGTGTTTCTTCTCCCTCTACCACAAGAGCTTTAACCATTAAAGCATAGACCTCATGTGCACCCTTAACATCTGTCACAAATTCTGTGTCGGATCCGTTCACGGTTAGGAAAGACTGTTTCTCCGCTTCAGTAGGCTTGTTAGGTACTGTCTGACGTTTGGAATGAGCCATAGCAACTTTATGTGATCCCCATGTAAATAAGTAAGTGTTATCCCAAGCCCTATAAGTAATACGACACCATACTGCCATGGCCGACAAAACAATATATGGCTAGCATCCATATCATTCACATCACAAACTACCTCCTCCTTATATATCTTACCAATAGAAATAGGAATACGAAAAATCTCAGTTACCTTTACTGTCGGTCCTTTCTTAATCCAGCCAATAGTATACGGATTGGGATGTTTCTCGGTTGGCAACTTCAGTTGTTCCACCAACCGCTTTGCGCTAAAGTTCTCGCAACTTCCACTATCCACGATCAGGTCATATACTTTTTGACTGATTTTGCTGTAAGATCGAAATATATTGTTACGTTGACTGTGGCCCTCTTGCTTTGGTGCGTACAACACCCACTGCACTACACAATTAACCCGCTCACCATCTTCTTCAGGGAATTCTGCTCCCTCATACAAGCCACCTTCTTCTTCATACTCAGAAACATCTCGATCCTCTTCACATCCTTCTACCCAATTTACTGGTAGACGATCAGGACATTCATTCGAATGATAACTAGGTTTTGTACATTTGTTACAAGTTCCTAGTGTAAGTCTAGCATACGGATTTGGATTCAAATTTCTAGGCACGTTCCTGTTGGCTGGCGCTGTTGTTTGACTTCTACTACTACCATCTTCTCCATTAACTACTTTTGATTGTTTCACTAGAACCGATGATTGAACACCCTTATCTCTGTTAAGGAATGATGACTCAAGATTGTTCCGTCGGAAACCAGGGTTTCCAACTCTACGTTCTAGCAATTGGGCCTTTAGCGCTTACAGTCCAATCTTATCTCGAAGTGACGGCCTCAACCCGTTGAGATATCTGGCTATGCGTTGCTCCTCTGTTTCACTCAGATTATTTTGCTCCGAGAGCCTAGAAAATTCTGCTGTGTAATCAAACACCAACTTAGTCCTCTGCGAGCAATTTTGAAGCAACTGGAATAAATATTGCTTATAGTCTAGTGGCAGAAACCTACCCATCATTAGTTGTTTCATTCTACACCAGGTTCTCACAATCGCATTTTTTTGTCGTTGACGGTTCTTCTGCAACTGATCCCACCAGACTGTTGCCGCTCCTTTCAGCCTAAAGGCAACAAATCTGACCATCTTCTCTTCTGGAATCTTCATCATCTCAAAGAACCGCTCTACCTCAGTGATCCAGTCAAGAAAATCTTCTATACTCAGATTTCCATTAAAGCTTGGAAGATCTGCCTTCAACCGGTAGTCATCATGTTCTCTGGATCGTCTCACTGGTTGAATAAGTCCATATCCTCTATCTCCTTCGTTTTTAGAGTCATCCTCGCTATCAGGTTGATGACGAGGGGGACGTCCTCTGTTAACAGGTTGGCCTCAGGCAAATCCCTCAGCTCGCACTTTGTTATCCAGTTACGGCTGCCTGTTGTTAGCATTGACGTTTATCCCGACAAGCAGTTCACGAATCTCCCTTAACTATTGTCGTTGTTCCTCCACCACTGCCTACAAGGCCTCCACCCCACGATCACCGTCAGTAAAGTTTCTGTCTCCTGCTTCGTTAGTTGACATCGAGATCGGCAAATCTGTGCTCTGATACCAATTGAAGTAGTGAAAACGTAACAAGAATTAGACCGACGTCTAAATTCTATTAAAAACTGGAATCCACCAGAATAAAGTTAAAACTTCTGAAATTTTATTCAATAATAAGTTGTCCGAGCCTTTTGGCTTACAAGACTATTTAAAACGAAAGAACTCTAACCCGAATCCTTATTGGACAAGAAACGGGATTATATATCAAAAGCTGTCTAAAATAGCAAAAACTGACAAAAATAACGAAATCACAAAAGTTGCGGAAATAAAATATACTAACCACCACAATCAAGCCGGAATTAATGGTAGAGATTCTGGCTTGTCAAAGTCAACTTATGATAAAAAAAAATTCCAAAAAGGAAATTTCCCAAAAATGAAATAATTGCGATTTCGGGGCCTAAATGTTGAAATTTGGCCGAAAAAGGACGTGCCTCAACACCAAAGGTTTTGACTTCTGAAGATCTCGCCGATTCCCTTCAATTAAGGTCATTTAATCTTGGATTTAAGATGATCCCACCAAGCCATGTAGGACTCAGACACTTGTTCTACATCAATACCAGTTTTTAGGGTTGATTGGGTTGAGGTCTGATGTTTTGGGTGAATTGAGACTAGATGTTGGAGTTTGTTTTGAAAAAAAAAACTTGAAAGCGTGAAATCTTCGACAGACTTGAAATGTTTTACGGAAACTTGAAATAATACTTTAAATCTTACCTAGAAACTTGTCAACATTTCAAGTTTTTATCTAAGATTTCAAGTTTTCGAACCAGTGAAACTTGAAATCTTTTGGAAAAAACTTGATTGAAATCTTACCAGAAACTTATCAACAATTTAAGTTTTTACATAAGATTTCAAGTTTTTGAACCGATGAAACTTGAAATATTCTAGAAATAACTTGATTGAAATTTTATCTAGAAACTTGAAATTTTATCTAGAAACTTGTTAACATTTTAAGTTTTTACATAAGATTTCAAGTTTTCGAAACAACGAACTTGAAATCTTCTGGAAAAAAGTGAAACTTTAATTCATTCGATTATTCACAAAAACACACAAAAGTGATGCAATAACGTTAAAATCATGTTAACGTAACCATTTCGAACTCAATTAATTCACAAATGGAAGATATTTACACAACTTAAACCGATTTATCGCAAATCGGAAAAAAAAATTCCTCACTCACTTCTTTAACGGAA
Organism: Dipteronia dyeriana; assembly: GCA_032871835.1. NCBI lineage: Eukaryota > Viridiplantae > Streptophyta > Magnoliopsida > Sapindales > Sapindaceae > Dipteronia > Dipteronia dyeriana. Next base: position 14,842,219 of record CM065299.1, on the reverse strand, counting down.
ATGGTGAGATATGTCACCTTTTTAACGTGTGTTGTGATAATGTCACCCTTTTAATAACTTAAGTTTAAAAGGCACATATTATGGTGAACTACCCAAATTTCCCATAAACTTTAATTTTTAAAAAGCAACTTTCTGAACTCGTCGGTATCTCCTCAAAAAGGTTGTCCGAAAAACTTGTCTATCTCTCTAAAAACGTTGTGTCTCTCCAGATTTTACACTAGAAGGTAATAAATATTTATGATCTTCACTTAAATTTCTTTTATACATTTCAGATATTTTACATTCATTTCTGTGTGGATTAACAATGTATCCATTCCTTTATAATATATGTTGTTTCCCGTCTTTGTAAGAACATGTATGAACATTGAAAATATTCTAGCTTTTTTCTTATATGAAAGAGAATATTTAAAGATGAATCCGAGCTTTTGTTTAGTTTAAAAAAAGCTTGATTATTTGAAAAGAAAATGCTCGAAAAAAAAATGCTCGATCCCTTAGGAAAAGTTCTCGAACCGTTATAAAAGTTCTAGATAATTTGACAAATAATCTCGATCCCTTAAAAAAGTTATCGATCCCTTAGAAAAAGTTATCGGTCCCTTAGAAAATGTTCTCGATCCCTTGATAAAAGTTCTCGATAATTGACAAATATTCTCGATCCCTTAAAAAAGTTCTCGAACCGTTAGAAATGTTATCGATCCCTTATAAAAAGTTATCGTTCTCTTGTTAAAAGTTCTCGAACCGTTATAAAAAGTTCTCGATAATTTGACAAATATTCTCGATCCCTTAGAAAAAGTTATGGATCCCTTGATAAAAGTTCTCGATCCCTCGATAAAATTTCTCGAATCGAACCGTTATAAAAGTTCTCGATCCGTTGTAAAATATTCTAGAACCCTTGAAAAAGTTCTCGATCCATTTGAAAAAAGCTCGATCACTTAGAAAATGTTCTCGGTCCCTTTCCAAAAAGCTCGATCCCTTTGTAAATGTTCTCAATCCATTACAAAAAAAGTTCGATCTAGAAGAACATGTTCTCGATCCCTTACAGTTGAGAAATTTTTGTAATTCTTAGTAATTGTAAAAGTAATTTTTTTTTTATTTGTTAATAATTGTTTGTGATGTTGATTTTCACAGGACAATGGATCGGCTTAGATTAGTCATATCTTACAACGGTCGATTTGAGCAATTACCTGATGGAAGTCAGAGGTTTCTTGGTTTTGATAACCAAGGAATGTATGTGTCTAGAAATATGACTTACGAAGAGCGGGTGTCGATCGTACAAACCGCTGTGAAGTATGATGTGAACAGATGCATTGCTAATCTACAATCTATATCAATCGTTCCCGGGACAACATGTCACACATTTATAAGAAATGACGATGATGTTTTGTTTATGCTAGGGGAAGATAGGGTGATCCCTCAAGTATGTGTCAGTTTAATTGAAATGGTTGCAGGAGGTGTCATCGGTGAAGAAATCCCTCCTCATGATAACACCCCACATTTTTTATCTTCAGACGTAAGCAACCAGTTGTTCACAGAAAGAAATGGGATTGACGGTAGGGAAAACCTATGTGGTGTCCCACCGGAAGTAGCCGACCATGGTGATATAGTTGAAGCTCAATTGGACGATGATTTCGGTTGTCAAATTGAAATGAATGTTGGGCAGTACAACCACCAATACAATGAGATGTACAATGACATGAACAATGAGCGGAACAATGAACCTCATAATTTACCAATCCATGAGGTGGCTAATGAGCCAAATTTGCATCCGGTACATAATGTAAAGAACAATGAGGAAGATGATGAACCGTTTGAAACGGAAAGACGTGTAAGACGTGTACACATATGTAGTTCCACTACAGTACATATAGCTGGGACATCTGAGGTCCGGCCTGATGTAACTCCAGCTGACTCTGAGAATGTCAGAACGTGGGTTATTCCAGGAGCAGAATCATACTCGTTTGGTATGGGTGGAAGTAGGAACTTTGTAGAAGATGAACCTACCAGCATGATATATAAAGGTCAATTTTTCCTACTAAAAAGGATTTGAAGAGATTGGTTGGGCATTTTGCAATGCAGCACAACTTCGAGTGGAAGGTGAAAAGGTCGAATAAGACAACATTACATCTGGTTTGTTTGATGGACAATTGTACGTGAAAGTTAAGAACGGTTAGGAGAGATGAAGCGACATACTTTCAAGTAAGAAGTTTTATCAACGAACACACTTATCCATTGAATGAGAATCACTGCCGCCATCGACTAGCTAGTGCAGTCATAATTGGAGAAGTGGTTGCACCTAGATTGCAGCAATAGGATGGTCGACTAATGCGTCCGAAGAACACAATCGCCGACATGAAAACAATGTATGGCATCCAAATAATGTACAGTAAAGCACATCAACCCCTTGATTATGCATTGTCACTGACCTATGGAACGCATGAGGAAAGCTTCCAACTGCTGCCATCATTCGGTTACGTGTTGGAACAACAAAACCTCGAAACGATTACTGACTTATGGTGCGATGAAAAATGGTAAATTCCTATACTTTTTTATGCCGTTGGGTGCCTCACTCAGAGGATTCCAAAGGTGTATGCGTCCAGTTATTGCCCTTGATGGTACCCATTTAAAGGGTAGATTCGGGGGTACAATGTTTGTTGCAACTGTACAAGATGGGAATGAACAGGTTTATCCAATTGCTTTTGAGTACGGTGACTTGGAAAATAACCTATCATGGGAGTGGTTTTTGGATTGCTTGAAAGGTTTCCTTGGTCATATAGATGATTTGGATTTCATTTCTGATCGACGTGCAAGCATTGAAGTAGGGATTTCTAAAGTGTTCCCTTATGACACCCATACCATATGTTGCTGACACTTTTATGAAAATATTAATAAGCGATATTATAGAAAGGATGTTGTTGTAATAATGGACAAAGCAGCCCGAGCATACACCAAGTTACAATATAACTGGCACATAAAAGAGTTATGAAACTTGCACCCGAATGTATATGAATATGTAATTGATGCCGGTCCACACAAGTGGCCCCATGTACACTGCCCCGACAGAAGGTATAGAGTCATGACAACAAATGTTGTAGAATGTATAAACTCATTCCTAAAAGTTGTACGGCAATTGCCTATGTTGACTTTGGCAGAGTTCATTAGGAATATGCTACAACGTTGGTTTCACGATCGTCATAGGGCTGCACAATCCATACGTCATTAGTTGACCGACACAACACATCTTGTGATCCTAAAACTTGTTGATAAATGCAATTTTATTACCGTTAATCCAGTTGACTGGAACATATTCTCGGTGAAGCGGACTGGAAAACAGTGGACCTTTGACTTAGCCCGGAAGACCTGCACATGCAATAAATTCCAAATGGACCTTCTTCCATGTTCTCACGCTCTCATTGCCGCAAGGTACATCATACAATTTTGTCTACGGTTAATATTACTTAAACGTGAATCTTATCGTTTTCAATGTTTTTACAGGGACTGAAACATGGATTTCACATCCCTCTGTGCAAACTACTACAAGCGACAAACACTTACTGATGCGTACTCAGTTCCTATTATACCGGTTGGACATCCTTCCACTTGGATTGTGTCATCTGACATCGCTGAGAGAGTCGTTTTGAATCCAATCTCTAGGAGACAAGCAGGCCGCCCAAGGGCATCACGCCGTATCTCATCTTCGGAGAGAACAACTACACAGAATTGTAAACGATGTGGACAACCAGGGCATAATTAGAGGAGATATTCTAACCCAGCTTTGACTAATGAAGGTTCGAGCCGAGTCATTCCCAAGGAATACAGATGCAAGTATAGTATCGGTCATACAATTGGTCACAACAGACAGACGTGTCTTACTACAGACTCCACCGTGGAATGATTTGAGGCGTTATCATGATGACATTATGATAATTTGAACTCGTATAACTTGTTCATTAACTGAAATGCAATTGTATGTAAATATGATTTGTATATATACAAATGAAAATATTTTTATACAAAAGAATTGGTACATATACAAAAGAACTGGTACATATACAAATGAATTACTACATAAATCTAAACGGATCGAGAGTTTGCAAATATTTCAACTGTCATCTTCTCCTGAATGATCCCCATATCGTCTTTCGACCAATCGAAATCCTTTATGCCCGCCAGTAAGTACTCGATCAATCTCAATATGTGGGGACCACAGTTACCTCTGCAGTTGGACATATTAACAAGCGTTATTAAAACATTAGGTTTATAATAATACAATCTCAAAGTTACTATTACAAAATGTCTTATGATTTCTTCTGCAGAAGGGCTTACTTGTCTTCTCAAATTTCTCAAGTCCAGCCGGTAGTGCAATATGAAACCCGGCCTGATGCAACATCGAGGACACAAAGTAGCGCAACAGGGCTACCTGCTGCTTCCGATATGAGCTGGGACCTTCTGTCTCCAAAGGTCGACTATGAACATCTTCCCGCATGCGAGGTCCACAGTCACCAGTAGCCAATGTTGGCGCCCAATGTTGCACGGTATTAGGACCTGTAAACGTAAACAACAGGTGTTAGGATGTACAAAGACATTTATATTTGTAATTACAAACCAAATAACACTTACCATGTCAACCTCGTGTCACAGACGGCATCCAATCGGGGAACCACCAAGCACCGTCGTAAGGTCGTCATCCTTCCACCAAGACCTCAAAACATTCCACTGCACCGGGGTGATCTCCCCGCGAGAATCACGAGGTATCATTTTCCTGTATTGGTGCTCCAGAAAAGACTATAGAAACACAAACTCAAAATTAGTAATGTTTTCCATACAAATCTACAAGCATACGTAATCATTACTAATTTCAGTACTTACAAAAAACTGAGTATCCAATATGTTGACCATATGACTGTATACATTCGGAAAATCCCGTTGATGCTTCCGAATAATATGGAGGTACACGTCCATATGCTGGGGATATATACACGTAATAAAGTGTTAGGAGGCTTACACATCTAAAAAAAATATTAAAAACAGAATTTACGGTCCCACATACCTCATCATCAACATCCACGAAGTTGGTCTGCATCCGATGGAACCATGCAACATCAACTGGCTCCATTAAATCAACATCACGTCTGCATTAATGTTTCTTCAGCTACACATTTATTTAATTCATTAGAAGAAAAGTTGCCACCTAAATAACAAAGAAATTTACTTACAGTTCCCCGTTTATGTTCTTCTTGAAGGCTCGGTAAGCCTTCAACTGGTCACCGTCCACCAGTCCGTGGGGATTAAATACGTGGTTAGTGTTGGGGTTTATGTCATAAGCATGTAATTTGTAAATGGATTTATGAAATAAATAAAAAGAATGGTTCAATTCATTCTTGTTATGTTATTTATTTTATAAACTTGTGTACATATTAACATCATGGATTACCAGATGTAATCTCGAACTGTGTATATGAGTGTCATATATTGATGGATACAGTAAGAGATGTGCAATCTAAAGAGTCCATAGATAGCAAATAAAGTTGGGTACTTTATTTGTGGTTAATCTATGGTTGTGGTTCATTCCGTAATGTACAGTGATTCTATCCTGAATCATTCATATGAGATATGGGAATGAAGGCACCTTGTATGATGTGATCATATAGGACTGGGTCATGATCTATATGAATCTCACATCAATATCCGTTTACCGATGAGATGCATATATATCAACTAATGATGGCTATATGTGGGTGATCTTAATCCTGAGTGTCATATCGACTCATTCAGGTTAGATCGTGGTCTTTGATATACCATGGGTGAGGTCAAATGTATTTCCTGATCAATATACTCCGTATGTTGCGATTGCGGTTTGGCTTGTGGCTGGGAAGATTTGTACACAATAGTGGTATACACTCCTTCCTGTGAGAAGTAGATGGTAGTTCCCTTAAGGGTGATTCGGGGCTTGGACAATATGAGCGCTCTCCTAATTCCGTGAGGAAATAGGATTTATTGTCCATTAGAGAATCAATGGTACTTAAAGGATATATGTAATTAGAGGGGTATAACGGACATTATGACCCAACTCTAATTATGAACTACTGTGGAGGATCACATCATATGTAATAGCTATAACGATGGACATCGAGTTGGTCTGTGTAAAAACGTTTGCAATTGAGAGAGTGCAGCTTCGGGTTTTTAGTGGAATAACACCGAAGTTAATAATCAAGGAATATTAATTAAAGAGTTTGAAAATATTCTCGATCATTTAAAAATAGTCTCGATCCTTTAAAAAACATCTCGATTCTTTGAAAAACATCTCGATTCTTTGAAAAACCTCTCGATTCTTTGAAAAACCTCTCGATTCTTTGAAAAATCTTCTCGATCATTTAACAAAATCTCGACCCTTTGAAAAATATTTTCGATCGTTAGAAAAATATTTTCGATCGTTTCAGACAATTTCTCGATCCTTTGAAAATATTCTCGATGCATTGAAAATGTTCTCAATCCTTTGAGAAATAATCTTGATCGTATGATAAATTTCCTCGAATTTTTCTATAAAATTTCCTCGATTTCGATTGAAATATTCTCGATTTATTTTTTTAATTTAAAAAAAAAAACAATGCTCGATACTAGAATTTCATCTTCCTCATAATCTCGATCGTATGAAAAATTTCCTCAAATTTTTTCATAAAATTTCCTCGATTTCGCTTGAAATATTCTCTATTTATTTATATTAAAAAAAAAACAATGTTCAATACCAGAATTTCATCTTCCTCATAACATATTCAACCTCATTTCAAACCCAAACCAAAACCACAACCATTGTCAACCCTAATCTACAATTTCAATCAACAGAACAAGTCTAAAATGCAATGATAAGTTATCAACAACAAATCGATAAATAAAACAAACTGAACTTACCTCTGTCAATCGCTGTGAAATGTATTGTATTCCCGTTCCGATCAATTAGCCGTCGATTTCATTACCGTCGGTTTCGTTGTCGTCGGTTTCTTTATCACTGTTGCTTTTCTCAAACTTACAAAATGATAAGTTTCTCTCTTTTTCAATTTTATCAGGGTATTCTCGTCTCTTTACGTTAAATGGTGCATTTTAAACTTACATTACTAAACTTGTGATATTTGCACAACACCCTTCTGAAATAGTGCCATTTATTTTTCGAGTCCCTTCTTTAAACCTTCAATCTTACAAATCTTCAAAGGCAATTTAATGATTTTGTGTTCTTTCTCCTCTAACAATAGTGCGATTGTGTTCGATTTATAGAAAACAAAGAGAAAAAGAGAGAAGAACAAACGGAGAAGAAGAAGGTAAAAAAAATAGCAAAATAAATTACAAAATTATTTTGAGAACATTTAAATATTTTATTGATATACATTGAAATTATTTTCAAAAAGTCGTCACTAACGGATAAATTTTCGGTTGCGATAAAAAACGAATTTTGGATGATAATATTACGGGTGGGCGTTGATTGGACCGATTCAGTTTTTCATAGAACCGATAAAAAACCGATAAAATCCGGTTTTTTTTTTAAAGTGATCCGATCCAATCAAATTGACATTTGCCAACCGATAAAAAACAAACCGAATTGGACCGGTTCGGTTCGTTTCGTTTCGGTTTTTTTAGTTTTGGGCCTAATGAGCTAAAATTCTAAATTCCATTTATTACATATTTTGTTCATTTTTTTTGAACCTATTGAGCCAAATTTATTTACATCACAATAAAAACCTATTAAAAAACTACAAAATTCAATACAAAACAGTAAACACATTTCAAAATACATGTCAGCCAATAGTCGATAGCTAATACAATAGTCAATACCAAACAAAGTCAAATTACATTTTAAAATCCAATAAAATATACCTAATAATTGAAGAGTGGATGTTAGAATTAGTTTTTTTTTTAATTTATAGTCGGATACCGGTTCGGTTATCCGGTTTTTAGAACTAAACCGGACAAAAACCAATCCAACCGGTTTTTTTAATTAAAACCGATCACCCAATCAAAACCGATAAAAAACCAATTAGACCGGTTTGATCCACTGATTCGATTCGATTCGGTTCATTGATTTTTTACCCACACCTAAATAATACAACGCGTGGTCATTTTTTACGATTACCACAAATGTTTTTGTGGGTGAGATTTCTAATAAAAACCCAAAAGAGAATGTACTTCTTGGTCGGAGTCCAGAATCTGAAAATCTTCTTATTTGTTTTTCCAATAAAAGCAACATGGCACTATGGCAGAGAAGGCCTGATGTTTTGAATTGTGATGTGATGTTAAGACTTAAGAGCTTATCAATATAACGTTGAAAAAATGACCAGGAAAAAATGCTTTCTCGGTTCCTGAAACTTCAGCACAGTTTTCTGCCAAAAATAAAAAGCTTTATTTCCAAGGCTTTTTTTCTTTCACAATTGATTGTACTACCAATTTTCTCAGAAGCAGAAAAAAACCACGGGTAGATTCCACCTAAAAGCCTTCATTTGCTCTATGCCACTTGTTTTTCAAGGTGGGGTTCTCTTTCATTTTATTTTTATTTATTTTTCACAAATTTAAAAGACATGACTCCAACTACGATCCAGATCACCTCGTTCCTCGTCTTCCATTATTTACTTAAAAAAAAAACGATTATCAACAGCAAGATAGATTTAATAAATCCGGATCATCAGCTCCAATAACGAATAACTTAGCGACTCGAATCTGGGACGAATAACGTTCACAACCATAGAAAAAGCGAGCCTAGTGTGAAAAGTTCAAAGATAGCAAACAAATACCAAGGGATGACAAAAGAAGACTTGCCTGAATTTTGCCATGGATGGGCAGACAAGCAATAGGCCATTCAAAATAGAGGGACAACGAAATTTTAAAAATTTAAGAAAGAAAAAGTAAAAGCAAACAGCATGCCCGTACCCAAAAGAAATAACAGAGCAATCAGGGAGTGACAGTGGGGTTTCAGAGTCAGACAAAGTTTGAAAACACCCTCCCACTTTAATAGCTTTCACACTCATACCTCCTTTGTAGTTTGTACACCGTGAAAATGAGTCGTTTGGTTCGTATGAGTCGTTTGGTTCGTATTATCAACTGAACCTAATATAAATCAAACGAGTCTCAATTGATATCAAGTTGGAATGATATTGTTTTTGGGAGGTTGAAGACCAGAAGAACTGAAGAAAGAAAAACAAGGTGCATTTTAGGTGACTTTAAACGGTTTAGGAAGTGGTGCATAACCGTGATTAGAATCGTAATCAATCATAAGTATACGTCAAACGGGAAATCTTCGACGGAAAAGGAAAGTGTTCTTTTGGAAAGTTCTTGTGTTTGAAGGAAAAGTATTTCTCTTCAACAAGAAAACTTGTAATAAATAGAAAATAGTATTTATGTGGAACAAGTAATTCTTGCACGTTTAGGGGTAAGATTTTATTTTAACTTAAACTCCCTGAACAAGTGATAGAACTTTGTATCTAGGTTATTTTGTGTGGAGCAAAAAGAACACCATGTAACATCAGAGAGTAGAGAGATCCGAATGAGAGGCTCATGAAAATATCCTGAGAGAGATCTAAGGAAATATAAGTTGATCAAATTAGAGATCCGTGAGTGATATTCAAAGGAGACGTAGGGGATATTGGGGGTTTCTTGGTAATGATCATGTGAGCGTAGTTTGAGGTGGAGGTGTGAAAGAAAATCCTTAAATATATATGGTTGTAAAAATCTATCATCTAGCGAAACTTTATTTATCAATCTAACGGCCCATGATTTATTACCCGATTTGGGTTTTCTACGGGCATCTTGTGTTATAATTGACTTATTTTTCTCTCATTTATTTTTATACTATTAACATTATTAATTGCTATGGGTTATGAATGTGTATTAAACACGACGATTCCACGATCATCGGTTCAAAATCCTCAACATCATAATCTCATTATGTTTCAAACCACTGAGTATATTTATTGAAGACATTATCGGGTTAAATTGATCACACTCGGCTTATAAAAATCTAAAGACATTTTATTAGTCAAGAACTTTGTTTTTTTTTTCAAATTTTTCTTAGACTCACGGTATTAAAGTAAGGATAGTGTTAACTTGTAATCTTGTTAACAACTAAAAATTTACTAAACTAGGAAATGTAATAAATACATTATCACTGCATTAATTATCTTATTTCTACTTTTGCATTTATTGACTTTCTTGTTTGAGTAAGTTTTTAATTGTTAACATTTGCCCTTCAAATATCACCAAAAGACTATTCTATTTCACTATTTAAATGTTTATTTACTTAACTATGTGGCAATTTGAGTATTGAAAAAAGAAGAGTCATTCCAAAAGACTCGACAATTAAAAATAGGTTTATATTATTTTAATTAAAACATTCAAATTCCTCTATTCCCACAAACAAATCTAATTACCTTCCATTTTTTTCAAAATATAAACAATAATTTTATATTATTAATATGTTATTATCAAATATTCAATATTAATCTCATTTTAGAGATCTAGATAAAACCTTTCTAATAGTATAATTTTTCTAATGATAAAAGTTATAAATTAAAATTTATTATTTATTAAATAAATTTAATTAACAATAAGTAAAGAATATAAATGCCAATGATATAAAAATCAATATAATAATAATTGAAAAAGGATAAATTGCTCTTCAATATTGAAAAAAGAGTCTAGTGTAACAAAATATATTGATATTGCTCTTTTAATTTTATCAAATATTTTATTTGATGAGTCTTTTTAGATGCTCTAATGATACAGGTTAACACTACTATAAAGTAAAAATGGATAATTACGTGGCAATCAACTTTTACCATTACTATCAAAATGGCCACCGGATGGGGAATTGGTTATTTTAGGTAAACAATGTTACACTAATGATCATTCCATACAATAAATGACATTTTGGTAAATAAAAGGATGTAATTAATTTATTTTAGATATTTTTTAAAAATCAGTTTTTTATTTTGATTTTTGAAACAAATAATTATATTTAATGTGTGTATATACATATAATATATCTCATATATATATATATATATATATTTCTTTTCAACTTATCTTAAATATACTTTTTAGAATTTTAATCTTTTTAAAAAATAAAAAAAAATTATATATATATATATATATATATATATATATTTCTTTTCAACTTATCTCAAATATACTTTTTAGAATTTTAAGAATTTATATCTTTAATTCTCTCTCTAAAAAAGAAATATATATATATATATATATATATATATATATATATATATATATATATACATTTCTTTTCAACTTATCTCAAATATACTTTTTAGAATTTTAAGAATTTGTATCTCTCTCTCTCTATATGTTTCTTTTCAATTTATCTTAAATATATATTTTTTAAAAAATTAGATTTTATAACCTTAATCTTCTAAAAAAACATATATATATATATGCAATAAATAAATAAAAATTTATCTTCTAACCAATACCTAAAACACATTAATAATATCCTTTTATTTACTAAAATATCATTTATTTAATAAAATTTGATAAAAATAGATAAAATTGAATTAAATGACAATCAATGTAACATTATTTATCAAAATTTATGATTTTAAAACCAATTTCCCATCGGTGGCCATTTTAATAATGGTTGTTAAAATCGATGGTCAACGGAATAATTATCTCAAGTAAAAACAAGTGAAAAAGAAGTAGAAAAATTTAAAGAAATGGGGAAAATATAAGTTGTGTCGAATGACCAATCTGCCTTTAGACTTTATAAGTAATAATCTCTTCTTCCAAAGAAAACACGAAGTCCCAAACAAATCAAAAAAGCCCATGCATTTCCGTGTAAATTTGAAATGGAAGCCCGGTTGTCAAGAATCATCTACCCATAAAGACAACCAAATCAAAATTCAATAATAGAAGTCTGGACTCTGATATTAAACAAAGTTAATCTGCTTTCCTTCTACTACCACATATGAAAATAAAGACATACTAGAATAATAATCAAGATACAATACCATGCCATATTTTTACATCACATATCTCCAAGTAGACTAACAGAGTTCACGAACATATCATAATATCATATCAATTTAACTGATTAAACAAAATTAAGAAAAACAAAATAGAATACTCTTTTGAAGATCTAGCTAGCTAATTAGTAGTATTATTACTATTATCACTATCAGGGGATGATTAAACCAGAGCAAGAGCTGATGATTTGCGCACAATGTATCGATATGCGGCAACCTTTTTTCTCCTGGAGGTAGTGTTGTCCACAGAGAGCACCATTTTGCCAGCCTCTCTTGATGTGTAAGAGTTGTGAATAGCCTCTTGTGATGGACAGATTTTCCTTGGCTTCTCAACTGCTATGGTGTAGCTGCCTTCAGCATTTGGCACAAATTCTGCACTGTATTCCAAGTCCCAACCTCCCACCACTATGTCCCATGTAATTGTTGCTCCAGCCTAATTGAAATTATCAAGAAAAATTAAAAACCCACATTGAAGATAACATTTTTGAACCTAAAATGTTGTGCAAATCAAAATTTGAACTACCTCAATGCCCTCAATTTGGATGTTAACTTTTTCTCCTCCTTTGACAGTGAACTCAGAAGCAGGTTTTGGGGGACCATTATTCAAATCACTGGGTCGACTCAGCCCACCATATTGTACTGGAATGTCTTCAGGCCTTATAAATCTGAACACATCATCAGAGAATCTCCCAATGTAAATATGAAATTCAAAATCAAACTTTCAAACAAGTTAAATTTTTTGAACAGATTGAACAGAGAATAAAATTAGGAAACAGACAAAAAAAACCACCAAACACAACAGAGATTATTGAACTTGTTATAATCTTATACAGAGGCAAAAGAACTGTTAAAAAAATGTGAAACAAACAGAAAACAAAATAGAGACTTTACTTGTAGAGTGTCTCGGCGACATTGCCTTCTTTAGAGATCACAAACTTGCTCTTGGTTCGTTGAGTCAAGAACGGACTGAACATTGAATACAGCATACTGAAGTACCACGGTACATTGATGAAAATCTAAACCAAACCCAGAAATCAAATCAATTATTTATATTTTAAAAAAGCTATCAATTATAACAAAAACTCGACCAAGACAAAAACTAGTGTACCTTACGAGCAACCATTTCTGGGTAGTTGTCTTGAAACAGAGAGAGGATCTGATTAGAAGCAACTCTAAGTTCTCTTTTGGGCATGTCTTTGAGATCAGTGACTTGAATAATGGAGTTGACACCACCAGGTTTGAAATGCAAGAGATTGATGCCTCTTTCGAGTACTTGAACTCTCCATCTGAGGAATTTTTTCAGCTTCTCTTCGTCTCCAAAGATTCTCTCGTACATGTCTTTGTCTCTGAAAACACCATACGCGTTGTAACACACAGGGTGTCCTTCTCTGTCGTAGCCTTGCATATAAGCAACAACGCCTTCGAGTTCTTTGAAACCCAAGTCTTCTTCAACGACGTTGTCTGCTGAAAACTCACTTCTCCAACTAAGACACTTCACTAGCATGTTGTATGAGTCTTGGACCCTGAAGTCTCTGGCTCTCAGGAACTTCAATAGTATCACGTCGGCTCTCTCGTCTCCGGCGGAAAGTAGAGGAATGTCCCACATGGAGCAATCGTTGTGAGAGTCCATGAGCTTGTTTTTGAGCTCTTGTAGAGCTTTTTTTTCAGAGGATTTGAGGTGGGAAACGAAGTAAGTGTCTTCTTTGAAAGAAGGAGTGCGAAGAGTTGCGGCTTCCATTAGAGAAGTCACGAAGGACTTCTTGTGATTGTTGTTATAAGGTTTTGGTGAGGCTTCTGGTAATGGGTTGTGGTCTGGTTGTGGAGTGGTTTTTTGTGGGAAAGTCATGGCCATGGTTTGGGACGAACCTGTTAAAGCTTCAGATTCCATTAATGGTTGTTTTGAGTGAGACTCAGATGGAATCTCTCTCTCTCTCTTCTCTCTCTTCTCTGTTCTACTCTTGATATCTGTTTGTGTGTGTGAGAAATAAGCAGATTGTTTGTTTGTATAATGAATGTTTAAAGATGAGAGAAGAGAGAGACTCTGTTTTCGATTCTCTGAAACTGCAAAGCAGTGGTTTGTCAAAAAGGAAAGGGAGGCCTGTGTGGCTGTGTACTGAAGAACCAAAAACAGAGAGGGTTAAAAAAAATGAGAGTGACTACAAAACTATAAGCAGAAAAGAAATATATTTTATAGAAAGAAAGAGAGTAAGACACATCACAAAGGCGCCGTGATTTCGATTTGAAAAATCAAAAAGCAATAAACAACGAGTGACTTGAAAAAGAGAGAGAGCTAACGCCATGTTTATTTGCCTTTATTGTACTGTATTAACTATTAACCAAATAAAATATACTTAAATGGTCTATTTTACACCGTTTCCTATATTATATTAATTAGTTTAATATCATGGTTGTCGTTATTTGTACCCGGTTAATATAACATATTACAAGCTGATACAAATATTGTATCTATAATTCGGTCAGAAAACTTTATGTATATTCTTATAAAATATATACGGTGAGATTTGAATCTTATATAATTAATGAAGAAGGGATGTATACTATTAGATCTATTAAGAGATAATAAATAATTTAATATAAAATATTATCTTGATTCTATAAGAATAATCCAATCTAATACTATATAAAATGCAAAACTATAGTGTATCAAACGAGGCTAAGCATGCACTGGGATGCATTATTATTTTTTTAATAATTAAAAATAAAAAAAATAATATTTCAAAATAAATTAAAAACTTTTCGCTCCAAGTACTAATTGTTTTTTATCTATTTGAAAAGCAATATAAACTGCATTGTTTTATATTTTTTGTTATAGTAATTTTGAAAACGAACTTTTGGTATATTGAGCCGAGCCGAGCCGAGTGGAGTGGAGCTGTGTGTACGGGCAAAAGACAAGACAAGAGCAGTGAGTGGTGGTGGTGGTGGCGGTGGCTTGTAGAAGAGGTGATAATAATTGAAGAATTCAGAGACATGTAGTGAGAGCGGGGGCAAGAAAGAAACTGGGCACGGGTTTGTTGAGAGAGAGAGAGAGAGTCCCTTTGGAAGTGGGACCCATCTAAGCTTAGTTTTTTCTTTTTCGTGGACCCCACCTCTGTCAACACGCCTCTCTCTCTCTATAAGCTCGAATTTCGGGGGATAACACCCAAAGTCCCAAACTATAGTACATTTTCATGCAACACCGGTCCAAACAGAAACAAAAAAAATTCAAAAAAGTAAAATATATAGAGAAAGAGACATAGTAATGGTAGTGGTGGTGGGGTGGATTTAGATTTTAGAACATCTTTTATAAGTAATTGATAGCTTAAAACCAAAGTTAAATATATAATTATCGAATTGGTTGTGAACTTGTGCATCTCTCCCCGTCATTACTTGTGAGTTGTGATACTATTATAAGTGTAAAAGATAAGTTCCAGCAGAATCATGATCCGATCGATTTGATTAAATAATTAAACGGGTCTAATAGTGATTAATTTTTGAAACAGTGGATTATTATTAGTGTCTGGTGGACTGGAAAGACTATAGTGGTTTCTGCCTTCTGGTCAGGTGGTCCTGTAAAACAGTAAAAGAAAGGATTGTTTGTTAAGTGCTGTGTTGTGATGTTAATGACTTTATTTGTTCTTCTTCTTCTTTCAATGATTTAGTCAATAAAAATTTGGTTTCAGATTTGTGATAATAATGAGAATGTGTAAGAAATATCACTATAAAAGCTAAAGTTATTTGTACCCGAAGTATATGTATCTTGCCGTATACTGCATTCACATTATTAATGAAAATATGAAAAAAATTGTGCATTTCAGCATTTGTAGTTTTGTACCCGTATCTTTTATGAGATTTGGCATACAATACCAACGTATTAATATATTTTTAATTTACTATTTATTAATCACAAATTTGGAAAGCAAAAGGAGATGGTTGTATTTTCTATGCACTTCCTATCATAATCCATTTTTGATAGAGATCGGATATAAATGTTTTTCAAAAAAGGGTTTTTAGCAAAAAAAACCCTGTTTTAAGGACTTAATAGCAAATCTAACATAGAAACTAATTCAATTGTAAAACTACCTTATTCTTCCCAATATACCCTCATTTATCACTCACCATATTTATTATCCTTTTAATTATTTTTACCAACCATTTACAAACCAAGTTATCAAATAAATAAACTAAATATTATCTAACATTTTTTTACACTACAACATTTTTTTCCCATACATTTTTTTTAATTTTAGGTTTTAAAAAACTTGGAGATATTATGTTAAATTAATTTGAAGGTATATATTGCATTTAAGAATTATATTTTCAACCTTATAAGGTTTTTTTTTGTGAGTTTTGAAATAATATTGTTTTTTATTTTTCCATTTTTTAACTTACCGAACTTGAAAAAAATTCTCGGGATGGGGTGTCCCGACATCGGGTCACCTAAATTTCCTCGGGCCAGGGTGACCCGACATCAAGACACCCTGTCCCGATGAGACTTTTCCTCAGGACATGGGTGTCTGGTTACCCAGTCCCGAGAAAAGATTTCCTCGGGATGGGGGTGACCCAATGTCTGGACACCCTGTCCCGAGGAATATTTCCTCGGGGACGGGGTGTCCGGACGAGGTGTCCCGGTGTTGGGTAACCCTGTTCCGAGACTTTTTTCAACTCATGAAAAAAGTCTCGGGACTGGGTAACCCGACACCGGGACACCCCTGTCCCAAGGAAAATTTTCCTCAGGACGGGGTGTCCCGATGTCGGGTCACCCTGACCCGACGAAAAATTTCCTCGGGACACCCCATCCCGAGGGAATTTTTCAAGTCTTATAATTTAAAAAATGACAAGTTAAAAAATAGAAAGATAAAAAAAAAAAGATTATTTCAAAACTAACAAAACAAACCTTATGAGGTTGAAAATATAATTCTTAAATGCAATACATACCTTCAAATTAATTTAACATAATATCTCCAAGTTTTTTGAAACCTAAAATTGAAAAACAATGTATGGGAAAAAAGTGTTGTAGTGTAAAAAAATATTAGATAGTATTTAGTTTATTTATTTCATAACTTGGTTGGTAAAAATAATTATAAAGATAATAAATATGGTGAGTGATAAGTGAGGGTATATTGGGAAAAAGAGAGTAGTTTTACAATTGAATTAGTTTCTATGTTAGATTTGCTATTAAACCCTTAAAATAGGGTATTTTTGTTAAAAACCCTTCAAAAAAAATCAACTAAAATACTCTAAAATGCAGCTTATATCTATATTTATAGAAAGAGACATTTGCTTATATCCGACATTTGCTAGATAAGATATATATTCCCCTCCAGAATTATTGAAACAGAACAAGAAAAATAATGGCAAAAAATAGAAGCAGAGAATGAGACATCGTTTTCATTTTTCAAACTCTACAATCCTCTCCCATCATTGATGCTTGAACCTAGGTCTAGAAAACGATTGGGCTGAGCTATATACATGTCCTGTCAACCTCCCTTGGATTTTAGATCGCATTATATATACATACTGTGAGCTTAATTGCATGTCACATTTTCTTCTACATATTGTGTCGTCTATGTTCATGACTTTGGAAGCAAGAAAATCTTATGCTATTTTGTCATATATTAACTACTTAAAGCCATGATAATTCGTGACATATTAACCACTTAAAGAGGTGAAATTTTGGAATATATTATTGAGATTATTGATTTGAGTCCTATGTGTTTTTAAGTTTGAAATTAATTATAACAGCTCAAAAATAGAAGTCTTACCGATTTGTACATATACACTATTTTTTAAAAAAATATTACAAGAACTATTAAAATAAAAATATATGTATTATCTGGATATCTACAGTCAAGAAGACTCTCTATACATACTTGTAAAATGTGTATGATGAGATTTAAATCTCTCACCACTTATGTAGAATGTAGAATGGATGTGCACTATCAATTCTGTTGAAAGGTAACGTACCACGTATACGCTAATCGGTAACCAAGAAATCCTTCAACTTCTTTCTGTATGGTGGTGATCTAATTGATGGGTAATTTATAATTGACACATCTTTTTAAAAATATTTTAAAATTCATTAACTAGTCTAAATTTTTCTATTAGGTCTTCAAATTTTACAAATAAATGAGATCCAAGCCAATTAATAATCCTACACTACTACATATGATGGTGGCCTAATTGATGGCCTTTATTACAGGCTCTTTATAGGAAATGTGAAAATATGGGCTTTGTTAGAGGACTTGAAGGGAGACCTTTCGGCCCCACTTTTGAGAGAAAAGTCCTAGAATATTTGCATTGGATTCTTAAAAGTAAAAAAATAAAATAAAATAAAATAAAATATCGAATTAATTTAAGTGGGAAAGATAGAGGAGGGTTTATGAGAATTTTTGGGGATCCGATTAATTTATACACAAGTAATTTAAGCATGGTTTTGCTCATGTTTATCTTTGGTTTGGACCCATTAATCATCATTTTACCCACCCAAAGTACCCTAATTTTCTACTCTCAATTTCAAAAAATGTGTGCTACTTAGATGAGCTTTCAAGATCAAGGAACCCACAAATTTTATCAAAAACCATGAATCTTTACGAATCTTTCATCATTTGAAATATAAAAATCTCTTACAATTTTATTCGGTTCAATAAATATATGACACAACTTCAAATAAACAAAAAATAAAATATTTTTTTCATTATTATCTTTGTGATTTAGTTATTAAAGTGTCATAATAGTTTTCTTATAATGATTCTCTTTGTTTTAACTTTTATAAGATCTGAAAATTTATTGATCCCTATAACTTTTTTTTAGATTGATTTTTTTCTAAATTTTATTCACACGTATAATTTACTGAAAAATATAACTAAAATTGGATTATATTTCATTAAGGTTTTTATAGAAGATAAAACAAGAGATCTGTTAGAACATAGCCACTGACAGTTTTTAATTCATTAATAACATTTGAAAACCTTTTCAATATATTTTTTTATAAGTAATGTTACTTTATCCAAATTTGATATTCAAATCTGATGTTCAGACAACACTCTAATCCATTATTTATATGATTTAAATAAATATATTAGAGTGTTGACACATCATTTGAACATCAGATTTTGACATTAAATTTGAGTAAAATAATATTTATATATATATATATATATTATGATAAAATGAAAAAGATTGCATAGTAAAACCACACAAATTGTATCCTCATTTCCAAATAATAAATTATACTAAACAAATAAAAGGTACATATCTAAGTTCTAACTAATGAGTGATGACCAATGAGTGTACAAATTGACCTAGAAAATTTGGCATGTCAAGTACATTAATAATAATCCTCAAAATCTTGATCCAAAGCAAAGCATGAGCTCTAATATTATTATGTGCACTCATAGCTAGTTCAAAGTGTCCGTGCCCTAAAAAGAGTCCAAAATCTGGAAGAAGAAAAACAAATTTTTTTGAAGTACAGCTTGTAAAAGATGGTGTTTTGGAATTCGTGAAAAGGTTTTGAAAAATCACCCCAAATACTATTACTAAAGTCTAAAGTAATCCTTTTGCTTCTTTAATCTTTAACTTTCCTTGGTTGAACCAAATCAACTTTTGACTCCTGCACTAATCTCTCCCAATTAAGCCCCCATAATCATCACTCTCCAAAAAGTTAAACAGTGTCTTAATTCCTTATCTTGTTTTCTAATCCAGAAACAAAAAAATACAAATATTGGATGTAGCTTGATGTACAGTAATCCTATGTGTTAGTCCAGAAAAAATCACACAAACACAAATCTAATTACAAATATAAATAATAAAAAGCAATAAAAAGAAAAAAGTCTTCAAAGATTTTATGTGGTTCAGCAATTTAACTACGTCCATGGAACACACCGTATTCAATACACTATTTCTCATAATTGATTACAATCTCGCTATCCCTCTTATAATCTCTCTACAATTGCTCTCTCTAATAAATTTTTTCACACACTACGTACTTTACATGATAGTAGTAAAATTGGAATCTATTTCTTTTCCAATTACTTCTATGCGCAGGATTTCCTATTTTCTCGTGAAATCCGCCACGACCATTGTCCGGACCGCTCCGTAGGCACGTGTCTGTGCCGCTGTCCTCAACGCTTGATACCACTGGAGAACATCGATCCATAGGCCGCAGTGTGTACACTATGTCCGCTGCAATCGGCACAACTTGTCACGTCTGGACACCACCGTTGTGTGTGCTACAGTTCGAGCTCCTGTCGACGTTGCGGTCTCCGCCGTCCCACCTGTTGGAACTCGTTTCTCTGCTAGCTTCTGGCTTAACATATCCTAACGGTTTGGATCCCACTACAAGGTAAACATGATCACTGCACGACATGGTCATAAAGAGAGAGATATGTATATGTATTTCGTTTTACCTAAATAGATATGATTATTATATTTACATCACTAAAACTGTGGGTTCGAATATTGTAAATTATGAATTATTTTTATGACTCAATACAAAATATATATAATCACATAACTTAGATAAATAAACATATACTTGAATGATAATTATTTGTATGACTTTAATACAAAATTTGTAATCACATAACTTGAGTCATGAACCGATGAACATGGAAAAATTCATTGTAATATGGACAAGAAGGCAGTGATTTGGACACCTCTTGGCTACTATAAAACACAGCATTATCTTTTTTTTGTTTCTGTCCTGATTCAAGAAGGAGAGTGTCCCTTTGGCCTTTATCAGATTTTTGCAGATTTCACATGCAATGCTGCAGAGCTACTTAATTTGTTCTCATGTAGTCACAAACAATTTATTGAAGTGTATTATATTATTGGAAATCATGTAATTTTTTTTAGCATAAGCATGTGAAGCTTCATATTAATTTATAATTAACTACTATAAATATTGACTTTTTTTAATACATGGGGTAATTTTATGAAAGAATATCACTAAAATTTAGAACATATTATCGATACTTATTTTCTTGGTTACTACTTAAAGATCAAATATGCTTTTATTCTGTAAAAAGGGAATATTTTAGCTCAATCAATGGGAAAAATTAACCCAAATATTCTGCTAATTAACTGCTTAAGATTCTTCCAATAACAAGGTCTCTCTCTGTTTTTTTTATGTCCCACCATAACGACTTAAAACACAAAAAATTATAAGGAATACAGCTCATGTAGGATCACAAATTTCAAAATTTAGACAACAAAAAAAGAAGAAAACAATAAAGCAGAATTATCAATCAATCCTCTTCTTAATTGTCCCTCAATTATCTGGATAAGTAGTATAGCTGTTATATCTTTTTCTCACCTAATGTAACTATGAATTTGAAAGTATAGCACATTTTCAATGAAAGTTGAAAGATATTAAATGGGTTATAACCAAAAATATCACTCACAAGCTGGATACAAATTTGATTGAAACACGTTTCTATTTACATCCATCTCATAAGTGTACCTATCCAGATAAATAATTAATAGATTAATTCAAAATTTATATTATTTGAACACTAAATTTGAACAAACAATTATTATATATACTGATTTTCGTACATATACTATTGAAAATATATCTCAAATGTATTGATCAACATGCATAGTCGATGCACAGAAAATTTTCTCATATTGCAAACAAACGGTATAAAAAAATTGGACAGGGACAAAAAATCACTCCAATCTAGAATCCACAGTGGTCAAAGATATTTCTCAATCAAATGGTCACTCTTCTTTTCTTTTATTTTTCATAGAAAACACGTGTGTAACTGTGTTGTCTATTGCATGTTTTTGAGCCAATAGAATTGTAGCACCAGTCAATACGAGGACCCATGTTGCTCCACAGTGAGAATATGAATCAGCTGTCAGCAGCTGACATTTATTAAGGTCGTCACCGGTAGATGATGAGCAGCTCCTTGAAACTTAATATTTTATAGGTTTTTTTTTTATCCCCAGAATCAGATCATCATCTTCTTGTCACGACTCGTATGCATGAGTTTGAAACTGTGAATGAGAAAAAAATGAAGAAAAAATAAATACAAAGTTTGGTACTTTTTGATTTTGAATAAAGTTTGAAGATCAGCTCTGTTTTTGTTTGCCGTGTGGGGTGAAAAAAAAACCCTGAAAAACACGGCTGATGATGAGTGATGATGCGCCCATAAAATTCATCAGATTCAGACCCCACCCCACAAGTTTATTTGTGTATACAGTTTATATATGTACTCCCCAAACACCATAGCTAAAAAAAATAGGGAGTGTCAATTGTCAAGGATGCATTTGTGTGAATTCTTTTGGTTATGGACTAGATTGACCAATTCAGGACAATAAAAATGTAAAAATTTGTGATCGATTTGATTGACCGATTGATTGATGTGGGAAGACGTCTGCCAAGCTGCCAACCTTTCTTCTACGATACAAATTCCTAGACCAGAGACTAGACCAGACCCGGTACCAGCCCTTCGTGATCAAGCTTTTTGGCTCAATCAACCACCTTTTTAAGATACGTACCGTTGTTGATCATCATATTCCTTGAAAAACCGAAAAACCGAAAACCCAAAAAAAAAAAAAAAAAAAAAAAAAATTTGACAACAGAAGAAAACTACAACCAACACAATATTCAAACTAAGATTATCTTCGATAGTTCTCTAAGTATCCATACTATAAACGTTTTTCAGTTGATGTTTTTAAAAATAAAAATAAAAATAAAAACAGTGTTTTTGGTTTCAGTTTCGAATTCTAAAAATGTGTCTGGTAGTATATACTGAAAACTGTATTTTAAAAATAAAAACGGAAAAACAAATCGGGTAGGTTAACCGAAAACTATCAAAAATTGAAATATCAATTGTGACATTTTATTTAATATCTTTACAACTATAAACAAATTGATTACATAATTAACCAATATAATTTTTGTATTGTAATTTTTAAATTAAATAAAAGTAACACATAAAAAATTAATCCAAAAAACATATAAAAAAAATTAATCAAAACTAAACTCTTAAATTAAAAATAAATAATTACAATATATATATATATATATATATATATTAATATATATAGGGTTTTTAGCAAAAATACCTTATTTTAAGGGCTTAATAGCAAATCTACCATAGAAACTAATTCGATTGAAAAACTACCATATTCTACCCAATATACCCTCACTTATCACTCACCATATTTATTATCCTTTTAATTATTTTTACCAACCATTTACCAACCAAGTTATCAAATAAATAAACTAAATACTATTTAACATTTTTTTACACTACAACACTTTTTTTCCCATGCATTTTTTTTTTTAATTTTTATGTTTCAAAAAACTTGAAGATATTATGTTAAACTAATTTGAAAGCATATATTGCATTTAAGAATTATATTTTCAACCTTATAGGTTTTTTTTGTTAGTTTTGAAATTATCTTGTTTTTTATCTTTCCATTTTTTAATTTACAAGACTTGAAAATTTTCCTCGAGACACCCCGTTCCGAGGAAAATTTTTCTCGGGACATGGGTGTCCCGGTGTCGTGTTACCCCGTCCCGAGACTTTTTTAAACTATTGATAAAAGTCTTGGGATGGGGTGACCCAAGATCGGGACACCCCGTCCTGAGGAAAAATTTCCTTTGGACTGGGTGTCCTGGTGTCGAGTAACCTCGTTCCGAGACTTTTTCAACTCTTGATAAAAGTTGAGTTGAAAAAAGTCCCGGGACGGGGTAACCCGACACCGAGACACCCATGTCCCGAGGAAAAATATTCTCGGGACACCCCATTCCGAGGAAATTTTCCAAGTTTTGTAAATTAAAAATGACAAGTTAAAAAATGGAAAGATAAAAAATGGAAAGATAAAAAACTAGATTATTTCAAAACTAACAAAATAAACCTTATGAGGTTGAAAATATAATTATTAAATGCAATATATACCTTCAAATTAATTTAACATAATATCTCCAAGTTTTTTGAAACCTAAAACTGAAAAACAATGTATGGGAAAAAAGTGTTGTAGTGTAAGAAAATGTTAGATAGTATTTAGTTTATTTATTTGATAACTTGGTTGGTAAAAATAATTAAAAGGATAATAAATATGGTGAGTGATAAGTGAGGGTATATTGGGAAGAATATGGTAGTTTTGCAATTGAATTAGTTTTTATGGTAGATTTGCTATTAAGCCCTTAAAATAGGGCATTTTTGCTAAAAACCCATCAAAATATAAACTGTATAATATATATTATAATAATATATAAAATATATAATATAAATTTAATATATATATATATATATATATATATATATATATAAATCATAATATTATATATATTATAGAATATTAATATACTAATTATGTAAATATTATAATATATAATATTTTATATATACGTATTAATATTCTATAATATTATATCTTATGTTTTATATAATATATAATATATATTATAATTTACAGAAAATATATTATTTTATAATATATAATATTATAATTATTATAATGTATATATATTATTGCATGAATGATTTTAGTTCTAGTTGGAAATAAATTATTCTGGAATATATATATATATATATATATATATATATATATATATATATATATAAGAAGGGCACTTTGATCATTTAAAAATCTTGTCTCGTCTTATCCTAACCATATGAAACATATAATAATACAATTAATAGTTTAAAAATGATTTTTTATATATATAAAAAGTGAAAAACAAAATGAAAAATAAAAACAAAAACAAAAAACAAGTATTTTGTGTTTTTCAAATCTTTCACTTTTAACACTATTTTTGTTTTTTTCCGAAAATAAATGAAAAATGGTTAGCGAACACCTTTTCGAAATCATTTTTGAAAAATAAAAAAGAAAACGGACTGAAAAACAGCTGTATGACGGGACCAAATTTTTCTCCATTTTGGAAACTAAAAATAGAATATTTCAGGAACATTCTATCTCTATAAATTTACAACTCTATCGTTCTCCATTTCACAACTCCAAATAATATAATATTAATACTTTTCAAACTTTCTTTAATAAATTTGTTTTCTCTTTATTATTTGAGATAATAGCTTACTCAATTTTATTACAATAAAAAAATAAGTAATATATAGTCAATATTATACTCAATTGAAAAATCTCAATAAAATATTTCTAATGGTATAATTTTTATAGTGATTATATTTATGAATAAAAAATTACATTAAAGTAATTAAGTGTAGTTAAAAATATGAAAAGTAGATATGAGAGATAAAATAATAACAATTAATTCAAATAGTGAAATGGAGATGGAGATTTGGATATTTAAATTTGGAGATTCAAATCAAATCTCCAAAATAAAATCTCCATTTTGGAGAACCATTGGAGCCAACCGGAGAAATAGAGACCCATTGGAGATGGTCTAAAAATGTTAAAAAATTCTCTCTGACAAACACACTATTCATAAAAAATAATTAATATATAGTCAATATTATACTTAATTGAAAAATCTCAATAAAATATTTCTAATGGTATAATTTTTATAGTGATTATATTTATGAATAAAAAATTATATTAAAGTAATTAAGTGTAGTTAAAAATATGAAAAGTAGATATGAGAGATAAAATAATAACAATTAATTCAAATAGTGAAATGGAGATGGAGATTTGGATATTTAAATTTGGAGATTCAAATCAAATCTCCAAAATAAAATCTCCATTTTGGAGAACCATTGGAGCCAACCGGAGAAATAGAGACCCATTGGAGATGGTCTAAAAATGTGTGTGTATGTATTATTATGATTATAATAATTATTATTATTAGAGAATGGTAAACACCGTAGCTATATCAAATCCTCATTTTTTTCTGTTAACCGTAATATCAATTTAAATATTTTTTAGAATTACTATTTAACCCTTATATATTTATTTATATTAATATATATTTCAAAAAAAAAAATAGAAAGATCTCGTTGAAATCTTCACAATCATACCAATATTGATATACATATTTAATTTATTAAATTTAATTATTAATTAATACATTTAAAAATCCTGACCATATTAATATGTATATCCTGACAATATTGTGTCCGTTAAGTTTAACTAATACATAGCTTAATAATAAAGACACTTGACAACAATAATTCCAAAGAAACAAAAACTTAACTTAATCCAGTGCAATTAAGTACATTACATAAATAAAATCTAAAATAAAACAAATTACAACAGATTGGAAAATTGTAGAAAATGAAGGTGCTTTACCTTTTATAATAGAAAATAAAGAGAAAATCAGATGGAAAAAAAAAATAGTTGGCAAATTATCTAGAAAATTAGATGGGAAAATTAGATAGAAAAAAATGTGTTGAAATAATTAAGTAAAAATAATGTCATCCATTATTTAACTTTTGAACGACACCCAAAGTCACTCCACAATAATGGTGTCCACGGTTCGGTTCCGGTTCAGTTTCGGTTACGAACCGTCGGTTTCGGTTACGAACCGTCGGTTTCGGTTACGAACCGTCGGTTTCGGTTACGAACCGTCTGTTTCGGTTCCGTGGAAAGGTCGGTTTCGGTTCCGTGGAAAGGTCGAACCGTAACTGTAACCGGAATGGGACTATTTGGGACGGTTTCGGTTACGACGGTTTTTGGTTACGGTTTGGTTTCGGTTTGTGAAACCGAACGGTTCGGTTCATTTTTTTTTTCATTTACATTGTCAAGTGTCAGCAATTGATTGGTTGATGCATAATTATTATTTTTTGGGAAACCGGCTGTTTAACTGGTGGTTAAACCACCGGTTTAACCAACGATTTTTGGACGGTTTTTTAGAAATCCTAACCGTAACCGAACCGTCGAAAATCGGTTTTCAATCGGTTTTGTAACCAACGGTTTCGGTTACGGTTACAGTTTTGAGAGGGCGGTTTCGGTTCGGTTTCGAACGGTTTAACCGAACCGTGGACACCTCTACTCCACAATAGTAAACCGGTTTCCAACCAGTTTTGTAATCGACGGTTTCGGTTACAGTTTTGAGAGGGCAGTTTCGGTTCGGTTTCGGTTTGGTTTCGAATGGTTTAACCGAACCGTGGACACCTCTACTCCACAACAGTACAAATTGTGGAAAATGTCACCTTTTTGAACCTATTTTACACCCAAGTGAGTACCTTACTAAGTTATGTTTAAAAGGTGAATATTATGGTGAACTATCGAAATTGTCCTTAAATAATCATTTTTTTATTTTGCTTGTATTTCTATCTCCACACTTCCAACATTGAACTCAGTAACTCCTTTATCTCTCTAATGTAAACTTATTTGAAAATTGAAATCCCCTACAGTAGAAAGTTCAAGGTTGCCTCTCATTTATATATATGGGTTTCTGAGTTTTGTAACACTTTATTCGATCTTTTTTATTTATTTTGGGTATTTTGTAAACATTAAGCTCATTGTGTAAATTCTGTCCGAGCCTTTCTAAGCACTGTTCGAGCATTTGTGAAGTTGTTTCAAAGTCTTTGTAATTACATTTCAAGCATTTTGTAAGTGTTTCTGAACATTTTGTAAGTGTTTCTGAACCTTTTGTATACTGACTCGAGCATTTGTAATTGCATTTCAAACCTTTTGTAAGTGTGTTCGAGCCTTTTGTATACTGACCTGAGTCCTTGCAATTACTTTTCGAGCCTTTTGTAAGTGCGTCCGAGCCACCCGAGCCTTTTGTAATTACATTTCAAGCCTTTTTTAAGTGTATCCGAGCTTAGAGATGCACATTTATTCCCGGGGCCCCAAATCCCCGCACCCCCATCCCTATTTGGAGATTTTTTTTTGGGGAAATGGGGAAATGGGATGGGGATGATTTTTATCCCCAAATTAAAATGGGGATGAGGATGGGGTTGATCGGTCTATTTCTGTACGTGTTTTAGGTTCCCATTTCCTATTATTTGTGCTTTTTTCTTAGGTAAAATTATGTATTTTATGTGTTAGTTGAGCATGCGTAGGTCACATTCTATTCAAAAGGTGTTAGATGTTATTTGGGAGAAAACAAGAGTAAAAAGTCGATTTCCGGCCAGTGCAGAACAGTAATATTATGAGGCCTATATCTCTCAGCTTCGATCGAATTGTGTGTCCTACTACCTATGGTTTGAAAGCCCCGAAAGTCTAGTTTCCGACACAATCTTTTTGGTTACTTTTAATTTAACTTTAATTAGAATTAGTTTTAATCGATAAATCTCTAGTCCTCGTGGGAACGGTCTTTACTTGCCACTGTACGATATCTTCACGATTCGTGCACTTGCGAGTATTGTTTTTATAAACACGATTTACATCACATCAAGTTTTTGGCACCGCTGCCGGGGATTAATTGAATTTATTGGTTGTTTCTAGTTTCAGTTTTAGTTTAAGTTTAATTTTTTAAAGTAGAAAAGTCATTAATTAATAGTTTTTATTCTTGTTTTTTTTTTTCCTTCTTCTTGTTTTCTTTTAAGGTACAATGGACTTCTATGGACAGCACACATATGATGAGGAAAGAGAAACACTTCATGGATTTACTATGCAACTAGCTGATTTAAGTCAACAGATAGAGGGGATGATTTCGATGACTTCGAGGAGAAAACAAGGGGTGGTTTGCAAGATATGTGGAATGGTTGGTCATGATCTATGGGGCTGCCATTTGAGAGGAGAATTTCCAGAATATGTTGAAAAACATACTCAAGTGTTAAATTCCTACAACATGAGGCCTATGGATTGACCATTTGAAAATTCCTACAATTCGTGGCCTATCAATGAATCATATGGAAATTCCAACAATCAGTGGTCGAGTTATGAACTATATGACAATACTTACAACTCGAATTGGAGGAATCATCAAGACTTCTCGTGGAGCTACAATAAAGTCAATACCTATGAGCAACCGGTCTCACCATCATTGGAGGATACAATGAAGCAATTTATACAAAATGTGGACAAAAGATTCCAAGACTTTGATAAGAGAATGCAGAATTTTGATGCTTCATTAAGAAAGATAGAAACACAAATTGGGCAATTGATAGAAGATTTTCAAAAGGTGGAGCATGAAGAATTCCCCTACCAAACGGAGCAAGAAGAATCTACCAATATCCCTTCGAATGATGAGATTATCAATACCGTAGTAACCCATGAATTTTCTGATGATTTTTCTAGTGTTGTAGGTGCAGAAGTTCAAAATGAGGAGATGGAAGAAAAAGAGAAAGGAAGCGGAAGATGTCCCTTTTGAGGCACCGCTCCTATACAAGGAACTCAAGCCTCATGTTCCTCCCATAGCTTTTCCGAACAGCCTACACAACATCAAATGGAATAAGTGGTTTTCTGAACTTATTTCACCATACTTTATATTGAACATTTACTTGCCTTTGCTTATTATGTGTAGGAACATGCCGACACGTGAAATTTTTTTCCAAAACTTTATCGCGCTTAAGCGTAAATTTGAGACATTGGAATTTGTTTGATTTTTCCAAGCATCCGTCTTGCCGAGAAGTTAAATAAAGCGCTTGGTGGGAGGCAACCCACCTAGGTAATTTTTTATTTTTGTTTTTGTTTTTGTTTTTAATTTTTTGTTTTTGTTTTTGTATTTAGTTTTTGTGTTTAAAGTTCTTGCCTTCCATACTTTTTCTTTATTCGTTGTCCATATTTTTAATGTCATATAAACATTGATGACAATGTTTAGATTAGGTTTGGGGTGTGTGAATTTGTGTTTATTTTATTTTTTGAGCGATTTGTTCAAATCTACAAAAAAATGCCCTGTTTTGAAATTTTTTGAGGCAAACGTTTTATTAAAACTGTATTCATTGGTGAGAAAATAATTTTTTCTGTGTATGTAGAGTTCTTCAATTTTTCGATACAAATCTAACGGTATAAAGAACCTAAAATTCTAGGCAGTAGTTTAAAAGTTATGAATGTTTCTTCGACCAAAAGTCATGGGCGATGACTTGTTTTTGCAATTCTGCACGTGGACTATTTCGATGTCTGTTTTCTCATTTTTATGATTCGAATTTTGAAATTTTTTATAAATGAAAAGTGTGCATTTATATGTCTAGTTTCTTGTTTTAAAATTTGGTTAAATTTTGCTGAGTAATTTTAGAGATATGCATTAACGAACAAAAGTATGTCGTTTTTGAATGTCACCAGTTTTTGAATTTTTGTCCTCTATTTTTCAATGCTTCTTTTGTGTGATTTAAGAGCCATAATATATGCTTTATTCACTGAGTTTAGACTAAAGTCTTTCCTCCTAGAGTAGTGCATTACATTTTTTCAAATTTATGGCATACTCTCGATATGATGGTGGATAGAATGTTTAGTTGGATTGCCATGATTAATAGTGGATACTACCCTTGTGAGTTCACTAAGCCAAAAGCGTACATCAATATCATTATAAAGGGTTCTTTTGTTTCTACTCCTAAACACTCATTAGGTTATTAGCATTAGAAATTGATCTCAACAGATTATGCATTGGATATTAAAGGTCATTCATCCTAAAAAGATATCACATGTGAACTTCGCTATTGTTTTGGTTGAACCATTAGAAGTGATATAGACAATGTATGCTTTAACTCACTTAAAAAGCCTTAAATATTTCCTAATTTATTTGTGTGCTCCATAGCCAATTTTGAAGCCAAACACTATAAGCCTTTTTCTTTCATCACCCACATTTACTTAACCCCAATGAGCCATATATTAGCCATACCTGATAGCTTGGGATCATATTGAGGTGATGAAGATAATTGAAGAGAGTTCGAAATGGGTGATTTGTGATGTGCATGTACCAAGACAAAGCTAGAAGATCAAATGCAAAGAAGGTGTTGGAAGAACTATGTAATTGATGTACAATTTCTCATCTTATAAAAAAAGAGTGAATAAAAACAAAGAATGAAAAAAGAATGAAAAAAAGAAAGAAAGAAAGATAAATGAATGAGATCGAATATAAGTGAAAGCGAAAGAGCTTTATTATGAAAGTGATGAGAAATCAAAATCAACTCAAGAAGGATAATGAACGAAAATTGTTCAAGAAGTTTGAATGCAAGTGGAATGAAGAATTTGAAGAAATTCAATCGAGTATGAAGATTACCGAAGAATTTGTCGATATGATCTTAGGTTTGTTTGCTATCCTTTTCTCGTTCTTTCTTAACCTTCACACAATGGCCCCGTTACATCCAAAGAAAAGACCTAATTGATCTTTTGGGAATGCTGGCTCGAGAGTAAAGGTAAACATGTGCTCTTTCTTGTGCATAAACTCCATTTGCATATGCTTGATGAGTGCATTTGCCTAGGTTATATGTGAAATCAATGAGTGACATCCTGTGAGAATTAGAGTCGAGGCGAATTATATCTATGGCATTTAACGAATGAGTTTTTGAAGCTAGAGTGTCTTGAGTATAGGCTTTTCATTTAAAAATAAGCATGCATTCAAATTTGTGGCATAATTTTAGTCTTTATTCAGTGGCTCTAGCATGTATTGGTTTTGAATGGTACATTTGAGTTTACGTTTTGATTATTTGGTTTTTCGTAGAAATATGTTTGTGGGTAGCATAGCTGTAAACCCTCAGGAGACGAAACTCCTCCTACTAGGGACACCTAGAGGTTTAAAGGCTTGTAGCATACGCTCAATGCTATCGTGTTCCCTACAAAAGTGGCTTAGTTTATTTTTATTTTATTTTTAGATTTTTGTTTGTTTTTAGTTTTTGTTTTTATTCTAGTTTTGCTCGAGGACTAGCAAAAGATAGGTTTGGGGGTATTTGATCGGTCTATTTCTGTATATGTTTTAGGTCCCCATTTCCTATTATTTGTGCTTTGCTCTTAGGTAAAAGTAGGTATTTTATGTGTTTGTTGAGCATGCGTAGGTCACATTCCATTCAAAAGGTGTTAGATGTTATTTTGGAGAAAAAAAGAGTAAAAAGTCGATTTCCTGCCAATGCAGAATAGTAATATTGCGGAGCCTATATCTCTCAGCTCCGATCGAATTGTGTGTCCTACTACCTATGGATTGAAATCCCCGGAAGTCTAGTTTTCGGCACACTTTACGGATCGCAATTCCGATATTCCTAAAAGAAGTTATGCCCATTTTAGTACCCGATGGTCAGATCAGTCATAATTCCGTGAATATGACGGGATTTATTTTCCAAGTTGTCGGAATGGGAAATATTTCCTTCTTGGAATTGTTTGGGAGTCTTGTGCAAACAAGTTGAAACCTAATCCTAATCTTCCTTCAATAAGTAGTCTTTTTATTGGATTAGGAAAGAAATAAAGTCCCAAAAAGGTAGAGTTCTATATTGTAATTGATTTCCTTGTTGTTTAAGGACATGCCATAGCATTTACATCTATTTAAACACCATGTGAACCCTAATTTCGGGGGAGAGGAAGCCAAGGGAGGTCCCAAGCCACCAAGGGGGTTGTCCCCCACCACTCCATCACCATACAATTTACATTCATCTTTGCACATCGAAGATTGAAGATGAAGAAGAATTCATCAATGGGTTTTATTGTTTCTCTCTCTTCTCTTTCTATTTTCGTCATGTGTAACTAACTCATATTAGGGAATCAATGTGAAACTCTATGAATGTTCTTTATTAGAATTGACGATATTTTCATTAATTCTAGTTTTGATTTATTCAATTCATCATATGTCTTAATTCTTTATTCTTGTTAATGCATGATCATACGTTGGCATGAATTTAGGGTTTTGATAATTTAATGATTGAGGTTGGAGTATTGATCTATACGTAATCTTAATGAATAGATAAAACTGATCTTAGCATTGATCTATGCAAGTAGGTTTTGGTTAATTGTTCTTGTACTTAATGGGTTCTCGGTTGTAGTTTGCTCCATTGATCTATGGGTAAATTGTAATTGAGAACACTTGATTCATCCCAGGATCATACGGTAACAATCATACTTAAGATAAGAACGAACCCTTAACTTGATTAATATTTTGTTTTCAAAGTCAATTCGAAACATTAAGTAAACATAGTTGGGGAGCATTGATGACCTAATTCTTCCATCTCTTGACCACAACCCAATCTTATCAATTGCTTTCGTAATTTTAATTTAATTTAGTTTTAGCCTTAAATCAAACTCAACAATCTTTTTGGTTACTTTTAATTTAACTTTAATTAGAATTAGTTTTAATCGATAAATCTCTAGTCCTCGTGGGAACGATCCTTACTTGCCACTGTACTATATCTTCACGATTCGTGCACTTGCGAGTATTGTTTTTATAAACACGATTTACATTACATCAGCGGGCCCCGCCCCCTCCTCATTTTCCCATTTCCCCCACAATTAAATTGAAATGGGAATGGGAATGGGGATGGGGATGGAGATCCCCATTTTCCCATTTTCTAATTTCCCCCAAAAGTATATAAATATAATTATAATATATATTTGAATTCTTTGAAACATTTTATGTTGAATTTGTAATGCATTATTATTTTTTATTTATAATGAAATGTTTGTTTTTTAAAATTTAATTTATAATTTTTAGTTAAATAGGGAAATGGGAAAATGGGGGACCGGGGGATACGATAAAACAAGGAAAAACGGGGGAATTTGGGAACTGGGGATGGGGATGGGGGGACCTCCCCCCAAACATCCCCATTCACATTTTCCTCAAATGGGGAAATGGGGGTAAGGGGGATGGGGGAAAGGTCTAGGAAGTGGGAATGGGGGGACCTATATCCATCCCCATTCCCCAAACGTGCATCTCTATCTGAGCCTTTTGTATACTGACCCGAGCCTTTGTAATTACATTTTGAGGCTTTTGTAAGTGTGCCCGAGCCTTTGTAATTACATTGTGAGCATTTTGTAATTGTGTTCGAGCCATTTGTATACTGACTCGAGCCTTTATAATTACATTTCGAGCCTTTTATAAGTGTGTCTGAGCCTTTTGTATATTGATCCGAGACTTTTGTAATTACATTTCTAGTCTTTTAAGTACTGACCCGAGCCATTTGATATGTAACTCGAGCCTTTGTAAATGTAATCCGATCCTTTTGAAAACAATTTCTAAGCATTTTCTTAACATCTTGTTCAGCCATCTGTGAAAATATTTTGTAATATTGTTCATCCTATTCCCCACTCAAAAAAAAAAAGCTTTAGGGGCGCTGCCTCTTGCCCCCTCGTGAGCTGACTGGGTAGCTCAACCACCGCGAGCTCGGCGGGGAGCTCGACCCCCAAGTGAGTCAACATAGCGCCACTTCGTCGTCGTTTGAGTGCTTGTCTGAGTTTCAATGGGACGACCACCTGTAAGACTTGAAGTTGAACAATTTTATTAACATTTTTTTGGTCATTAATTGTATGGTGTGGAGTGATATGGGTGGGGGTCAAAATTTGGGTTGGTGGAGGAATGGTGAGACTGTGACGGTTCTTACCAGAATAAATTGGTTGAGCTCCTCCTTGATGGTGTTACCATTACTATTAATCCGTAGGGTAAGGAGTTCAAACGGAACGGTTTGAAGGGTTATATAGATTTGGTTGATTTGGTTGTTGAGGATGTCAAATCTAGACTTATAGCGATCTAGAATTTTATGAACTCCATTACGGAATTTGGCATCCAATGAACCAAATGGTTATGATATCATTTGATGTGTAGTTTGTAACCGTTGTTCTTAGACTATAAACATGAATTCCTAATGTGGTGTTATTCGTACATAATGCCCATCTCAAAAAGTGCTATTTAATTTTTAAACACCTCCACAATATATACCAACTTCATTTACTCTCCACGACTAGATATTCATTGAGACTTATCAGATTAAACACGTACAATAATATTCGGTATAGTAATTATTTTATTTTTTGATATTAAATGAGTTATTATTTAAAATTAATATTGTTATGCCATTTTTTTTAATTATTATTGTATAAGTTTACTAATTAAAATTAGTTGGATAAATAAGTTCAACAATATTCAATACAGTATTTTTTTTGACATTATATGAGTAATTATTTTAAAAATTAATTAGTATTGTATAAATATGTAACGAAAGAATACGGATACACCGGAGTGAAGAAAAAAATGGGTGTAAAAAATATACTCTTTTTATGATAGATTGGTGTATTGGGTTTGTGGGTTGGAGTAGCTCTAAGTTCTCTTGCTTTCGTAGTCGTTTAATCTCAATCGATTTGGACACATTATTGGAGCCTAAATCTCATCAGTAGAGCTCAATTCCAATCCAACCTCTGTTTATTTGGCCCAGGTCCATTATGTTTAGTGTCATGTCTCCCATTGTGTGGCCAAATTTGTTACGAGAACATCGGGAAAAATAACAAAACAATGCCGGCTCGGCCCGGACGGTTTGCAAGACAACCTAGTTGGTCTACAGGCCCGATAAAAAATTGGTGGGGTGCCAATAATACAAGTCCTAATAATAACCCAGAGTGAGCCGTTATATATATATATATCAATGGTGTCTAGTGTATTGCCATAACCAATCACAGAAGATTATGGGTATGGTAGAAACCGAACGGGTTAGGAGTCTGTTAGAACATATATTGTTTGAATATCTATTTCTATAATTAAAAGATATTTATTTCTATAAGGAAAAAGTTTGGGTATTGATTGGTCAGTACCCAGCTATACTGACCTCTCAATGAGGTGTTGTCAAGTGGTAAAAACTCTTTAATTTTTTATCATTTTCTTCTGACTTTGGACTACGTGGCAACCAACCATTAATTGATCAGTATAGATGGGTACTGTCGGTACCCAAACAATACCCTTTCTATAATTAGAAGATATCTATTTATGAGAAAACTCTCCCCATATTATTATAAAATGATCGCCATTAAACTCGAACTCTCAAAAGTCAAAACCAACTTAAAGAGGAGGTGCACGCCATCAAAGCTAGGAACGGATATGCATGCCCGAATCTTATATGATGTAAAGAGAACTAAATTTAAAATTTTAAACATAAAAATCAGAATTAAAAGGAATGTAAAATGCTATAGTAATTTGAAATATGATATTGACCGGTTAAACATACATTTAGATTTATCATTACGTGTAGAAACCTTATTAAATTTTCCTTTCCATTCCTAGCTTCTACTGTAAAACGGACAAAAATAATGTACATAAACATTTTCTACACAAAACTTGTATATGCCAGACTTGCCACTCTGCTGTTTTGCAGAATTGCAGAGTACAACTTAACATTATCACAAAATCTTTTTTAATGTGAAATACTTTTTTCCCTTGACGATTTAGGCGATCAGAGTGAAATAAGAGAGTGATTATTTTGTACCATATTTAATTATGCTTATATATTTTATTTTATTTTTTGGTGACCGAAATCAGAACATACCTGTTTTTTAATATGTGATCGAAAAATTATAATTTATAAATTTCACTGTTGGTAAAAATAGTTCTTGATCATTGTAAATTTCTCAATAAAATCTTTAAAATCATTCTAATATTTAATATTTTAAAATTATTATCTAGTTTGATAACATTGAAAATTTTAATTTTTAAGTATGGAAGTATTGTAAATTTTAAATTTCATATATTATAAAACACTTGACATAAACACATAAAGATAAATTACAATTTTTTATAATTGTTTTGGATTTTTTTATTGATTTTTTCTTATATTTTTATAAATAAAAATATATTTATTTTAAATTTTAATATCTAAAAAATTGATGACCCTTCATCTCTTACGGCCAGTAAATCTTATCCGTCCATTTTCAACGGTGAACAAATCCACTCTCTCTCCCCGTTATAGCATAAGTCCCTCAAAAAACCAACAACTTCATCAGTTCCATTATTTAAATCTCACTGTCACACACATTTGTTAAATACAACTACTCAACCACGTAACTCTCTAAATTATTTTAACTCTTAAATTTGGAACACTTTCGGAGAACTTGTGAGATTTATATTTAGCAACATAACTTATTTAATCCAACATAAACCCAATGATGATTGCTTACATCTGTGATGTCAATAGGATCGAATTCAGATTCAACCAATTTTCAGATTGAATAATCTGACTTACTTATGTAGTTTAAATGATTATTTATTTTCACAAAATCTAATTTTAAATTGTTTATAAATATGATTTACAAATAAAAATCTAGTGAGTTTCCACTTTCCTGAAATAAATGGAAGAAGTAATGGAATCAAATAATTTCAAATTCAGAAAACATATAATACATATCTTCTTTATTTTATTTTTTTGAAACAAACTGGAAACTTTAACGGATGAAGAAATCACTACAATCAGGCATGTCTCTCTATATCTTCTTTAGGGTGCGTTTGGTGTACGAGATATGATTTGACTATTTTTAAGAGATGCGAATGGATTGAATTGGATTTGATTGGATTATAGTGTTTCCCGTGTTCGATGCAACATGAGATTGGATTAAAATTATCCAATCATATGTTTGGTACGTAATGAGATTGGATAAAAAATAATTGAATTATATTAAATAAATAAAATTATTTTAATCAAATAAAAAAGTGAAATCATATTTATTAAATAAAAGCAATCTTCTCATTCGTTTCTTTCTCAAACCGAGAAACTCTCACTTTTCCATTTTTCCCAAACAACTCAAACGCTCTCTCTCATCCCAAACAGATTTCTTGCTCATCGATCTCTCTATTTTCTCTTGGTCGCCAACGAGTCTTTCTCCTCCACAAAGAGGAGATCGGCTCTCGCTCTCGTCCCCCATCTCTCTTTTTGTCTTTTTTTACATAGATGGATTTGGTGATCTGATTCCAGATCGATTTTTTTTTTTTAAATTATGGTGGTACAGAGGTCGATGGTGGTCTGTTGTAGTTGCTTTGTGACCTGTGTTTTGGTTAGATTTTCTAGGTTTTAATGGGTTTTGATGATTGTCTAGGTTTGAATGTGTTTGAATGATTTTATAGGTTTGATTGGGTTTAAATGATTTTTTGGGTTTGAATGATTGCGTGGGTTTGTTTGATTCTGTGTTTGTTTCATTTTCTTTGTTTTTTTTGGGTTTGTTTAATTTCCCGGGTTTGATCGGTTTGTTTAATTTCCCTTTGATTTTTTTTTCTTGTTTTGATATTTGGTATGCCCGAGCCAGAAAAATAATTAATAAAAAAAACATAAAAGGTTGGGATTAAAAAAAACATTGGATTTTTTATGGAAAAAAGTTTGAATTTTAAATCTGGAATCTTTTTTTTTTTATTCGAAGAATATATATTTGAAATAAAGAAGAGAGTCAAGGTTGGAGAAAGAAGATGAGATTTGAATCCCATCCATTTTGATCGGACTATTTTATCCCACATTGATGGGATAAAAAATTTCAGTGTGATTAATTTATCTCATCTCACCGACCAGCTAAACAAGGAAATGAGACTAATTAGTAGGCAATCTTATCTCATTCCCAGTTGTCAAACGGGCCCTTAGAGAAGATAAAGCCTAAAGGAGCTCAGGTATGGGCCAAGACCATTTTCATCCCCTAGAAGTAGCTTGGCAATTTCCACCCTAACTACCACCTATTTAAGCTTTAATATTTTTCTATAAATGGACCAGCATTTTTCTTTTCTTTTCTTTCTTCTCTTTGAAAAGAAAATTTTCATTAAACCAAATGGACCAGCATCACACGGAGAAATATCAGAGTTTTTGTCTTTTTGACTTCTGCTTCCTGTTTTCCTTTAAAGGTGGAATATTTATATATATCGTTTTCAACAGACCAAATATATGTAAAAGCTTTTCCTTCTTAGAGAATCCGGTTTGGCCTGTGGTAATTAACTAGTTGTCTTTCTTGAGAAGTTGTTCTCCCTTCCTTGAGACGTAGTTGTTCCTTTTCAAAAACAAATATTAGAAAAATATGTAAACGGCATTCAATGTATCGAGAGAATAGGTTTTTTTTTTTAAGATATATAACTCGTAATTTTTTGAAAATTAATATGGTATAAGTTTTTACGGCTCAACATGACTTGATGATAATGATGTTCGTTCAATTTGATAATGTTTCAAAATTCAAAATATCGTATAATAAACGTTTATAACTATATATATATATATATCGGTCCAAGTTATAAAACAAAAGGAAAACATTCAAATGTATTAAAGTAACAAAATACCTAAAAAAAAGAGATAAAATAAAAAATAACAACAATTATGGAAATTTTGTTTTTAACCACGTACGTAAATTTATTTTTTAATAGCCATTTAAAAAAAAAATCGGTGTATATCTATAAATTATAAAAATACCCATGTATTTGATTTTTTCTTTAAAACGGAAAGAAAACTTGAAATCACGGCTAAAGGCTAGAAACTTGAAACTTGAAATCACGGCTACGAACTTGAAACTTGAAATCTTGTTTTAAAAAATGAAAATTTGAAATTTGAAACTTGAAATCTTGCTTAAATTGAAATTTTGAAACTTGAAATCTTGACTAAATTGAAAGTTGAAACTTGAAATGTTCTGGGTTTTTAAGTTTTTCGTTTTCAAAATTTAAAACTTGAAATCTTGCATAA
This sequence comes from Dipteronia dyeriana, assembly GCA_032871835.1. Taxonomy (NCBI): domain Eukaryota; kingdom Viridiplantae; phylum Streptophyta; class Magnoliopsida; order Sapindales; family Sapindaceae; genus Dipteronia; species Dipteronia dyeriana. Next base: position 14,802,792 of record CM065299.1, on the reverse strand, counting down.
ATTGAAATGTTGAAACTTGAAATCTTGACTAAATTGAAATGTACAAACTTGAAATATTATGGGTTTTTAGTATTTCGTTTTTTTTCCAGCAGATCTAATCGCCGGCTGAGGGGGAGCTCGACGGTGTTGCTCGACGGTCGTGAAACCTAGGCGACGGCACTCCGGCAAGCCGTCGACGACGTGTGAGAGAGAAAGAAAAGTGAGTGGAAGAGAAAGAGATAAAGAAGAGAGAGAGAGCCGCGGGGAGAGAGAAGAGAGGAGGACTGCGACGGTTCGCCAGCCTCCGCAAGGATGCCGGTGACGGTTCGCCAGCGGGAGAGAGAGATCGGGGAGAGAGAGAGGAAAGGAAAGAGAGAGATTGGTGAGAGAGGAAAGGAGAGAGAAAAAAAAGAGAGAAAAGAGAGAAAATGTTTGTGGATGTTTGTTATACAGGGACATTCAAATATTTTTTTTTAAAAATGGCTATTAACAAATATATTTTCGTATGTAATTAAAAACAAAATTTACATAATAGTTGTGGTTATTTTTAACAATTTCCATTAAATTTTTTTGATAATTTTTGAAAATTCACGTTGTTCATATCTAAAGAGTAATTTCGGGAATCTCATATTTGTATTCCATTTATATCTCTACCAATGATGTGATAATTTGAGTCACAATTCAAATAAAATACTAAAGGTGGGAAGTTTAGAATATTAATTACTCGAATATAAATCCGTTATTGGTAACGTCTAGCACATATCGATTACTTGAATATAAATCAATTATTGGTAGCACTTTTTTTTTTTGTCTAACTTCGGTCTTCGGCTTTTGAAGTGCCTAATAAATTTATTAAATACTTTAATTTATTTTTATATAAAAAAATTGTTTTAAAATTACCAAATTAACATGATGAAACTAGTTCGCATTACACTATGTAGATTTTAGATTGTAGTGTTGTTCGAATAGTATTCTTTTTCCAAAATTCGAAGTATTTCTATTTTTTTATAAACAAAATATTTGTAATTTTATTTTTTAAAAATTACCACTAAAATTATAAGGGTTTTAATTTCTTATCCAAAAAACCTTTTTTTATTAAAAAAAAAAAACCTTCTCACGCAATCTTCATGCGATCGATCAAGGCCACTAAAATGCGCCGCGTGTGTACTCCACTCAATTTATCTCAACTTCTTTTGTCTTGTTGTATATAACATTAGCTGGTTCACTGTAGTTCCATTTCGCGCTTCTTGAAAAAACAGTCTCCTTCATAAACCTCTGGTTGCTCCGTACGATTTTCTCTCTCTCTCGCGCTCAACAAACTCTCTCTGCTTCGTTGTTTTCTCTTCTCTGCTCTCTCTCTCCGTCTCTGTTCATTTTCACTGTAAGTCTCCAATCCTCGCAATGCTTCCTTTTAGTCGATTCATCTGGTTATCACGACAAACTCGGTTTTGTTTGATTTTTAGTTACTTTGAGTAAGATTAGTGATAATCTAGGGTTTTTCAATGTATTTGATTTGCTTTGAATCCTAAAGTATAACGCGTATACGCGACTTCGTGTCCACTTTTTTTATTTTTTTATTTTTTTCTACTTTTGGTAACCGAGTTATTAACTCGATAAAGTGCGTTTTCTTATGTTTTTTTTGGTTGTATTAAGCTATGTTCTACTGCTACAGATTGTTCATCGAGCATCAAAAACTAATAGTGATTTTTATTTAGTTTTTTTTTTTATGTTTTTGGCCAGTTTTGCGAATTGCGGTTGTTTATGTGTATTATAACGCGGTAGATTATATATTTGAAACTTGGATTTTGGATTATGGCATTTTTTTTGTTCCTTTTTTAGTTTTTTTTTTTTTGCTATAATTATTTGGATGTGGATTTTGCTATGTGAAGAATTACGCGAGGAAACATTTATCATTTGTTTGTACATAATGTAGGTTTAATTTATGCGGCGTTTTGATATTTATTTTTGTTGTAAAATGAAATGCCTGTTGTACTTTTGACATTAATGCTGATTAACAAAGCTTATTTGTGTAATCCGATTAATGTCTGATTTTTTTTTCTTTTTCTAGTTGCGTTGCTTGGAAATGTTGCTATTGTTGATAAAATGACCCTGTTGTATACAAGTTGCTATTTCGTGATTGAGAAGCATTCTGTAAGTTTGAAAATAACCATATGTTTGGACTTTGGATCAATATCTCGATTTTCATTGGCTTTAGTCTGCATTTATGTGATGACTGTTGCTTGAAACCTTATGATTATTCACTCTATTTGCAGTGAGTGTTAATATTTTATTTGAAACTCATGATTGTGAAAATTTTGTCCTATTTGGATCAACAGGAGGATGGGGGCTGGGAGGAAAACAGAGACATGTCAAATCGACACAAAAGTAGATTATCCAAATCCCACGTCTGAACACGTGTCTGCAAGAAATCTGGCTAAAAGGAATCTTGGGGGTGTTATATTTGGTTGCACGAACAAAACAATTCAAGAGTGTTTAACTAAACAACTATTCGGTCCGTCATCTGCATCTCGTTAGCTCGTTTTCAGTGAACAATTTTGCCATTTTTTCACCTTCTATCGTTATGAGTTTTGTACCTATTCTTATAACACAAATATTTATCCTTTAACATTACAACAAGATCCTTCACATATTCACCATGAACTCCTTCTTTAGCATGATAGGAGTTCAAGACGTGATAGATGGGGTTTAAGAACACATTTTTAACAAATATGATTTCTTTTCCATTTCTTGATTTCTTTTAGCAGCTTTGCAATTACTGGCTCGTTATCTGTTCATAGTTTTGTCACAAGAACTTATTTGATTTTTTGTTGTTAAACTTTTTTACAGGCTTACCGGGTGCACACTTTCAATACATAAAGAAAGTTGATCCAGGTTTGCCACTTTTTCTATTCAACTATAGTAACAGAAGACTCCATGGAATCTTTGAAGCTGCTAGCCCCGGCGAAATGAACATTAACCCATATGGGTGGACAGACGATGGTTCTGAGAGAACTCTCTATCCTGCACAGGTATTCTTAGATATTTTTTTATTTATGGTCTTATTGTTTTTAAGTTATAAGGTTATAGCTGAGATAGATTGGTTTTGATAAAGAGAAGGCTCTCATGTTGATATTCTGCTGTTCTTCTGAATAAAGGTTCAAGTTCGAGTGCGGATGCAGTGCCAACCGCTGGTTGAAGATCAGTTTAGAACCATAATTGCTGATAACTACTACAACCATCACCATTTCTGGTTTGAGCTTGACCATGCTCAAGCAACTAAGCTGATGTCCTTATTAGCTTCTGTAGCAGTTGCACCGAGCTCTTTTGTACCTGAGAATACTTCAAGGAGAAATGTTTCCCAACTTCTTCCCTCAACTGAAAAAAAAGAGGAAAGTGAAGGTTGTAGGCCACTTGCCCTGGAGGGACATATGAAGAGGTCAAGTTGGGCGTCAGATGTTTCGGATTCTGATCCTTCTGTTGATGAAGAAAAAGCGGAAGATGCATTGTTTAGGGTAATGGCTTCGGAGTTTGAGCATTTCAGGGAATCAGATTCTACAGGTAACGCTTCCTTAGATGGACACTACCAGCAATTGGCAGCTCACTCACAAGATGAAGAAGACCTGATTCTAGGGAAATTGAAAAGTTTGGCTTTTGACCATGAACATCAAGACTTTTCTTTGACTGTTTATGAGGGTGAGCATGCTGTTAATAAAGATAAACACTTGGGGGATGAGGATCCTATTAGTAAGCAGGTAAATTTCACAGAGAATAATGAATACAGCTGTTCCTCATCACATTGTCAGTCCACCATAGCTGAGGTAATTTAGAGTATCTGCATGTATTTGTCTTTGAATTCTACTACGGACACTTTTTAAAGTTGGTCTTGATAACATTGTTTTCTGTTTTCATATAGTTGCTACGAGAGGTGGGAGAGCTTAAGACTTTTAAAACAGAACAAACTCTGAAGATGTATTTTTTGGAACAGAAGCTGGTACTCTTTTCACCATTTCTCCAGATGTTGAACCCTGCCATTTTCCATGGTTGTTTTGTCCATCCTTTGCGTGTCTTTGAGACAAATTGATCTGGTTGCAAAATTTATCTATTTTGCTGCAGTGGCTCTAATTTATGTCGAATAGAGTTTGGAGGAATAAAAGAATCATATTTGGGGCTGTTTAAGTAATTTTTGTTATCCAATCAATTATTGTTAGAAGTGCAGCCTAGGGTTTCATAAAATGCTTTCTTTCTTATCATTGCTGTTATGAGTTTGATTTATTTACTTAAACATAATGCAGCAGTTTAGTTTTCATTAGATGTTGGAATAAACCCACCATTCTTTTTTGGAATTTATAAATGCTCATAATGTAATTTAGTTCTTTCCACTGCTGGGAATGTCATAATGCTGTGTAATCGTTTCTTCCTCATCTGCTATAAGGGCTTATGTCGAATTGAATTAATTTTACACTAGGAATGAATGTTGAAGCATAATAGTTACTTTGGCAAGTTCTATTATATGAAAAGTGTTAGGAACAATTGGTGAAAGAGTTAAATAGAAATTAGAAACAAAATATAATTAAGTGCATCATGAGAGTGTCACTTTAGTGATAGTAAGTGAAGTACCTCTTACCACCACATATGGCACATTGTAAGAATCATTATTGCAGTTGTTTTTCAATGATTGTAATTATGGATTGCATTAATGATATATTGCGAAAACCCCGTTCTATATTTTTCAGTAGTTCTGTAGTTCGAATCAGTAATAATTATGATTTCCATGTCTTTGTCCTTGAGCCTGTGTTTTGTTTCTCATCCTTTGAAATTGTTGATCGAAGTGTTGCCTACAAGCATTTGTCCACTTGATGTTTTGTTTGAAGACCTTGGACCCTTGCATTTCAGGTTCAGGCAGAAAATGAAATTCAACGGTTGAAAGATCAAAGCGAAATGGTGGAAACCCAATCTATTTCTTCAATGGCACAGACTGATATAAAGGTCATTCACCCTTTAGAGGAGCTGCACTTAGATCCTACTGAGTCCATATATCTATTTGGAGGATATAATGGTGAATCATGGTTATCAACCATGGAATCATATTTTCCCTCTTCTGATGAATCAAAATCTCTTAAGCCTATGAACTCTGTTCGTTCATATGCTTCAGTAGCTCAATTGAACGGTGAGCTTTATTTGTTTGGTGGTGGAGATGGTCATCTTTGGTATGATACAGGTATTCACTCTACTAAATTCTAATTGTGTTATTGTTGCTGAATTCTATTCATCTCTAACATGTCTCTTGTACTGTTGTGAAGTTGAATTATACAACCCAGTTGATGATAAATGGACTTCTTGCCCACCCTTGAACGGTAAAAAGGGCAGCTTAGCTGGAGCTGCTATGAATGACAAAATTTTTGCAATTGGCGGTGGGAATGGTGTTGATTGCTTTTCAGAGGTTGAAATGCTTGATTTAGACATTGGAAGATGGATTCGAACACGGTCAATGCTACAAAAGGTAAACTTTTTGGTTGTTTCATATCTGTTTATGTGTATCCATTTAAAAAAATTAGTGGCTTGTGACAGAATGAAATATTAAATTTGCATGTTGAGAGCTGTAGTTATGATTGAATCTGAAGAATATGGAGGTTTATATATTCTTTTAGTTGAGACTTGAAGCTTGAGGCATTATCTTCAAGAATTAAGCAAGCTCAAACAAGTGGAGAATTAAAAGTTTTCTAAATTTTAAAGAGTATTAAATTTGTAAGTAATATTATATATATACTTAGGATTTAATTGAATAGATGTTTCTAGGGAGAATCTGTATGTTATTTTTGTTTTATGCCCTTGAGGTATGTCACCTTGTAATACACTTTTATAAGTTGATTGAAATTTGGTCAAATGTCCTTCCCTTGTTTTCCAGCGATTCGCTCTTGCTGCAGTTGAACATAATGGTGCGCTTTATGCTACCGGTGGATTTGATGGGAACGAGTATCTGAAGTAAGATATCATGTCTCTTTGTTCTCTTTTCTCTGTTTATTTACTTGATTATTTTGCATGCAAATGTACTAGTAAGATTTTTATTTTGGTTTTACTTGTACTATGATACCATGGGCATGTATTTGGAATTCATTACTTTGTCTTGTTTCAATAGATATTTATTCAAATTGATTGTATTAAATTTTGCAAACGATTAAACTTGTTATATGATTCTAAATTGCATTTTTTTATGAAAACCATAGGATTTGCTTCAGTTTAAAAACTAAAAAACAAAAACCATTGGCCTTGGAGACATCTATGACTACTTACACTGAAACTTTTGAAAATCTTAAAACTGTACTCTGCTGCTGCCTTCCTGGCTTTGTGGTTTTTGCTGACTAATTATCAGTTGTTTAGTGGGATAGACGGGGTAATAACTGGTCTCATTGGTTTTTCCATCCCAAAAATAAGCTCGATGTTCCCAATTTCAGACTGTTGGTGGATTTTTCATTTTATTATACGTTGGATTTCACAATGGTTGTTTCAATAGAAGCAGTAAGAGCCTTTAACAATGTAAAAAACATATGACATGAGAAAAGAAAAGAAAAAAAAAAGGAAGGTCAGATAATGTAGCTTAGTTTACTGGCACAATAACTATATGGATTGCCTGACATATTTTTGCCGTCTCAGTTCTGCTGAAAGATTTGACCCCAGAGAGCATTCATGGACGAGAATTGCAAGCATGAACACAAGGAGGGGTTGCCACTCGCTGGCTGTTTTGAATGAAAAGATGTAAGTTTTTATTTGTCTCTCTTTTCGGTTGAGTTGTGCGCTATTGATGGCACTCTGTGCAGATATTGTAGATATTGTGCGTACATTTGATATTAGGAGCCTAGGACTTGTAGATTTTGACATCAAAATTTCCAATATGAGGCTGTGCCTTCTTTCTAATTCCAGAAACTCGTATTGGAAATTAAATTCCTTTGTAAAAGACTGATTTATTATGATCACAAGTGATAGGCATAAGTTAAAAGTGTAAAAAATGTTACACCACAAGTTTGAATTTCCTTTGATAGCTTTTACTATCCAGATTTCTTTTTTACAACATTGTATTGACTATTTAGATATGCTCTGGGTGGTTTCGATGGTGAGAAGATGGTTCCTAGTGTTGAAATTTATGATCCGCGCCTAGGAACATGGATCGATGGGGAACCAATGAAGCAGCCCAGAGGATATTCAGCTGCTGCTGTTGTCAAGGACTCTCTCTATGTCATTGGAGGGGTGAGAGCCGGCAACGAAATTGTGAACACGGTATCATCTATACTTTCACTTACTGTCCTTCCCTCTTGCAGTAACTTACTTTTTCGGTTGCTTGAATCTTACTACTGCTGATTTACGATAAACACAGGTGGAACGATATAAGGAGGGTCTGAGTTGGGAAGAGAAAATTTCAAGGGTGATTGGGAAGAGATGTTTCATGGCAGCCATCACTTTATGCTGAGAAGAGGGTCATCTTTGTAGTTTAGTATATGAAAACTACTTTTGCCTGAGTATTATATCTCTTCCTTTTTGCTTACACCCAATAGTAAAAGTGGGATATAGTCCGATCACTGTTTTTTTGTTTTGGATTATACCTAATGCCTTACTAGTTGGTGGTGAATGTTTTAGGCTTTTAGCAGTGAATTTTTACTCGGGTACGTTTACAAGCGAAATTACATGGATGGATTTGAGAAGTTACTTGAATGGATTTTTGGTACAAGCTAAAATAGATTGTAGTTTTTTGTTTTTGTTTTTTTATTTCATTTTATTTTATGAAATATTACATAAGTTCAGGTATTTTTTGGAGGTGAGGATTGTGGTAGCAAAAAAATGGCTTATAGGCCTAGCATACAAGGCCTCAGTTAATGTTAGGTTATCCAGGCCCATTATATTGATTCAACCCAAACCCTGCACAGACGAAGGGGTTGAGTTTGAATGCTAAGTTAGATGTCGGTTACAAACAATGAGTAACCGTTGATTCAAAGAAGAGAAAATTTCTCCTTGAATCATGCCAGCCTTGAGTAACTGACATATGAACGTTGGAAAGAGGTTGTTAACCTATAAATAACAAAGCTCTGGGACAAGAAATCTCTATGAAAAAAGCTGGAAAGAAAAACCAGCTCATTTAGCGCATTAAAACTCAGTTCATATAATTTTTGGCCATCGGGATCAAATTTGATCTTTATTTAAGAATCTTAGCAGAAAATTGTTAAGCCCAAGTATACCTAAGGCTAAGAAACTAACCTTACCATCAATATATATTGCTTTGTTCTTGTTCTTCAGCAGGTTCGACGAGGAAGACCAAGGACTAGTCAATAGACCATCAACATTGGCAGGTTCGTGAACGAGGCGACACCTTAATTTCTTCCGGTTCGACCAAAGTTGCCTTGGGCATAATACAATCCGACCCGATCCATAACTAACAGTAGTTCGACCAGCTACAATGTGGCACCCACTGTGGGGCCTATTGTAACTTTTCAAACAAACTAGTCAAACCAGTTAGCCGATTTATTAATATGTCGGGGGATGGAAACACGCCAACCGTCGAGCAGTAGATCACTGAATTGACTGCCTAGATGGCAGCGACGAATGTCGAGTTAAGGACACTAATCGACGGTGCAACACCAAACAACATAGCTTCGGAGCACCAAACCTCGACACCAAATGCCAAATGAGTGATCGATCGAACGACTCCGATAACATTGGGAAGAGTTATAGGGGTGGACGCAGGCCAAGACAATCAACAGAACCAGCAGACCCCCAGACGGCTTGCGTAGAAATCGATCTCAACAACCTGCCGGTTCGGAATGAAATGCCATATGACCCGACCATGAATATGCAGCCAGATAACGAACTACAAACACTGATAACAATTTAGTCGATATCGGGCTTGGTAACCTGGATTTTCCCTACCTTTATCTACTAACATGGAACTGTCCCGTAGGTTTGCAAAAATGGAGACCCTTATTCAAAGGATTCGAGGAGTCCCAACCCATATAAAGAAAAACACAACGGACAGTTTCTTTGATTCGCCCTTTGTTGATGCGATCACACTAGTCGAAATGCCCTGGAAATTCAATTTCCCGAATATAAGGCAATATGAAGGAATGACGGACCCTGACGACCACATCGCCCAGTATAAGCAAAGAATGTTCACATCGGCAATCCCGTGCGACCTACGAGAAGCGTGCATGTGCAAAGCCTTTAGTGGCAGCCTTAACAGCCCAGCTTTACAATGGTATATAAATTTGCCTAACAATTCGATTGCTTCCTTTGCACAACTAACGAACACATTCATGGAGCAATTTACGAGCAGTCGTAAATTGGAAAAGCAGCCGGACGACTTATACACAATAATGCAAAGACACGGTGAAAACTTGAGGACATGTCGGTCGCTTCAACCGAGAGAAAGTGCAGATCCCGTATTACAACGAAGCGACTGCCATCTACGCCTTTAAGAAAGGCCTTAGGTTTGATTCTGATTTATATAAATAACTTATTAAGTATCCATGCTAAACAATGGAAGACATTTTGGCAAATGCCCGGGCTCAAATCAAATGGGAGGAAGATGAGGCAAACTTTGTAGGAAAGATCAACAACCATACCAACAGAAGAAACGATAGGGTGGACAGAAGGTCGAATGATATAAGGGCGGAACCATACCCGACAAATAGTAGGTGAAACTCACGTCGGCAAGGAAGTTCAAATGACAGACATCCATATGGTCGAGATAAAACAAGATCTAGTCGATCGTAAGTCCGCTTTCCAGAATATAACCTCAGTATCGAACCAATCAACCTCGTAGTAATGATACGAGAGATGGGTAGTTCCCTTCCGGAACATAGGGATGCAAGGTTACGATGTGAGTTCCACGGGGATCATGGCCATCAAACGGAGGATTGTGTTACCCTCAGACTTGAAGTTGCATAGCTCCTTAAGCGAGGACATCTGTAAGAATTCCTGACAGACAAGGGGAAACAAACATTCGCCCAACACAATGACAAACGGCAAAACAAAGCAAGTAGTCCTCTGAGGCCGCCCCAACAAGATAGGATAATCAATAATCAATTATATCGCTGGAGGATCGAAAGTCAGCATAGTGAGTTATTCTGCAGCAAAGTGCACACACGACAGGTGTCGAATATGGAAATTTGACCCAATAGGGAGCACCCCTCAAGTGTTGACGAGACCGTCACTTTCAAGCCTACGGATAAAAAAAATTTGTTCTCTCCGTATCACGATGCACTTGTTATTTCTTTACATGTCGCGAATTGTCTAACAAAACGCATTTTAGTTGATAATAGTAGCTTATGTAACATTCTGTTTAATAATGCTCTTAGAGAAATGTAGGTCGATGAGTCTAAACTTAACCAACGAACAACCATATTGACAGGGTTCAGCGGGGAATAGAAAAACACATTAGGAGAAGTCGTACTACCAGTATATGCTGAAGGGGTAAACCTCTACACTAACTTCCTAGTGCTCGACTGACAATCACCGTACAACGCTATCATGGACAGGCCTTAGATACTCGAGTTGAAAGCATTACCATCGACCTACCATCAAATGATAAAATTCCCAATCAGATGGGGAGTGTAAGAAATAAAAGGGGAGCAAAGGGGCGGCAAGAGATGCTACTAGAACGCCATGAAGAAAAAGAAATAAAAGTTATAGCAATTACAAGAATCTAAAGTCGAGACAACCACTAACGAGCCGAAGATGGAGGAACTTGATGAGGTGTCTATTGACCTAGAGCAGTCAGAGCGAAATGTGTTTATTGGATCTAGATTGCTAACTGAAGTCTGTGAATGCTTGATTGAATTCTTAAAGGGTCGACGTAGTAGCTTTGCCTGGTCGCATTCAGATATGGTCGGCATCGACCCAGAGATAATAGTTCATCAGTTACAGGTGGACTCGGACCACCAGCCTGTGAAACAAAAGCGAAGGAAATTTGCCCCAGAAAGGAACAAAGTAATCAATGAAGAGATCCAAAATCTTTTCAATATTGGATCAATTAAAGAAGTGAAGTATCCTGATTGGTTGACAAACTTCGTTGTCGTAAAGAAGAAAAATGGAAAGTGACAAGTTTGCATCGACTTCACGGATCTCAACAAGACCTGTCCTAAAGATTCGTTATCGCTTCCTCATCGATATGTTGGTCGACGTAATAGCAGGACAAGAGTTACTCAGCTTCATGGATGCATATTCAGGCTACAACCAGATCCTGGTTCATCATGACGACCAAGAAAAAACAGTTTTCGTCACAAAATGAGGTATCTTTTGCTATAAAGTAATGCCTTTTTGGTTGAAAAATGCAGGGGCGACCTACCAAAGGCTCGTAAACAAAATGATCGTTGAAATGCTTGGCACGACAATGAAGGTCTACATCGATGACATGCTGGTCAAATCCTTAGTCGCACAGCAACACATCGAGCACTTGAGACAATCGTTCGACGTTCTCGATAAGTACAATATGAAATTGAATCCCTCTAAATGCTCTTTTGGTGTTTCTTTAGAAAAGTTTTTAGGTTACTTGGTCACTCAAAGAGAGGTCAAGGCCAATCCGGATCAAATCCAGTCGAAAAAACAAATCGAGTCACCCAGATGCATCAAAGACGTGTAAAAGCTCACAGGTTGGATATCAGCCCTAAACCGATTCATCTCGAAATCATCCGAACGCTGTCACCATTTCTTCAACACCCTAAGACAGAACAAGGCTTTCGAATGGGACGATGATTGCGAGAAAGCGTTACAGGACTTGAAGGCGTACTTGACGACATCCCTACTATTGTCGAAACCAAAAGACGATGAGGTATTACTGTTATACCTTACGGTATCCAACAAAGCCGTAAGTGCCGTGCTAATCAGAGAGGAATGTGGCAAGCATCATCCAGTGTACTATGTAAGTAAATCATTGCTCGATGTGGAAATCAAGTATAGTCGATTGGAAAAGTTTGTGATAGCCTTTGTTGTTGCAGCACACAAACTGAGGCCTTACTTCCAATTCCATTCCATCAAGGTAATAACTGTTTTTCCGCTTAAAATTATTTATGCATAAACCTGAACTTTCAGGTCGATTGACAAAGTGGACGGTGGAGCTAAGCGAATTTGACATCAGCTTCCATCCCCGGACGGCTAAGAAATCACATGTGTTAGCTGATTTTATCTCAGATTTCACCCCTTGCAAGAGTGTGCAGGCTGAACAAGAGCTAATAGCTCTAGTTGAGGGTCCTACGATCGGTAAGTGGACCTTGACGATCGACGACTCTAGCAACATTAAGGGTTGCAGACTTGGATTGGTACTCACATCCCCTCTAGCTGATACGCTGGAACAATCGGTATGCTGTGAATTCCGAGCGACAAATAATGAAGCCGAATACGAAACATTGATTGCCGGACTCGACCTCACAAACAGCTTAGGCGTTAAAAACATTCTAGCACATAACGACTTGCAGCTAGTCGTCCATAGATGAATGGGTTGTACGAGACAAGAAACCAAAGAAGGATGGCATACCTGGCAAAGGCCAAAAAACTGTGATCGACTTTCGATAAATTTACAATTCAGCAAGTACCGAGATCGGAGAATTCTCGGTCGGACGTGTTGGAAAACTGCAGATCAACATCGACCAATGATATGAGGTCGATCCCCATCTTACATCTCATGGCACCGACTATTCAAGAACTCAAAGCAATCACATCAGTTGATTATGGAACTAGCTGGAAAGATCCCTTGCTGAACTACCTGCAGGCCGACATTTTGTCTGAAGACAAATCAGAAGCAAGAAAGGTCAAAGCAAAGGCCGTGAAATTTTACATTATGTACGGTAAGTTGTACAAGAAATCTTTTACAGGTCCTTACTTGAGGTGTGTCATCCCACAAGAAGCGCGCGACGTTCTTAAGAGCCTTCATAATAAAGAATGCGGAAACCACTCAGGCGCTCAAAGCTTGTCCAACCGAGCTATCATAGCCGGGTATTACTGGCCGACAAAGAGGAATGACTCTGAGAAACACGTGAAGACTTGTGACAAATGCCTAAGGTTTGCACCAGTATCGCACCTCCCGTCAGGTATGCTAAACCCAATTTCTGCCCCTTGGCCTTTTATGAAATGGGGAATGGACATTGTAGGCACACTACCTGCGGCGTCCGGAGGTGTCGTCTACATGCTTGTATTGACGGATTACTTCACCAAATGGGTTGAAATTGGTGCATTCCAACAAGTACGTGATACTGAGGTACGTAGCTTTGTTTGGAAAAACATTATTTGTAGGTTCGGAGTGCCTCGAGAGACTATAACAGATAATGGATCTCAATTCATCTCGTCTGAATTCCAAAATTTCTACGATAAGTATGGGATCAAATTGAGTTTCTTAACACCCCGTTACCCTCAAGCCAATGGACATGCGGAATCAACAAACAAAACCATCGTCAACACGTTGAAAAAACGCTTGGAGTCAGAAAAAGGGGAATGGGCTGAGAAACTTTCGGAAGTACTTTGGGCATACAGAACGACCCTACATCGATCGACAAGAGAAACCCCTTTTTCACTTGTCTATGGCTCTGAGACCGTGATTCCAATCAAGATGCAACTTGCAACAGTACGAAACGGAAACTCCGACGAGGAACAAAACAATTTATAACTCGTTATTGAATTAGATCATCTCGATGAACTTCGAGATCAAGCCGCCATTCGAATTCAATCGTACCAGCAACAAGTCACACGACATTATAACAAAAAAGTGAGGACCCAAATGTTTAAAATCAACGACTGGGTACTCAGACGAGTCTTCCAAAATACCAGGGAAGAAGGAGCAGGAAAATTGGGCCCTACATGGGAAGGTCCTTATCAGATAACTGATGTCAAGGGTCGAGGGGCATATAAGCTTCGAGCAGTAGACGGTAGGGAAATACATAACAGCTGGAACACTCTACATCTAAAACAGTACCATTTCTAAACTTATATGTTCTGAGTATTTTAGTTTTTCCTTTCATAAGAAATTTGTTAATACTAACAAATCCAACCCAAGGGGCAATGATGAACAACTTAGTGTAACTAAGTGCAAAACTGAGCTCACCAGCAAACAATTAATCTCCACCACTTGTTAAGCCGTCGACCTCGACAAGCAATGTTTTGATTGTATAGGAATCAAACGACGTCACCTTCTCGACGGAATGCGAGACCGAGATCAACTTCTAATATCCTCACTCGACATCGAACATAGGATGTGGGGGAATAACACCGGGGACAATGTTGACCCAACATGCATATATGCGAATTTCATGTATCTATGGTCGTGTCGACCTAAAATAAAAGAACGCATGTATGTGAATGACAATGTCGACCCAACACATATATACGCTATTCCCATGTATCTATGGTCGAGTCGATCTAAAATAAAATAACGTGTGTATACGAATTCCATGTATCTATGGTCGTGTCGACCTAAAATAAAAGAACACATGTACGCAGATGACAATGTCGACCCAACACACATATACACAAATTCTATGCATCTATGGTCATGTCGACCTAAAATAAAAGAACGCATGTACACGAATGACAATGTTGACCCAACACGTATATACGTGAATCCCATATATCTAAGGTTGAGTCGACCCAAAATAAAATAACGCATGTACGCAAATTTCATGTAATTACAATACGCATGTAAGTGAATTCCATGTAATTATGGTCATATCGATCCCAAATATGAAAAATGCATTTACGCAGTTATTGTTAAATGAGAGTCGTGTCGACCGAAAGCATGCAACTCGCATATTTGCAAATGTAACGAATGTCGCGCCAACTTATGTACATACATACCTAGACAAAATTGTCGATCGAACAAATATTTGTACACAAGTTTACACGCGAGCGAGAAAATTACCAAACAAAAGATAAGTGGCCATTTATCAAAAAATAAATAAAAGGTCATTCGACCAAGTCATCCCAAAGGTTAAATACAAGATATCTTTACATACCATCATATCAATTGACAAAAAGAGAAAATCAAATAGTCGCATTATCACCATCAGACAGGTCCTTGTCGGTTAATCTTTAGCAATAGCCTCTCTCGCAACAGGAGATCCTTCCTTCTTCATATGCTCCATTTCATCATAACTGTCGACTTCCGCCTGCAATTCGCTAGAGTCCCATTGGGTATGCTCACCAGATAAATATTGCTTAAAAATTTTAGCCATGGCTTTACACATAGCTTCAATAGCAATCGACTGAACATGTTCCTTCAAATCAACAATATCTCGCTCCTGGTTTGCCATGACCTCCCTGGATTTCGTCGATTCATCATGTTATCGATTGATTTCCTCCTTCAGACTCTTCACTTCATCTTCCAAAACCGAGTTCTTTTTAGTCAACTTCTTCACTGACTTCTCAAGGTTAGCATTTTTGGCTTTGTTGTTGTCATTAAGCTTCTGGTGTTTTGAACATCTGTCATTCGCCATCGCATATTGGTCACGTAGGTGAATTTGTGCTTGTAGCGACTGTAAAATAAAAGCAATTTAATGAGTATTTATGCAAGCCATGAAAGCAGAAAATATTTATTTACCGGAATATCGATAGAATCCCGCTTCAAACTCCTCACTTGTCTTCTTGCTTTTCAAAAACTCTTTATCGATAGAGGATCGAAGGTCGTTCTACCTTTGGAGGAAATTTGTCGGATCCTCAAAAGATGATAATGTAGATGGAGTGGGAACGGTCGATGGGTCAACCATGGAAATATCAGCAATCGACTTCCCCTTGAAGCCCGGTGGACACCATCTCTACCACCGGCGGAATCCTTCTTCCTCTTATTTGACAGTCTCACATCTGGAGAAGAGAGATAGACATGTTCTTCAGGCAAAATCTCCTTCGATTTCCCCTTGGTCTTCTTCGCTTCTTCCGCCCTTTTCTTACTAATACACTCCCAATATTGCCTCGAGGCATCGACTGCATCAGGGATGTTAATTTTTGCACTCGTCATCGTCAGCACTGTGAAACGACGTTAAACGTCAGTAAATGGTAATAAAAATCTCACATCACATTCAAGAATCTCAAGGCTTCTTCTAGCTGAAACATATGTAACAGAATCTTTCACATAAGGATACAGTTCCATGATCTATTATGTGTCGACCATAACCATACACTACTAGGCCTAAGTTTACCTTCATAAGGAGCACTAACTAACTTATATCTTTTACAGGGATATCTAAGACATTCCTAGTTCTTTCAGGTGCATCAGGAAATGGAAATTTATTCTCTATGCTCGTGATTTCTACATGAGTAAGTAGACTCGTTAAAAAAAAATCGAATCAACGTATTCAGTCGACACTCACCATATCGGTCTCAAATATGACGATATGTATAATATGAACCCCCATGGACCATCAATTGGAGAACCACGTGCAAAGAAAAAGGTGTCCTTCCAATGATGGTTGTTTGTTGTTTGTTGTGGTATCTAGTATAAATTGGTGGTCTTTCGACCTTGGAATTAGCATATAACGACCTTTGTCATAAATATGTTCCTTCAAGTAGTAGTTATGCAGGAAACACCCCAGTCCGAACTTTATCCCATATCTCTCCCGTAAAATCGTTAAACTTAAGAGTATTCTCCAACTATTTGGCATCAACTGGCCAGGAGCAATGTCGTAGTAGACCAGCATGCGTCGAGCCAAGGATGGGACTGGAAATCTAAAACCTAAACGAAGGACATATTCATAAAAACACGTCCACTCGAGTATATCCCAGTCTACCCGCTCATTGGCGTTAGGTACTCGAAGTTCGACAGAGTCTGGAATCCCATAAATCACCCGAATACTGGTTAGATCGACATCCGTGACTACACTTGCTAGACTATTGGATAAGATTCCCAGCGGTCGACTTGACCTAGACGGCTCGACAATTGAAATTCTCAAAAATTCTACCGACAGGGCAATAGCGCGAGTGACAGTCCGACAGTCCGATTAACATTGACATTGGAAGGATTGACTACACTAATATGTCACTCGACATTTACAGCACCAGAACTGATATCCTCTTCGTCAATAGAGGTCCAAACAAAATGAGGCTCTGAAATCGTACGGTCACTCGACATAATACCTCAAAAGAAAGCTGACACGTAAAAAATGCAGAAGTCAGATAAATTGAAACGCTACAATCACAACCTAGGGCTTTCTAGACTCAAACCTAGGGTTCTTTAAAAAAGAATCGACCAACTTTCGAGAGACCTGAATCGAGCGACTATTAAGAAGCCAGTTACTTATTCACGGTATAAACAAAACAAAGCCTACAAATACATTACAAAAGAAGATTTAACATGGCAAGCATTTCAGAAATCACTAAACCAAAAACCAAAAGCATTTAAAAACACACATATTCTCAGAAAAAAATTTAAACATAGTCAATTCTCAAAAAACAAATCTTGAAGGGGAAAGAAGTTAGCGAACATTCTTAATAACCTTTAACCACTTGGGCAAATCGATTGAAAGATGAAGCAGTTCAGTAAATATTCTGATAAAGAATAGTCTGGTAAAGTGTTCTCTTTCAAAACCCAAAAGAAAAAAAAACTTTACGATCGGTTTATATAGCCAGAAAATAAAAGCACTTAACCCTAGTCGCCACGTGTCGATGCCTCTTCTGTTGTTGACCCAATAAGGTAACTGTGCGGTTTTGAAATTTAAAACACTTCGAGAAACGCACCCTAAAAGTACCATGACAACAACATCGAAAAACGCAAGTATAATTGTCCCATCGATTTAACTTCCAATATCTACACTATTATCCGTCGAACGACAAGGTACTCCAATAAGTGAACCAAAAATCACTCAGCATTATCGTCGCTTCGCTCGACAAAAATAAACCTTTCGAAAGACTAAAACGCTCCGACATGGTTGATTCACCAATTAACGACACAAACAAATTCAATTGAAATCACTCTTCAAATCTAGTGATCCCATCTTTAAAGAGTGGGGGACAAACTGTGGTAACCAAAAAATGGCTCATAGGCCAAGCATACAAGGCGTCCGAAAATGTTAGGTTATCCAGGCCCATTATATTGATTTAACCCAAACCCTGCATAGACGAAGGGGTTGAGTTTGAATGCCAAGTTAGATGTCGGTTACAAACAATGGGTAACTGCTGATTCAATAAGGATTCAAAGGAGAGGAAATCTCTCCTTGAATCACGCCAACCTTGAGTAACTGGCGTATGAACGTTGGAAAGAGGTTGTTAACCTATAAATAACAGAGCTTTGGGACAAGAAATCTCTCTGTAAAAAACTGGAAAGAAAAACCAGCTCATTTAGCGCATCAAAACTCCGTTCATATAATTTTTGGCCATCAGAATCGAATTTGATCCTTATTCAAGAATCCTAGCAGAAAATTGCTCAACCCAAACATACCTAAGGATAAGAAACTAACCTCACCATCAATATATATTGTTTTATTCTTGTTCTTTTACAGGTTCGACGAGGAAAACCAAGGACTAGTCAACAGACCATCAACATTGGCAGGTTCGCGAAAGAGGCGACACCCTAATTTCTTCCGATTCGATCAAAGTTGCCCTGAGCCTAATACAACTCGAACTGATCCACAACTAACCGTAGTTCGATCAACTACAAGGATTCAAACCTATAACCCCTTGGTATACATGTGATGGGTACATCACTCGAATAATTTCATCTTGTCAAAAATAGATTGTAACCATAGAGTGACAATTTCATGGTAGGGGTAACTGCTTGATGATGTAGATGTCAAATGGGTTGTCTGGATCAGGTTGGACAGGCCCAACATAGCACTAATTGAGAGGACCGACCCAACTAGATATTTGGGTAAGAGTAAAGAAAATGTGAGCCATCTTTCATCCATCCTTTTAAAACTTATACTCATGATGATACCGGTTTAACACACTTGGTGTCAAATGGGCGGGTCGAACTGGGATGGACCTTAAATTTTAATGCATAAAGATTTGAGGACCAGGTACAAATTGGGTTTTAAAATTTTTTGGTAAGGCCCGACTCTATCGATAAACCCTCTCTAAAGTGGGCTTGAAATTTAGATCGTGAATGTCCATCCCTAGTAGAGCACGATCGACCCACTAAATGGGATTGATTCTCAATTGAGAGCCAAGTGTAGGCCGTCTGGCTCATATGACACCTCTAGTTATGAGTGGACACAAATCGGTTCGGTTTTGATCAAAACTATATGAGTAATGCTAGACAATCCAATTATTTAGCCTTAAATTCAATCTAAATGATGTGGTAATTGTGTTGCCATCACCACACATAACATGTGATAATGTGTTTATTGAAGAAATCACTTGCCACATCATTTGGATTGAAATTTGAACTAAAATTATGGGTTAACTAGCATTAATGAAAATGTATTAAACCGGAATATTTTTTGTTTTTAAAAATATGAATCGGTTTGAACCGTTTTGAATCTAAAAACCGAATTGAACTGAACACTTTTAGCTTGGTTCGGTTGAATTCATTTTTAGACCTATCGTACTTTGTGGGATTTTTTTTTTGTTGCCTTTAAGCTGTTTTTTTTTTTTTTTTTTTTTGCATTTGGGATTAAACTTCTTTGTGAAAACATAATCCGTAAAAAAATAATTTAAACAAAATACAACCTAAATTTCAATTCAAATTTAAAATTTCAATCAAATTTAGTATACATTCAATAAATTGTAAAATATTCATATTGTGTTAGGTTTTTTTTCTTAAATAGTACGGTTTATTCGGTTCATTTTTGTATGTTTAAAATCGAAACTGATCCGAAGTCAATCAAGTTTTCAAATTTTAAATCTGTTTGAACCAAATAAAACCTATGAACCGAACTGAACCGAACAGCAGTTTTCGGTTCGATTCATTTCAATTCAGTTTTAGTTTTTATATCCACCCCTACCTCTAGGCTCTAGTACTTCTCAAATTATACGATTGAAAAATCTTCATATTGTGTTAGGGTTTTTTTTCTTAAATAGTACGATTTATTCGGTTCATTTTTGTATGTTTAAAACCGAAACTGATCTGAATTCAATCAAGTTTTCAATTTTTAAATCGGTTTGAACCGAATAAAACCTATGAACCGAATCGAACATTATTTTTCGGTTCGATTCGTTTCAATTCAGTTTCAGTTTTTATATCCACCCCTACCTCTAGGCTCTATTACTTCTCAAATTATACGAAAAGAGACCACTACCTTTGTACAAATGCCAAGCCTAGACTACATTTATTATTATTTTTATTTTAAAACTCTATACTACACTTATAAGAGCATTTGTAATGGAAATATGCATTTTTTTTTAGTTTATAAATAGTCTCATATCATTATTTCTAATCATTGTGGATCCACTTTTGACCTTTTTTTTTAGAGAAATACATATCCGTATCTCCAATACAATTATCTCAAAACAAATATGTATATATTTTATAACCAATTATATAAAACAATTATTTCACATTCTCTTATTTTATTTTACAATTAAATGAGCTTTAATATTATTAGTGGAAAAAGTTATAAATCTTAGTTACCATTTCCAAGAAAGTTTATAGAATTAGAAACTCAATCCATATTCTTTAAGAGGTCGTTTGTTTTTTACATTTAAAACTTAATAGGTCTTAATCATAATTATTAAGTTGTTTTGTTTGTTTTTTTAAAGTGGTCAAACAATATTAAAAAAAAAAATAAATACTCAAAATAAAAAGTAAAAAATCTTGACTTTTCACTTGATTACAAATAACTGAATTACATTAAATGCTTACCAAAATCTGTTATTCCGATACTTCTCTGTATATAACATATTTCTAATTTCATTATAATTATATATAGTATAAAAATCCTTATTTTAATATATTATTTATTTTAAATAGCTTAAAAAAATAAAAAAAAACCCTTATAACTTTTTATATTTATGTTTAATATCAATATTTTATTATAATATTAGATTAAAGTATTTATATATTATTTTTTTAAATGTTTATTATGACATTAAGTTGATGTATTTATATATTATTTTTTAAAAGTGTATTGTGTAAATTTTCTTATTGCTTCTTTTATTTTTTGAAAAAAAAAAAAAATTTATTAATAAAAATAAAGTTTGTTTGTAATGTGCTCATATATAATTATCATTTATCATTTTTAAATCGTTGTTACTCTATATTATATATATAATTGCTTAACATGGATATAAATATAAAATTACTTATTTTAATATAACTTTACTTTTAAAAAATAAACGTATTAACAATACATTCAGATATAAAAAAAAAATCTTTTAAACTCAAAATTCAAACCCTATTCAATCTTTTAAAAAATACAGAAGTGTTTAGTTTCAAACAAAAAAATAAACCCCTAATTTATTTTTTTTACCACCTCATCTCCATATTAAAGTTAAATATTTACATTAAAGAAAGTTTTTCTAATTTTCTAACTATCAATCTTATGAGACAATCATTTTTTTTCCGAATATATATTTATACCGAAAATGTTCTAATACTCGGATATAACTCATAACCTGTCTATCGCAAAACGCAATAAGAAGTGTGTTCATCCGTTTCTTCCCCATCCTGTTTTACAGCGCAGAACCAAACAAATATGTTTTTTGTCGGGGTTCTACTGTACTGTGAATAGTTACTGAAAACAACGGAATTGTCTAATTTTTTATTTTAAAATAATAATTTTTTTCCTAAATCATTGGATAGAAATCCTACACATTTACATAATAGTAAATTAGTAATAACTCAAAACATCAACGCTTTAGCAAGCATCCTCCAGAGAAAATCAATAACTTGATATCCCCATGACTGATCCAGTGTTGGCAAGAATCCATAAAAATTTCCATGACCTACATCGAAAATGTGCAAAACAATCCGAGTCCATTATTGGACCCATATAATTGCTGCTAACAGCTAACGGATGTCTGTCTAAATGCAACATCGCGATGCAATGTTGCACCGAGCAACATTAGACTCTTGAAGCCATAGACAGATGAACTTCTTTTTCCCGACAAAGATATGCTAGTGCGTATTTTGGACCTCCATGGCCATTGGTTAAATGACCATCCTCAAATAAACATTCCATACCTATACTAATCCTCAATGAGAAAGTAACTACTTTTGGTGTTATGTAGAAGGGCACAGTATAAGTAAATTTCATGACCTCACTGCAGTCTCTAAATAAGTCCGGATCCAAAAAGAGAAACTGATTTGACTCTTTACTCATACTTATCCTGAGCCACAACCTATTCTCAGTAGAAATATTGTGCAAAGTTATGTCCATGGGTATACCAACTGGGAGTCCTGAAACAAAGGGAAGAGGATTTTCGGAAGAATTATCAGGAATATCCATTTCGGCATTTATAAGCCTAAGATTTCCAAATAACGTGAGCTTCTTCATAGAAAAGGAATCAAGCAATTGATGGAACGGAAATGGCTTGAAAGAAGTTCCACAACTTGAAGAAGTGCCAATCTCAAGCAATGATTTCCTAACTTCGATTACAAACTTGGAAGGTTCAATGGATCTTTCCTTGTAAAGACATTCAACTTGAGAAATTGTAGAAGCCAGCTTTTTCATGGTAGTAAGATAGCAACAGAGTTCACCCTTGGACAGCCTAAATAAATAAGTCAAAATTGTCAACTCCAAGACATGCAACTCCTCTTCTTTAGACATCCCTATAAACCTACATCTGATTTCTCTAAGCCTCCTGTCTAACTTTCCTAAAAGAAGTTCCAACTCTCCTGTTTCGATATGAGAAAACTTTTTTCTGGGGACTAAGTGCTCCCAGACCTTAGCAAGCAGTTTCACTACCTGGAGATATTGCAACATAAATGCAAATGCACCATCAGATCCAAGGGATTCACTATTAAATAATAACACTTCTTCCTTACAGAACCTGCAAGAGCCAAAAACACAGACAATTAATAGCACATAATGGATCTGAGCAAAAGCGACAATACATTGCTAAGTCTCTCTGCTTCATGTGCAAAGCACAAATATCCACCAACTGGTTATATAAGATGTTGAATAAGTAAGCCTTAAAGTATAAAAAGAAATGGGTATAGCTAACCAGGACAACCTCAAAATCTTCAAAACTTCCTTTGTGTATCCTGATTGCACCAAAGACCAGATATTCTGGACTTTTACAAGTACGAGATTCAAAGACTTTATTATTTCATCATCCACTTCCAGATCACATCTTCTTTCTGAAGTTGCTAACTCCCTCAGCTTGAACTGTATCCAAGACTGAGTTTCAGCGGCCCCATCACAAGTTTCCTGCACAGGAATTTTAACTGCACTACTAATTCGGGTGTTAATATGATCCGGATTATCATTTTTAACTTTAGGTAAGGATTGCTCTTCCCCTTTAAACTCTGTGCTAGAGAAACTGGACAATCTACTGCACTGAGACAGGTACGCCAATAGGGAATCTTGGTTCATAAATTCACTTAGAGCACAAGAAATTCTCCCTAGCAATGTAACTGCATCAGAAAATATTCTAGGTGAAATGGAGTGGGTATTGTGTTCACATGAGAGGGGAATTGAGATGGCAAGGACTAGAAACGCAGCTACTCTTGCACTATCGAACCCCAATTTACTGTCACAATCTGGCTCAATCTGAAATGAATGGACAATCAAAAGCTTGTATTATGTCAATTATCCATTTGATCTGTCAAATGCATACTGTAAATTTGCAATAGCGTAAAGAAAAGTACAAAGCATTCATACATGGGAAAGAAGTTGCGGTAGAATAATTAATAGTTTTTTTCATCAGAATTAAGAGTTTCATTTAAAATCATTGAGAAGAACTATATAGTATAAACTCATCTCAACTCGTTATCGTCACCATCAAACATAACAACTCATCTATAAATCCTACAATTCTAATAAAAATCAATAACAGCAAGAGCAACAATAGATATAGAAAGAGAAGAAGAATCAATGTTCATCAAAATACAATACCAAGAAATTGCAAATAAAGATCCAAGCTTACCTCTTGAGAAACCTCCTCAATGATTCTTACAGCAAACTTTCCATGACTTTGACCAATATAAAACAAAACAGAAAAAACATCTGCTTCATCCTAAGAGAAGAAGAAGAAGAAATAGTTAAAAGAAGAATGGGGATAAAGAAAAAGAAAGCCAGAGATCCTGGCCATAACTTAAATCGGAAATTATAGTCGATTTACATAAACCTATTCATAAATGAAATTTCTCACAAATCTTCTTTAGTGAAGAAGCAACATACCTGTGGATACATCTGCAAGTTCTCAAGAAGGCTGTCAATGCATAGTTTAAACAACTTCAAATTGGGCAGCTTCACTAATTTAAGTATTTTCCTTGTTGCAGATCTTACATGGTCACATATGTCAACTAAAGTGCCAAGAAACTGCCAAATCAAACAATGACAAATCATTAGCTAACCATGAATGTCAAGTACTGTTTTCTAAGAGCATGGTGACTAGTAAAGAAAAGTGATCTCTAATTCAACCCAGTAAAAGAAAAGGAGAGAAAAAAAGTAATATATAGCTATTTACAGCGTCTCTCAGTGAGAGACTGATCATGTAAAGCAACCTTTCCATATGACCTTTGATCAACATGTTAAGGAGATCTATCAAATGAAACCCCTTGATCTCTGGCTCTTACCTCAATGTTGTGAATGTGTCTCATGCAATAATAAGGTTGATCACATTAAATATTTTATACGTACATGCATAAACAGACATGGATACACACATACATACATAAAACACGTATAAATGTGTGTAAGTGTGCGTGCATGATGTGTGTGTGTGTGTGTGTGTGTTTCAGGGGTGAAAGGAGGAGCAGAAACTTACCATGTGCATATGCATTTCTTGCACCTTTAGACACTCACAGTTTGCCATACGAAGCATTGTTTCCAAAACCTGTAAGCGGACAGCCACTGAATCGTCATTCACCATGTCTACCAAGAGATTTAGGGCTTCACCAGCAAACTTTTCAGAGAAGACAGTGAATGTACACAGGGAAGAACAGGCTGACTTTCGTACCTTCAGATTAAGCACAGAGAGTGTCATAATCATAATGCACCAATGGAGAAAATGCCTTCAAAACTGCAATGCATAATAAAATAAATCTCAAACAAAGTTTCAAGCTATATAACGGTCAAACAGCAACAGGCTAATTTATACACCATAAATATTTATGAAATCTATTAAATAGAGATTCAAATATTACTTGAAAGACTGAAAGTGTACTGAACAACTACATTTTAATCAATAAACTAATGCATCTAACAGTAAGGCTTGACAATTTCGAGTAAAGCCATCATGACATAACAAGTTGGTATTGCAGAGGTGAACCCAAGAAGTTACCAAAATAAACTATTGTTGCCTCACAGATACAAAAATAAGTTTTGAAAAAATAATGAGATTTAAGTGGAACACAATTCACAAAGTTACCTCATAAAATTCATCCTCAATGCCATGCAAAAAAGCTCCGGCAGTGGCCGATGCTGAAATTTCAAAGCATTCTTCAGTGCACTTACTATGAGAAATCCTCTCTTTTATGACTCCTAGAACCTTCTTAGAAAGAGTTTGTAATAAAATATCCTCAGATACCAATCCTATCTTCCCAATGGCATCAAAAGCCTCAACCCTGACCTCCATACTCATGTCTCTTACCGTAGAACAGAGCTGCAAACACATATGGCATGAGAGATATCAGGCTATAAAAATCTAGCAAAATCTAAAAAATTTCCAATACAGAGACATCCACATCGAGTTCAGTAGCTTCCAATAGTTCACATCCACATCAAGTTTGAAAACAGAGTCCACTTACAGTGAACCAAATCTAGGAAGTTCCCCAGCATCTCAAAGTTCATATTAAATTTAGACAGTGGCCATACACATTTAACAATTAATGCACCACAAAATGAACGTGTCATCAAAACAGGAGGAAAAAAAATAGATAACACGGTTAATACTTAATACATTGTATTTCCAAAATACCTGGATAAACACTGAATCTGAACAATATGTTCTATTCTTCTCTTGGCTACTTGCTACAAGCATTCGACCCCATTCACTGACCTGGATACACAATCAACAACAAACAATCCTATAAGCGGTGCTCTAGTCCACATGTCTCACTATTGAAGTGAAACCTATACTCTTATGCTTCCCATTAAACACATTTACCAAACCAAATGGACATATTATATAGAAAAGATCAAACTATGGCAGTAAAGCAAGTGATTTGAAGCAAAAAACATAGTGCAGACAGCAGACTGAACTCAAAAAAACTTGTCACTTGAACTTGAAATACACAATTCATAATTACATAGTAAAAAAAAGATGCTAACAAATCACAGGACATTGTAGCCTTCTTTCAGCAGCGTACGTTTTTCCAATTAACTATTCAGATGTACACAACGTATTCAATCTACCATACAAATTACCACCTAAATAACATGAAAACAGGACAACGAACTAACACTAAAGATAAACAATAAAAGATTGAAATATGTTACCACGCGAACTGCGGCACATCTGACGCAATCTTCAGCGTCACTTAAAAGCTCAACAGCACGGTAATAGCATCCTTTGGTCACGTCAACGTCCTCGAAAACTCCCGATTTACACATGCCAGATAATCCATCCAGAGCAACTCTCCTCACGTACGGATACGGATCCTTCGTAAACCCTAACAACACCGTGAACTGTAGACGCGTCCCTACGCCTAACCTCTCCGCGTTCCTCAACAGCCACGACCGTACGGACACGCAGGGAGCGAAACAGAGGGAGGCGAAGAGCCGGTCGTCGAGTTTGAAAACCAGCTCCGGATCGTGCTCCGAGATGGAGACTAGCGCAACGAGGCAGTCGGCGGAGAGGCGAGCGCACTCGGAGGAGAGGAGCGAGTCCGAGTCAGAGCTGAGCAAGTCGAATACGAGACGAGAGAAGTGCGGGCGGTGGTGGTTGTGGTGGAGCGAGAGGTCGATGAGGAGCTTGAGAGTATGGTGGTGGTGGCCAGTGAGCGAGTCGGGAGCTGTGAGTTGGAGAGAGCGAGTGAGAGTCTGGAGTATGGAAGAGAGCGTCGAATCGAAGGTGTTAGGGTTGTTGATTAAGAGAGATCGAATCGAAGCTAGGGTTTGGAGAGATATTGGTTTGAAGAGACTGAGAGATTGTTCACATGTCTCAAGTATTTTTTGTTGTTGCTGCTGCTGCTGCTCCATTCAAGTGTTGTGTTTCGCTCTCGATTTTGAAAATACGAATCACCTGGGACTATAAAAGGAAGCGACTGGAGAGCAAATCGCATCTCTCCGCCAAAACGCCACCGTTTCTTCTTTACTTTTATATAGCGTCAATGGTTTACAAGTGCAATGATACATTCGTAAATTCCATCTAAGGGTTCGAAAAATAAATGACATTATTTTTGAGGTGTGTTGTGCAAATATTACCAGTTTAATAATGTAAGTTTAAAATACATCAGTTAAGGTAAAGAAACGAGAATACCTCGACAAAATTGAAAAAGAGAAAAAATTGTCTTTTTGTAAGTTTGAGAAAAGCAACAGTGAGGAAGAAACCGACGACAAGGAAATCGACGGCTAGGAAATCGACAGTTTATTGACCGGAACGGGAATACAGTACATTTCGCAGCGATTGATAAATGTAAGTTCGGTTTGTTTTATTTATCGATTTGTTGTTCATAACTTATCATTGCATTTTAGACTTGTTATGTTGATTGAAATTGTAAATTAGGGTTGACACTGGTTGTGGTTTTGGTTTGAGTTTGAAATGAGGTTCAATATTCTGGTATCGAGATTTTAAAATAAATAAATAAAAGCAAATCGAGAATATTTCAAGCGAGATCGATGAAATTCTTTAGAAAGATTCGAGGAATTTTATCATACGATCAAGTTTATTTCTCAAAAGGTCGAAAACATTTTAATAGCATCGAAAATATTTTTAAAGGATCGAGAAATTGTTTGGAACGATCGAGAATATTTTCCTAATGATTGAGAATGTTTTTCAAAGTGATCGAGCTTTTGTTAAATGATCGAGAATATTTTTCAAAGAATCGAGAGGTTTTTAAAAATATCGAGACTATTTTCAAAGGATCGAGAATTTTTTCAAACGATCGAGAATAATTTTGTAACGATCGAGAATGTTTTTGAAAGGGTCGAGATTTTTTAAAATGATCGAGAATATTTTTCAAAGAATCGAGAGGTTTTTCAAAGAAACGAGACTATTTTCAAAGGATCAATATTTTTTTCTAACGATCGAGAATGTTTTTAAAAGGGTCGAGATTTTTTAAAATGATCGAGAAGATTATTCAAGGAATCGAGAGGTTTTTCAAAGGATCGAGAATGTTTTTAAACGATCGAGAAAGTTTTTCAAAGGGTCGAGATTTTTTAAAATGATCGAGAAGAATTTTCAAAGAATCAAGAGGTTTTTCAAAGGATTGAGGAAGTTTTTAAACGATCGATAATGTTTTTCAAAGGGTCAAGATTTTTTTAAACGATCGAGAAGAATTTTCAATGAACAGAGAGGATTTTCAAAGGATCGATACTATTTTCAAAGGATCGAGAGGATTTTCAAAGGATCGATACTATTTTCAAAGGATCGACACTATTTGCAAAGGATCGAGAACATTTTCAAAGGATCGAGAACTTTTGCAAAGGATCGAGAATATTTTCAAAGTATCGAGAATTTATTTCAAACGATCGAGAATATTTTCTATTTTTTTTGCAGTTTGCTGATGTATTATTTCTGTGGCATTGCAGATGACGAGCAAGTTGAAGGAATTGCTTAAAACTACAGAGGGAGATTGGTTCAAGGGAAAATTGACCTGACACGACCATTTTGAAGCCCTCACCCGTATAAACGATGCACTTAACCGGGTCCCTGAAGAGTTTGATGTTGAGGATAGACGTCGGTTCATGGCCTCCTGTTTTGGGCATTTCATGTCGATGCACCGGGAGCTGAAGTTTTCGGGTGGTGTTATTCATCAATTGTTGTTGCGAGAGTTGGACCATTACGGGCCGACAGATGAGATACGGTTCTTGTTAGGGAACTATGTGGTCAGGTTTTTGAAGGTGGAACTTAGCCTTATCACCGGATTATGTTTTGGAGTCGTACCGGACACGAGTATGTATGTTGCAGCTGAGAATGACATACATCAACGGTACTTTCCTGCACATGATGAGGTATCGTTGGATGACTTGAGGGTTATTCTTACCCTCAGAGAGTTTCAACAAGCGTACGATACTGTGAAGTTGTGCCTCATTTACATGTTGAACTGGATATTGATGGGGGTGGACGAGAGATTGAAGATTCCAGTTTGGCAGTTTCGATTGGTAGAGGACCTCAATGCCTTCGATGTGTTCTCGTGGGGTGCCCACGTCTACAGGTATTCTATATTTTCATTCAAGCATGTGTTACCGCGACGTCGTGAGTAGAAACGCCAGCAGTCACAGAGTGATATTGGACATTCCGTGGAGGGGTACAACATCTACAGTCTATCACACGCCCTTTTGGTAAGAAATTTGATTTCCAACATGTACATTATATTTCTAATCCAAAATTGTTTTTTATTATAACTGTACTTATCTTTGATGTAGATATTTGCTTTCGAGGTGATCCCCCAACTGGGCGTGGATTTCAGGACTCGAAGGGTTACAGACCTTTGTCCTCGTATGTTGAAGAGGGAGTTGACGAAACAACCCATAGGGAAGAAGCTGGACAATATTTTTAGTGCTAGGGTAATTATTTTATTTGTTAATCGTATGTTATATTACTTACTATAAGCAACAATGACATTCATCTAACTACGCTTTCAGATGTCTGGGAGGACGGAAATCGTGCCCACAACAGCTGAGGCGGTGGCACCGTACTTCACAGGCCTAAGTGAGGGGGGGAGCCCGTATGTGCAGGACGACAGGGTTTACCTTTCTACTGTCCCTGATCCGACTACAAGTGCAGTTCGTTCCGATGAGGAGGGTGAGGGTCCAACTACAAGTGCAGGTCTAGATTTCAGTGGCATGGACACTGGCGGATCTTTGCCGTCTCCTAGGCGAGTGAGGCGTAAAAAGGTTTGGTTTACCACCCCAAGAACTGATACAGATACAGGGGATTCCCGTGCAGGCGTTGGACTTGATGTGGAGGTAAGTTAAGATGGTAGTTTTGTTTTTATTAACATGATATGTTGATTATTTTAGTATTAACAATGTTGCATGATTTCAGGCCCGTTTAGAACATCAGTTGAACGAGTTGCGTGAAACCCTCCGAAAAAGTGAGGATGATCGACAACAACAGCACCGGGAGTTGCTGGATTTGATCGGAAAGAGCGATGAGGATCGACAGCAACGACATAGGGAGTTGCTTGTATTGATCAGAGGTTTTCAGAGCTTTAGGCCGCATATGTATGAGCATACAGAGGATCCACATACCGGAGAGGCAGTTCTTGAGAGTAGGCCTCAGTCTCTCTATCCTCTTCCCCCCTCTCTCTCAGAGCGAGCAGCCGGCCCCGCCTCCCTCTCGGAGTGACCAGCAGGCTCCCCCTCCACCTCCATCTCCACCTCCACCTCCACATCCACCTCCACCTCCACCTCCACCTCTGAGCGAGCAGCCGGCCCACGTCTCGCTCATAGCAATTCACAGGTTCCCCCTCCACCTCGGAGAGAGCAGCAGGTTCCCCCTCCCGCTCATAGCGATTTGCAGGCTCCTCATCCCCCTTCACCTCTGAGCGAGCGGTCGGGCCCCCTCTTCCGCTCATAGCGATTCGCAGGCTCCCCCTCTACCTCGGAGTGAGCAGCTAGCTCCCCCTCCCCTTCTACCTTTGAGCGAGCGGTTGGCCCCCTCTCCCGCTCATAGCGATTCGAAGGCTCCCCCTCTATCTCGGAACGAGCAACAGGCTCCCCCTCTACCGATGAGAGAGGAGCTGGCTCCCAATCCACTGACGACAGAGCAGCAGGCTCCCCCTCCCCCTCCACCGACGACCGAGCAGTCGGCCCCCCCATCCCCCTCTGAGCGAGGAGTAGAAACCCCCTACATCTCTCATCGAGCAGCAAGCTCCCCCTCCCCCGTCCTCATCTCAGCATACCCAGACAGGCGGAGTTCGACAGCAGATGCGTGTACTGAAGCGAGATTGGCAGTTGTTTAGCCCGTACACTGATCCGTGCAGACCTAAGAGGGTGAGGGTAATACTAGAGGGACCTGAGCACGTATTTAATCCCCAGAAACTAGTGGACGGTAACCAGTTGAAGGCTTACCGAGCCTTCAAGAAGAACGTAAACGGGGAACTGTAAGTAAATTTCTTTGTTATTTTGGTGCCAGTTTTTCTTCTAATGCATTATATAAATGTGTAGTTGATGGAACATTAATGCATACGTGATGTTGATTTGCTGAAGCCGGTTGATGCTGCAAGGTTCCATCAGTTGCAGACCAACTTCATGGATGTTGATGATGAGGTACGTGGGACCATAAATTCTGTTTATAGTATTTGTTTTAGATGTGTAAGCCTCCTAACATATCTTTACATGTTTATATTCCCAGCATATGGACGTGTACCTCCATATTCTTCGGAAGCGTCAACGGGCTTTCCCGAATGTGTACAGTCAGATGGTCAACCTATTGGACTCGTAATTTTTTGTAAGTACTGAAATTAGTAATGATTACGCATGCTTGTAGATTTGTATGGAAAACATTAATAACTTTGAGTTTGTGTTTCCACAGTCCTTTCTAGAGCACTAGTATAGGAAAATGATGCCTCATGATTCTCACGGGCTGATCACCCCGAGGCGTTGGAATGTTTTGAGGTCCTGGTGGAAGGATGACGACCTTACGATGGTGTTTGGGGGTGCCCCGATTGGATGTCGTCAGTGGCACGAGGTTGACATGGTTTGCAATTGTATATATAAATGTTTTTGTACATCCTAACACCTGCTGTTTATGTTTACAGGTCTTGATATCGTGCAACATTGGGCGGCAACATTGGCTACTGGTGACTGTGGACCTCACATGCTTGAAGATGTTCATAGTCAACCCCTGGAGACAGGAGGTCCTAGCTCATATTCGGAAGCAGCAGGTAGCCTCGTTGCTCTACTTTGTGCCCTCGATGTTGCATCAGGCTGAGTTTCATACCGCACGACCGGCTGGACTTCATAAATTTGAGAAGATAAGTAAGCCCTTTGATGTCAGCGTGGTGTCAGAAAAACTTATCCCCCAGCAGAAGAAATCGTAAGACATTTCGTAATAGTAACTTTAAGATTGTACTATTATAAACCTAATGTTTTATTAATGCTTGTTAATGTGTCCAACTACAGGAGTAACTGTGGTCCCTACACGTTGAGATTGATCGAGTACTTACTAGCAGACAGAAAGGATTTCTATTGGTCGGAAGAAGATATGGGGATCATTTGGGAGAAGATGACCGTTGAAATATTTGCAAACTCCTGGCCCATTTAGATTTATGTAGTTATTCATTTGTATACGTACCAATTATTTTGTATACGTACCAAATATTTTGTATACTTACAAATTCTTTTGTATATGTACCAATTGTTTTGTATATATCCCAATTCTTTTGTATATATCCCAATTCTTTTGTATATTTACCAATTATTTTATATAAAAATGTTTACATTTGTATATATACAAATCATATTTAAATAAAATTGCATTTCAGTCTCAAATCAAATTTAAATACAATTGCATTTTAGTTAATGAACAAGTCATACGAGTTCAAATTATCACAATGTCATCATGATAATGCCTCAAATCATTCCACGGTGGAGTCTCTAGTATGGCACGTCTGTCTGTTGTGACCAACTGTATGACAGATACTACACTTGCATCTGTATTCCTCAGGAATAACTGTGCTCGGACCTTCGTTACTCAAAGCTGGGTTGAACATCTCCTCGAATTATGCCCTGGTTGTCAACATCGTCTACAATTCTGTGTAGTTGTTCTCTCCGAAGAAGAGATATGGCTTGAAGCCTTCGGTCAGCCTGCTTGTCTCCTGGAGCTTGGATTCAAAATGACTCTCTCAGCGATGTCAGATGGCCCAATCCAAGTGGAAGGATGTCCAATCGGCATAATAGAAACCGAGTACACATCAACAAGTGTTTGTCGCTTGTAATAGTTCGCACAGAGAGATGTGAAATCCATGTTTCGGTCCCTATAAAAACATTGAAAACGATAGGATTCATGTTTAAGTAATATTAGACGTACACAAAATTGTATGATATACCTTGCGGCAGCGAGAGCGTGAGAACTTGGAAGAAGGTCCATTTGGAATTTATTACATGTGCAGGTTTTCCCGGCTAAGTCAACGGTCCACTGTTTTTCAGCCCGCTTCACCGAGAATATGTTCCAGTCAACTGGATTAACGGTCATAAAATTGCACTTATCAACACGTTTCAGGATCACAAGATTTGCTGCGTCGGTCAATTGATGACGCATGGATTGTGCAGCCCTATATCGATCGTGAAACCAACGTTGTAGCATATTCCTAATGAACTCTGCCAAAGTCAACATAGGCAGTTGCCGTGCAAATTTAAGGCATGAGTTTATGCATTCTACAACATTTGTTGTCATGACCCTATACCTTCTGTCGGGGCAGTGTACACGGGACCACTTGTGTGGACCGGCATCAATTACATATTCATATGCATTCGGGTGCAAGTTTCGTAACTCTTCCATGTGCCGGTTATATTGCAACTCGGTGTACGTTCGAACTGCTTTGTCCATTATTGCGGTAACATCCTTTCTATGATATCGCTTCTTAATATTTTTATAAAAGTGCCAGCAACATATGGTATGGGTGGCATAATGGAACACTTTAGAAATCCATGCTTCAATGCTTACATGTTGATCAGAAATGAAAACCAAATCATCTATATGGCCGAGGGCACCTTTCAAGTAATCTAAAAACCACTCCCATGATAGGTTGTTTTCCGAGTCACCGTACCCAAAAGCAATTGGATAAACATGTTCATTCCCATCTTGTGCCCCCGAATCTACCATTTAAATGGGTACCATCAACGCCAATAACTGGACACATTCATCTCTGTAATCCTCTGACTGAGGCACCCAACGACATGAAAAAGTATAGGAATTTACCATTTTCATCACACTGTAAGTCAGTAATTGTTCCGGGATTTTGTTGTTCCAACATGTAACCGATTGATGGCAGCAGTTGGAAGCTTTCATCATGCGTTAAATAGGTCAGTGACAATGCATAATCAAGGGCTTGATGTGCCTTATTGTACATTATTTGGATGCAATACATTGTTTTCATGTCGGCGATTATGTCCTTCAGACGCATTAGTCGACCATCATTTTGCTGCAATCTAGGTGCAACCACTTCTCCAATTATGACTGCACTAGCTTGTCGATGGCGGCGGTGAATCTCCTCCAATGGACAAGTGTGTTCGTTGATAAAACTTCTTACTTAAAAGTATGTTGCTTTATCTCTCCTAACCGCTCTTAACTTCCACGTACAATTGTCCATCAAACAAACCATATGTAATGTTGTCTTATTCGACCTTTTCACCTTCCACTCGAAGTTGTGTCGTATTGTAAAATGCCCAGCCAATCTCTTAAATCCTTTTTAGTAGGAAAAAATTGACTTTTATATATCATGCTGGTGGGTTCATCTTCTACCAAATTTCTGCTTCCACCCATACCAAACGAGTATGATTCTTCTCCTGGAAT
Organism: Dipteronia dyeriana; assembly: GCA_032871835.1. Lineage (NCBI taxonomy): Eukaryota > Viridiplantae > Streptophyta > Magnoliopsida > Sapindales > Sapindaceae > Dipteronia > Dipteronia dyeriana. Next base: position 14,768,130 of record CM065299.1, on the reverse strand, counting down.
AACCCACATTCAAGCATTCTCAGAATCAGCTGGAGTTACATCAGGCTGGACCTCAGATGTCCCAGCTATATGTACTGCAGTGAAACTACATCTGTGTACACGTCTTGCACGTCTTTCCGTTTCAAACTGTTCTTCATCTTCGTCATTGTTTGCTACATTATGTACCGGGTGCAAATTTGGCTCATTAGCCACCTCATGGATTGGTAAGCTATGAGGTTCATTGTTCTGACCATCCTGTTGCAGCATTCATTTCAATATGACAACCGAAATCATCGTCCAATTGAGCTCCAACTATATCACCATGGTCGACTACTTCCGGTGGGACACCACATAGGTTTTCCCTACCGTCAATCTCACTTCTTTCTATGAACAACTGGTTGCTTCATCCTGAAGATCGGAAATGTTGGGTGTTATCATGAGGAGGGGTTTCTTCACCGATGACACCTCATGTGGCCCTCTCAATTAAACTGACACATACTTGAGGGATCACCCTATCTTCCCCTAGCATAAACAAAACATCGTCGTCATTTCTTATAAATGTGCAACATGTTGTCCCGGGAATGATTGATATAGATTATAGATCAGCAATGTATTTGTTCACATCGTACTTCACAACAGTTTGTATGATCGACACCAGCTCTTTGTAAGTCATATTTCTGGACACATACATTCCTTGGTTATTGGAACCAAGAAACCTCTGACTTCCATCAGGTAATTTCTCCCATCGACCGTTGTAAGAAATTACTAATCTAACTCGATCCATTGTCATGTGAAAATCATCATTACAAACAATTATTAACAAATAAAAAAAAAGTTACTTTTACAAGTACTAAGAATTACAAAAATTTCTCAACTGTAACGGATCGAGAACATGTTCTTCGGAATCGAGCTTTTTTTGTAATGGATCGAGAACATTTGCAAACGGATCGAACTTTTTGGAAAGGGATCGAGAACATTTTCTAAGTGATCGACCTTTTTCCAAATGGATCGAGTGCTTTTTATAATGGATTGAGAACTTTTTCAAGGGTTCGAGAATAATTTACAACTGATCGAGAACTTTTATAACGGTTCGAGAGCTTTTATAATGGTTCGATTCGAGAACTTTTATCAAGAATATTTGTCAAATTATCGAGAACTTTTATCAAGGGATCGAGAACTTTTAACAAGAGAACAAGAACTTTTAAGAAGGGATCGAGGACATTTCTAACGGTTCGAGAACTTTTTCAAGGGATCTAGAATATTTGTCAAATTATCGAGGACTTTTATCAAGGGATCGAGAACATTTATCAAGGGATCGAGAACATTTTCTAAGGGACCGAGAACTTTTTCTAAGGGACTGAAACTTTTTCTAAAGGATCGATAAATTTTTTAAGAGATCGAGAACGTTTTTAAGGGATCAAGGTTATTTGTCAAATTATCGAGAACTTTTATAACGGTTCGAGAACTTTTGTCCAGTGATCGAGAATTTTTCCTAAGGGATCGAGCATTTTTTTGTCGAGCATTTTTTTCAAATAATCGAGCTTTTTTCAAACTAAACAAAACCTCATTCCAATACAAAATAAGCTCGATTCATCTTTAAATATTCTTGGTCACACAAGAAAAAAGCACGGATGTTTTCCACTTTCATACATTCTAGTGCAGAATCTGAAATGGATACATTGTTATCGAGGAATGTATACATTGTTAACCCACACAGAAATGAATGCAAAATATCTAAAATGCATAAAAGAAATTTAAGTGAAGATCATAAATATTTGTTACCTTCTAGTGCATAATCTGGAGATAGACAACTTTTTTAGAGACAGAGTCAAGTTTTTCAAACAAGTTTTCTGGGGAGATACCAACGAGTTCAGAAAGTTGCTTTTTAAAAATTAAAGTTTAGGGGCAATTTGGGTAGTTCATCATAATAGGTGTCCTATAAACTTAAGTTATTAAAAGAGTGACATCATCACAACACACCTTCAAAAAGGTGACATATCTCACCATTTTCACTCTAAACTAATGTATATTAAAGTATACTAAGGGGTCGTTTGTTTTTTCCACTTAAAATTTAATGGGTCTGAATCATAGTTATTAAGTTGTTTTGTTTGTTTTTTTAGTGGACAAATAACTTAAAAATCTTTAAAAACAACTTAAAATAAAAAGTAACAAATATTTACTTTTAACTTAATTACAAATCACTGAATTGCATTAAATGCATTCTAAAAAAATTTCTTCCGATAGTATCCCTCCATATATAACATTTCCAATTTCATCAAAATTATATATGGTATAGAAATCTTTATTTTAATATATTTTTATTTTAAATAACTTTAAAAATAAAAAAGAACCCAAATAAAAAAAACTCTAATCACTTTTCATATTGGTGTTTAATATCGATACTTTATTATGATATTATGGTGAATATATATATATATATATATATATATATATATATATATATATATATATATTAGAGTGTTTTGTGTGAATTTTCCTGATGTCCTTTTTATTTTTTGAAAAAAAAAAACTTTTTCTTTTCTTAGAAAAATGAAGTTTATTTGTGATCAAAGATGAAGATCATGATCATATGTGTTCAAATATAATTATTATTTTTTGATTGTTTTTATTCCATATTATTTGTATAATTGTTTAACATAGGTATAAATGTAAAATTACTTATATTCTGACAATTTTACTTTTAAAAAACAAACGTGTTGACAATACATTCAGATGTAAGAAAAAAGAAACATGTCATTCATGTTCAGATTTCGGTCCATATTCAATCATTAGAAAAATTTAGGATTGTTCAGTATTCAAATAAAAAAAAATGACCCATGAGTTTATGCAATTAACCTTATATATATATATATATATATATATATATATATATATATATATATATATATATATATATATATGTTCACCTCAGTCCGTAATGATAAATTTATCGGTGTATTGCATGCGAACCATTAGATTCAATTGTTTTGATCCAGTATGTATGCACTTGTCAGTGTTTATCCATAATCTGTGACACAGATGTAATACACTGATGTAATTTATATCGGTACATTAAGAAGAAAATGATTATATATATATATAGAGAGAGAAAGAGAGAGGAAATTGCAAGAAATAATCCAATTTTTTTTTTAGTTATTATTTTTAGTCAAAGTTTATTTTTTTATTATAGTTATCATCTTTAACCTTGAAGTAACAAGTATGCTCTCACTTTTGTTTTACTTGACCCAAAATTTCCTACCAAAAAATTGGTTTATCACGTCTTCACCCTCCATTTTTTGTTTGAAAATCATATTTTCATCTATCTCTCTTTGTGGACACCGATACATCTTTCTCTCTGAACTGGGTCATCTTCATCTCTCTCTACACTGATTTGGTCTTCATCTCTCTATACACCGATTTGGCTCTTCATCTTTCTCTCTCTCGAAACCCAACTGTTTTTAAAGGTATGTGATCGTTTCTCACTTGTTTTTTACAAGAATCATTAAGTTTGATTTGAAGAAAAAGAGATTGGTTTTGATTTTGAGTGAAACCCATGTTCTGAATTTTTTTGTTCCCAAGTTACATGCTAGGCTATTTTAATGTTACATGTCAGTTCAATTTGATGTTACATGTCAATTTATTGTAAAACATGTCTCTCGGTAATTTGGATTTATAGTGAAACCCAGTTATTGTAAAGTTACATGCCAATATTTTTTTAAAGTTACATGCATGTTATTGTAAACCGTAGATGGTAGTTTAATTTTTGTACCCAAGTTACATGCTAGTTTTTTTTCGAAATTACATGTTAGATTATTTTTGAAGTTACATGTTATCCTGGTTGGGCATCATTTTCCACATTATTGTGGGGATTGCTACAGAACTACTAATTGGCTTGGAGCATATTCCGGGAACATCTTCCCGGTTGGACATCCAAGTGAATGAAATATTTCTGAAGATGTGTGATCAAGGGTTGTCTCCCCTCTCTTTTTTGTGCGTAAGCTGGAAGGCCAAAAAAGAAGAGATTTAAATTTATCGAAGAACATGGTCATGGAAAGACCGAAAATTATACGATTTGGAAAAAATCTGTTCACAACTGACAGAATGGTAAGAATGCTCAGCCTTGCCAGGCTCTTCAACCATGTCCATCCACAACATCTGCAACATCCACAATATCGAAGCGACCACGTAGACCTTACAGGTGCATGAAGTGTGGAGAAGAAGACCACAGTTCACAAAAGTGTCTATTGGCACCGGAAGTTGGTGGTACAACAGGGGTTTTACCGTATTAGAAATTATGTTTTAATTATTATGTGTATGGTGGTACAATTTATGTATTAGCGATGACGTATTAATTATTTTTTGTATTAGCAATATCGTTTTAAAATGATATGAGAATTGAATTCCGGTAATATTGCATGTTAGAAGTTACATGTCAGTTGATACTGAAGTTACATGCTAGTAAAAAATAAAGTTACATGTCAGCGTATTTAATCAACTCATTAAATAAAGTGTTTTCATACACAATTCCAGTAATGTTACATGCTAGAATTTACATGCCAGTTGATACTGAAGTTACATGCCAGTTAAAAATAAAGTTACATGCTAGCATATTTAACCAACTCATTAAATAGAGTGTTTTCATGCACAGTTCCAATAATGTTACATATGCACAGTTCCAATAATGTTACATGACAGTTGATACTGAAGTTACATGCTAGTTAAAAATGAAGTTACATGTCAGTTCATTTAATCACCACATTTTGAAGTTATATTTAAAGTTACATGCCATTTGTATTGGAAATCAATTAACATGCCAATTAACAGTTGTATTTGAAATTACATATCATTTGTATTTGAAATTATTAAACATGTCAGTTTTGTTTGAAATTAATTAAAAACAAATATCAATAGAGAAAAATAAATTAAAAACAGATTAAAGAGAAAGTTATAAGAAAGAGAAATGAACAAAAGAATAATTATTTGTAAATGAATCTCTTATTGCACTTGTCAGCAGTTGTAATTATAAATAAAACCACAAAATGTCATTATTCCCTACAGACCTCTTTTACAGCTACATTAAGTGTCATAAAATGAACAAATATACATTTTCAAGTCAAATGGTCATTATTCCCTACTACCAGAAGCTTCATTTCCACTTCCAGACACATTAGCCTTGAGGCTGTCTTCATGCTCAAATTGCCTTCGATTCTCTAAGTATTCATTGAGCATTCTTACCTCATCAGAGATTGTTTTGGTTCATCGAAGGAATTATCATTTTTGGAATCTGGAGTATCACTGAAGTAAGGCAAAGAAGAAAACAATCAAAATAATTTACAAACATAGTTTTACAGCTAACTTAAAGAATTTTTCTTATTTACAAGGTTACTTGAAAACCAAATACAAAGGACATGAAAAGAGGATATAACACTTGTGAGCAAGAAAATGAAAACTTGACATAAAACTTGAAAAGCAAAACCAAGAACATGGTAATCTAAATGCCTAAAATGATGGCAATTCTAGGCTGATATCTGTCAAATTCTAATCAATTTGAACATTGCAATTCTTGCATTACAGACAAAATTACGTGCCAGTTACAATCAAGTTACATGTCAGTTATAATCAAGTTACATGCATGTATAAAACGAGTTATATGACAATAAAGTTACATGCCGCTACAAAACAAGTTATATGATAGTGAAGTTACATGCCAATACAAAGCAAGTTATACAGTTACATGCTAATCAAAATAAAGTTACTTGTCAATGGAAAAATAAACAAGTCCAACCATATCAAAAGAGATTACATAAAACACGTAACAAATCTTTACACTTAACAAAGAACATTCATTTACTATCTACACACTGTAACCCCACACATGCTTTTAGGAATTAGAATGTTTCAAAGTAAGTTTGGTTACTATAAATCAACCTTAAAATTAAGAAAATCAATAATCAATCCAGAACCACGAGCTGTTGCATCCTTGATAACATTGTTGGCCTCCTTAAATGTTCGAAGGGTCTTAGAATAACTCAGGTTCCTAGATAAGCTAATCGAGTTGCTCAAGTCCTTGCAAAGTACACACTGGCTTCTGGTGATTTTTTTTTTTGGATAGAGGACTTCTCAAATTACATTAGTTCATTGGTTGAGGTAATAAGACAAGTTGTACTAGTTCCCTGTTTGAGTCCGTCTAGACTTTGTCCTTTCTTGTTATAAAAAAAAGGTACTAAAAAGTAAAAAGGGTCAATAAATTTCTCAAATCTAGAAAACAACAATCAATAAAAATTCAGGTCACTAAGGATTGGTTAGTCTGTGAAAATATTGGAAACTATTGATGAAATTTCATAATTTCAAGATTTCGTCAGGTTTTTAGCAAGATCGCAATGAAAAATTGCATTATGTAGTTGTAATGGTGTGGAGAACAACTAAAGGTGATATCAACTAGTCGATTTGACAAGGATTAAAACACAGAATAGCTTATGAAAGAGAATTTTCATTTGCATGGATTTATTCAAATGTCGATGAGGGGTTAACTTCCTAGTCCAAAGTAATGATTCCTCACGAAATGATCACTATGAAACCCCTACTCCTTCTTGGGATTGTTTATGCAGACAAAAAATGAAGAGCTCATAATGCATCTATAAGAACCATATATTTCTGTACACTTACAACCAATTGTATAACACAAACTATATACTATTTTACATGATTTTTTATTGTAACCTCAGCTTATTCTCACCACATAAAAGGCACTTGCAAAATTTTTGATACGCCAATTAAGTTCCTAAATCTAAACTCAGAATTATGTAAGAAATTGAAGATCAAATCATTCTGAATTAGTAAAGTTTATTCCACAAGACACAATATAAGCCTAGGGGTATTAAAGCTTTTCTTCCAAAAGTTAAAATTAATAGAACTTGCTTCAACCAAGATAATATAGCTTTATATACCACTTCAATCAAGCAAGACCAAATTAACTTACCCTTAGAATTGAACACCCTCTTATATAAAATTCAACCAACAAACCATATAAATCCAGTATCAAATTTCACTAAAATGAGTAGAAAAGAAACCCAAGAACAGGGGATTAAAGCCATATAATTATGAAGGCTACCTTTGATTGAAAATCAGGAGATTAAACTTCCATGAAACTAACCATATTTGATGATTAACAAGATTGATAGCGTCGATGACCAAGAGCAGCGACTTCAACAAACGAAGGCAGTAAAAACGGCAGACGGTAGCTAAAGACTGCGTCGACGACCTTGAGTGGCGGATTCTGTGAGAGGAGCAGTGGATTCGGTGAGAGATGCGGTGACGACAAGAGGTGCGGGATTCGGTGAGAGCGGCGGCTAGGGGTGGGCATAAAAGTGTGAACCGACCAGAACCGAACCGACCCGAACTGAACCGATTTTGGGTGTTTGGTTCGGTTTTATACTCGAATTCGGTTCAATTCGGTTCGAACCGAATGAACCGTATTGAATTCGGGTCAGTTTCGGTTTTGAGTCTTCAAAACTGAACCGACCCATATGAACCGACATACAAATTAAATAAAAAATTAATTTTTCTAACTCTTTCAGACTTATCTGTTCTATCAGCCACATATCTCATTTTTTTCTCTCAACTCACAGTCTCTCTCTCTCTCTCTCTCTCTTTCTGTTCCGTCTACAATCGTCTCTTTTCCACGGTTCCGACTTTCGACTTCTGCATACAGTCGTCTCTCTTCAAGGTATTTTTCTTCTTCTTTCGCCATTCCGATCTACAATTTTCTCTAATTATTTTCCCCTTTTTATGTTATCTACTTGTTTCGATATGGTGAGTGGTGACTTAGATTTATTTGAATATATTTCGTTTTATGTTGGATTTCTATTTATTTGATTTTTCTCTGATTTTGATTTTGACTTTGATTTATGTTGGTTTTTTCTAACTTGATTTATTTGACTATATTTTGTATTTGAATTTATTTGATTTATGTTGTTCATTACTTACTGGGTAACAACTTTCTTTGATTTAGTTTTATGTTGGTTTCCCTATTGTCCATTGTCAGCTTTGATTTCATTTTCTACAAAAGTGATTATTGACTTTGATTTCGTTTTGTATACAGGCATACAACTTACTTTTATCGATTCGGTGTCATCAGAGGCTAAGGATTATATTGTGGATTGTATTTGAAGTTTAATTTTATTATAGATTTTATGTTGGATTGTGTGTGATCATATTTTATTTTGGATTGCATTCTAGACTTCTGTTATTCTATATAATTGAAGTTATTTGGATTTAATTTCTGAACTGAATTTGGTAGCTTTTTAGAAGCTACTTTTGATTGATTTTGACTGTATTTATGCTTATATGTTGATTATGTGGACAAATAATTTAGTCTAAATTTGGACTGAATTAGTTGCCTAAAGACCCGATTACAATCATAGTTGTTAAAAAAGTAAAAAAACGAAATGAAAAAAAAAGAACCCAATAGGCCTAAAACCGAATTGAACAGAACCGAACCGAACCAAGATAAGGGTGTAGGGTGTTCGGTTCCATTCGGTTTTGGGTTCAATACGGTTCGAACCAATTCACAATTTTAAAAACAGAATAAAACTCGGTTCAATACGGTTTTGGCTAAAACCGAACCGAACCGAACCGCACCCACCCCTAGCGGCGGCGGCGACAGCGGCGGCGACAGCGGCGACAGCGACAGCGAGAGGTGCGACGACAATCTCTCCTTTTCTCTTCCTTTCCCTCTTTTTGTTTGCGTGATATAGGTTAACCCTGACAAAACAAGTTTGAACCTTGTTTTTATTTTATTTTTTATTTTTTATTTTCTTAAAGGTATTTTGTCCAAAAACGGTCAAAAATGATAAAAACAGTAAAAAATAAATTGATGGTTAAAACAATAAACCGATAATTTTTTTGACTATTTATGAATTCACCATATATATATATATTACAAAAAAATTTAAATGAGTACGCATTTATATAAATTTATCGGTGTGTTGGATATGGAATACCTTCAAATTCAACCCACTACAAACTGTCTCTGGCCTTGCTTTCATGTTACTTTTTTCAACTTGTGTCAAAGTGTACATTCATAATTGATTAAATACAAATTTTGTAAGAAGTTTTCACACATAAAATCAGCACAACCGTGTTAATTAAACAAGGTTTACGAGTAATTAAGAAATTTAAAGAAAAATCTAATGATTTGATCAAATCTTAAAATTATTTTTTTAAAGAAAAAAAGGAGTAACACTATAGTTGTTTTATGATGAGGACACCATAATCATACTTGGTGCTATTGATAAACGTTACTTAATAAAGTATAAACACATGTTCATCGTGTCTTCTATCTGAGTAGAATTTGATTTTGATGTTTTTGAAATAAGTTTGAATTTGATTCGTATATTTACTTTACAGGTTTTGAAGTACCAGAAAAGAGTCTCTCTATATTTATTTTTACACTTCTTATAATATAAAGCAAGAGATACATAACCATTCAATCGATAAATATGACGAGCTTCTTCAAATGGATCCGAAAATGGCATCAGGTCCACAAGAGTAACTGAGTAAACGGTCACCTAGGGAATCAACAAGCATGCATATGTGGGCAATTGTGGAGGTCGAAATCACTGGACCATTTAAACAAAAATGGCCAATTTTGGTGCATTGCTGCTTTACACAGTAGGATGTGGTCCACTCCACGCCTATCTATGAGGATTTTAATTCTCTGATAATTTGATCTTTAATATGAACTTTTTAAAATATATAATTAGTTATTAATAAAATTGTTATAAAAATTAATTATATTTTAACCATATATTTATTACGATTTTCGATAAAAGATCAAGTTAGACACAAAAACACAGGCCGGTGTAGCTGTTATTTTTTCCTTTTATACTCTTGCTTTTTTGAAAGCCCTTTTTACACACTGTTGTATTATGTCGTGAACAATATCTTTTTCCTTTTCTTTTTCCTTTTTATACCTGCGGTCCACTCCACGCATTAAACAAAAATATTGATTTTTTAGGATATCGAAATAAAACTTCTCATACATATTTATATTTATATAGTATACATATTGAGATTTGAATTCCTAATTACAAACATGAAATGGAAGGGCACACCACATATATAAAAAGGAATTTGCATATAAATAATATATGTTGATTTTTTTTAGTTATCATAATTAATTTTTAATTTAATGAAGAGAGTATAGCTAGAACTAATGTGTATGGATCATACCACTTAGCCAACCTGTGATAAGGGCCGGCCCATTGGGGTAGCAAACCCATCATTTCGTTGGGACCAACCTGCTTCTTCTTTTTTAGTCTCGGGTCCAATTTATTTTAGTATAAGAAGAGTCCAATTTTAAATATTGTTTTGCTCTTTTCAATTAAAGCTCAATTATCTATATCTAATTCAATATAATATAAATAAACATCAAAGCTAAATTTATTCAAACATATTATATTTAATTTTACATCATTTGATAGTTTAATTGATTTTTTTTCAAGGGAGTACACTTGAATTGCTAATATTTCTTTGTTAACCTGGTCAAAATCGTCACTCATGCTTTCCGTGACTCCATTGGAGTCTGCTTTATTTACTAATCTAGTCCAATTGAATGTTAACCTTTATATAATTATAATAATTTTTAGAATAATAATCGAGTACTAACCAGTCAATATTCAAAATATTGATCCTATCAATGAGAGTGTAGCATATGACTTAATTTGTGAGATAAATATAAAAAGTAAAAGAAAAAATGTCATATGCTATCCTCTCATCGATTAAATCAATATTTTAGGTACTAATTAGCCAGAACTCAATTATTATTCTAATTTTTATATAAAACTATAATTTTTGTTAATATCATTCACGGATCTTAAAATATCTAAAAACGACCCTACCTATGATATCATCTATCCGACTTAATTGTCATTAATCAACTACAAGTTACGACTAGGCACCGGCTAAGCTTCCAAGTAGCCATAAAGATAGATCGTGTATTTTTCAATCATATAGGAGCCATGCTAAATGAACTATTACACCGACTAAATGTTGCAAATGCTTTATTATCTTCCACATCCAACTTAATATTATATAAAATGTTATTTTTATATTATATATACAACGTTTGTTTTGAATATTGTTTTGTTGTCAAGTGTTTTATTTTCTACGTCAGAGTCACAAAGTGCAATAACTTATAAACTATATTTCATATAAATTAAATATTAAATATACCTAAAAATTCAACCAGACTAGTGGTTGTACACATAGCGAAACCACTTGGAGACCCGGAGAGGCAGATCTAAATTTTTTATATAAAAAAAAAGAGAGTTAAATTCCTACTTTCAGATTCTTTATTTGTTATTTGCATATATTTTAAAAAGTTTATTGTTATGGTAACTCAATCACCCAAACTTAAGGAAGCTGGTTTCGACTCTGGTTATAGAGGTCAGATCTTAAGTCTAACATTCCCATAAAAAAACAAAAAAAAGCTTCAAAGAGACACTGTATATTTTATGTTACGAAAATAGCTAGTAAAAGTATCTTTAACGATACTTCCTAAATTTTAGTTAAAATAATTAAAATATTATTTTAACTAGCAACATTTTATGGGATCGCTACAATCATCTTATCTATTATAACTAATCATAAGAAGCTTAAAATAATCCCCTATATTTATAGAGATCACTTGGTGGTTCTACTATTTAGAGAGCCCTTTAGAGTTATCTAAAATCATCCTTACCAGATATTTTAATTTAAAGTGTTCTAAAATCATCCCATTAACTATTTTAACCAAATAGTAGATTTAGAGCGCCATTTAAAGATGTTTTAACAAATTTTAAAATCATTATACATAAATAAATAACTGTATAAAAATATCTCATTTGGATCGTACAAAGACAAACACGAAAAGTCGTCTTTCTTATGTTACCCGACTAACCCTATTTGATTTCATGAGTTCTTATCGTATGTAGGTTTTTTTTTTAAAAAAAACGTCACAAAGATGAGTTAGGATCGGGGATTTTTTTTAATTTATTTTGGAATTATAAATGAAAAAACGTACTTGTGTGAGGGAAAAAGGAAACAAATTTCCTTTTAATTAACGGTGTAATTAATTTTTTTACTTAAGAGTACCGTTAGATTACGAAAAAGACAGATCTATAATCCTTGCCCTACAGAGAGATACTTACAGTGTCCACATCAGCATCTAGGCGATAACATCACTCCAACTGGATTCCTCTCCTTTCCTTCGGGTGCTCTCTCATATATATGGTCCCATTATTCCGAATATAAAAGGGTCGGGTAGACCCATGTCCACTTGAAAGTGGTCCTGTGGGACTTGTACCCACTAAAACGACCCGGCATCTTCATGATTATTACTTATTACCCAAAGACACGGTCTTCATTCTCTTCAATTATATAAAGGCTTCCCGGTACTCTCTGTCTAATCAATAAACAAGAAAAAACACCAAACCAATAGTCAATCTGTTTATTTTACCATCTAAGAGGAGCCAAAAAGATGCCTTGTCTTTACATCTCCACCAACGTAAATCTCGACGCCGTCGACATTGATCCCGTCTTCTCCGGTGCCACCAAAGCCGTCGCCGATATCATCGGAAAACCAGAACACGTACGTAAACATATATATATATATATATATATATATATATGTGTGTGTGTATGTATCTGTTTTTTTTTTAGCAAGTTGAATCGTGTCTTTTATTAGACGCTGTTGCTTAAATTATATGCAAGTTAAACAACGGTTCTTTTTTTATATTTTTATTTTCTTTCTAATTCTCACCAGTTTTGTCTAAACTTTGCGTATATATCATTTCTGACACCCAATTAACGGTGATCAAGTGAAGTTGTATTGTTTATGTAAAAAAAATGAAAGTTTTGCTGAAATTAATAAGAAACAGAACACGGACTTTTTTTTTCCAATTTAATGATGTTTTTTTTTAATATTCAATTTAATGATAGTTATATTAGAAATGACGTGATAAATCACATAAAAAGTGTTGTGGATAAGAGCCGACGACTGGTTGTAATTTGTTACGGTATAATGTTTGATTAGATTGAATAAAGATAGTATATAACTATATAAGAACAAAAGCAAATAATGTTTTTCTAGACAATAACAAAAGCAAATGACGTTGAAAGACGATAACTACTCCTTGACAGAAAAGATAAAAGAGGAATGTTCTTTTGTGATACATTTGACATTGACTCTGTTGAGTTTCAAGTGGTTACGGTGTGTAAAACTCCTATGTTGTGGGGTAGCCATATATCCGGATAATGTTAGTAGCGGTTGATCTTGGTTAAGTTCTGACAGACTTCTAATGGTTAACCTAATTTAGCGTTGATATTTTTGGTATGTTGTGTGATTGTGCAGTTTGTGATGGTGGTACTCAAGGGATCAGTACCGATATCATTTAACGGGAACAAAGAACCAGCCGCGTATGCTGAGATAGTTTCGATGGGAGGCATTAACAGAGAGGTGAAGAGGAAGCTGATTGCTACCATTGGCTCTATTTTACAGGCCAAGCTCTCTATACCCAAAACCAGATTCTTCCTCAAAGTCTATGATACAACTGCTGGACAAAACTTTTCAAAATTATGACTGTTTGACATGATGATGATCATAATTGATTGAGTAAAAACCTGAAAGATCATGTTGTATGTAGATTAATTATAGATCATTATTAACAAGTTTTAAGTTGTGATAATTTGTTTTTTTTTTTCTTTCGAATTTTAGTGGGTAATTAATCAGTTTGCTACCTAGCTTATTTGGTGAAATTTACTACAATCGTGTGTTGAGGTTTTGTCGTTCGTATGAGAAAATGTTTTCGATTGTTTGGTGTGATTATTATAGTTAAAATGAAATCGAATTCAAAGATAGAGAATACATGTGTGACAAAGATGACAAGCTTTTTACGAGAGAAAAAAATGGGCAAAGCTGAACAATTTGAATTTGTTTCACATTAAATTAGTCGGTTGCAAGCAATCAATAGTTCTTTTGATTCATTACAATCAAACGTACAAGTTAGTCAAATCAAGATCGAATCCAATGTTGCACTTCTAGGTAGGTTAAGACGATCCACTTCAATTTGTACAAAAATTTTATCGTTAAAATGTCATATCGGATCGTCAATTTGTACAAAATTGTTATCGTTAAAATGTAATATCAACTTTCAAAATTGTAGCTCATATGGTGTATACTCTATTTTCACATTAATGGTGGAGGTTCGAATCTTTTTATATGTATTTACAAGTATGTGTAAATGAGTTTTCTACCCAATCTTATAAGGTCGATATATGGGTCTGATCTTGGTAGGTTAGAGAGATGAATATTAATCGGCAAAACTATGTAGATGATGAAATGAGATTGGCACAACATTACGCGAATCAAAACAAACCTACAACATACGGTTATGGTTTTAAAAAAATAGAGTTTGAAATAGAGTAACGATATTTACACACCTTAAAAACTGTATATACATCTTCAAATTAATATGTTTTAAAAAATCCAATAATGTCTTTGAATAAAATTATTAAGAGAATTAATTGTTTGTTAATACACCGACCAATAATAATTAATTCGTTTCCTATTTTAATCTTTTATAAAAAAAATTCTATTAATGATTTGATATTAATATATATCATTAAAACTATTTTCATTTTAATAAACTCAAGATTCCCTTTTAAATATATTCTCGTCTTTTTTTTAAGGAAATAGTAATTTATTGCTAAGTATGGAAAATAAATCAAAATCATGAGACAAATTTGGTTGTGAAAAAAATAAGTTTTAAATTAAATTTTATTATTTGTTGGGAGAATAAAAAATTATTCTCGTTAGAAGAACAAAATCATATTATATATATATGTGTATATATATATATAAACAAACTTTCAAATTGACTATATTATTTATATTTTTTTATTTATTTCAAAAACACTTTAGAGTTTTTTTATTATCAATATTAGATGTTCTTTCTTGTTAAAAAATATATTAAATGTTCTTCAATTTCATCGAACACATATTCCTTTTTTTTTTTGACATATCATTTAACACCTATCTACTTCCACATCAATTGACACATATCACAGATCTTGTATCCTAACAACTCTCTCGAACGGAACATGATTATCTAATATATATATATAATAACCAAATCTTAAAATGGATTTTTAACAAAAAATAGAGTTTGATTTTTAAAAAAGCGAGAAGAGAAAACAAGTAAGGAAGAGAAATAATAGTAAGAGAATTAAAGGTAAAGATAAAATTTGATATATTAATAAAGTTGATTAAATAACATAATAATAGTTATAGATGATGAGTACTTATAAAAATACAATATAGTATAATTAATGAAAGAGTATTTTTGATATTAAGTGGGGTTTCATTACAAATTAAAGATTTTTTTTTAAAAATTTAATGTGTTTGATTACGAAAAAGGTGTAGATATAGTTTTTAAGAGCATTATCGTTACTTTTTGAAATATCCGAATATTTGGGCCGCAGTTCAAATCCAATTTACAACTTGTTAGTTGGGCAGTTGGGCTACAATAACCTTGGGCTTGTAGATACTACCAACTACCAAGCAATGTTGGCAGAAAAAAGCATGGGGGCATTTGGGTAAATTCAAAAAGAGCGATTCTCCCTCGAAACATTCGCCTAAATAAATAAGTGGACACTGTAACCAGATAGACCAGTACTCTAGTAGAAGAATAGCAGTGGACTCTGGTGATTGAGTTAGGGTTTTCATCTGAAGTGAAAAAGAAGAAAGAGAAGATGCCTTGCCTGAACCTCTCAACTAACGTGAACCTTGACGGCGTCGACACGTCATCCATCCTCTCCGAGGCCACCTCCACCGTCGCCAGCCTCATCGGGAAACCCGAGGCCGTAAGACACCTTTTTTCAAAAAAATAAAATAAATTATATATGATTTACATGTTTTCGTTCTGACAAGCATGCGAGACTATTTTGTTTTGTCGTGTCTTTGTATTTTTTTTTTTTGGGAATTATGGCTTGGTTTTTATCTTCAATATGTTTTATTTGTTTTAGCTTAAAACCTGTCGAAAATTAAGGTTTAATAGCTGTGTGTGTTGTGTGTGTGTGTGTGTGGAATTTATGTATAAAATTGGCATTCCTCGTAAGTGAATTGGTCTCAAGAATTGAATCTGGAGGAGGCAATGTAGCTTCTTTGCTTCGATTCTGCAGAAAATGGAACTCTTAATTGAGTCCATTTTGCTTTTGCTTTTGCTTTTGCTTTTGCTTTATGATGGGTATGTCTTATGTGTGAGTGTGAACATCGGATTTGCGAACTGCGTAGCCTGAAATTGTGGTTACTGTTGTCTGTAGCTCTGTAGGAGAAACGTTTTAGATACTGCAATTGCGTAGCATGTTCTATTTCTGTTGTTATAGCTTAGTGTGTTCTAATTCTGTTCTTTAGTTGGAGACTGGGACAGGAGTTATAGCTGGTGTAGCAGTCTTAACAGCTGAACTAAGCTTTTAAATAGTTAGCACCCTTGTATTTGTTTGGGGAGGATTCTTGTTTGTGTTTAGTGAGTTTTCTTTTTACTACGAATATTGATTCTATTATGTTCAAAATGATTCTATATGATAATGTGTTGTGAAATAAATAAAGAAAAACTGATCAAATAAGTGTAGAGAAAGAAAATTGGAGAGGAAGCAAAAAAAATTACTATGGAGAGGAAACAAAAAATATTACTATTGAATTTCAGATGACTTTCGGAATGACAACTGCATTTCATGAGACTTGTATTGTTTATAATAATTTAGTGCCAATATGAAATTGCTATTGATTCCACTTGTTGGATGGCACGTCCCTCCATGCCACATGTCCTTCAACATTGATGCTACGAAATAACAAATAAAACAACATTAGATTAGTTCAGCAGTGAGATCACTTATAGCTATACAAGAAATTTTCAGATTTCTTGATTAGTGGCATGGACGAACATGTCATCCAACCAACTAAAAATTAGTGGCATCGATTGTTATGACTTGGAATTTGGAGAATGGAAATTTCCTTTTGGTCTTCAATTGTTATAAATAGGAGTCCCATGGCATGCACTTGTCAATCTGGAATTCATTTGAAATTTAATAAGAAAATTCCGCTTCCTCTCCGATTTTCTTTCACTAGATTATTATATCAGTTTTTTCTTTATTTATTTCACAACATGTTTCCGAAAGTCTGAACTATATAGGACTTGGTTTGGTGTATCCTAATCAATTTGGTTATATGTATAATGTAATCAATTACTATTGAATTTCATATGACTTTCGGAATGACAACTGCATTTCATGAGACTTGTATTGTTTATAATAATTTAGTACAAATATGAATTGCTATTGATTCCATGTTGGATGTCACGTCCCTCCATGCCACATGTCCTTCAACATTGATGCTACGAAATAACAAATACAACAACATTAGATTAGTTCAGCAGTGAGATCACTTATAGCTATACAAAAAAAAAATCAGATTTCTTGATTAGTGGCATGGATGAACATGTCATCCAACCAACTAAAAATTAGTGGCATCTATTGTTATGACTTGGAATTTGGAGAATGGAAATTTCCTTTTGGTCTTCAATTGTTATAAATAGGAGTCCCATGGCATGCACTTGTCAATCCGGAATTCTTTTGAAATTTAATAAGAAAATTCCGCTTCCTCTCCGATTTTCTTTCACTAGATTATTATATCAGTTTCTTCTTTATTTATTTCACAACATGTTTCCTAAAGTCTGAACTATATAGGACTTGGTTTGGTGTATCATAATCAATTTGGTTATATGTATAATGGTAAAACTGCTTGATGGATGATTTCTTTTGGCTTGGGGATGTTATGTCAGTTCTGACCTATGACTCGAGTCTTATGAGTTCAAGTTTGCATGTAGCATGCACATTTTTACCATTGTTATGCTTATGCATTATGATCTTTGTGGAGGTTGTGAATTTTTAGTAAGCTAAGAAGGAATCTATATTATGATTTATGTCGTTTGCTCAATATTGCTTTCTGTTTCTCTACTTGTACCTTACCGATTTTTATTTTTTGTCACGCAGTATGTGATGATTGTCTTGAAGGGATCAGTACCTATAGCATTTGGCGGAACTGAGCAGCCAGCAGCCTATGGCGAGTTGGTGTCCATTGGTGGACTTAACCCTGATATAAACAAGAAACTGAGTGCTGCAATTGCTACGATTCTCGAAAAGAAGTTGTCGGTGCCCAAGTCACGGTTCTTCCTCAAATTCTACGACACTAAGGCAAGCCATTTTAATTATTCTCGATTGTCCAGTGGAAGATTGTTATCATGCACTTGTTTCATCTCATTGCATTCTTCCTGTTTGTTTAGGCCAATCACAGTCAAGAATATGCACAGTGTTTGCATGCTTTGCATCAGCAGTAGATCATGTAAATAAATCTTTACTGTTTAAAACCGTGAGCATTCACTCTTATCAGCTTTTCTTACGAGAATCCGACTTTTGCATGATATTGCTTTTGTTATTCTCATACAACTACTCGTTTAATTTGTTGTGCTATCTGATGCTCATCCCTTTGTTTATTTTCCAGGGTTCCAACTTTGGATGGAATGGTTCCACCTTCTAAATTTGGATCTCACAAGCTTTTTACCATGCATTCAGAGAGCTTTCTATCTATAATATGGTGATTTGGTGTCTTTAGAACCTTGTTAATATTTACCCGAATATTGTGTTGATCAATGAATGGTGTGTTAGCTCAGACTCAATAACATGAATGTTTCATTGGTGTTGGCCAATGATTTTATGGTACTCTTCTTGGTGCATGGACTCAAATTAAAGTTATGTTATTTACTGTTTTGATATTAGGGGGCCGGTGATTTATAATTAGTAATAGAAATATGGCATACATGCTTCAGATGTTTTACCCAAAAATTATAAATAAAACATGCGAAGGGAGAAATAGAAATGATGATGAGAAATTAATCTATCGACCCTTATTAATTATGTGATTGTTGAAGAAACAAGGAGAAAATTAAGTAAAAGATATTTTGATCTTCAAAATGCGTCAAACTATTATTTGACTATTTTGGGCCATTATGTTTCATTCAACACATTTTGGTACCTTAATCTTGAAGACTTGAAGTGATTGATAGAAGAAATTGTATAGCTTTGGATCTATACACGTGTATATATAGAATCTCGAAGTTGGCACGTCTACTTCATAGTATGCTTAACGCTGACTTGTCAAATTCTCACTGGTTGCAAGATGTTAAAATACCAGGAAACTATGAAATTCCGTGTTTACCCTTCTCACGCTTAGTGACATGTCGGTGGGCAATCCTAATTTAGTAATTTCCAACCACGGACGAAGTCATGGAAGAAAAAGAGAGGAAATTACCGTGAAACGTCCTTCTCTCACTATCTATCTATCTCTTGGCGCTATATCCTCTCTCATCCTCTCCAAAGTCCAATTTCTCTCTAATTATAAAAATTAAAAACCACCCCAACCCGCAATTCTTGATTCCCAAATAACGCGTGCAAAAAAAATATTCTCAATTTTCTAAGTCCAATTCTCCAGATCTAAATCCGAAAAAATGACCACCACTGCCCCTCCAATCCTTCCCGTCACCAACCAATCCTCCACCACCACAACCGTCGCATCCGCCCAGTCCCAGCCTCCAGTCGCCACCCCGGCCTTCCGCGCGTTCATAAACAACGTCTCCGAGAATCTCCGCAATGGTTTCTCCCAGCGCCGCAACTGGTCCGAACTCGTCGACCGCACCGCTTTCTCCAAACCCGAGTCCGTATCCGATGCTGCCCTCCGGATCCGCAAGAACTACTCCTACTTCCGCGTCAACTATCTCACCGTCGTTGCTCTCGTCCTCGGCTTCTCTCTCGTCACCAATCCTTTCTCTCTCTTCATGCTCCTCGGCCTCCTCGCCTCCTGGCTCTTCCTCTATCTCTTCCGCCCATCTGACCAGCCCCTCGTCGTCTTAGGCCGTAGCTTCAGCGACCGCGAGACCCTCGGAATCCTCACCGTCTTCAGCGTCTTCGTTATCTTCCTCACCAGCGTCGGATCCGTCCTCATGTCGGCTCTCCTTATCGGAGTCGCCCTTGTCTGCGGTCATGGTGCTTTTAGGGTTCCCGAGGACCTGTTCCTTGACGAGCAGGAGCCGACGGCCAACACAGGTTTCTTGTCCTTCCTCGGTGGTGCCGCCTCCAATGCCGCCGCTGCTGCTGCACCCGCCGTCATCGCCGCCCGCGTTTGAGACAATGGTCTGATCTGATTGATTGGTTAATTGAATTTTTAGAGTTTTTAGTAGACTAAATACATTTTCAATTTAGAGATTTTTGGGAAGTTGTTATCAGTAATGAAACTTGCATGGATCTCTCGTTTGTGTTCTCTCCTGTTAAAAGTCCATTTTAATTTTTACATGATACATTTTGTAATTTCGTTTCTATAATACAAATCATCGACTGAATATGTAGATTTTATATATTCTATGGTACTAGTTTTGTTTATTTGTGTTCTGTAGATGGATTTTTGATCGACAGATCATAAGATTAATGTTGTTAGATCCCCTTGGTCACTGGTTTTTCAGAGTTATGAAATCTTGATCTGTTTCTTTTGATCCTTCTCCGATCTCTGAAGTTCTGTTTATGGATTGATGGATTGATGTTATTTGCGTGGCCATGATTAGAATTCTATAAGAATTTAACTTCTGCACAAAGCATTTGCAAATATCTGCCGATGTTCAATCATAATGCAACAATGAGATATATATCAATTGTCATGCAACAATGAGATACATATCAAGTATCACTCAGATATGCATATAAATTACAAGTCACTAAAATATGCATAGATATTACACAAACCCAGTTGAGACAGAAAAGAATGGATTAGGAATCAAAAGACATTAATGTAGAGAAGAGCTAACATGTTTGCCAACAATAAGTCCATAATCAATTCGACCATTGACACTACTTAGCGTTTCTCTAGAGGGGCGTTTATTTCTTGAGATATTCATTCAATTTCGAAACAGCTTTAGATTTCAGAGAAGTTGCTCTTCCTCTTTGTTCCTTTTAATAGAGAACTGCAGAACTGTGAAGTTTCACTGTGTAGCTGCTCCTACACCATCTTCTAATGGCTTGCTGGCATTGGCCGGGATCTCCGAATTCAGGAAACGACCTGTCATAGGATCAACAGGACGTCTGTCACGTGGTCCACCTTTGCGTCCCATTGCCACCATAGGTGGAGGAGGTAGTACCCCTGCTCTGAAAAGAATCCGCTGAACAGGATCCGATGGCTGAGCGCCAACTGATAGCCAATACCTACAAAAAAATAAGTGAGCATAATTGGATCAATAAAAGAATTGTTCCGTTTTTATAATTTGAAGAGAGAGGTGGATCATTTTCTCCACTACCAATATAATGGTTTATTTAATACATTAAAATTCTTGTATAACCAACCTTACAAAACAAAAGAATGGGAACCTAAGGTTGTTTAAAGATCCACTTTGCCAAACCGCAATTTATACAAGAGTATAAATCAAGTAAATTAGAGTTTGGGATTTGGCCACACCAAATTATAGTAATCCTACTACCAGGTGTTCAAGCCATGTCAACATGAATCTAAATTAGAAGGCACTAAGCTAACAGATGCCAAATTCTGGCTCTGTCAGAGATTGATCTTTCGAAAGGCACAAAATAAAACATAAATTATGATTTCTTGAAATTTATCCTGATATGTTATGATCAATCTGATAAAATTAAATACAAACACAATCAAGGTCCAGCTCCGGATCAAATAGTGGTCTTTTGAAAATAGAAAAGCCCATTTCAAGGAGAAACAATGAACTACTCGGAAGCATGGTCATAACTTTCAGGTTTTTGAGAAATACCTGTTTATTCGATGTTATTAAACAATAAGTATCTAAATTCTAAAGTGATTGGTACATTAGATTCAACTCCTTCTATTCTTTTTACTAACCATGCTATATATTCTGAACTTATACTTTTATGATCTAATTTTTCTATTTTCTCTTCTAGTTTATCTATTTTTATTAAAACTTCTATAAGTAATTTTATTATAGTATTATTTTGACCTTGAATAATTGTATTACTTGGGGTACTAAACTTTTCATCACTTATTCCTACCGGAAGGTTATTTTTTGCTTCTACTGTCAGTTCTTCTAAAATTTTATTTAATATTAAACTCATTCAATTACTATCTTTGCTATAATTTTTAGCTGCTCTTTTAATTCTTTCTGAGTTTCTTTTATATTTTCCACTTCTTTATGAAGCTTTTCAACTATTCTTTTAATTTCTATTTCTACGGGTTTAGGGTCTTTTAAATCTATTAACCTATTTAACTCAATTATCTCTTCTGTACTAGGAAATTTCTTAATTTGAATACTAAAATCTTTTATTAATTGTCTTATATAATCTAAATTTGACTGTAATGTTTTAATCTTGCCATTCTGGAAAAACTTTGCTAATTCTGTAATGTTACTATTAATCTTTTCAATATTGTTTTCTAAACTTCTTCCTAAATTTATTAATAAATCTACTATAAAATTTTGTTGACCATTACTAGTATGAGGTATATGTTTATACTGATTTTCTAGATGTTCAATATTAAAATTAATCTTTATATTATTCTGCACGCTAATTTTTGTCTTTTTAAAATTTGTAATTTCTAGATCTAAATTTTCTAATCTAGTCAAATTCATGTGTTTGCTAAATCTAAATACTCTATTCTCCTTAAAGTCTTTGAACCTTGTTCTATAAGTTGGAAAAAATAAGTCTTTGCTATATAAAGCTTTTCTTCAATTAATTGCTCTCTAATAGGAAATCTACTTTTAATTATTAATAAACCAAATATTTTTTCTATTTCATAAATATCTAAGCTTTGTAATATATATATAAACTCATTTAATGGTCCTGCAAAACAAATATTAAGGAAACAATTAAACGTAGGTGACAGACACATCAATAACTGAAGGGGGGAAAAATCAAAATTTCAAACGTCATATATGATATATGTAGTCAAGCATGCAATCATCTTTAGAACATAAGCATTCGAAAGTAGTCAATTCAGACTTCAGATACAAAGATTGTGCAAATAGCATAAAACAGTGTAAAATGAATACTAACAAATCAGAAACAAACATTTTCCGTTCT
This sequence comes from Dipteronia dyeriana, assembly GCA_032871835.1. Taxonomy (NCBI): domain Eukaryota; kingdom Viridiplantae; phylum Streptophyta; class Magnoliopsida; order Sapindales; family Sapindaceae; genus Dipteronia; species Dipteronia dyeriana. Next base: position 14,744,958 of record CM065299.1, on the reverse strand, counting down.
TGCTAATCATAGATTAATGAGTTAGTATTTCAAAATGCAAAATAAACTATACAAATACTGATGTGAAAGTTGTGTGAAACCATGGAATCAAAAGATAAAAATGGCTTACTTGACTCTATCAAAATTAAGACCCATCCTCTTACCGCCATCTTGACCTAAAAGAGCAAATATTAGAAAAGAATCAGTACGTAGCGAATAAATAAGCCTCCAATCTGCTGCTGCTAAAATGAAGGAATATATGAGATAATAGCACTTAAGTTCCTTAAGATTCGAAGTTGATCTTGCAAACTCTACATATCTTATCGGGTGCCATATAACGCAAAATTAAGATTCAAGTTCCAATATCATCTCCATTTTTAACAATTTAGCAAGCCAAAAGGTTACATTTTGTCTTGTAGGAGATGAAAATGAATTAAGGGACACAAAAAGAGGTAAACATTATTATTGCTAGAGCCGTTTTAGTTGCTTCAACAGCCATCACAAACTTTCATTTGCATCGTCACATGCAAGGCTGTTGAGGCAATAAAAGGATCTATCCATCCATTTTGTTGCTTCGAAATATCATAAACCTCAGAATTCATGTTATTGGCAACTAATAAAAAAGTAATACTAGCCTCAGTTTAAAGAATTATCATCTTTTCTTTTACTATTAAAAAAAACAAGGAAATCAAGAGCAAAAAAAAATAAAAATAAATCATATTTTATCATGAGGGGAAAAAACACCCAAATAGCACAGAACTCATTAGTTTGTATGCATATAAAAATCAAAATCAAAGTAAGAAACTATTGAAACAAGCAGAAAATGAAAAAAAAAAAAAAAAAAAAATTGAAGTGTAATAGAAGAGAGCGAGTGAGTGACAGAGAGGGACCTGGCAAGGGATTGTAGTAACCCAAGACTTCGAGATGCTTGCCATCTCTGGGTGATCTGCTATCAGCCGCCATGACTCGATAGAACGGCTTGTTCTTGCATCCGAATCTCGCCAATCGTATCCTCACCACCATTTTTTCTCCGACGGCACAGACTGTGAGGAAAAATCGACTAGAAATTGTCTCGATTAAACACAAAGAAAGGTCGAAATCAGTAGAGAGAACCCGGAATTTTTTTTCGAGGGTTTTTTGGGAGGTTAAAAATTTGGATCTTTCAGGCCTGCTGTGGATCCGATTCAACGAAGCAGCTATTTGGTCTGGAAGCCCATAGGCCCCGGCCCGAAATATTTCTTTGAATTTCTGTTGACTGCTGAGTGGACAACTGGACTTGTAATTAATGAACAAAAAAAAAAACTGTGCCACGTGACCCAGTCCAAGAATCTCGTTGAAAAATAATGCATACGTGGCCCCAGAAAATTATAGCCGTTGGAGAAACGACAGTCTACACCCTACAAAGAAAAATGAAGAAACCTGACCAACTCTGGTTTGGTTTTTTGACATAACCGTTCTAAGAAAAACGAATTTTGTGCAAGTAAAAAAAAAAACTAGTCGTTATAATTAATAAAATTAAGTATGGAGAGACTCTGATTCTGATACATCATCATCTTCCACTGAGACTTTGGTCGTTTTCTGTCTTCTCTTTTATTTATCTTCTCTCTCACACACACAATCTTCAATACTTGAACACACTTTTTCAGATTTTCTCTCTTCACTATATCAAAAAAGAGGAAGCAATCTTCATTCTTATTAACGCTTTTTTATTGAACATTTTTTCTTGTTTTCCATGTCCATGGAATCTCATAGTATCAAGAGTTTCCATGGAAAGGTTTATCTTTGTTGTACCCAGTTGTTGCTGTTGTTGTGTTTACTACTAGCTTTGACTTGTAAATTTGTTTCAGGGGATTCAACAACAGGGGATGGTGTGATTGTGACTCAAGCTGATTACCAAGCGCTTCGAGCAATCAAACGTGAGCTGACAGACTTGAGAGGTGTTCTACGGAGCTGGAATGACAGTGGTTCGGGAGCTTGTTCAGGTGGGTGGGCAGGAATCAAGTGTGTTAAAGGACAAGTGATTGCTATTCAGCTCCCATGGAAAGGATTGAGAGGCAGAGTCTCAGAGAAAATCGGTCAGCTTCAAGCTTTGAGAAAGATTAGTCTTCATGACAATCTTCTTGTTGGACCAGTCCCTTGGTCTCTTGGTTTCCTCCCAAATCTCAGAGGTGTCTATCTATTCAATAACCGCCTTTCGGGTTCGATCCCTCCTTCAATTAGTAACTGCCCTGTTCTTCAGACTCTTGATTTGAGCAACAATGCACTCACCGGTAAAATCCCTCCTAGTCTTGCAAACTCTACCAGGTTTTTTAGACTTAATTTGAGCTACAATTCACTTTCTGGGTCCATTCCAGTGAGTCTCACTAGGTCTCCTTCACTTACCATTCTTGCTCTTCAACACAACAATCTATCTGGATCCATTCCAGATACTTGGGGTGTTCCATCAAGAAACAATAGCTCATACCAACTTCAATTCTTGGAACTTGATAACAATCTTTTCTCTGGATCGATCCCGGTTTCTCTCAGCAAGTTGTTTTTGCTCCAAGAGATCTCTTTGAGCAATAACAAGATTGTTGGGACCATGCCAGATGATCTAGGCAAGCTCTCTAAGCTACAAAAGCTAGATTTATCCAACAATGCTATCAATGGAAGCTTACCTGTTAGTTTTACCAACTTGACCTCTCTTGTGTCACTGAGTCTTGTGAACAATCGTCTTGGTAGCCAAATCCCAGAAGGAATACAAAAGTTGCACAACCTCACACTTCTAGACTTGAAGAATAATCAATTTATAGGTCACATCCCAGAAAGCATTAGCAACATCTCTGGCCTCACCCATCTCGATTTATCCGAAAACAATTTCACTGGTCAAATTCCAGCTTCACTTGCTAGCCTATCTAATCTTACTTCTTTCAATGTCTCTTACAACAATCTCTCTGGTTCTGTCCCATCTCTCCTCTCCAAGAAGTTCAATTCCAGCTCTTTTGTCGGCAACATTCAGCTTTGTGGCTTCAGCATTTCAACGGCATGCCCATCACCACCACCTCTCAATCTTCCTCCTCCACCAATGGAGGCACCAAAAAGACATCGCCGAAGAAGACTCAGCACCAAAGACATCATCCTCATAGCAGTTGGTGCTCTCTTGGCAATTTTGCTCATAGTCTGCTGCATTTTGCTCTGCTGTTTGATGAGGAAAAGGGCAGCTTTGAAAGAAAAGAATGGCAAATCCACAACTAGTAAAGCCATCGAGAGAGCGATTCCAAAGGCTGGCACTGAAGCTGAATCAGGCGGCGAAATGGGTGGAAAATTGGTTCATTTTGATGGGCCATTCTTGTTCACAGCTGATGATTTGTTGTGCGCGACCGCGGAGATAATGGGGAAGAGTACTTATGGGACAGCATACAAGGCAACACTGGAGGATGGTGGTCAAGTTGCTGTGAAGAGGTTAAGAGAGAAGACTACAAAGGGACAACGTGAATTCGAAGCTGAGGCTGCGGCTCTTGGAAAGATTCGCCACCCGAATCTCTTAGCACTTAGAGCCTATTATTTGGGACCAAAAGGAGAGAAGCTGCTTGTCTTTGATTACATGTCAAAAGGCAGCCTTGCTTCCTTCCTCCATGGTAAGCATATTTGACAAATTCACGCCTTTATTATGTGATTTTTCTATATGAAAACAGGCCTAACAATATGTTTTTGATGCAGCTCGTGGCCCAGAAACTATTATTGATTGGCCAACAAGAATGAACATAGCCATAGGCGTTTCGAGGGGACTAAACTACCTCCACACACAAGAGAACATGATACATGGGAATCTCACATCCAGCAACATTCTTCTAGATGAGCAGACTAGTCCTCACATTGCAGATTTCGGGCTCTCTCGTCTCATGACTGCTGCAGCCAACACCAATGTGATTGCCACGGCTGGAACACTAGGCTACCGTGCGCCAGAGCTCTCAAAGCTCAAGAATGCTAACACAAAGACTGATGTCTACAGCCTAGGAGTGATTATATTGGAGCTCTTGACTGGGAAATCTCCCGGGGAGCCAACAAATGGGATGGACTTGCCTCAGTGGGTGGCCTCCATTGTAAAGGAAGAGTGGACAAATGAAGTGTTTGATTTGGAGCTCATGAGGGACACACCAACCATAGGTGATGAATTGCTCAACACATTGAAATTGGCCCTGCATTGTGTCGATCCCTCACCCGCTGCACGGCCTGAAGTTGTTCAAGTCCTCCAGCAACTGGAGGAAATCAGACCAGAGCTGGCTGCTGCTGCTGTTTCTGGTGATGATGGAGCTAAAGAAGCAGCCCAGCACACAAGTGAATAGATTTACAACATTACATCAAATCAATTATCATCATCATCATTTGGTTTGTTTTATAGTAAGTATACTTATAGGTGACAGAGATGCAGCCAGATAAATTCTTAAATTCTTTGATTCATATTATTTTGTTCAAGTGTATGTAATATGTATTATACAAGCTTGTTTGGGTTCTGGGTTTAATTTTGAACAAAAGTATTAATGTATTCTTTGAATTCGTACTTCTGTTAGTAAAACAGAAGAAATATTGAATAAAATTATGAAATTCCATGATCTTCCTTTACACGGTCTTATGAAGAAGACCAACTTGCCTCTTGAATTTTTTAATTTTTTTTTTAAAATAAAACTACTATCGAAAACTGACGAGATTAATTAGAGTCTGTAAGCACGTCTTATCTCTCATATGGACTAACTCTCACAATCGGAGTCATGACTGCTCCCACAATTCAGGAAAAAACTCCTCACATATATTTGTAAAATGCGGAGTCATGGCTACTCCCAAAATCCAAAAGAAAACTTCTCACGTATTTATAAAATACGTAGGATGAGACTCGAACGCATAACCATTAGATATAGAAAAGAGATGCACGACCATCTCTATTAAGAGGTGATGTTCACTTTGCCTCTTGAAATTAATTCCACAATTTCTTAAAACATCAATTATAACGTCTGTTAACTGTAATCTCAATCATTCAAGTTAATTGTGTTTTTTATTTAATAAATCTTTTTTAATCAAGAACAGCAACCACTAAACGCTGCCGTTTTGAGTTGAGGTCAATATAAATACATTGTACTTTCTCAGTTTCTCTCTCTCTATCTCGCTGTTTCCCTCGCGTGATTTGCAATGGAAGACCCTCAGTTACACAAAATAGCAATATCGGGTCCCACTCTAGCCTCCATGATCCAACGGTTCTCGTCCTCTCTAGGCGACGTTGACGGCTTCCTCTTCGGCCACGTCACCCAAATCACCCCTTCCAATCTCTCCGACGACTCGTCTTCCTCCGACTCCGACTCCCAACTCGTTGCTACCATCACCGGCTTCTTTTGCTCCGGCCAGAATCTCTCATTCTACGACTCACTCGGCCGGGTCAACTCACTTCGAGTCCCCTCCCCAAACAACCACCAACACCACAACCTAATTGGCTGGTTCTCTGGCCGCCGCCAGTCCCCTCTCCGTCCCTCCCTTCGCGAGTTCTCTGTCACCAATTCTCTCTCGAAAACCCCCCAATTTAGGTTCTCCGTCAAAACCTCCTCCCAATCTCCGACGAACCAAACCCTTGCGCCGTCCGTCTTCATCCTTTTCACCACTCCTTTAACTGATCAGCTGATTCACACGCATCAGTACCGCGCGTACCAGCTCCACGCTTCGAACAAGCTGTCGTCGTCGGCGTCGTCACCATCGTTTCACGCGAAGTCACTCGATGTGGTGAACATCGGCCCCGCATTTCGCGGACACTACGATAGTTTCTCGCCGAACTGCGCACTTCCATTGCTGAACTGCGACACGAGGAACTCCTGCTCGGCGATGAACGTGGAGAGCCTGACGGCGCAGAGAGAGAAGATAAGCGATCAGAAGCAGCTGGATTCGTGCGCTGAAGGGTTTCTAGTCGAGACTCTGAGTCTGTTAATGGGACCCGAAGCCTCGAGCTACACAGGAGCCGTGGAGGACTTGTATGAGAAAATGTTGGCCAAAATTGACATCTTGGCTCGGCTGGTTGAGACCAGCTCGGATAAGGTTCTAGAACTGGTGAGTTTCTGATCCATTTTTTGTTAATGTGAATTGAATTCTATTAAGATGTTTACAAAGAAATAGTTTGTATGATTCGATGGTTTCGTGTGTAATGTGTTTGACAGGAAAATCACAATAGGAAATTGAGATACAAAGTTGCTAGATCATCTGGGTTAGAGTAACTACTTGTTTCGTGTTTTCGTCATGTAACTGAGTAAGACAGGTAAATTTTTATTGCATTTTCGGATTCTCAATGATTTTTGTACCCTACCTACAATGTTAAATATCTTTTTTTTATAGTTAAAGGTTCACAATCAGTGATTTATAGAGTGCAAATTTGTTGTCAAACAATTATATTTTGGTTATATAGGTGTGTTTGGATAATTCTTATTGTTCTGATTGATAATTTCCAGGCCAAAAAAGGACTCTAAAAACAAGATTTCTTTCTGATTTTACGAAAACGGAAAAAGCTGTTGTTTTGATCCAGATTGAAGATGATGGAGTGATAGAAAGTCTATAAAAATGGATGTATTACTCTTCGTGTGTTGTGAAGATTACTTACAGGAAATAGCTTTGTTGGGATAGCAGTATAATGGTCTCAGTGATCTTTGATTTGTATAAGATGTTTGGGTTCTAAATCTTTGTTGTTAATAATATTTAGAATGTAGATTTAACTTTCAAGGGGTTGTTGAGCCAGCTGTCATGAAGATGAAATGCTGAATATAGCTTGGGTAACAAAACATTATGATAAAGTGAATTGATTAAGGTTTTAATTTCAACCGTTTTTTCTATGGTTTAGATCACAAAGATTGTTCATTTAATATGTTCAATCAAACAATTTACTGTGCAAGGAGATAGTTTATTTAGGTACATGCATCATGTTTTCGGTTCTCAAACTATCTCATAGTCCTCATAATGGAAAATACAGTGTGTGAAAGCCTAAGAATAGAGACTTTTGAGTATTACATGGTATTGGAAGATAGTTTATTTAGGTACATGCATGATGTTTTCGGTTCTCAAACTATCTCCTAGTTCTCATAATGGAAATTACAGTAGGGAAACACGAGAGTGAAAGACTCAGAATAGAGACTTTTGAGTATTACACGGTGTTGGAAGATAGTGTATTTAGGTACATGCATTATGTTATCGGTTCTCAAACCATCTCCTAGTTCTCATAATGGAAAATACAGTAGGGAAACACGAGAGTGAAAGCCTAAGAATAGAGACTTTTGAGATTTACTGGTATTGGAAGTTGAATTCAAGCTTGCTTAAACTAAATGTTCTTTTTTTTTTTTTGAAATGCTTAAACTAACGTTGATATGGCATATAAGGTGTAGAAACAAAATCAGAGTCCAGAAATCTAGACTCTCAAGTCAACTGATCGAAATGTAACTTATGTCGATGTATATGTTATATTCAATTTCCCCCGTCACACTGTTACCTTCTTGGTTATTTTATGGAATTTCTGGTGACAGAAAAGTACTCGGTCTTCAGCTGAGGTGTAAAAGATCCAATAATCGATTCTTTCATCAAGTGGGATATTTCCCACGACTTTGAAGCTGAAGATGGCTATTACTCTGGGAGCAATTGACTGTATTGAAATAAGCAATCTGAACTCTTTTGATGGATTTTGTAAAGATGAGCATGATGGCTTTGTCGGTTATCAGTTTCGACAAGTTGGAGTACTATATTGGACTATTGGAGTACTCTAGTGTATTATAATTGTCAGCTTTGTTCTTCATCCCGTCTGTGATTCTTCTTCTTTACTTTTTAGGAACCCAATCTAGTTGGACTTGCATCAATTGGTATGGTATTTTTTTTTTCCTTTTTTCTTTTTTGTAATTTTTCTCCATTGATTCATTTTCTTGGGAATATATCTAGCTGACTGTTTGTAAAATTTTTGATTCATCATGTAAATCTTTAGTCGTACCCAAGTTTTCTTTGCATTTTTTTATTGCAAAAATCAATCAAATGTAATGTTACATGGTCAGCTTGACACGGGCAGCTTAACGTGTATCGTGTCTTTTAGGGCAAATTAAGAGCACGAGATGACAGATCACTAGATTTATTTATAATATATTATTCTTTTCACAACAGCCGCAATTTCATAAAAGGGCTCTGATGGAAACTGGCTAAAAACGATTGGCTAGTTTGGAATGTCAATAAAATATAACAAGCGAAATCTTAACCATGAAGAAAAGGGACATAGAATCTGTTTGATGACTCAATGAAATTTGCCATATAGTAAAAGAAAGGACCATTTAAATACAATCCGGAAATCTGGTCGTGTACATCAGAACAAAAAAGAAGCATCCGCAAAAATTGTATCGCCGCCTGAACCTTCTTCCATAAAAGCTCCCTTTTCTGTCACGACAAGCCAACCAAGAACAAATTACAACGTACAAGATCTAGAAGTGAAAGAGGAGACAGTCTAGAGCAAGAAATACATTGGTATACAGACAAGACTAGCCACCTTCAACACAAATGACTGCTGAGGCTACTAATGATGAGTGAGTTTTTTTTAGTTTATATGATAAAAGATATTGTATGTGGGACAATTCCGGTCCTTCCAGACGCCTGCGGAAGGGATAAACGGTGTGGAATTTTGAAACCGTTAAAATTGTCTCAACGAGCCCTTCCACAACAGTAACCGGAAACCCCATGATGTACAATTGATTCCCAACTTCAGTCGTTTCGGTTTTTTGTATTATTTTTTTTCCTTTTTTGGGCACTGTTTTCAGATCTTTTAGAATTTTTCGGTAACTCAAATTCTTCTTTTTGGTTTCGAGATTTTTCTTGTTTTGGTTTATTTAAGAGCGCCAATACTAATTGGATTGGATTCGGTTTTGTTTTTCTATTTGGTGTTTAAACTTATTGTTATCTTTGATCATTATTAATAAAAAGTACTTTTTCAACAATTTTTTTTTTATTAATATCACTTTTGCTTCGTCACTATCAAAATTATGTTTTTACATAAAAGCTAAAATTTCAATTAGCATGCATGATGATTTTATGTTAATGAGATTTGATAGTTTTGAAGCAGTGTTGAGTTGTCAGAGCAAAAATATCCAGTAATCTATATTGATTTCAGGAATAGAAAGAAGGCGAAGAGGAGACGCGTTAAGGGCAAATCAGTTGATGATACTCTTGTAAAGTGGAAGATACAGAACCAACTTGAGTTGGCTGCAGATGGAACAGAAGAAGCTCGAAAGACTCCCTCGAATGGCTCGAAAAAGGGGTGTACGCGAGGCAAAGGAGGACCTGATAACACAGTTTGTAGATACAGGGGTGCTAGGCAGAGGAGATGGGGCAAGTGGGTTGCTGAGATTCGCGAGCCAACACAGAAGCGCAATATCTCAAGCAGTACTAAAGGGAAACGGCTTTGGCTTGGGACCTTCGATACAGCCATCGAAGCAGCTCTTGCCTATGATCGAGCTGCAAGGGCAATGTATGGTTCTGCTGCCTGTCTCAACTTCCCCGAGTACTCTATGGAATCACTGGATTGCCCCAACAAGGTGTTGCCTCCAGTTACTACTAGAACACCGGAAGCTGCATCAACATCGTATAGCTATGACGAGCTTAAGATGAATCGTCAATCACATTTATATCCCACTGATTGGTCTCAATTGCCTGTATTTAGTGGATCACGGGAAAAATACCTGAACTCATCTGGTGTTCGTGTTGTCGATGAATCTCATTGTTCTGAGTTCTATGTAAATGAGGAATCAAAAGAGGCACCAGAGGATACTAAAAGAGAGCCTAAACATGCAGAATGCAAGTCCATTGACGTTAAAGTTGAGACACCAATGATTAGAGAAGAAATGGATGCAGAACTTGAAGAAATTAAGCAGCTCTGTGACTGGTATGGCTTCAATGATATGAACAATTGCTTGCAAAGTGAACCGGAGAAGGTGGGATGCGAATCAAGGACTGACTGTGAGCGTTTTGGTGAGATCAAATTTTGGGCATCAAAGAGCAAAGAAACTGATGGACAACGTTCCCACGCCAAGACTTCTCATAATGTTCAAAGTGGGATTCCAGTAACGAGAGAAATGGTAAGACATCCAGTGAAAGCTGTAGAATTCAATGGCTGTAATGGTGTCAATTTCAAGCCTTCAAATGATGTAAAAGCTGAAATGCCTACAACGAAGGAAGAAATGCTGGGAAAACGAGTAGGAACAACAGATTTTAGTGGCATAACTAGCTTCAATGATATAATCAATCCCTTGGATGATACTAATTGGTTAGCTGGAGACGAATTCGATTTGAGGATCAAGACTTCCGGGTTAATTAGCAGCGATAACTCGATCTTACAACAAGAGGGTAATCATAGTTGTAATGGATCGACAACAACTTCAATTCACCCGGACTGTGGAAAATCATCTGATTTATCATACCACTTGCAGATTCCAGAAGCCTTAAATCATAAGCAGGCGATAGATTCAGGTCAAGACTATGGTTCGGATTGCTCAGGGCTCAATTTTGATGTTGACTTTCCAAAAAAGCAAGGAAAGGATGATTTATGGTTTCCAGATTTAGGATTCTGAGTACATCAGATGCTTAGCATTGATGCTTGCTGATTTTCTTTTTAATCCAGCTGCTATGTAACCACTTTTTTATTTTTTTACAATATACAATAACGACTTCTTTTGTAAGCTTTGTTACGCTTTAGTATTAATCCATGCTCACACCTATGAATTTCAGAGGCTTTTATTTCTCTGTATTTGCTTTGAAGACTTTTGTTAGTTTGCTGTTGTTAAGATGATACAGAGAGGAAAAGAGAGAGATGATGCGGATTTGCATAACCACTGTCAATTCCTAGTAATGGAAACAACTAATAAGATTTCAAAAGTCACTGTAGATCAAGAAACGATACATCATATATTAATAAAATTTACAGAATGCTTTTCTAAATGTAATAATAATATTCATTTGGAGCTACAATTAGAGAAAGATATCAATCATACACAGATTAAGTACTGAAAGACTAATAAAGCTGGGAAGGGAAAATTATCTTGCCTATGATTTCTTATCTGACCATCAAATGCTCTATAATAATCATCCTAAACTCATGTTTTAGCATATAAGCGAAGAATTTATGTTCAGTAAGTTAGTAGTAGTAGGACCCGAAAAGAAACTCTCACCAGTGGATCCGACCAGCCTCAGCAGCAGGATGCATCTGCAAATACAGTAAAGCGCAGCTGATGTGATTGGAGCACTGGTGCACGTTTGCTCGATTGATGTTTCTATGCTTCCAGCTATTACTTGGCATGATGACCCCGGTGGCATTCAACAGCATGAGCCAACGATTACAGTTCTAAGCCAAAAGCTTCACAACATCCTTTCACTTCTGCTCTATCTCAGTCTCAGACCAGACCATTTCCCAGGGTCCACTTTTTGTGCCCAATCTGCAATGAATTACCGGTTCATAAGATAATTAAAAGACAAGTCACTGATCCATTCAGTGGATACATTAGAAGACCAAAATAAAGTGGTGCAAAGCTTCTTGTCCCCTCCAGGACCAGATATTAGTTTACCTCCAAAGTCCAACTACTACACGTAAGGTCATGAAGAGAAATAACCCTGCCCAGATTCCGGCAAGACCAAACACAGGAGCAGCCATAAGAAGGAATATTGAAGAGATAGCAGCAACTAGTATCTACCCATGACCAAAAAAAGGCAGGTGAGAAAGGAATACTTGATATTGTATTATTAAAATCATAGTAACATGAATAGTAAGAACCATGGAGTAGGCAGCATATCCAAAGTCAGAAACCCCATAATATAGCCCATCAAGGACGAATGCAAGAGCATTCATTGGCTGAGATCCAGCAACAAACTGCAGAATAAAGTTGAAGTTAGATAAGCCTAGCAGTTTTATATCTTAATAATCACCAGCTGCAACCAAGGTACACATGATGCTTATCCAGGAAAACCAAAATAAAAAAGGGTCATCTATTCCAAGAGAAAATCAACTGGACTCTGGGCAGTCACGCCGCCAGTCAATGAAATTGACTCAGTTCAGCGTTATGGACTTCCAAAGTAGCCGGAGACTCTGGGAAACCAACAAGCCACCCAACCATTTTGATGACCAGAGTCCATTCAAATGGTAGACAAATGCCCCACTAAAAGAACTGTTGAGGGCATAAATCACACTTACAAATATACCAGACCAGGCAATTTTCAAAACTTCTGAATCTGTGGTGAATAGATGTGAAAATGCTCCAAAGCCGAGGAATAAAAAACCAGCCAATCCTATTCCTGTTATTAAACCAATCTGCTTGGCAATTAAAAGAAAATAACATGAAAATAATATCAGTTAAATGAAAAGAAACCAAATCACTATAAAAATTACATAGCAGTTATGGGAGTTACAAACTTGTAGAAGTCTGAAAACCACTTCTTGTGCTTGTTCATAATTTCCTTGGGAGTAACCACCAGCTAGAAGAGCCTGTGAAAGAGACATCAGAACAATGATGTCAGTATAAATAAAGTTTGTATAGAAACATTCAATGAGTTTCCGCATATAAGAGTGACCGATATAAGTCAACCACCATCATTCAATGTTTCACTAATACCCTGACAAACTAGTTGTTTATAATCACCAACCACGGAAGCAGCGTCTTAATTTGTTTGTCAATTATCAGTAACTCCAGCAAACTCGATAAATGATAACTTAGTCCCTTGCAGGATCCAGGAGGCAAACATGTTATTTCTGGAGTTGGTCAATCCATTTTTCACCTGGAAACCGTGTACATGTGAAAATGCACAGCACAGCGAGAAGTTCAAAAAATTAACCTGCCCAGCAAGTGCTAGCGCATCAGTAAGCAAAGATACTGCCAACCAAACTTCTATGCAAATTTGATGTCCAGCCATAGGTATAGGTCCCTCCCTGGCTGCCAGGGATGTTGACAGAGTCATAATTAGAAGCACTGCTATGGTCCTGCCAATCAGAAGACCACCTGAAATAACAATGAAAATGATAAGTACTTGGGTGGAAAACTAAAATAAATGGTAGAGTGGATCTTACACATATGTGATGTAAAGTTCACTCAGTTTCGTCTATTGCCCACTAGCCATCGATCTTATCACTTGATCATTAATTTTGATAAAATTTATCATCCATACGATGGATTCATAGGCTTATTGACTTGTCTAAAAAATTTCATGATAATATTGCCGGTTAACATCACCGTATTTATTCAAATTATTTCTTCCCTATCAAAATTGACACATCATAAAGTCCTACCAATGAAGAGTAAATGTACTTGGACATATTCAATTTTAGTTGGTAAGTATGTACCAGATTTTAGATAGCGGACAATTCTTCTCCCATCAATGTTTGGGGATATTAATTCTACCTTGCCACTCAATTTCCACAGAAGGATAAAAGCAATCAAATATCTGGTGAAAATGAACATAAGGAAATTCATTAGGAATAAACAATTGAACCGATTTCTGGAATTATAGGAATGTAATATGCAAAGTACACGGACAATGTTAAGTTTACCACATTATTGACGTACTCAGAAATCACGGTGGCAACTGCAGCACCACTAACTCCAAAATGAAAAAGAAATATCAAGATCACATCCAATATTGCATTCAGTAAGTTTCCAGCCCCTGGTAATCCAGAGTAGACATTTTTCATATGCACGATTAAAATCCATCAGGAAACTGGTATAGAAGGAGAAACAGAGAAGAGCTATGCTGAATACTTGCCAAGGGCATATAAAGGCGTCTTTGTATCCATAAATCCACGAAAAGAACCTTGTGCAGCAAGTGCAATTACAATGGGTGGAGCACCAAAGGCCCTCAAGGTGAGAAAATTCTCAGCAGGGACTCGCATTGGTGAATCCTACAATATAAAAAATATAAAATATTACGTCCAGAAAACATCCTCAATGAATAATATATAATGAATATAATAAGAAAGGCATAATATGTATCACTGTCTACGTACTTCCACACAAGATAGCTAATCTAAAAGCCACATGTTAAAGGTGCATTAAGCATAAAATGATACTAAAAAGTAAAAACTATATGTGCTGAGCTTCTCCTTCCAAAATTTTCTATGTTAGGTGTAATAGAAGTAAACAGCTAATGGACTAATCTTACATATAATTACATGATCTGTGGCAAACAAGTAGATTCTGCTATTTAAACAAATTGTTTATGAGATATGACCTTGCATATAGTAAAATGTTTAGGAGCATGCTATTTCTATGTAGTCCTGTAAAGCCTTGCTGTGAGACCAAGCATGCTATGTCAAAAAAAGTCTAAGGAATGATTAATGAGATAAAAAAACTGTCTAATCTTTAAGAATACCCTAGACAACACTTTAAAAGCATTGATACGATATCCTAGATCAAGAAAATAAACACATGGTTAAAGTAGTGCATTGACTATTTAAATTCAATATCAGAAAATCAGGACGTACAGCTGGTATGCCCAAGATATTAATTAAGAACCCAAACCAAAAGAGAGAGCAATAGCTTCTGCAATGCCAAGGCTAGCCGCAAGAGCCAAAAATGCTAATGGACTAATCTTACACATAATTATATCAGTGGCAAACAAGTAGAGTATGCTATTTGACCAAATTGTTTATGAGACATGACCTTGCATATAGTACAATATTTGCGAGCATCAGAGGATGCCATTTCTAAGTAGTCCTGTAAAGCCTTGACGAGTGTGCATTGTTTGAGAGGCCAAGCATGCTATGTCCTTTGAAAGTTAAGGAATGATTAATGAGATAATAAATAAAAAAATAAAAAATTTGTCTCATCTTTAAGAATAACCAAGACAACACTCTAAAAACATTGATATGATACGCTAGATCAAGAAAATATATGCATGATTAAAGTAGTGCAATGACCATTGAAATTCAATATCAGAAAAGCAGAACGTACAGCTGGTATACCCAGGATATTAATTAAGAAACCAGAGCCAAAAGAGAGAGCAACAGCTTCTGCAATGCCAAGGCTAGCCGCAAGAGCCAAAGAAGTCGACACTGAAGGAAGTAGTTTCTTGCCTTGTTGGTCAACACCGTAATCTTAATGACCACCACACAACCGAAAACCATATTAAGTATACATGAAAACTTGTTCTTTCTGCAAAGAACTGAACAGAATATTTAAACATATAATGTTATCAATTAATAGCTTTATTACCATCACCAATTAGGCTAGCATCACCACTGCCCTGACTATTCAAAGTCTGTTCTTCGGCAACAAAGGATGTCGTAATGTTAAGCAATGGAACATTAAACAATTTTGAGACCAGATTGAATACAGAAACCGAAACCCCAACTGCTGCCAATTCAACCGATCCTACACAACAAATAAGCAAACTATTCTGTAATTCTGATAAAATAAAAAATAAAAAAGTGTCACTAATAAAACTAATACAAACTATCCGGAAACTCAAAATGTGTCAGTAGCATCAAAATTAAAGTTTTGGACTTCAAATTAACAAATTTTAATTCTGCAGACGCCTAATTCGATAATGCAAAACCCAGCAGCCATTTTCTGGAATTAAAATTCCTACTAAGCGTCTACAAAGTTGATAAATTGAAATTAGTAAGTACCCAAATGACCAACAAAGGCTGTGTCGACCAGTGACGTGATGGGATCAGCGGCCAAAGCCAACGCAGCCGGCAATGCAATCGACCATATCTCCGAACCCAATTCATCAACCTTGAACCCCTCTCTACAGTTTTAAAATAATAATAATAATCAATAACAAAACAAATATATAACCTTAAAAAGAGCGTTCATTTGGCAATTACAAAACAAGTACCTTAAACGGCTGATGATAGGAGAAAACGAATCGGATAATGAAAATCGGGTCGGGTCGGGTCCATCGAGACGCTTGGTGGTCTGTTTTCGCCGTGAAGTGTCGAGAGAAGTGGAGTTGTTTTTCTTAGGAGATGATTTGAGTAGTGTTTTGAATCGATTTCTGGTGAGATTTTGAGATTTATTAAGCAGTGAAGAAGAATTAGTGCGTTGTTTATAAGAAGAAGAAGAGTGTGACTGTGAGTGTGTACAGAGAAGACGATGCGAGAAGCTACTACAAGTAGCCATTGTTTGAATTGAATTGAAATTGAATAGGATTCGTCTGTGGAGATTTTGAGAGAGAGCCAGAGAATCTGGTTTGAATCTTTTGAGTGAAGAACCTGGTGACCATGAGTTTTTTTTTTTTCTTTGTTGTTGCTATTTGTGAACGAAACTGATTTAACGGACTAGATTTCATGTTGATTAAAAATATCTTATGTGGCATTTTCTGTTTGGTCAATTTTTATTTTTTTTGTACTGCTAAGTGCTAACAAGTAGTATTTTGGTACACGCTTGTGTACTACGAGCATTGTTGTCGGTTGTCACTTGCCACGGATATGTGGTACAAGGGTACTATTATTTTACTTACAATACTATCACGAGATATTATTCCCATTAAATTTCCATATATACTTATTAAGTATTTATAGTTGGATACTTAGACTCTCAAAATACATTATCACATTTGCTACGTACGTTTAACATGAGAAGGAAGATACATTATTGTCACATTTGTTAAGAGTTTATGTAGATATCAACTCTCTATTGATTGGTTGAGTTTTATTTTTATTTATTTTTTTATTTTACAGTCTATTAAAACGTAATCATATCATATCTTTAAATTGGTCTTGAAATTAATGTAATGTGCCAACCATGAAATTTTAATGAAATTTTAAATCGAGATTGAATTGCAATCGAAGGCATACTAATTACCCATCAACAAAATGCCCATGGAAGTCAAGTCTAAGGTGTTTCACTATAGATCTCTCTTTTGAGACGAAATTTAATACACTCAACTACTCAAAGTATACTACATGGTATGAAAAAATAAAACATTGAATTGTTATAAATACTACACGACATGAGGAATAATAATTAGTAAATTACCCATCAACAAAATATCCATAGTGGTCAATCTCAGGTGTTTCACTAAAGATTTCTCTTTTGAGACGATATTTGATGCACTCGACTACTCAAATTATACTACAGTGGTACGGTAAAAAAAATTGATTAGTTATCAATATTACATTTTATGATTTTATTACTTAGGTACATTGAAGATTTTCTATCTCTTTAAATAAATTGAAGATTATTTATGGTTACATATTTACGTTGGAAAGAATATATATATATATATATATATATATATATATATATGATGGATTAAATTTCACTCGAATCAATAACGTAGATCAGAATTAGTTCTGAAAATCACAAAATTGTAATAGTTGAAAAGAAAACTTATAAGCTGGTTGCTTCGATTTGGGCCAACATAACTTATCTGTCTTTGGTCCATTTTGTGTTTCATTGAACATGGATCGGGCCTGAACTATTTTGGGCTACAAACTTTAGAATATTCATTTATTTTTATTAAAAATATAAACTATTTACTTACAAAATATAAATTTCCTTTAATAAATAAGCTCTATTGATTTTTTAGAATTGTTTGGTTAGGCTTTTAAGAATATCTATTTTTAATTGAGTAGAGCCTAGTAGAGTTTAAATTCCTACTTGGCAAAAGCTCATGAAGAGGTATTTCTCCAAATAGACATTTAAAAAAAAAATAGCAACCAAACAATTATATATATTTTAAAAAAAATCTACTTCTAATAGATCTATTACAATTAGATATTTTACCAATAGAAGGTTTTCAAAAGATCAACCAAACAAACTCTTAATTCTACTTGGACCGCTAAAGCCGTAGAATCAGTATGAATTTTAATCTTAGCTATATGAAGGTGTTTAGAACTTCCCTTACTCATTTGAGACTTAGAGACCGTTTATTTTTTTTCACTAAAAGACTTATTGTCTTTTATATCTTGAATCAAGATAAATCAGTTTAATTTGTTTTTTCAAGTTATACCTTATTTTAAGATATACAAGTCTTTTAGTAAAAAGTAAAATATGAAAAAAGTATTAGTGTAATTTTTTTTAATAAATTTTCACAAATGTCATATAACAGTTCATATATTTACAATTTTATCGGTACATAATAAACCTTAAAAAGCAATTTTCCAAAAATTCTCAATTTTAAAGAAACTCTAACACAAACGAATCAATTTTAGAACTATAATAAGTCATTCAAAATGAAAAAAAAAAAAGATAAATATATTATAATATCTTAATATATAAGGTAAGATTTTAAATAAAAAAGTAAACAATCCCTTAGAATAGATAAAATCTTTCGAGCTGGCTTCATTTTTTTATTAAAAAAAAAACCACTGGAATTTACCAGTGTACAGGTTAAAATAGACCAATTATTACTATCAAGGTCGAATAAAACGCCCGGAGTAAAAAGCGCAAAATCGTCACCTTTTCTATTTCTAATCACGATTTTACTTCTAAGATTAAAATAATATTACACAATCTGTGTCATGTACAACAGATATCACAATATTATGGATGCTCCCACAACTCAACATTCGCCAAAGTTACATCCATCAACAAAATATAAATAATGGTTGCGTGCAATAATTTTAAAAAAAAAATGTAGAGAACTGTTGGTTCGGTTGTAAACGGTAAACCTGGCTGTGTTGTCTCCTTTGTTTGAGGGAGTTTCTTTTATTTCAAAATAGGGTTTTATATAATTTGATCTCGATATAATTAAGAAACGTCAATTTTTTTTTTTAATGGATGAAATTTCATCAATTTAATCCTTATATAATTGAAAATAACTTAAATTTGTTCTACCGCTAATCAAAATGATGGTTAACCGTTACATAAACAAATAAAAGTCCTTTTTACCCTTGTGATATGTTGGAAAAGTGGAAACACGTAGTTGCCTTCTAATTAAATATCTTTTTTACAATCGTTATAATCTAATTGGGAAACATCAATTTTTTACTCCTTAGTCGAAATTTCATCAATTTAGTCATTATATAATTAAAATAACTCAAATTAATCCTACGGTCGGTCAAAGTGATGGTCAACCATTACAGAATCAAATTCATGTTCTTTCATGTTGGACAAGTGGGAAGACGTATTTACCCTTTAATTAAATATATTTTTACAATTTTCAAAGGTTCGAAAGTACCAAAATGCCATGAATTAAATGACTCAATATTGTAATGACCTACATACTCTGAATTACCGGTTTGATTTTACCAATTTGCCCTTACTATTTATAAAGTTAAAAAATCATAAAATTGTCCATGGTAGCCTTTGTACAGTAGTAACAAAAAAATTGTCTATCAAAGCAATTCAAATCTGTTCTTTCATGTGCAATCCAGACCATCCATTTTCTTATTCATTTCTTCATCTTTTACCTCTACTTCATTTTCTCCAAAGAAAATTGATGGTTTAATTTGGGGCATTTTGGGATTTTCAAACCCTTGAAAAATCATAAAAAGATATTTAATCAGAGGGCAAATACGACTTTCCACTTGTCTAACGTATCACATGGGTAAAAAAAAACTTGTAGTTGATTATGTAATGATTGACTTTCACTTTGATTAACGGTATGACTAATTTGAGTTATTTTCAATTATATAATGACCAAATTGATGAAATTTCAATTAAGGAGTACAAAAGTGACGTCTTCCAATTAGATTCGGACCAAATTTTAAAAATCACATTATAAAAAGATATTTAATTAGAGGACAAATACGTCTTTCCACTTGTCTAACATATCACAAGGGTAAAATGGACTTTTACTTGATTTTGTAATGGTTGACCAACACTTTGACTAAATGTAGTGTTGAAAAGTTAAAATCATATTATTTTATAATTTTGACATACAATAATATTTGGTAAAACTTCTAAAAGTGATTGATAATCTGACAAATTTCGATAGTGGTTTTGAGAAGTATGTGATAGATTACTTTTTAAAAGTGATAATTGAATAATTTATTTCAACATTTAATGAATATTTAAAAATATCATTATTATCCCCATGAAATCAATTTAAAATTATTTATATACCTTATTTCATCTCAAAAATAAATATTATATTTAAATATTGATTCAATTTATAAAATCTTTTAAAAATGATTTTATTATTCCTATAGAATTTTTTTTAAATTTAAATATTCTACTTAAATATTGACTTAATATATAAAATTAACGAAAAAAATGAAATAGGGTCTTATACTCAAGTATATTTTAGTCATTGTAATTAATCTCAGCACTCTTGTAATAAAACTGCTAAACATATGTATAATTGTATATTGATTTTGAGCTATACATCAGTTTTAACAATACAATTAACCAAACATATACTGATTAACTTTACAACAGATTATTTCTTCAACACGGTTAATAGTGAATATTATAAAAGTTATAGTAATACCAAAATGACCATAATATGAGTTATTTGCAATTATATAATGACCAAATTGCTAAAATTTTAATTATGAAATAAAAAAATGACGTTTCCCAATTAGATTGGAATCGAATTGTATAAACCCCTTCAAAATATAATAATAATAAGGGTTATTATGATTTTAGTCCCTCTAGTTTACGTTTATCTGGGTTTAGTCCACTGGCCTTTTGAATTACTTAATTCAATTCATTAGTTCTCTGATAATACAAAATCAAGTCCTTTCCGTCCAATTCCGTTTGTTTGTCATTGACTTCCGTTAGGTCAAAGGGGTATTATGGGAAATTGGAATAATGCTTCTAGAAGGGTGACTGGAAGAATGCTAATTTAGTAATTTAACTAAAATAATTAATATTACAATTAATTTTTAAAAAATAAAAATAAAAATTATAAAATCTTTTTTTTTCTCTCCCAGATGTAAATCTGATACGATATCCAATTTATTTTTTATCATCATCAAACCCATAATCACTATGACCACCATCATCATCATATCACCACCACCACCATTCATCCAAACCCATCATCATCAAATATACCACCATCAGCGACGCCGTCAAAACCCACCGTTCAGATCTAACCCACCAAACACCTCTACTGTCAACCACGACAACCGAATCGAAGACACGATCTCGAGATTGAGAGAGAGATGAAATCGATCGAGATCGAGAAAGAGATGAAATCGATTGCGAGAGAGAGAGAGAGAGATGAGATCGAAGTGGCTATGGGTAGTCGTTACTGTGATTTCGACGGCTAGGGTATGGTGTTTCAGTAGTGGTGTCGGCGGCGGCGGTGGAAGCTAGGTTAGGGTTTGTTGAGTTGGAGTTGTGGTGGGGATTGGATTTCTGGTGTGTAAGTGTGTTTGAGTTGGTGTTCTGGTGTGTTGAAAACAACGGTGACACTAGTTGAACTGGGATTTGTTTTGAGTTGTTGAGTCTGGGATTTGTGTGTGAACTGGTGGAGATGAATATTTATTTTTGTTCTGGGTTCTTGGACTGTGACACCGGTTGTTGATGACAATGGTGTAATGTTGATGATGATGATAGTTGCAATTTTTGACAGTGTAATGTTGATGATGATGGAACTGTAAAAAATAAAATAAAATTAGGGTTGATGATAATGATTTTTGGGTGGTTGTTGATGAAGATGGAGGGTTAAGGGTAGAATGTTGAAGGTTGAATATGTTTGGTGAAGATTTAATTTGTTTTTTTATATATATTTTTATTTTAAATTTAATTTGTTATTGTCTTTTTTATTCCAATATTTTTTTATATTTAAAAAAATAAATCGGTAGATCTCCACCGTCTATCTTATGTGAGGGACGGTATGGATCTTCACCAAATCATTTTTAAAATTTAATTTACTTAATAATAATAATAATTTTAAATTTGTTTTTTATATTTTTTAATTTGTGTTTGCTTTTGTTTTCTTATTTTAGAATTTAGGGGCAAAATAGTACAATTATAGTTTCAAACTTTTCCATCACATACATTAATAAGGATATAATTGTCTTTTTAAATTCATCACTATTTGTAAGGGTATTTCGGTCATTACACCGTCTGACATTAACACTGAATTAAGTAATTCTAAAAATTAGTGGACTAAAATCAGGTAAACATAAACTAGAGGAATTAAAATCTTAATATCTATAAAAATAATAATTACAATTTCAACATATTGAAGAATAAATATATTGCCTTTTTTTTAATATATATAGGCCTTTCTATTTAAAAACAACAAATATTAATTTGTATTCATTTTTTAAAGTATTTTATAAATATGGGATTTTTGTAGGAAAATGACTCGAACCCACAAATCTACAATCTTACTATAGGTGTAAGGGGCGTACTACCGAACCATTATCATCTCATTTTGTATTTAAATTTTTGAACAAATAAATATTACATTTTCATTCACATTTTTT
The DNA here is from genome assembly GCA_032871835.1 of Dipteronia dyeriana. Taxonomy (NCBI): domain Eukaryota; kingdom Viridiplantae; phylum Streptophyta; class Magnoliopsida; order Sapindales; family Sapindaceae; genus Dipteronia; species Dipteronia dyeriana. The sequence goes on along the minus strand of CM065299.1, from coordinate 14,722,637 downwards.
CAATACAGGAGCAAATAGAAGTTCTTCGTCCAAACCTTCGGACATACCATGTTTATAATAGGATGTTATAACTATATAATGTTGTAAAGTCGAATGACTGTTCTGTTCTAAATATATATATAGAAGGCCCCACAAAGTAAATTTGAAGACATGCAACCGAAAATGTAGCAAAAACGTAAACAATGAAACAAATGAAATTGCTTCGAAATTAAAACCAATCATAGGATAAAAAGTTTGAAAGTGTTTTTAGACTTAACATTTCTCTGAAATTTGAAATTTGAAGGGTTGATAAGCAAGATTGGATCGAATTAGGTGATGGGGCCATAAAAATATATATATATATATGTTTGTCACGTTGTCAAATAATTTATTGAAAATGGGTGTACGTACACAGAAAAAGAACTGTTATTAAAAAGAATATAAAAGGGAAAATAATGGAACTTCACTGGTGATAATTTAGTGGAAGCAGAAAGGGAAGCGTGGAATTACAGTCACCTGAAAAGTGGGAAGAAAAATATCCTAAAAGTCCAAACACTAACATTTGAAAGATTTCATTATACAGTAGTACAAACAATGCCCGACGTTCGATAATATAAGATGAGGTTGTTAAAATAGTATATTTTTCGATTTTCACAATCACACGGGTTGTTGGTTCCGTTTACGAACCCTCCTGTAACCCTAAATTATCGTAATATTTAAAAAAATATCAGGGAATCCAGAAGAAATAAAAAAGAGTCTGGGACCTGACCTACAATAATCCAAGATGAGAATATGTAGAGACTAGTCAACATCCCTCCAATTCCAAGTCTACATGGTACATCTCTCTGGATAAGTCCTACAATATCTCCTCTGTTTTTTTTTTCTCGAAAATCAGAATCTAAAAATGAAAAAAAAAAAATGAAGATTTTGATCTCCCACTTTTCACGTTCAAAATACTTGAAAAAACAATTTTACATAACCATTAGAATCCAGAATGAAAATTGATAGTTGAAAAAAAAAAGATATTTGAAGCTAAGAACATTATACCTGCCTAGCTATCTGGGTTGTTTTTTCTCGACAGATTCCAACACACCTGAAAGTACGAAGAAGCCGTGAAACTCAGGATGGATAGCGCTGTACCGGAGAGAGAGAACGAGAAGAGATCAATTCATAAGAAGAATCAAGACCTGAATCTCGTCATCTATCCATAGTGGGTGGCGCTATCCCTCCTGAGCTTAATGGATTCTTCCATACTAGAACAACAAGCACTACCTCATTCCAGGCCAGGGCCACAATGAAACCAGAAACCAAACACGGGTGTGGTTCTTTCTTCTTTGTATTTAATTGTGATGGAAGAATGAGAGAAGCCAGAGCTGTATTTATAGCCGCTGAGGAGAGAACGTGGTGTGATAAGCAGACAAACGTCACCACACTCTCTCCTGGAGCCATGAGAAACCTGTGTATTTTTTTTATTTTTTTTTTTACTACTGTGGAGGGACGGATTTATTATTTTTATAATAATAATATTTTCATTTTGTATTATTTTTGTAGGCCCGGGGTAATTTTGTCATTTACTATGGCTCTGCCGACTACGGTACGATTGGAATACTACGAAAAGTTTATTATTATTATTGTTATTATTATTTTCAATTTTTATGCTGACAAATCTCAAATGAAAAGATCGTGGTTTTTTTTTTCACTGGTTGATTACTGTATGGTTCTTATAGTTTTCCATTTTTGTTTGACAAATGACCCTATTTTTTATTTTATTTTTCTTCTTTCATCATTACTTCTCGATCCTTTTAAGTTAATCTTCTTATTAATCATTATGATTGTACATAATTTGAAGCTAAATCACTTTTAAATCTTCCTTGTGGTAACGCTATCGTGAGGAAGTCCTTGTTTTACTTACATTGTGCCTCGCCCAGTTATAAATAAAAAACTTAGGTTAGATATGTATGTAGATAATAGTTCAAAAAAAACATGTTATGGTGATCACCGTCTCATATAGTTTGATGGTTAAGAATGTTGAACCATATGTTCGAATTCTTAATATATACATATTTATCTTTAGAAAATTATCATAATAAGTTATAATAAGACGGGAAAAAAGAGGTACAAAAGTCATAATTGCCGGGTTAAAAATATTTTAGACCCGTTTAGTGAATTTGAGTTCGAGATCGAAACAAAGGTATAGTTATATATACCCCATTAAATTAAGAAGTACATGCATGATAGTGTACAGATAAGGAGAGATCATGTTAATGAGTGATCTCCACAATAATTATTTTTTCTTTCACAAATCCGATCAGGTCTCACGACCAACGCGATCATCACTGTATGTGCATTAATGGAAAGATAACGTGATGATCAGGAAACAAGTGTAATGATGTGTGGCCCATATGTGCTAACAAATTAATTATGTGTATATGCATATGTATAAGAATATAATTAAGATAATATATATAATTATCATTGGAAATTTGTGTCTCCTAAATTCTAATTGTTTGGTGTCGGTCTAGCTAAAAAACTCTATGGATTTTGGGGAAGTTTCTAAGTTTATGATAATAACATTGACCCAGCGGCCAACAAGCTATTTTTTTTTTTACAAGCTCTTTGAGTCTTCGTACTTTCCACCATCACCAGTCTCGGTCCCATATGATAAACCAATGTTGATTATTTTGGTTGAACCTGTATTTAGCTGATCATGACACATTTGACATTCCTACTGCCAACATCAAGGAAATAGATGAAATCGATATGGTAAAATAAACTAGGGTTTCTTGATCCTTCATCAATGGATTTTGTAATTAGTTCTTATAAATTAAATGATATTTTGTTTTAGATATATAAATTTTTAATTTCAATAGAATTTCTTATACAAATTATAGTATGGTGGGAAATGAGGAGTGTTGATGATAGGTTTTTAATTTATAAAATAATGATGTGTTGATAGGAGTAGTCGAGTAGAGATTTGAATAATTATTTCTACAATACAAGCAAATGTTTCTTTACACTTTTAACGGTTAAAGTGAAACTGGAGACTATCGCAAATATAAAGAGTATTTTTTTTATTATTTTTTTTAGAAAAGTATACACATTATCTTGCATAGGCACTCAATTAAAAAAATATGAAGAAATTAGTATCTTTTATATATAAATTGATAGCTTTAAAATCCAACAATTGGTGTATTAATTTTTAAAAATCCAACAATTATTTTATTTTCATCTAAGCTTAATGCTTTTACTATTTTTAGCAACCTAGTAAAGGACAAATATATTATTAGATGTTGAATTTATAAATTATATATATAGGGAGAGAGAGAGAGAGAGAGCCCTAAGAGGGGTTGGCCAGCCCAGGCTCAAGAAAAAAGGGTCCAAAAGGGGGTCTAAAATTTTTATATTTAGTGTTGAATTGAATGATTCTGGTTCAGATAAAAAAGACTCCAAATATTTTTTTTTTAAGTCCAAACAATACAAAAAAATAATAATGATAATGATAACAAATTGTCAAATTATCTGGGATCAAGATCTCATATTTAGGTAATTAAAGTTTTTTTTTTCTTTTACGAATCGATTTAAAGTTTTCTTTTTTCTTTTTTGATAAGATTTCAAAATTTCTTTTTAGTCATGTATTCTGTGCTATGGATGCTCTGCCCCTCACAAGGGGTCCATTTTTTAGATTTTACCTAGACATCTCCAAAAAACTAGAACCGGCTCTGTATATATATAAAGTTGAAGAAATTGCTAACTTTTTACATTGATGTTTTATTTATATTCCCCTCCATATTTGTGATTGCCTTAAGTTTCACTTTACTCTTAATATATATATAAATAAAGTGTAGATTCCCCTCCATATCGGCATATCCCTAACTCAATTTTTTAGTATCAACTATCAAGTGCAAATTAAAAATAAATAAATTAGCAATTTTCTTGTGTTGTTAGGTTATAGGTATCGGCATATCCCTAAGTCAGTTTTTTAATATCAACTATCAAGTGTCAATTAAAAATAAATAAATAAGTAAATAGGCAATGTTGGGTGGCAATTGGCAATGAAGTAAAATGAAGGAAGAAGAGGGGTGTGGTGGTGAAGTGATACCAAATATGGGAAATCCCAAAATCCATCAAACTCATCGGTGACTCTGTTACCTAAAATAAAACTCTCCACTGACTCAGAGGGACGCCTTGGAAATTGCACCTCTCTCTTTCTCGATCTCTGACCTTTTCCATTTCCATTTTCATTTTCTCTTCTTCCTCTTCGCAGATCCCCAGACCACCACACTCCCGCTATTAGTACATGCCCCAGCTAGTTCCAGTGAACAAGGACCACAACCAAAGACCGCTATTCCTCATTTTACTGATCACCATCCTCGAGGCACATTCTCCACCACGCCTTAATTTCTACATATTGCTCCAATAAAATTCCATTAAATTTGTACAAGCTCCTTACTAAGTTATTATTTGAATTTAAATTCACATAGTATTACCCGGTACGATGTAATTTAATTCCTAATGAATCTATGGAGGGAGAGAGTCATTAATATAACGAATACATCTCCCGTTGCAATCACACTATGTAATATAGACGTGTGACATAACACGATCACAATGAAAGATATATCATACATTTCCGGAGTTGAAGTCAAATTTTTTTCCATATAAAACAGCTGAAGTGGTTATAAATTTTAATTTCTTGAAACATTTTCTCATCATTTGTTGTATCTAAATTACTACAGTAAAAAGGTGACAAGTAACATGTAATAATCTTGATATTTATTATATCATTTCACAATTTACACTGTAATTTTAATTGTTTTTTTAGATATTACGATAAATTATGATACTCAACCGTTGAATTAGAAGTTTATCAAAATTTATTGAGATTAAATTTTATATATATATATATATATATATATATATATATATATATTAAATATCTATTCTTACGACACTAAAAGAAACGTTGTATACGTGTTTGTAAAATATGTATAATGTGATTTGAAATCCTTAAGGACCATAGTAATTACTGCTCAATATGAGGGTAGTATTGTACAATAACATGTTTAGTCGTCTGGTAGGGAAGTAAATATAGAGCCATGATGGGTTTTGAAGTTAGAAATATTTATTGACACGACCTGCCAATAATTTAATTACTGCTACCTGATACACAAATTGATAGCTGGTTTTTGCAGGACTTTGGGCACACACACTCCTTCATGATCATCAGAGATCATCATCATAATATAATATATCATCATCCGCCCACTTTGATTCAATTATCATCACTTACATCGGACGGCTCAAAACCTTCCCGTATTTCAGCAGACCGTTTTCAGTCCTCCTGCACGGCACTGGAATGCACTAGCTTACAATTTTTCCACAATGAAAATGTTGACTTTCTTACACAAAAACAATTGACCCGGGATTTTTGTTATTTTTTTATTTTCCAACTAAACACCAAGTTGTAATAGAATTCATTATCGAATATTGAGTGTCTTTTGTCCACGTTTTATTTCCGGTGGAACCTACACTTTTATTGGAAATAAGAATAATCACTCCATTGAATACGAGACACGCTCACTCAAAAACTTTGATCCAATAACGATAGATATATGTAAGGAGGGTCATTATTCCTAGTCATCTTACGACAATGTCAACTCTTGAATGCCTGTTGCAAATATGGAGATTATATACATACTATTCCAACAACATACTATGATATATTTCACATAAAGTATATATTTGTGTAAATTTAAAATATTTTAGATTTTTTCCAATTTTAATCCAACTGATGTGTACAGAGTCGAGCCATGCAAGTTGAAGTAGTCAGAATAGGTTATGAGTTATTAGCATTATGGGTGAGTTTGACACTTGAATGAGACTGAACAGGACAGGACGATAAAGTTATTCCATATTGTGTTTGGAATACCTAGAACATAACTGTTAACTGTACTATTATACATTTGGTTTGATAGGAACATGACGGGACAAGAGGCTCAAATGACCAGAATACCCCTATTGTGATTGAAATATATTCTTAATTAATAATTTTAAAATATTATTTAAGATGAATGGTTAGGATCAAATTAATAAATTGTTGGGTATTAAATATTTAAGATAGTCAAAAAGTTAAAAATAATGCAATTTATAAATGTGAAATATATATACGAAAATTTTCAAGTCAGTATGCACTGATGTAATTATATGAGAACATTAAATGTGAGCCACTCATTTTACATACTTTGTCATAGCATGAATGCATTTGTCAACGTTCTTTTATAAATGAGTGACTCACATTCAATGTCCTTATATATATAATAGAGGTGAAAATTCAATCTTCAGATTAGGTCGACACCGTCCATCGATGGACGGTGGAGATCCAATCTGGGAATGGTCTCCACCAACATCTCTCTCCTTCCTCGTTCACACAAGAAAAATTGAAATATACAGCAAAACAACTCCATAAAATCTGAGGCCCACAAGTCCATGGCTACTCTGCATCAAAATCCAACCATTTTTTAATGTAAAAAATTCAAACTTTATCAAACTGATACTTAGAGTCAAACACATCCAATTGTTTATCAAACATTAAATATTCAAACTAAAAATGCGATGATGATCGACGAAAGTCAGAGGAGGTCTCATCTTGTGTTTGATGAGATGCCATTCAAACTATTTGAGTTTCAAATAAAGCAAGAACCTCAAATGGAAAATTTACACCGAAAATTGAAAAAATTGAAATTGATTTTTTTTTTAACAAAGCATCACAGAAACAACTGGACCTGCTTCCTTTTAATCACAAAAGTTGATCATTGCTCTCTTCCGTAGTTGTTTCTTTTTCATCCTCAACAACTGGAGCAACGACAACATCAGCGACCCGAGAGAGAGATATACGTCAAAGAAGGAGAGAGAGAGAGAGAGAGAGGTATCTCGTATAAGAAGGAGAGGGAGATGGGATTCAGGTGTTGGTATATATATATGTATGTAATTTTTGAAAGATTTAAGGGTAAAAATGTATTTTCCAGACTTGTCCCATGCATGGGATAAGTCTGGCCGAAGGTTTGATGTGGGACAGGTTTTTATGGTTTTTGTCTCATGCAGTTCTGTCTCATCCCATGCTAATGGCGTGCCAAATGTGGGACAACAAAATGTTGTCCCACCATATCCCGTCCCGTCCCGCGTACCAAATGCACCCTATATGGCTCCCATTTCATACAGATAGACATGGTGATTGTTAACTGGTTAGCACCACTTTTTCATATTATAGTATTGATGTTGTATTATCATTTTTTTATTGCATTCCTGAATTCTAGTTAATAGAATGAAAGGCAACGAGTATACAATTAAAATATTCCTCTCTTTGTTTTTTCCTCTATTTTCTTTTATGTTTGTTCTTACTTATTTTCCTGCATAGTACCTATTGGTACATATCAATTGGTATCAAATCCATACAATTCCATGGAAACCCGAGACAAAAGTAACTTTTAGTTCGTAATAAAGTTAGTGAAGTCCTAGCTCGCCACGAATCTAGCTTCGACCAAATCCATAGTACCCTCTAAACCATTTTTACGGAGCTCCAATCTTTGCAAGTCTCAAGTAACACAAACACTGTTGATAAATCTTTTGCACCGAGTCAATCCTTACATGGCTCATTTCAATTAGATACCACATGTCGTAACCCTTCATTTGACCGAAACCATACCAACGTCAAATTATCGTTTCCCAAATTTGGAAGAGACGACTAACCAGTTGGATCCAAGGCGTTGCCGACCAACAGGTATAGCTCACCTCTTTTCGTATGGAAGACATCGTTTCACAATGGCACCGGTGGCCGGCTAAGTTCAAAAGGCCTCTTTCTTATGACGAGTTCACCATAGCAATGCTACAATGCTTCAATTCAATAGATTATATAAACCCATCAGAGGCTCAGACAAGATTGAAAAGAGTCTTAACCATCACGGTTTACCAGGAGGCCTTTGAAAAACTTAGTCTGAGTTGACGAGTTACTTGGAAACTTTTGGGTGAGATGTTTTATTGCAGGTCTCAAGGATGAGATTCACTTGGATGCCAAAATCAAGCAGCTGCGTACCTTAGCCGACACTATTGGCGAGGCTCGTTTGATCGTGGAGCACAATTTTTTACAGCAGAAAACCAATAACTTCTTCCAACCCTGGACATCAACGAGTACACAACGGTTTACTCCAAATAATTCGGCAAGATTGCTAGGTCCTCAACCCAGCCAGAACAAGAGCCACAACTCCAGTAGCTCCCTCATCCCTAGTACCATTCAAGATTATCACTAGTCAATAAGCTCGAGATCGCAAATAAAACAGCTTGTGTTATTATTACAACGAGAAATTTGTGCTAGGTCATCGTTGTCAGCGTCCTCAATTATTCATGATAGAAGATTTGGAAACTTTTGTCGACCTATCTGAATTTTATCATTACAGACAAGGATAATTCGAGGAGGAAGGAATGATGTGTACAAGGCTCCCATTTCGTACCGGTAGGCATAGTGATTGTGAACTGTTTATAGTGGTTGTTAATTGTTTAGCATAACTTTTCCCAATATTCTCGTATCATCATTATTGTTGTTGCATTCCTGAATTCATTTTTTTTTTAAGTATTATAAGAACTATTACAATAAGACTGTCGGCATCAAACAATACATGCACGGATCCAAATAACTACTCCGTTAGCCCGAAAAGAAAACTATATACACATGCTTGTAAAATGAATATAGTGGGATTTGAACCCTCACCATTTACATGGAAAGGATATGCACTACAAATTATATTAAGAGGTGATGTGTTGTTGCATTCCTGAATTCTACTTGGAAGTTGTTCATTCATCTAAAATGTAAGCCTATAAAATGAAAGGTAATGAATATACAATTAAAATATTCCCCTATTTGTTTTTTCTTTATTTTCTTTTTATCTTCGTTATTTCTTCCTTTTCTGTCTATTACCTATTGGTACACACAGACTTGGAAGATTTTTTTGAATTTGTTCTTTAACTACAACACAAAATATGAATAGATATGTTGGGGCTGCAGAATATTTTAAAGATTAGAACTGGGGCTGCAGGATATTTTAAAGATTAGAACTGGGGCTGCAGGATATTTTTTCTTTCTCTTGGGGCTGCAGGATATTTTTTCTTTCTCTTGGGGCTGCAGAATATTTTAAAGATTAGAATTGGGTTGTTCCTGTATTCACAAAACTTGAAAAAAAATAAAACTTCTTTGTCGTATATTATAGTTTACTTTCTCTGCGTATCTATTGGAATTGACAATCTTTTTTTCTTCATGTCATCTAGTGATAGAATCTGCACACATGCAGTGATGGTGGTTGTGGCCTATAACATGTTTTCTTTCATTGACATTTGCCAATTTTTTTTTGATTATTTTCGTGGCATATGGTTCAAATGTCCAAGTCCAACTAAAGCCTAATTTTTTTTTCAATTTTTTTTCTTTTCTTTTTCATGACGGTTCAAATGCAGAATCTGAATCAACGCAATCAAGTGGTCTTGAAATTTGACCAAACCTTATATACTTAAAAAAAAAAAAATTATCATAAACTTTCTTGGTCTGTAACCAACTTAATATTTTATTAATTTTGGTTATTTAATAAGAGATCGCCGCTTTGATCAGTTTACTTTTTTGTTAATCTAATATTATATATATTCAAACCGAAAAAAAATCAAATTTTCTTAATATTTGTAACGGGTTTGTTTGAGATTTCGAGTCATAAAAATAATATTTATCTTAGTGGGTCTTAAATATTTGATCCTGTTTTGATATAAATTTCAAACCGAAAGAAAGATTACTATTAAAAATGAAATGTTAATACCAAAAAAAAAGAAAGATTAAGAACACATTTTCCTCCAAAGACGATTAGTTTTTTAACACCATGATTTTTGTATTTTGCTTAACTAGGAACAAAGTTGGTTTAAAATAAGAGGTTATTAGGGTTAATTAAAGAAAAATCTCATTCGATCTTCGAAGTACATCAACGCGCAGTTTCATATGTCTTGGAAATATAAATATAATTCTACACTTTTTTTTTTTTTTTTTTCTATGATTAATTAGGGTCAAAAAAATTATTGACAATATTTGAGGGATTGTTGTGCAAATATCACCACTTTACTAATGTATGTTTAAAATGCATCATTTAACGTGTTTAGAAGCAAATACCCCGAAATATTAAAACGGTGAGGAATTTATCGTTTTAAAAGTCAGAGAGAAGCAACAGTCAAACCGACGGGAAACTAATCGACGGTGAAGTGACCGGAAGAGCTGCGATTGAGAAAGGTAAGATAATTTTGTTTTCATTCTTTTTATTGTTGTTAACTTGCATTACATTTTAGAATTGAGTTTTGTTGATAGAAATTGTAGAAACCGGTTAAAACAGAGATGTGAGAATGGTTGTGGTTTAGGTTAGTGTTTGTAATTTGGTTGAATATCAGTTGAGGAATATGAAATATGGGTTATCAAGACTTTTTGTAAGAGAATCGAACTTATTTGTTGAGTCGAGCTTTTATTTTCGTGAAAATTAGGTTTTGGTAAGTCGAGGTTTTTTTGAATTGGATCGAGCCTTTTTTAAGGGGATCACGTTTTTTCAAAGGGATCTTGTTTTTTAAAAAATGTATCGAGTTTTTTAGAAAAAGGAATCGAGTTTTTTCAATAGAGTCGAGCTTTTTTTGAAAGGGATCGAGCCTTTTTGAAAGGGATCGAGCATTTTTGAAAGAGATCGAGTTTTTTTGTAAAGGAATCGGGCTTTTTTGAAAGGGATCGAGCTTTTTTAAAAGGGATCGAGCTTTTTTAAAAAGGATTCGGGTTTTTTTCAACAGGTTCAAGCTTTTTTTGAATTGGATCGAGCGTTTTTAAAAGGGATCGAGTTTTTTTTTCAGGGGATTGAGCTTTTTTGAAAGGTATCGAGCTTTTTTAAAAAGGATTCGAGTTTTTTTGAAAAGGATTCGAGTTTTTTTCAATAGGTTCAAGCTTTTTTTTCATTGGATCGAGTTTTTTCATCGGATCGAGTTTTTTCATCATGACATCGATGTTTTTTTGAAATAAATATAGTTTTTCTTACATATGATCGAGCTTATTTGTTCATAGGATCGAGCTTTTTTCTAAATTTTCGTGAAATAACTAGGTTTTGGTGGGTCGAGCTTTTTATATATACAAGGGTTCGAGCGTTTTCTGAATAGGATCGAGCTTTTTCACCATGAAATCGAGCTTTTTTTACATTGGATCGAGCTGTTTTTACATAGGATCGAGCTATTTTGTTATGGGATTGAGCATTTTTTCAAAGGATCGAGTTTTTTTTTAAAGGGTTGACATTTTTTGTCCTTGGATCGAGCTTCTTTTCTCTTGGATCGAGCTTTTGTGTTATGGGATCAATCATTTTTGTCATAGGATCAAACTTTTTTCTCCTGAGATCAAGACTTTTTGTTTTAGGACCGAGCTGTTTTGACATTGGATCGAGACTTTTAATTTTGGTTACGAAATTTGTTCTGTTAAATGATGTTGTATTTCTGTTACATTGCAGATGGAATTAGGTTGAGGGATTCGCTTAAAACTCCAGAAGGAGACTGGTACGAGGGCAAATTGACTCGACACAACCATTTCGATGCCCTTGCCCATATAGACGACTCGTTGAACCGTGTCCCTGTAGAATTTGCAGATGAAGACCGCTGTCGGTTCATGGCGTCATGTTTCAGGTATTTCCTAACGATGCATCAGGAGATGAAGTTTTCCGGTGGTATTATCCATCGGTTGCTTTTGAGGGAGCTCCATCATAAGGCCCAACAGATGAGATGCATTTCATGTTAGGAAACCAGTCGGTGAGGTTTTTAAAGGTAGAATTTTGCCTGATCACCGGACTACGGTTTGGAGTTGTACTAGACACCATCAAGTATGCAACAGTGGAGAATGACATACATGAGCGGTACTTTTCTGGAGCCGATGAGGTGTCGTTGGAGGAGATTAGAGTTGTTGTCACCGGTGCAGAGTTCGAAATGGTGTACGATGCTGTCAAGCTCTGCCTCTTATATATGCTGAACTGGATACTGATGGGGGTGGATGAGAGATTCAAGATTCCAGTTTGGCAGTTTCGGCTGGTTGAGGATCTCGATGTGTTCGATGCATTCCCTTAGGGTGCCCACGTGTACAAGTATTCTATTTACTCATTCAAGCTTGTGCTTGACGGGCGACGAGATGGGTTCGAGCGACGCCAACAGGAAAAGGGTGTTGATGTACATAGGGTAGAGACCTACAACATATACAGTCTATCTCATGTCCTATTGGTATGAACTTCGAACTACAAATTGTACTTTATTGTTAGTGTCCAAAATATTATGGATACTTATCGTACTTATATTTGATGCAGATATTTGCTTTGGAGGTGATCCCTGATTTGGCCAAAGAGGTCGGTGCCTGGAGGGTTACTGATCTGACTCTCCTTATTTTGAAGTGGGAGTTGACCAAACAACCGAGAGGGAATATTCTGTCAAAGATTTTCAAAGCCAGGGTATGTATTTATTTTTTTAATTTTTTTATTAGTTAGTAGTTGTACAATTACATTGTTCTAACTAATATTTCAGATGTTTACGAGGAAGGAACTGGTGCCGACACCAGTTGAGAGATAGACACCATACTATGTCTGGCTAGACGAGGGGGGAGCCTGTATGTAGAAAATGGCATGGATGATATACCGCCTTCCGTTCCTGATCAGACTACATTAGGCGGGATCAATGGTACAGAAGGTGGGGGACCATTGACAGTGAGGGATCTGAGCCCGCTGCTGGGGGTTTAAGGCCCAATAACAGTGAGGGATATGAGACAGACCCTCAACGAGAAAGGCATAGGCATAGGCGGGTTAGGTTTTCCACCTCCGGACATGGTACATCTGTAGAGGATTCCCGTGGGGGCGTTTGACCTGATGGAGAGGTAAGTTGAAAACAAAGTTTAGTGTTTTTTATTAACACGTGGTGATAGTTTTTTACTAACAATGTAGACATGATTTCAGGCTCCGTGAGCATATATGTTGAACGATGTGCGTGAAGCCCTTCAGAAGAGTGAGGAGGATCGACAGTGTAAACACTTTGAGTTGTTGGATATGACCCGGAAGAGTGATGAGGATCTTCAGCAGCAACACCGATTGTTACTGGATATGATCCGGGGGCTTCAAGGGTCGACCATGCGTACACACCAGGATGACCCCCCACCTCCTGATCCAGACTTTAGTCCCGGAGGGTCTACTGATAGGTATACGGGGGGGACAGATATGACAGCTTGACGTAGTCAGGACCCGTCTACCGGAGGGGTAGATTCGAAGAGGCAACCTCAGTCGCATACCAGTGATAATAGGCTTGGTTCACGTACAGCAGTATGGTCGGACCTCTCAGCTGTCCTATCTGGGTCTACCCAGGCTCAGCGGTCCCCCTCACCTTCCAGCACATCGACCCCCCACCTCCCAGCACATCGACCCGCCATGGCGTCCTGCTTGTCTCCTGGAGTTTGGATTCAAAATCACCCTCTGAGCAATGTCAGATGGCACAAACCAAGTGGAAGGATGACCCACCGGTATAATATGAACCGAGTACGCGTCAATAAGTGTCTGTCTCTTGTAGGAGTCCGAACACAAAGTTGTCAAGTCCAAGTTTCGCTCCCTGTAAAAAATGTTGAAAATGATCAGCTTCACATTTCAGTAATAATCACCTCACAGTACAACTTGAAAGTAATGTACCGTGCCGCCGCAAGGGCGTGAGAACATTGAAAATGATCCATTTGAAATTTGTTGCAAGTACAAGTCTTCCGGGCTAATTCAACAGTCCACTGTTGTCTAGACCGCTTGACAGAGGAAATGTTCAAGTTTACTAGATTTACGGTCAAAACACCACACTTCTCCACACGTTTTAAGAGCACAAGATGTGTTGTGTCGATCAACTGATGACGCATGGTTTGTGCATCTCTATAGCGATCGTGAAACCACCGTTGCAGCATATTCCTAATAAACTCAGCCAGAGTCAACATAGGCAGTTGACGTGTATATTTTAGGCATGGGTTTATGCATTCTGCAGCATTTATCGTCATCACCATGTACCTTCTTTCCGTGCAGTGTACACGGGACCACTTGTGTGGACCGATATCAATTACATAATCATATGCATTATGGTGCAAGTTTCTTAACTTTTCCATATGCTGGTTATATTCAAACTCGGTGTATGCGTGGGCTGATTTGTCCATTATTGCGGCAACATCCTTCCTATGAAATCGCTTTTTAATATTTTCAGCAAAGTGCCATCAACATATGGTATGGGTGGCATAAGGGAACACTTTAGAAATCCCTGCTTCAATGCTTGCATGCCTATCGAAAATGAAAACTAGCTCATCAATATGACCTAGGGCACCCTTCAAGCAATCCAAAAACCATTCCCATGAAGTATCGTTTTCTGAGTCGCCGTACCCAAAAGCAATTGGATACACCTGTTCGTTCCCATCTTGTGATGTTGCAACAAACATTGTACTCCATAATCGTCCCTTCAAATGGGTACCATCAACGGTAATGACTGGACTCATACACGTCCGGAATCCTCTAAGTGAGGCACCAATAGACATGAAGAAGTACAGAAATTTACCATATTCGTCGCACTGTAAGTCAGTGATTGTACCGGGATTTTGTTGTTCCAAAACGTAACCAAATGATGGAAGCAGTTGGAATGTTTCCTCATGCGTTCCATATGTTAGTGACAACACATAATCGAGGGCGGCGTGTGCCTTACTGTACATGATTTGGATTCCATACATTGATTTCATGTCGGCGATTATATCCTTCGGACGCATTAGTCGACCATCTTGTTGTTGAAGTTTAGGTTCAATAACTTCTCCAATTATGACTGCACTAGCTTGTCGGTGCCGGCGGTGAATTTCCTCTAACTGACAAGTGTGTTCGTTGACAAAACTTCTTACTTGAAAGTATGTGCCTTCATATCTCCTCACCGCTCTTAACTTCCACGTACAATTTCCCATCAAACAAACTATATGTAATGTTGTCTTATTGGACCTTTTCACATTCCACTCGAAGTTCTGCCGCATTACCAAATGGCCTACTAGTCTCTTCAAATCCTTTTTCGTTGGAAAAAATTGCCCTTTATATATCATGCTTGTAGGTTCATCTTCAACCAAGTTCCTGCTTCCACCAATACCAAACGAGTATGATTCTGCTCCTGGAATAACCCATGTTGTGGCATTATCAGAATCATCTGGAGTTACATTAGCCCTCCTCTCGGAGGTCCCAGCTATATCTGGTGCACTGGAACTAAATCTGTGTACATGTCTTACATGTCTTACACGTCTTTTAGTTTCGACATGTTTTTCATCATCCTGATTGTCCTCTACATTTTCTACAGAATTGAAATTACCCTCATGATTCACCCCAACATTCAGTGCTGTATTCTGCTCATTGTTGATGTCACTGTAGATCTCATTGTATTGGTGGTTGTACTGTCTACCATTCATCTCAATTTGACAACCAAATATATCGTCGAATTGAGGTCCCGATCTATTATCATGGGCGGCTACTTTCAGTGGGACAACACATATGTTTTCCCGACCATCAATCCCACTTCTTTCTGTAAACAACTGGTTGCTTCCGCCTGACGATCGAAATTGTTGGGTGTTATCACAATCAAGGATATCTTCACCAATGACACCTCATGCTGGTCTCTCGATTATACTAACACATACTTGAGGGATCACCATATCTTCCCCTGACATAAACTGAACATCATCATTATTTCTTATAAATGTACGACATGTAGTCCCAGGAACAATTGATAGAGACTGTAGCTCAGCACTGTATTTGTTCTCATCAAACTTCACAATGGTTTGCACGATCGACACCAGTTCGTCGTAACTCAAATTTTTTGACACATACAAACCTTGGTTATCGGAACCTAAATACCTCTGATTTTCATCTGGTATTTGCTCCCATCGACCGTTGTAAAATAACTATTCTCACCCTATCCATTGTCCTGTCAAAACCATCATCAAAAACCATTATTAAGAAATAAATATTTCATATTAAATTTACAATTATAAATGATTAAACAAAAATCAAAAGTGTAAGAGATGAAGTTTTTTTTGTACATGATCGAACCGTTTTTGTATATGATCGAGTTTTTTCTAACGGGATCGAGCTTTTTTTGTTCAAGACCGAACTCTATTTGTACATCATCGAGTTTTTTTTAATATGGCTCGAGCTTTTTTTCATATGACTTGAGCTTTTTTCAAATATGGCTCGTCCTTTTTATTTTAGGGATTGAGTTTTTTTGTGAGGTATCGAGTTTTTTTTTGTGCGGGATCGAGTTTTTCTTGTGAGGGATCGAGTTTTTTTTGTCAATGATCGAGCTTTTTTTTAGGGATCGAGTTTTTTTCTGATGGATCGAGCCTTTTTTCGAGGGATTGAACTTTTCTTTTTACGTATCCAGTATCTATTTTTTGGATCAAGCATTTATTTTATGGATCGAGTTTTTTTAGAATTTGATCGAGTTTTTTTTCAAATGTTTCGAGCTTTTTTTAAAAGCTTTCCAGCTTTTATGCTCAAGATTATAAACTTGTTTGCACTACTACAACTCAACTCGGCCAAATATATATACAAAAAAATATGCATACATATCCATTCATTAATTTTTTAAAGTTTACAACTCACAGACATAAACATAAAAAAATTGAGACAACATATTCATAAATGTTAATACAATGTTATACCACACAAAAATATAAGAAAAAATGGAAATGAAGATCATAAATATTAATTTACCTTCTTGTGCAATATCTAGAATGGAACTCGTTTTCTAAAGAAAAAATGGAGTAGTTGATTGATTTTCAGACAACTTTTTTGGAAGACATCTTTTAAAAAACAAAAAATCGATTATTTAATGGCAATTTCGGTAGCTCACCATAATAAGTGCATTTTAATCTTAATTTATTATAACGGTAACATCACAGTAAGGGAAAAAAAAATGTGATATTCCTCACCATTTTCACTTATTAATTTGTATTTATTTTATTAAAAATGTCAAACCCTTATTTTATTAAGATATTGAAAACTTGTTTACCGTTATTTATTTGAAAAGAAAATAATAGAATGGTTTTATAATATTGTAAACCACCAAAAAATGTTAATTTGGTTGTTACTATATATAAAACCATTCAAGATCTTCTGCTTATTAAGATATCTCTGAACTCCCAAATAAAACTCCGTCTATAAAATACGAATCATATCCAGGTGCACCACTGCACCATCATCAAATCTTATAACCGATTATCCAAGTCTTTAAGCTAATTGTTTGGGTTGTAAAATCTGTTATCCGGCTGAATTTTTGGGATATTTTTTATTATATGTTATTATAAAAGTGATCCTCATTTTTTTATTACTTAAATAAAATTAAATCACAATTTTATTTACTAAACTATCCTAATTAAAACAAAATATTTCAGACATAAATTAAAACATATCGTACAAATAAATTAAAAATATTTAAACATAACTTAACGGAACATATTAAATTTATATTATCAATGGTTAAAATGATAATAAAAATAAATAAATAAATCTTCTTAATTGATAAATAGACAATTTTGTTTTATTGAATCTTAATAGAAGT
This sequence comes from Dipteronia dyeriana, assembly GCA_032871835.1. Taxonomy (NCBI): domain Eukaryota; kingdom Viridiplantae; phylum Streptophyta; class Magnoliopsida; order Sapindales; family Sapindaceae; genus Dipteronia; species Dipteronia dyeriana. The sequence continues at coordinate 14,704,988 of CM065299.1, read as the reverse complement.
TAATTTAATTGAATTTTAGTAGCAGTTAATTCCCGTATAAATATATATTTTATTGCTATTGTATGTTACAATGTCAATAATTATATAAACATCAAACCAAGAACATAATAAATTACGTAATTATTTTTAGTTCACCCTATTAAAAACATTATGGTTTCACCTCTGATTATCCGAATTTTAAAAACCATTCGGATTATGAAAGTATAGTTCAAATCTCCAAACCAGTTTTTCATACGACGACAAAAACAAACAAAAACTATAAAAGAATTCTGTAATTCTCATCTAAAAACATAATTCCATAAAAGGATAACTTATTCCTCCTGAGATGGACAAGTAAACCGAACAAAAGATACAAAAAGTCAAGAAGTCAGACCTAATAATCTGGAAAATATCACGTTCAAGCATAAATGTGATCATCATATCGAGCATGGCCCACTTCCCCGACATATCGTTCACATGTAAGCTTTTTTTTATCTTCGTCTTGTCCGCATATGAGTAATGCACCCAACGCTAGACCCGGATCAGGCGCCCTCCAATTTAATTTATTTTCGACAGAGAGATAATTATATGATGCACCTCGTTGCACGGATCTTAAAATGGACCTCACCACCACATCCCCACAACCGTCCATTGATCTTTAGTCAGAGGTGGTCAAATGGGTTATCTTGTCGTGTTTGTATCGACTGTTAATTTTTTGCTCAACCCGAATACTTTATGTTAAACTTATCTTGTCTCAAGTTGAAATCCAAACATAACTGATCGTTAAATTATCATGCTATCCAGTAAAGTCTGTTTAATCGGTTAATTTATAAGTTATTTCATTTTTTATTAAAAACAGTTGGAATTAAGTTATGTCAAACTCATACACAAATAAAAAATTAAATTTATACTGTAAAAGAATAATTATCTTTCTTAATTCTTTTTCTAATAAAACTTGATATCTTTATGTTATTATCATGATACATATCGTATAATATTATATTATTCATTAATTTATTTAATAAAATAAACACGTAGTAGAATATTGTGTTGTTCATCAACTTGTTTAATAGAAGTACACTATGTTTGCCTAGCCATATACAAATCTGTTGAATAAACATATGGTTTATTTAGTATTTTAGTGTTATTATGTATTGGTATTCGCTATAGAGCCGACTTAATTAAATCAGTAACCTTTCTTACGTAATGCATGATGCATTGAAATATTAATGCATTCTAAATTAGGTATGTATTCATATATATATATATATATATATATATATCTATGAAATTTGTGTAAACAAATTAGGTGGTTGATTAGATCCATTACTGGTTGAATTGAAAAAATTGTATACAATTAACCATTAATTTTATATACATGACTATTAGTGTGTTCATGAACATGATTCTGGATAAAACAAAAGTTGAAGCACATAGAAATATGTGATGTCTTATTATGATTATCCTTAATCTTGAAGTAACTTCTCATGTATACCACTAATATAAAAACTTCATTTTTTTATGGTACTAAGTACAAATGATGGATGTTTATTGGGTTAGAAAAACTCTTATATTCAAAGTCATCTACATATCTTCTAATTTTGGATACCAACTAGCTAGATGTGCTTCTTAATAGGACCTTTGAGTAAGTATTGAAAAGTTAAATAGAGCCTCACACATCTCTAAAGACAACTTGGATATTGATAAAATATTTGGATACATGTTACCAAATGAGGTTTGAAGTCAAAAAATTACTAAAACAAATCTCATGAGATACATTTAATGACCGAGAGTCCAAAATCTAAATTTTGTTTGAATTAAAGTATCGTGATATCAAATCTCTTCGAAAAATACAATTTCTATCACATTTCCCACCTACCAAACACAAACACCTGTACCACATTTCCCACCTACCAAACACCTGTAAGCGATTCTTTCCTTTAAGTGTGTTTAAAAGTAACTCATATGCTCCATAATTTTTGGAATTGATTGGTTGTAAAATTTTTATGTTCACAATATTTGATTTACTCATCCCTTTAAGTATGATTAAAAGTAACTCATGTGCTCCATATATTTTGGAATTTATTGGTTGTTTAATTTTCATGTTCACAATATTTGATTTACTCATCTATAAACTAATCAAATAGTTCATACTTCGAATAAATTAGATATTTTAATACATAGTGAATTGAAATATATAGATAAAATTCCTCCTTCTATTGTTAAGTTTGTATCGGAAGTTTATAATTTATTGTTTTAGCAAAAGAAAAAGAAAAGACAATAATGTAATTTAAAAATAAAAAATTAGGGGTGTGTAAAAAACCGTCAAACCGAACCAAACCGCCTAACCTAACCCAAACTTTATGGGTTGGTTCGGTTTCAAATATAAAAAATTTATTAATCGGGTTGTCATTTACCAAACCGATCAAAGATTGGTTTGGTTTGGGTTGCTAAAAATAAAATTCATACAACCCCAACCCATATATTTAATAAAATCCAATTCATATTTCATGGGGTTTTGTAACTTTTATTTATAATTATTTGCTTCTCATATAAATATATTTTTTTTCTTCTCATTCATTATAATCAACCATTTAGTATTGTACTACTCTCCTTTCTTTTACAAATTATATTTTTATTAAATAAAATACAGTTACTCATCCCTTCCATTACATTTTAGAATATGAGTTTTGTTATATTTTATTTTTTATTTTTTTGTTATGGTACATTTTATTGTTAATTTGTTAATTATATAATATTTGTTAATTTTTAAAATAATTAAATAACACCCACTTAATATTTTTTGTTATATATTTTATAATAATAAAAAAATGATTTTTAGATTCAAACATAAACCGTCAAATCAACCCAAACCAACCCGACTTTTTTTGGTTTGGTTTGAATCGGTCTGATAAATCACATTGGTTTGGTTTGAGTTGAAATATAGCCAAACTGATACATATCGGTTTGGTTTGATATTGAGCTTCATTCCACACTAAACCGAAACTGTACACCCCTAGAAAAAACTTCAATTCAAATTGGGCTACAACCAGCCCAATATTTTGTTTGGTAACCTAGCATTTTTATACTGGGCCCACATAAAAAGCTCAATATCGGGCCCACTTTAAAAGCCCAACTTGGCCGGACCAGCCCATGGCATCCACCTCATATTTTGTGTAATTTCCGCTCCAATATTATTTTCAATTTCCCGCCTTTTAAAAAACAAATTAAAAAGTTTATCTTGATATTACCATTTACCACGGTACCACACCAAACTCGAATCAGATTCCAGAAGCAAAGCCCTAAAATACTCACCGGGAAATGTCGACGTGGCAGATATTCTCCGACACCGACCAAAATTTCCGGTGGGAGACCTCCGGTCGCATCCTCCCGCCCGAACACGAACAAAGAAACAACAGCGCTCTGATTGAATCGGATTCGCGTCTCCCTTCCATGTCCGATCTCTTGCTTCAAGGTAGATTCTTGTATATGGACCGGTGCATGCATATACTGATATACATATATTTCTAAATTTGTAATTCACGGTGTGTTTTGTATAGGTTGCTCGAAGCTTCTCGAGAATGGAAATGAAGTCGCTGATAATGTACCGATGTTTAAAACCGGAATGGGGAAATCAGTGCCGTTGAAACAATCTTCGATTGCGAAAGCGTTATCGGTTCTTAGAGATGCTGATTATCATGATGATTTTTTGGTCACTGGTGTGTATATTTTGGTTCAATTAAAAACCTAACTGTTTTATTAGTTTTTAACAGTTTATACTATTTGATTAATTCAGTTTGGGAATATCTAAAAATAGAAAAATTTGCATATGTTCTTGTTTGAAATGTATTGTTTAGAAGTGAATTGCCGATTTGAATTTGTTCAGTTTTTATGGACATTGAAGAGTACAATGAAGTAAAAGTTTTGGCTTCGCTTATTTTGTTTTGCTATAATTCATAAGAAGACTAAACAATTAGAAAAAGGAAAAACAAAACATTTTAATCAAGCGTAACAGTTTGTGGATACTTGGTTATATTTAAAAATTCTCATAGATTGCAATCACTTGAGTCTCTGTGATGCAAGAAAATGAGTCAGTCTGTCATTGACTAGCCTGTGATTGTTCTGTGTTGGATTATGACATTAATTCTTAATTTCAATGTGTTTGTAAAGGCGAAGGGCGTTCAAGAGAAAATGGAAGTGGCTTCTCCAATTCTCTTTTCCAGACAGGTTCTGGGAAAATTGTTAACATATCTTCTTCTGGGTTGGGTAGAGCAAAGACATTGTTGGGGTTGGAGGAAGATAATGATCATTGCAATTTTCAAGGCCTTCAACATAAATTGTCCCCATCCTCTCCCAACGAAGCACGTGGTTGGCAAAACTTATCGCGTTTGGGGACAAAAGATGGCGTGGAGGGTAATAGGATTGCAAATGTTACACCAGCTCCGATGACTCCACAGATTCGTAAGGCTGGTCTAGGTGAAAGTAGATTTAAGAAGGAGACAAATTCAAACGTGATGCAATCTGAAATGGCTAATCCAGCTACCAAACCACCTCCAATCAAGTTTCACACTGCAGGTGGGAGATCTTTATCGGTTTCCAGTGATGCATTAAAGTATGCAAGAAGTCTTCTTGGCGACCCAGAGTTAGGGACTTTATTCAGTGAAGGGGATGCAGATGAATCAGATCTTTCATATTTTAAAGAAGGAAGATCTAATGATTCTTCGTCGAATAAGGAAAATGATGCTTCTACTTCTTTTACTAATAAGCAAATAGCAAAGAGTACAACTGCATTGAAGAATTTCACCTCTCCTTTGCGATCATCTTCAAACCAAGTGATGTCACGGGTCAATACAGGAAATATAGCTATGGCAGATAACTTGATTAAGAAATTTGATGCAGTTGACAATGATGTAGTCAGCGAGTTGGTTGGTAAAGTGCCTTCAATACAGAACCCATTAACCAACATGACTTGTGCACCTAATAATGTACCAAACAATTCTTTGAAAGATGGTAGTGGTTCTAGAATTGATTCACTTGGTAAGTCATCTGGTAGGCCATTGGCAGATATTTCAAATAGGACTGGTGCAACTAATGGAAATATCAAACCAAATACATGTGAAAAGAGGAAAATATGGAGAAATTCTGTCTCTCCATTCAAGAAGCCCCGCAGTTCCAAATTCTCCACCCCGTTGAAGAAGAATGTTTCTTTTCATGATGGTAATTTCACTGGAACTTTTGCAATAATTTTGCTTCTGTTTATTGTTGTAATTTGTACTCTTTATTTAAAGTATGTGTACATCAGGTTTATCTACTTCATCATCAGAACATTCTGGTTGCAAACAAACAGTTTCTTCTAGATATCCATTTCAGACTCCTAGAATGTATGTCAAGGAATATTTTGGAACGTCTCCATCATCCCATGGCAAGGTACACAGACTTTCAATGCTGTCTTTTTCCCTCTGGAGATTAATTTTCCTCCTACAACTGACATGCTGAATGAATTTAGTTGGAGCATTTGCAAGACCAAGTGCGATGGATGAAATCACATAATGCAAATAAGTATATGTTTCGGGATGAATCTGGCCTAAATTGCATTGGCACAGAAGCATTTTTTCTCATGTTGACAAAATCTGGAGCTTCTTCACAATATGCTTCTAAAGAGTAAACCTTTTATCCTCTATCCCATTCTTTAGTTTCGTATTCAGCTGAAAAATGGTTCTTATTTTTACATTGCTTCTCAATCTGCTGCTGGATGTATGAGCACATGCTGGTTAGAGGCAATAATTGCTATTTGAAACTAATTATAAAGACACGGGCTTGATTAAAAATGATTGCTGGGTTATGCCCGGTGATATGAATTGGCTATGTGAAGCATATTAAGTTTTATCCATGGCTGATTTTGGTAATAGTATTTTGCTTATGCACAATATGAGCACTAAATTTCAGTCCGGTTAATCGTTAGTTGGTATACAACAATATGTTTATTGATACTAGGTTATTTAGTACTTTTTTATTTCATATTTGACTACAATTTATTGACTATTCCATGTATTTATCTACCTAGATGGGTCTCAAATCACTACAAGTGGATAGTTTGGAAACTTGCGTGTTATGAAAGATGCTATTCAACCAAATCTGCTAGAAATTTTTTGACAGTTGACAATGTGCTGGAGGAATTGAAATATAGGTACCTGAATTAATTTAATTTATATGTCTATTCTCGAGTTTGTAAGACATCCATGAGAACAACTTATGGTCCATTTGGCTAGATATGAGAGAGAAGTTAATAATGGCCACCGTTCTGCAATCAAAAGAATTCTGGAAGGGGACGCATCGCCTTCTTCATTGATGGTGCTCTGTGTGTCATCCATTCACAAGAAATGTGAACCGAAGATTGGGACTTCTCCTGTGGCATCAAATGGAGTTGAATCCAGTAATGCGGCAAAAGTGGAGCTAACTGATGGGTGGTAAGAAAATTCAAAAATTAATGCTTAATTGCTTACTCTACATAACAATTTCTTTTCCATGAAAATAAATATTGATTCTCAGGTATTCTGTGGATGCTCTTTTGGATGAATTGCTCTCGGAGCACCTTGTTGACGGGAAACTTTTTGTCGGACAGAAACTCAGGGTAATATGTTGATTTCTGGGTTTTCATTTCTGTTATTTGGGTAGAGCATTTGGGCAGGATTGCCTCTTGCTTACAGCTAATTTTAATTGTCTTTTGAAGATATGGGGAGCAGGACTATGTGGCTCGGTTGGGCCTGTTTCACCCCTTGAGGTGCTTACCAATCTTAAGCCTTTTCTGTGAAATTAGATTGTTGGATTGTTCTGCTTCCTGTCATTATTTGGTATTTTATTCTGAGAAGTTGCTAAATTTTCAGGCTTCGGGGTCGGTTAGTTTACTTTTGTACATAAATGGGACATATAGAGCTCACTGGGCTGACAGATTGGGATTTTGTAAGCAATTTTATGTTATTTACCCTTTATTCCTCAGTTTAATTAATTTGATCATATTTACTGTTCTGTCTCTTTCAGAGAAGTTGCTCCATAACCATCATTCTTGGTTTTCATGTTTATGTATATAGGTAAGGGTGTTGGTCCTCCTTTGGCTTTTAGGTGCATCAAGAGTAATGGAGGTCCAATCCCTCGGACTTTGGTTGGGGTCACTCGGATATATCCTGTTCTCTACAAGGAGAGGTCATTTGAAGCTGACCCGGTTTATGATTTCACCTGAATTGATAATATGCATGCAGTTGACCGACAATCATTCCTCTTACTCTCATCTAGGTTAAGCAACGGGGGATCTATTGTGAGATCGGAAAGGTTGGAAAATAAAATGATGCAGTTGTACCAGCACAGGTACAAATTCTTAATATTTTCTGAAGGGAACTTCTGTTTACATGGAGTTCTCAAATATAATATTCTATTGCTTGATTCACTTTTTATATTTTGGCTTTTGGCTACAGGCGCTCCATCATTGTAGAAGGCATTGTTTCTGAGTTTCAAAGAGGGAATAAAGGTCCAAACATATTTAATGACAGTGATTGTGAAGAGGGAGCAAAAATTCTGAAAATTCTTGAGACTGCAGCTGAACCAGAAGTTATAATGGCAGAGATGAGTCCAGAGCAACTAACTTCTTTAGCCATTTATCAAGCAAAATTAGAGGTTAGTTTTCGAATTTTCTTGGATTTCAAGTCTCAATATAGGCGAGTGATTATTAATTACAGCTAGTCGGTCCTTAGGCAACAAGGCAATCAGACATCGAAAAATTAATTGAGAAAGCTCTGGAAGATGCTGGGTTAAGGGAAAGAGATATCACCCCATTTATGAGGGTGAGGGTTGTTGGATTAACCGGTAAAGATTATCACGGAAAGGATAGATCTACAGAGGGCATTATAACGATCTGGAACCCAACAGAGAAGCAGGTGAATCCCGATGTAACTATGCTTTTATCTATTTATATCTGATGGTGTATAGCATTGCGGTTCCATGTTTTTTTGTGTGTTTCTGTTAACTATTTAGATTGTGGTTCCATGCTTGTCCGTGTGTTTCGGTTACCTATCTTGCAAGTTACTTCTACGGTTCTACCAGTTTTCCTGATATCTATTTGTACTCTGCTGTCTCATTTTAGTCATTATTAATACGATTCTACAGTTTTTCACAACTATATACTTATATTTACTTATTGTTGTTACAGCAATGTGAACTGGTGGAGGGGCAGGCATATGCAATTGCAGGGCTTGTACCAGTCAATTCTGATTTTAATACCCTTTACTTACAAGCAAGGGGATCCACTACGAGATGGCAGCCTTTATCTTCTCTAGGCGTTGAACACTTTAAGTAATTCTCCATATATTTTCTTAAGAGAGAAAAGAAACAAGGATTCTATTTGTTTTCTTCCTCATCATTAAATAAATGGAACTCTTACTTGTCTTCTGTAGGCCATTCTTCTGTCCTCGCAAAGTGGTTCTATTGTCAAATTTGGGTGAAGTTTCGCTTTCCAGGTGAATCTTTTATACTTCCAACATTTTTTATATTTATGCTTCTGTTTTTTTCATTGAAAAGTATTGTGTACTTACGAGTGCTTGTTCTCCGTTTATTCAGTGAATTTGATATAGCTGCATATGTTGTGCACGTGGGAGAGGTTTATATGGACTCCCACCAAAAAAAACAGTGGGTGTTCGTGACTGATGGCTCTGTTCCAGAGTTGCAGTTACAAGAATCATCACAATCTTTATTTGCCATCAACTTCAGTTCACGATACATGGATGATGATTCATTTTTGCCAATCAACTATAACCTTGTTGGATCCACAGTAAGTGTGTGATATGTTCCTTTTACTGGCAACTCTAGAAGCATTAATATAATCCATGGCTATTCATTGCCAATTAAGGCATCTTCAATCTTCATACAACACCACTAATAATAAATGCACCATATTTGACAACAGTCTAATATATAATCTTTGCAGGTGGGCTTCTGTAATCTCATCAAGAGAGCAAAAGACCACATGAATCATCTTTGGATAGCTGAAGCAACAGAAAATTCAACCTATTTTTTAAGTTTTGATGTACCGCAATGTTCTCATCTTAAAAGTGCTGCGGCCTCTGCTCAAAGATGGGCAAATATCTCTACCATGGTGTGCATTTTTTAAATTCTGATCCATTGTTGAATCTTTTGGTCTCTCATGCCTTGCTATGTATCACTTTGGTACTTGTTTCATTTATTTTCAGATCATTGATAAGCTTAAGGAGAAGGTTTTATTTATAACTGGTAAAGGCTAAGTAGTGAAGGAGCCAACTACTTTAAACTAACAAGTAAGCCTCTTCAAAACCATCCTGTTTTTCGTTGATAAAAATGTTCAACCTTTCAAAGTTATTAGCTCGTAGAATTACTGAGACTTAAATCATTCTTGCTGGTAGGTTTTGGATCAATACCAATGAAAAGGCTTGGTGTCTCGGCAACTTACAGCGCGTACCAACCTTGCAATCCTCTGAAATGTCTGCTGCTATAAAACTGGTTTCTCATTGATACTTCAACTTCTCACTTGAACTCCATAATTATTCCATTTTTTGCAGGTCTTTCTTCACTAGCATCCACTGAGCAGCAGCTGATGAGTGACTAATTTCTCATGGATGAATCATGAATCATTGCATATATGCATGCAAGAATCAACCCAGCCATTTTGTTGGTGTTGATTTGTAGACCATTTTTTGACTAACCATAAGAGAAGAGTCAACATAACCCAATCGACATATCGGCACTGTAAAAATGTGTAGGAATTATAAGAAAAATCTGGGTTGTCCTTTTTTGTTTAGTGATATTCTATTATAACAGTTTGTACAAATCAACTTGTACAATTAATAACATATGCTGGAGAAATTTTCAGTTGTATTATTAATTAGTATAATTATCACATTATCTGTCTCTTGTTTTCATGGAATCAATTTCGCGAAAATGGAACAAATAACAGTCTTTTGATAGTTTTCACTTTGGTGAACATGTAAATGAAGGTTTACCTTACATAGGACAATGAAGTCTTCCTTCCAATGATTTTGATCGGACGGTTCATAGCTCTTTATCATGAGAAACTTGATCAAACAGGGATGATCTTGTGGACCGAACTTAAACAAGCATGACTGCACGAGGTTTGGGTCTTTTTTTTTTCTTTTTTTTTTCATTTCACTTTTTGGCAGAAAATCGATGTTGATTTCTTTTCTTTTACTTTGTTAAAGCATAACTGCTTTTCCAGTAGCATAGTTTGTGAAATTTTGTACGATTTTTATTTTATTTATTTGCATGGGAATCTCAGCTCTCAGGAATCAAATAACCTGCCTGCCAAGAACGTTTGAACGTCTACTACGGCTGGAGAAAAAGCTGAAGCTTACTAATGAGTTTTGACTAAAAAACATGCTTATAACATTTCACAGCTGAAGGTTTTTTTTTTTTTGTTTAAAAAATAAAACAATTTTGTGTTTCCTTTTGGTTTAAAAGTAAGTCATCTCTCCATAAGAAAAAAATCACAGAGCAGAAAGTTGGAACTTATACCAAAAGATGGGGAAAAAAAATATGGTTGTTGAGAAGAAGAAAGATGTGTCAAGTGGGTGTATAAAAATCACTAAGGGGCCTTGGATAGTGCATAGAACTACCAAAGATGGAGGTGTTGCTACCAGGTACAGGTTCCCTAGTGAAAGAGAGCGCCAAAACAATAAGCTACGGGAGCGTAAAAGACGTGCAGTGGCCAAGAAAATATTCGCGGGGATTCGTGAGCACGGAAACTACAAGCTTCCTATGCAAGCCGATAACAATGACCTGTTGAAGGCACTTTGTGAGGAAGCTGGGTGGCATGTTGATGATGATGGAACCATTACCAGGAAGGTGAAGTTATATATACTAATATACAGATATACACGCATACTCTTCTGTTTAAAGTTTAAGCTATACTGACTTATTATTTGTATATATTTGCAGCAGAACTCCATGCCTGAAATGCCAAACTTGATCAGCAATGAGTCCTCTCAAGTATCCATAGAAGATCAATTAGGAACAGGAGATGAAGACTATTGTAATTGCAACAATCAAATGGGTACAGAGTATGGAGTATTGCATCAAAAATCGTTGATGAAAAGAATCAAGCAGGGTATGAAGATATTAACCTCTCACTCTCACTTTCACTTCCAAGTCCATCAACCAATCTTATCTGAGGAAGAAAGAATATCGATTTCGGAAACGAAACTCAATTAGAAATAATGTATAGGTTGGTAGTAGAAGGTTAGGTTCAGGTTTCACTGCCCACAAGAAACAAAAAAGAAAGAAAAAGAAAAAGAAAAAAAGACAGTAGATGAATATATATAGTTGTAAACCCTAATTGGTATGATTTCACTACTTGTTATATGGTACTCTAAAACATCTGACTATCATATACCTGTCTGTTTCTATATATTTTCCTATCAGAAAATCAAAACAAGCTTGGATTAATCTTTCCTTTCCATGTTTCTATATGAAACCACAATGAAAACTTTGACGGTGTACATTGGTTTTTACAAATAATGGAATAGTAATTCATTCCATACATCGGGCACACCTGGTAAGCACCAATGTATGCAATCAGAGTAAGATGATGGATTCGACAATTGTGCAGGGCTCAATGTTTCCCAGAATTTTCGATAAATTGAAGGATGACCTTCTTTTCGGTACTCTGAGAGCTGAGTAATATTAAGAACTCTAACCTTTGAACTCAACTTGCCAAGCACCTTATCCACCATGCGCATTGTAGGCAGATCAGCACCGCTTCCCCAATAGCCCTCCGAATCTATGGGGGTGTTCTCACCGTAACAGTTTCCTTCACTTCCTGGCGCCCACTCTCGATTCCTGAATTCAGGATAAAAGTTCATATATAATAACTGGAAGCTTGTTTATAATATCACCAATATGACGGTTCATGATGAAGAGAAAAAAAATATAATACGTGTTGCTGAACCAATGATGGTTCTCATTTACAAGTATGAAGATGCATAATAGGCTAATAGCGTTGTTCTAATGTAATAGGAACACCAACACGAGGGTTTGTGTTGGAAGGGGACTTGAAAGAAAATGAACTGAGAAATAGGAGTACCAAGTTACAAATCTTCCCAGAACAGATCACTGCGGTTTCTATTGGCAAATGATTCTAATAAATTAAAAAATGAACTATAATTTTCCATCTAAATTAGATATTCTGTTGTTCACATTTTACTTGTCAATTTATAACTCAAGAAAAGCATCAACCATATACGGTATACCTATACAGGGCTACTCATGACGACTAGTGAGAAATTTTGAGAATTTTTCTGAACTCGATCGTGTTCCCCTCATTTACATTTCAAATGCCCATATGAGTTGAGAAGAATATTTCAAGGTAAGGATTCGAAAATCACCAGAGATGCGTTGGGGACATGGTAACAAAAAAGACTCGTTTCTTGCGTGGATTGACTCTAGAAGCCACCCAGTCTGCCCAGGCACTCATGGCCAACTCCATGGCACCCAGTCCATCTAACTCCTCACAAGCTCCATTATCTGCAGTACTCCATCTGCAAAAGTTGTAGGGTCTTATTAAGATGGCTACGCGTGGTTTTCTACATTGAATGTTCAATAACAAACTAAAACCTGGAAAATATATGTAACACTCACAACAGCTTGACAGGACCTTGTCTCCACCACAAGTATGTGTTGAAAACTAATATATCAGCCTGCTCCCACTTTGATGCATGCTTGAGAACTGAATCTGGACGGATTATCCGCTCACCCAATCTGTGATTAACTGGATCATCGGAGTTAGACTCTACAAGGAGTGGAGCCCAAAGAAATTCTACTGTGGCATTATACTCCTGCAGATGACTCAAAAACAAAACAATGACACATTATCACGAGAGTTTCTAGATTGACCACACACGAATGGCATTCTACAAGACGTAGTGTAGACAAACTTTGCCACATTTTCCACTGGGAGAGTCTTCAACGAGACAGGCGTGTTCCATTGAAGAATTTCTCTTCCCGTGGATATTTATATACATGTTTACTATAATATTTATCCACACTAGTCTCTAGAAATAGGTTCTGGTTTACCTCAGCTCGGAAAACTGTAAGCTGTGCATTGGGAGTCATGGATCTCTTATTTGCCGGAATCACTGACTGTAACAAACACACCATTGATATCCACTGCCCTCTGTTCAGCGAATCCCCTACAAACATTAGCCTTTTCCCCCTCAACTTCTCCCACATCTCCATCGCGTTCCATCTATAAAATCAAACAGAAAATTAATAACTGAAGAGATCCTTTCAACATGAAACATCAACAGTGTACAAATTCATACACCATACTATTATACATAACATTAGAAGGGCTGCATTTGTGTCAATGCATAATCAAAATTGATCCCTAACTTCCAATTCTATTAGATCAAAAACTTGTAATTCACTTTTGACAACTCTTTTTCCAAATTCACTTGCATAAAAGAAATGGAATTGCTTTGCAAAGCTACTAGCCTACTAACACCAAGCAACCAAACACATCAAGCTAAAAATTTGATTACAATATCCAATTCTAAAGAATTTAAACTCATAAAAATCTCAAGACAATTCATTGTTCATAGTTTGTTTTTTCTCTTGCATAATGAGTGTACCTTTTCAAATTGCAGTTGTGAGGTTGCCATCTCCAGTGCTGATACCTTAAATCAGACCGTCCATGCTTGTGACATGCCAATTGGTCCGACATGTACGGGCAATGAGACTCATTGTACAGTGGATACGATGTGTTATCAAACACCCACTTCCCTGAAAACACATCACAGCTCTCTGAAATCACACTCCTCCGACCCGAATTCTCTCCCGGGTCAGCCCAACCGTTTCTCCAACCACTATACTTGCTGGTAGAGTTGCATCTAGTAAATCTATCCAAATCCTCTGAAACCCAGAAACAGATTTGTAAATCAAACTAAAACAACAAATCCCAGTACCCACAAAAACCAACAGAAGATTCAAAATAAATAAATTAAAGCAAAATGACAGAAACCATACTTGGAGCTGACTTGGGAAGATTTGGTTTCACATGAGAGATTGGAACTTCTTGGTCATGACGAACATGATCAGAGTCTTCATGGATTTGTCGAATGCTGCTTTCGATGTAGAGGATCGAGCACACTATAAAGACAAGCAAGATAAGTACAAGTAAAGGGAAGTGGGTTCTCTTTTTGTTCCATCTCTGCATCATGATGCAAGCACACTGTGTTACAAGATTTTGCAGAGAGGAAAAAAAAAAGAGTAAAAAAAATTTCTTGTTTAGTCTCTAAAAATGGTAGTCTTGTACTCTTGTTATTGGAATCTAATTGATAATCTACACTTACCTAGGACATAGGACAATGAGATTCAATCCTATTCAATCAGTTAACGCTACCTTATTCAGATTTTGACACCATAAAATATGGTGTCTAAATGATACGTATACTTTAATTTTTGTATTAGAATTATACAAATGATTGGACTTAGGGTTATATTTTAGGGTTTTTGTAAACTAAATTTATATAAAGTTATTAAAATTAATTATTGTTATAATTACTTTAACCAACACCAAATTTTATTAAATTTACTATGATTACTGAATTTGTGGACTGTTAAAAGTATATGTAATCACAAATGGGAGGACGCCTATGACTCTTATATGTGGTCAATGGTGTCCATTAGATATACATGTTTTATATTCGATATATAATAATAAAAGATAGATCAATTTAAAATTATGATTTTAATATATCAACAATTTATATACTTTTAATTTAATGATTGAGATTTGAATATCTTTATAATTTTTATATTAAAAATATATAAATGATTAAAACGTTGAAATCAAAGTTTTAAATCATAAATTTAACTTGATTTATCACGAACCAGATAAAATGAGATTCAATTGGTTGATTCAAATCATGGAATCACAAATATTAATATATAATTTCCACGAAATTGATTAATATATACATGCAAAGAACATCATTGACTGGAATCTTAGCTGTTTGACTAATCCTGTTTAAATATGTATTATATTTGATCAAATCTGTCAGGAGATCATTGTATAATTGTATATGTACCTTTCGTTGCATACCCTAATAATAAAAAAAGCACTTAATTTTTGCTCATGATATGAACCTTAATTATGAGAAAATGGAAGGAATGATGAGTCACAGAATTGTGGGAACCAGACAAGAATTGGATAACCTGCCAATTATATAATACACCATGAAAATTTAATTGCCATTATTGGCTATGAGATTTTAAAAGGAATTTAGGCTGTGATTTCCTTGCCAATTAGTTTGAGTGGTTTATCAATATCATAAGTGTTAATAGTAAAATTTGATCAAGGATTAAAAAGAAATTTTCCACTCTTCTAGCCCAAATCAAAACCCAAATTCGACATTCATAAGACCCCGGACAGACCATAAAGCTATCCCACCAGAGCAGGTAAGGATCGTTGGGCTTCAGAATCATCAAGGATGAAACTGGGCACGACAAGGTTGAGTCCAAACGCGAGCACTGGAATCCGGGCTTCTCAAAGCCACCTACCCAAACACCTCGGTTCCAGATGACGGTTTCCAAAACCACCCCGTAAAAGCGAGAGAAGATCATCGAGCTTAGGAAGCATTCGAAATGAAACCCGACACAAACAAAAGTGAACCCCTTCCAGACCAAGGCTTCCCGAGGTCAGGTTTGACTCGTAGCCTAAGACAGAAGCCCACCAACCTCTCTAGAAGCCCGCTGTCTCTGCTGGGCATGAAAGAAGAATCACGCCTAAATTTACACTACCCCTACTACCTCCCATGAATGTCTACAGGGACATCTCAAGCTCCAAAGGACAGAGGAAAATCCATCACAAGCTTCTAAAAGCAGAGTCGAAGCGTGGATCTACCTTGCTCTATGAGACAACAGGCAGCTAGCTCGGTGACCTCCATGAAAAATCATGCCGTGAGAACATACCAGATCATATCTATGTGATAACCAACATTGATTCCGCATACGTGTGAGTCAAGAGTTTGATTCCTAAAAGGAAACAAACTTATCTTCGTCAACAATATCATCATTTCCGCTATTTACTCGGGGTCAACAACTTTTAAATAAAGGATCCCCCCCGATAAGGAGGGAACGGATTCATAAGATCGTGACGGGATATCAGTGAATTCAAACCTACTTGGGCCAAATATAAATAGGGACAAGCATGATAGAGAGAGGGAGAAGAAAAAACAGAGTATGGGAAAAAGAAAAGAGAGACGACATAACCAAAGGGAGAGATCGACAAACAGAAAGAAAAGGGGGCCTAAATTCTGTGAACAAAACACGGCCACCGTAATGTCCACTATTCGACTAGCAAAATGTTACCACCTTCCTACGGTCTAGAGAGACTGTGAGCATATGGGAGAGAGAATCATGTATATCACAAATAATCAATAATAAAGCCTCCACTTGCTATTGTTATACAAACATTCATTTTTATCTAAGCAGGTTAGGTATCAAAAGTACCGACCCCAGCCACCACCTCCGTGGTAGTGATCTCGAGGTTGTTAGTAGGAGTTTCTCATATTGAGCAAATTTTCCGTTAACAATAAGCAAATTGTGTAAAGGTTTATAATTCAAAAAACAATAATACTGTTTTGTCCAAATTTGGTATACACGGTGTCACTATAATCCATTCATTTAAATTATATTAGATTTGTATGATTTAAATGAATGGATTAAAGTACTGTCATATTATTTGGATACCAGATTTTGATACCAAATTTAAATAAAATAATATTACTCTTCAAAAATTGAAACAATTTCAGTTTTAATATGTCATCTACTTGTTTCATAGCTTTAATTTGAGCCACAAATTCTACTCTCGAGATAAATACCCATGTTAATAGTAAGTGGGGTGCGTGAGTGAGGTCTACATCATTTAATTCTAAAAAAAGAGTTTCAATAAAGGAATTTAGATTCTCTACTGATCTGATTTTTTTTTGACCTTATTTAATCTCGACATATAAGTATTGCAATGAATGTATGGTTAATATGTGAATAGTTTTCACAACCGATTTACCAACCACCAACCACATGTTTTAAAAGGTCAAGAAAAAAAATCAGATAAGTAGAGGATCTAAATCCTTCAATAAAGACTTTAATTAAAAATCAAGAATAATGCAAAAATTAATAAATGCACATTGATACCCACATGATCATGGATTTGTTGAATGTTGCTTTTGATGTAGAGGATTGACTAAAAAGACAAGGAATCCATTTTTGCTCACCCACCTTGAGGGTGGGTGAACATTATCCCCCTTTTACATGGATAACATGTGTCTATAGATGGGGTAAATTTGTCCAAACACTGTCATCTTTTAAGATAAATTTATCCATCCCTAAACATATGTCATCTATGCGGGATGAGGTAATGCTCACTCTAGCAAAAGTGAACTCAAAGACAAGTAAGAGTCAAGTTAAGGGAAGTGGGTTCTCTTTTTGTTCCATCTCTGCATCATGATGCACACACACTGTATTACAAGATTTTGCAGAGAGAAAAAAAAAAGAATAAAAAAAACTCTTGTTTAGTCTCTAAAAATGGTAGTCTTGTTATTGGAATCTAATTGATAGTCGACAGTTACCTGGGACATAGGATAATGAGATTCAATCTGTTAACGTTGCTTTAACCAGATTTTGACACCACAAATCTGGTGTCCAAATGATTCGTATCATTTATTTATTTATATTAGAATTACGCGAATGATTGAATTTTAGAATTGGATTTTTAGGTTTTCTTGATACCAAATTTTTAGAATTGGATTTTAAAATTTTAACTTCAACATATCAATTATTTATGTTTTTTTAATCTAATGGTTGAGATTTGAATACCTTTACAATTCTAAGTTTAAGAGCACATGGGTGTTGAGATTAGGTTTGACGTCGGTTCTGGTTTCGGTTCCGGTTCGGAATTGGAGGTTCCTGATCCTGAGAAAGGGGAACCGGAACCGGGTGAGGAAGGTTTCGGTTCCGACAATTCGGTTCACTCTTTTTTTTTGTTTAATAAAAAAATTAGAAATGTTATATGTAACTCTGTAAGATTGTAAAATGTAAATGCATTTTATTGGGTCACCGGAAAAAAAAAACTAAAAAAATGACATTAAA
Source organism: Dipteronia dyeriana (assembly GCA_032871835.1). Classification (NCBI taxonomy): domain Eukaryota; kingdom Viridiplantae; phylum Streptophyta; class Magnoliopsida; order Sapindales; family Sapindaceae; genus Dipteronia; species Dipteronia dyeriana. The sequence continues at coordinate 14,686,826 of CM065299.1, read as the reverse complement.
AAATTAAAATTAAATTAAAATTTGAAAAGAAAGAAATTTCAAAACCGGTGGTTCCAGTTCGGTTCGAACCGTCCGGTTCTGAAAAATGGTGAACCGAAACCGAACCCCCCCCCTTTTGGGGTTCGGTTCTGGAACCGAAACCGGAAAAACCGATTCCGATTTCGGTTTTTGATGGGCGGTTCTGGTTCGGTTCACCGGTTCGAACCGAACCGCCGTCAAATCTAATTGAGATATTGAAGTTAAAGTTTTAAATCACAAATTTAATTTCGTGTAACCTGACCAATAATAAAATGAGATTCAATTGGTTGATTCAAATCGTGGAATCGCAAATGTTAATATATAATTTCCACGAAATTGATTAATATATACATGCAAAGAGCATCATTAACTGAAATCTTAGCTGTTTGACTAATCTTGTTTAAATATGTATTATATTTGATCAAATCTGTCAGGAGATCATTGTATAATTGTATCTGTACCTTTCGTTGCATACCCTAATAAAAAAAAAGCACTTAATTTTTGCTCATGATATGAACTTTAATTATGAGAAAATGGAAGGAATGATGAGTCACAAAATTTTGGAAACCAGATAAGAATTGGATAACCTGCCAATTATATTACACCATGAAAATTTAATTGCCATTATTGGCTATGAGATTTTAAAAGGAATTTAGGCTGTGATTTCCTTGCCAATTAGTTTGAGTTGTTTAAACAAGATCAGAAGCAAATTGTGCAAAGGTTTATAATTCAAAAAACAATTATCCTACTTTATCTAAATATGATGTTTATACTGTAATCCCTTTATTTAAATTATATTAGATAAATAAATAAATTAAAATATTAATATATTATTTTGATATCAGATTTTAATACTAAATTTAGATATAGTAATATTACTCTTTAAAAATTGAGTCAATTCCAATATCGTAGTTTTAATTTGACCCACAAATTCTACTCTCGAGACAAATACCCATGTTAATAGTAAGTGGGGTGTGTGATTGAGGTCTACAACATTTAATTCTCAAAAAAGAGTTTCAATAAAGACTGTAATTAAAAATTAGGAATAATGCAAAAATTAATAAATGCACACAACACCAGTGTTTTGCTAAACTATGGTTTTCCATTCATATATCTTGGTTTCTTTCAAAAAACCCCATGCTATCTCTCTTTTTTTCAGGGTTTCTTTGAAGCTGATTACATCTTGATCTATTTCAAACACTTAACAGTCACATAAAGGACTTTTTTTTAAAAAAAGGTCCCTAAATGAAGTGATTTTATTTCCAACTTAGGGACATTAATTTGGTGTCATTGTTGAAAAATGTAAGCGTAGAGTAGCTCATTCCAAGCATCAGGCACTCCAGGAAGGCACCAATGTATACAATCTGCATAGCTACTTGGGTTTGATATTTCTTCTTCTGTCAATGCCTCCCATTGCTTCCTATATATTGATGGATGACCTTCTTTTCTATACTCCGAGAGCTGTGTAATGTTTATCATCGTCACATTTACGCCTCTCTTTCTCAGATCACCTAATACTGACTCCACTATTTCAATGATTTTCGGGTTTGAATTTCTTCCCCAATATCCCTCTGTCGTTATCGCTTCTGTTTCACTGTAACAATTCCCATTTGCAGCTTCTCCCCATTCTTCAGAACTGAAACACAAAAAAAAATCGATGTTATAGAGTTACTTATATATATATATATAAACACAGACGTCCGCACTAGAGAAGCTACCGATAATAATATGTACCTTTGATGTGTCGGTGACATGCTCATGAAAAACATTTGGGTTTTGTTTGGGTTGATATTGACTTCCAACCAATCGGACCATGTTCTCAATGCCATCTCGTACACTCGAGGCATCGTTACGTTTTTGTGAATACCGTCGGAGCTTTCGAATGATCCCCACCTAATAATCATTAATTATTGAAAAAAAAAGGTTATATATAAATAGATCAAGAATTAAGTTGTGAAATAATTAGATTATAAGGAAAATTATTGGAGTACTTACAAGACTTTCATTTGAGATCTTCTCCACCAAAGATAGGAATTGAAGACGAGTATGTCTGCATCGGTCCAGTGTCTTGCATGTTTTTCAATTGCTTGAACTCGAACAATCCGATCTGGCACTCTGTGGTTGACTGGATCATCTGAGTTTGATTCCACTAGCAATGGAGCCCAATAGAACTCAATCGAGGCATTGTATTCCTTCATTTTATTATTCATGTCACTTATTACTTTTAAGTAAAAGAAACTTAAATAATGCATATACTATACATATACACATATATTGTACATATATTTGAGTGATATGATACGAATACGGAATACACAATATTATTGATGTGGCTTCGAGGGGTTAATCATTGAACCTATAAGTGGCGAAGCCATGGTGGGTGACAGGGTCATGGGTCATGGGTCATGGGTCATGTTCCCCACCTCAACAATTTGTTCAAGTTTATTTATATTTGACCCTAATAGTTTTAGTTATTTACATTTTTCTGTTAAAGTTTTTATAGTTTTTCAAATCCCCCGATTCCTGGAGCTGATTTCACCTCTGTGAATTATAACTTCATCGATAAAAACTCACATACGGACCGTAGGTGGGTTATATAGCCCCCATACGGAAATTTAGTTTCTAAGGACACAAACAGGCCCAATTGACAAAATGATTCCCAGCCCATTATGCATGCAAACCGACATTAGATATTACAAAGCTTGTGCAATCTAACGAGAAAAGTAAATAAAAAACTCACAAGGGCTTTGAAGGTGATCAATGAGCCATTGTGGTGCATAGATTTGAGCGAGGGAGGGATTGAAGAATCGACCAAACACACCATCGAAACCCACTGTCCTCTATTCAATGAGTCCCCTACAAACACAAGCCTCTTGTTTCTCAGCTTCTCCAACAATTCTGTGGCATTGAACCTACCTTATATTAACATAAACAACAAAACAATTCCACAAAAAACTTAATACAACGCATCCATATTAACATCATCGTTGTATGTGTATATATAAGATGATGTACGAGACATCAGATGTATTCTAAAACTTAGCAATATATGCACGTAACATGTTTTGACTATAATTTATAAATGCGTGAGTGAAAGAAACCTAGGGAGGTCGCATTGATGAGGTTGCCATCTCCAAAACTGGTAGCTCAAGTCTTTTCTACCAAATTTCTCGCAAGCCAATTGATCCGACATGAACGTGCATTGCTGCTCTTTGTACAAAGGGTACGATTCGTCATCGAACACCCACTTGCCGGAAAACAAATTACACTGATCGCCGGGATTCATAGTGCTCGTAATCGTGTCGTGTACGAGAAGTGACTGTCCATTGTTTTGGGTAAGATAGACGGCAGCGATGAAGAGGAGAGTGACGAGGAGGGCAAGGAGGGAGTGGAAGCTGCTCCTGACCCCCCATGTTGCAGCAACAATCTGTTGTTTCTTTGCCATGACTACGATCATCAACTCTATATCTGTTAAGTTTGCTGTGTTATTGTCTATTTGTTTTCTCCTTTTTGAAGTTAAAAAATTTGTTGTGGTTGGCGATCAATTGTCTTGACATCGTTTTCATAGATTAGGAGTAGTGGAAGTATGTTCTTGGTAGTTTTTTGAAAGCAATTGATAAAATTTGTGTCGTTTGGATAATTGGATGTGATACTCATGTTTACTAAAATACCCTCTTCTCATTCAAACCCATTTTAAAACGTTCTGTGTATTTGTATCAAAATATCAAATGTATTATTAACTTAACTTGCCCTTCTCTGGTCAGATTGATCCTTAAGAAAAAATTCATAACCAAAGTTACTTAATTGTGGAATTAAACTGGTTCCACAACGTTACATAACTTTATTCCTAAAATTTTATTTGAACCGATATGATTAGAGAATTATTAAATTTATAAGGTCAAACATAGACAATCATATTTCTTTTTTAAGCAATTATAGATAATTCAAAATTTGATGGTTTGATACAACTTGAACTTACAATCTAAATAGTGAATAGTGTAGGTGTAATATACATATATATATATATATATATATATATATATATATATATATATATATATATATATATATATATATCATATAGTCAATATTATCTAGTTAAAGTCGGTTCGTATTTTCTTAACCAATGCTTAACATTTAAGTTTATGTATATATAGTTGAAATGTGAAAATGTAAAGTAACTGATTTTAGGGTGTTATGGTGATTAATTGAGGAAGAAGCAAGGTGGTAGATTGTATATATTTCAAATATGTGATGGATAGAAGTTAGAACAGAGCTATTGGAGTCAAGTAAGTAAATGGAAAGTAAGTTATAGTTGTTCGCATTTCCACATCCCAATACGTTGTCGTAAAGGTGCCTCGTCAACCTGCTCTAACATTTTCAAACCTCCCACTCTTGGAGTCTGGCCTCAGTCTTGTCTCAGCTAGAATTTTTTTTTATATACCAAAATAATTGTCTATTTGCAAGATAAAACGGTACAATAACACCCCCTTGATTAACTCAACAAGTAATCATTAACATTTCAAATATATTGGTGGTAATTAACGTGACATGTATATTGACCACACACCATGGACGTAATTTTTTCCTTTATTTTTTTTTTAAATTGATATCAAAATTACGTTATGAATGGATTGAATCTTATCAAAATTATGTAGAATTAAACCAAGTATTATTTTTATATTTATCATTTTAGATATTATGTTGAATATATCCTTAAGATAATTCCTATTTATCTTTAGTTAGGATTATCACTAGATAAGATTATCATTGATTTATTTTTATTGTAATTATCAGTTAGAGGTTTGATGTTATCATGTTACCTCATCCCAGCTACTATAAATAGTTGACATCAGTTCATTGTTATCAATCAATTCAATAAACAGTTCTTCAATAAATTGTTTTGTGTGTTAGTTTTTACATTTGGTATCAAAGCCGAATTCGAAGCCAGAATGGCAGTAGGGTAGGGTTCAGGAGTTGAGAATCCATGAGTGGTAGACGGATCCAGGAGTTGAAGATCCAGAAGTTTGGAGTAGCAGTCAGCGACGCTGGACAGACCTCCACACAACCCACGCACCGCCGGAAAGTGAGACGAGGTCGTCTTGCCGTTCGAAATCAGCCCACGAAGTAGTGACGAGTTGACTCATCTTGCCGTCCATTGCTTGACCGGAGTACATCGTCGTTGACCAAGAAAGTCTTCAGAATCGTGACTTGTAGCGATCGCGTGACCAAGAGTCGCAGACGAGAGGGAAAACTGGAGAAGGTTTGGTGCGTTTGAAGAACAGTAAAAGCAAAATTGGTTGGTGTGTGGTTTTTTGTTGTTTTACTGATATATTAATTTATCTTTTGTGTTTATTTATTATTGTCATGGAAAATTACAATGGCCACCCTTAACAATAATAATAATAACACAATACAACCACAAATACCAAAATTTGACGGAAAAACCAATTTTGAGTACTGGAGGGTCCAGATGCAACTTTTGTTTGAATACCAGGAGTTTTGGACTGCTGTTTTCGAGGGTATTACTGGGACAACGGATGCTGTAATAACCAAGAAGGATCTAAAGACGATGTTTTTCATTAGCCAATCGTTGGATCCAGTGATCTTTGAAAAAATTACACATACAACATCAGCAAAACAGGCGTGGGACATTCTGATGAATACCTACCAAGGAGTAGAGAATGTGAAGAAAGTCCGCTTGCAGACCATGCGAAGGTAGTTGGAGCTTCTCCAGATGAAGAAAACCGAGAAGGTGGCAGATTACTTCTCACGGACATTGGCACTTGTTAATCAGATGAAGTCCAATGGTGAGAAAATTTTAGATGTTCAGATTATGGAGAAGATTCTCCTAACACTAACCGAGAAGTGTATCTTTATCGGCTACAGTCAGGTAACAAAGGGTTGTAAACTTTATAATCCAATGACCGAAAAGGTGATTGTCAGCAGGACGTTACCTTTGATGAGAAAGGATGTTGGGACTGGTCTTGTGGTAAAAAGAGCTCTTCTAATATTGATGTTGACCTGGATGAGATTGATGGTCATTCTAGGGATGATCCAATTCCGACCCCAGTGGCTCCACCGTCCCCGGTGAACCCACATTCAATAGAATCTTCCCGTTGTCCATAACGTGAACGGGTATTGCCAGCTCGTTTGCAGGATTGTGTTCTTAGTAATGACGACGATCCAACAGATGAAGAGTTGGTGAACTTTGCACTATTTATAGATTGTGATCCTATCACTTATGAAGATGCTGCTCGTAATGATTGCTGGTTGAAAGCAATGGATAAGGAGATTCGTGAGATTGAGAAGAATAATACATGGGAGCTTACTGATTTTTCAGGTGGAAAGCACCCTATTGGTGTTAAGTAGGTGTACAAGACAAAATACAAGCCAAATGGTGAGGTGGAACGCTATAAAGCACGTCTGGTTGTAAAAGGTTACAAGCAAAAGCCAGGGATCGATTATTTCGAGGTGTTTGCTCCTGTTGCCAGACTTGACACTGTTCGCTTGATTGTGTCTCTTGCTGCACAGAATCGCTGAAGAATCTTCCAAATGGATGTGAAATCCGTATTTTTGAATGGGGAGATAGGGGAGGAAGTCTACATACAGCAACCTATAGGGTATGTAAAGAAGATGCAAGAAAATAAGATCTACAAGCTGAAGAAGGCCTTATATGGGTTGAAACAGGCGGGCGTGGTATACACGCATTGACACATATTTTATCTAGCATGAGTTCCAGAGATGTCCTTATGAGCACACTTTGTATATCAAATCCAACTCCCATGGAGATATTCTTATTGTGTGCCTATATGTTGATTATCTGATTATTACAGGCAATAACCCTGATATGATTGTAGAGTTCAAAAGTGCAATGACTGGTCATTTTGAGATGACATATTTGGGGTTGATGTCCTATTTCCTCGGCATTGAGGTGACTCAGACAGATAAATGCATCTTTGTGTGTCAAAAGAAGTATGCTGGTGATGTGCTGAAAAAGTTCAAGATGGAGGGATGTAAGCCGATACTGACTCCAGTTGAAGAAAGGTTGAAGTTAGAGAAGGATGGGTTTGAAGAGCGTGTTGATGCTACCATCTTTCGGAGGCTAGAGCCTGATATTTCTTATAGAGTTGGGCTTATTAGCAGGTTCATGGATTCTTCGAGACAATCTCACTTGCAGGCTAGCAAGCGTATCTTGCGATATGTGAAAGGTACATTGGGTGATGGTATCTTTTACTCTTCCGCTAACAAAGTCGAGCTTGTTGGATATACAAATAGTGACTGGGCATGTGATACGGAAAAGAGGAAAAGCACCTCTGGATTTGTATTCCATCTTGGTTCTAGAGTATTTTCTTGGTCTTCGAATAAGCAACAGGTGGTTGCTCTATTGACAACAGAAGCTGAGTACATTGCAGCTGGTGGTGGTGCTACACAGGTTGTGTGGCTGCGTCGCATGCTTTCTGAGTTAAAGCATCAACAGGATGCTCCCACAATGATCTAATGCGACAACAAGTCCACCATTTCTCTGACCAAGAATCCAGTCTACCATGGTAGAAGTAAGCATATTGATATCAAGTTTCACTTCATACGTGACTTGGTGAAAGACAAGGAGATCGTGATCGAGTACTACCGTTCAGAGGAACATGTTGCAGACATCTTCACGAAGCCGCTCAAAGCTGACATTTTTCATATGCTTAAGAAGTCTTTGAGCATGACGAACTATGAAGGACTTGGTTTAAGGGGAGCTATGTAGGATTAAACCAAGTATTATATTTGTATTTATCATTTTAGATATTATGTTGGATTTATCCTTCAGATAATTCCTATTTATCTTTAGTTAGGATTATCATTAAATAGGATTATCATTGATTTATTTTTATTGTAATTATCAGTTAGAGGTTTGATGTTATCATGTTACCTCATCCCAGCTACTATAAATAGTTGGTATCAGTTCATTATTATCAATTAATTCAATAATCAGTTCTTCAGTAAATTAGTTTGTGTGTTAGTTTTTACACGAATGTTATTAACATATATATATATATATATATATATATCTATTTTCACGATATAAGAAAGATTCCGTCTTCTTTTTTATACTGTTTGCATGTATTCTTTAATAAACATGAGAATTGATGTATGTACATGGCTGTAAAATATAAAATTAGGTGTATTTCCACGCCAATTTATTAAGGTAAATGCAAGCTGAGTGATTTATTTTAGAGTGATTACAAATAATAAGACGTTAATATTAAACGTTGACTATGTAATATTAGTTTGCTGAACAATGACCATGAGCTAGGGGGTGGCTGCTGTGCAGCTGGCTGTATGATACAGCCAGCAACAGTGCCCCCATTAATAATTAAAAAATCAATGGGACAACCGGTTGCCACTAAAAAAACTTTTTTTATTTTTATTTTTACAACACCTTAAAATTTATATTTATAAAATTTAAAAAATTAAATTGAAACCTATATAATAAAACTTATATAATTAAAAAATATATTTAATTAAGATAAATTAATTAATTATATATTTTCATATAATTTTTGATATTTTGGTTTGTAACCATTTTAACGGTAATGGTAACCATTTTAACGGCTCATGTAACCATTTTACGGTTTTAGTAACTACTTATTGATATTTGAAATTTTAAATTGCAACCATTTTCATGGTATTAGTAACCACTTTTATAGCAGAGGTAACCACTTTTATTTTTTTTCAATATTTTGACTTGTAACCAATTTCACGGTAATGGTAACCATCTTTACGGCTCCGGTTACCAATTTATGGCTTTGGTAACCAGTTTTTAATTTATGAAATTTAGACTTGTAACTAGGGATGCACATTTATCCCCGGGGCCCCAAATCCCCGCACTCCCATTCCCATTTAGGGATTTTTTTTTTGGGGAAATGGGGAAATGGGGGGGATGAGGATGATTTTCATCCGCAAATTAAAATGGGGATGGGGATGGGGATAGAGATCCCCATTTCTCCATTTCCCCCAAAAGTATATAAATATAATTATAATATGTATTTGAATTATTTAAAATATTTTATGTTGAATTTGTAATGCATTAATAATTTTTATTTGTAATGAAAGGTTTATTTTTTTAAAATTTAATTTATAATTTTTAGTTAAATAGGGAAATAGGAAAATGAGGGATCGGGGGATACGAGAAAACAGGAAAAAACGGGGAAAATGGGGAATTGGGGATGGGGATGGGGATGGGGGGACCTCCCCCCAAACATCCCCATCCCCATTTTCCCCAAATGGGGAACTGGGGGAAGGGTCTAGGAAGTGGGGATGGGGATGGGGATGGGGATGGGGATGGGGGGGCTTATATCCATCCTCAATCCCCAAACGTTCATCCCTACTTGTAACTACTTTCACGGCATTGGTAATCATTTTCACGGCTGCAGTAACAATTTTAAGGCTTGGGTAACCACCTTTAAATTTTTGATATTTTGACTTGTAACCATCTTCACAGTGATGGTAACTATTTTAACGGCTTCAGTAACCATTTTAGGGCTTTGGTAACTACCTATTGATTTTGAAATTTTGACTTGTAACCAATTTCATGGCACTAGTAAGCACTTTTACGGTTTTTAGTAACCATTAATACGGCATTGGTAACCATTTTTTATTTTTTTAATATTTTGTCCTGTAACCATTTTCACGGCGATTGGTAACCAATGTAACGACCCCATGAACCATTTTACGGCTTTGGTAACTACCTTATGATTTTTACAATTTTGACTTATAATCATTTTCACGGTACTAGTAACCACTTTTATGGATTTTAGTGAACCATTTTTTATTTTTTTAATATTTTATCTTGTAACTATTTTCACGGTGATGGTAACAATTTTAACGGCCATCAGTAACCATTTTACGACTTTGGTAACTACCTTTTGATTTTTACAATTTTGACTTGTAACCATTTTCACGACTTTTAGTAAACATTAATACGGTATTGGTAACAATTTTTTATTTTTTTAATATTTTATCTTGTAACAATTTTCACGGCGATGGTAACAATTTTAACGGCCCCAGTAACCATTTTACAGTTTTGGTAACTACCTTTTGATTTTTACAATTTTGACTTGTAACCATTTTCACTGCACTAGTAAGCACTTTTAAGGCTTTTAGTAAATATTAATACGGTATTGGTAACCATTTTTTTTTTTTAATATTTTGTCTTGTAATTATTTTCACGGCGATGGTAACAATTTTAACGGCCCTAGTAACCATTTTACGACTTTGGTAACTACCTTTTGATTTTTACAATTTTGACTTGTAACCATTTTCACGGCTCTAGTAACCACTCTTACGGCTTTTAGTAACCATTAATACGGTATTGATAACAATTTTTTATTATATATATTTTATCTTGTAACCAATTTCACGGTGATGGTAACCTTTGTAACGGCCCTAGTAACCATTTTACGGCTTTAGTAACTACCTTTTGATTTTTACAATCTTGACTTGTAACCATTTTCACGGATGCAGTAACCATTTGACGGTTTTGGTAACTACTTATTGATTTTAGAAATTTCAAATTGTAACCATTTTCACGATATTAGTAACCATTTTCATGGATGCAGTAACCATTTGACGGTTTTGGTAACTACTTATTAATTTTAGAAATTTCTAATTGTAACCATTTTCACGGAAGTGGTAACAATTTTACGGTTTGGGTAACCACTTTCAAATATTTAATATTTTGACTTGTAACCAATTTCACGGTAATTGTAACCATTTTCACGGATCCAGTAACCATTTTATTACTTATTGATTTTACAAATTTCACGGTATTGGTAACCACTTTCACGGAAGTGGTAACCATTTTATGGTTTGGGTAACCACTTTTAAATATTTAATTTTCTGACTTGTAACCATTTCCATGGTAATGGTAACCATTTGTTCGGGTCCAGTTACCATTTTACGGCTCTGATAACAAGTTTTTTATTTATGAAATTTATACTTGTAACTAATTTCACGGCATTGGTAACCATTTTCACGGCTAAAGTAACTATTTTACGGCTTCGGTAACTACGTTTAATTGTTTTTTTATTTTCACCTGTAACCATTTTCACGGCGATGGTAACCGTTTTAACGGCCCCAGTTACCATTTTACGGCTTTGGTAACTATTGCAAGATTTTTGATATTTTGACTTGTAACCATTTTCACGGCATTAGTAACCATTTCTACGGGTCCAGTACTCATTTAACGACTCTAGTAACCGGTTTTTATTTTTTATTCTTTTTTGACTTGTAACCATCTTCACAGTATTGATAACCACTTTGAGGGCTCCAGTAACCATTTTTACGGCATTCATAACAGTGTTTTTTTTTTTTTTTAACTTTTAACTATTTCACGACAATTGTTACTTGAGAATGATATTAGGCATATGGAAATGATTCCTTCTCTATAAGTTTGATTATGTGGTAAGTATATTGTTTTTTTGTTGTTGACATGCATCAATTTCCTCCATAGCATTGAAATTCTTTTTATGTTTCAAAAGGCCATAATAATAATAAAAATAAAAATAAAAATAATTATAATAATAATGATAATAATAATAATAATAATAATAATAATTGTAATAAACTATCGTTCTCTGATTAAGAATGTTACATGTGTTACACATATATCTTATTAAATGTACACTCACCAATTGGTAAGACAATCCCTTAAAAAGATCGTCAAATGGGCATCCGATCTGACAATTAGAAGACACCATCCAAGATGTCACTAAGAAATGAAAACCCGAGTAAGTCTGAACACGAGTACTCGAGACATTATGTTCTACTCTGGACATCACAATTGTTATTTGAGAATGATATTAGGCATATTGAAACGATTCCTTCTCTATAAGTTTGATTACATGGTAAGTATATTGCTTTTTTTCTTTGACATGAATCAATTTCCTCCATAGCGTTGAAATTCTTTTTATGTTTCAAAAGACCATAATAATAATAATAATAATTGTAATAAATTATCGTACTCTGATTACATAAGAGAAATTAAATTTGCTTATATTCATAGAATTAAAATATCGTCTAATTAAATTGTACAAGGTTGTAAATAAGCTATATCCGTTCTGTTCAACTATTAATCAAATGTGAAGTTATATTTAAACAAAGTTGTATACACTAATTACTCTATCGCCATGAAAGCATTATTGATTACATTCATTCTTATACGGCATTTGTTTGTTTTTTATAATTTGACTTGTAATTATTTTCATGGAAAAATTAACCACTTTGTAACTAATTATAATATCGTGGTCAGTACATTGTTTGGAGCATTAATTTGGTACTCACCAAAAATCATTTACTTAAGCTGTAAGGATTATGCTCGATAGTAAGAGTGTAATATTGTAATTAACAATCTTTTCATATGAATAAAGTGATTTCTAGTTTAAAAAATCTTATAGCATTTATAGTTTAATTATTATAATTGCAAAAGTAAATAATCATAAGGTCAAAAGACTATGAGAAAAGAAGAATTGTTCATACATCTAGATATGTATGAGGTAGACACAATTCTTTAGTTAGTCTTGAATAATATTCACAACTTAAGATAGAAGGGTTGACGTATTTATCTTGTTAAAGTTGTAGATTCTTTTGCTAGCATTTGAGTGGGATCAAATGTGTTATGATGAGTCTAAAATCATCAAAGTGAGGTGTCTTTGGGTAAAAGAATCTAGTGCACTGAGTGCATTGAATATGATCAAAATGAAATACTTTATCTAGAACCGTCAATGGATAAAAGTTTTCATTTGAAGACAATCCGAGAGTCTATCTCAATCCTGAGATAAATGATGGACTTATGGTTGCAAGTGTTGTCATTTGAGCTATCAATGAGTACGATTATATAGCATAGTCTATCCTCGATAGTTTGGTGGTATTCATTTGTTAATCGATAGAGGACTTCATTTATAGATATGGACATCGTGGCTCCATTTATTGAATGAGAGTAGAATACCATCATATGGATGTTTTGAGGTATTGGATATTAAATCTTAACGTTAAGTTTTCAATAGTGTCTATTGAAACATGGCTTCTGGACAAGTCAAAATATCCAAGTTCAAAATGGGGTCATATGAGTAAATATGGTAACTTGGAGAGTTATAGGCGGTCTATGAGTTCTTGAATATTACTAGTATTCTTCACGAGGATACACTTTCTCCAATAAGGTTGTCTAGGGTATGAATGAGCAACATCAACTTATTCTATCTTTATTTAAGAGTTCAATTTTAGTTATTTAGTGGAATGAACTAAAATTAAATAGATTGGACCTAAGTGAATCATTTGTTGATTGTGATTGGGTTGTGTCTATTGGAGTTTAAATTTAGATAGCCCGCCAAGATCCCCAATCCACACGAACTTGCATGGATCACTTGATATATTCTACCGGATCAATAGGGGTCCATCTAGAATTGTAATAAGGCATGCGAACTTGTTTCTTTTTGTAAGAATATGTCTAGTTCACATGTGGACTTTTATTTAGGTCCAATGGATTTAATAAAATGAGAAAAATAATATATGGCCTTTATACTAGGTATGGGCGGCAATGGCTATGGATAATATCTTTAATATATTATTTTTATTTTAGTATTGTTTAATTAAATAGAAATTAATTAATTTATTGATTAATTAATTATTTAATTAAAAGTCAAAATCTTTTCCTATTAGGAGATGGTCTCCTAAAACTATACTATTGTTGGTAGTATAGTTAATGTTAAAGACTATATTTGATAAGTAGATAAATAAAAGGAGTTATTTATCTAATCAAATTAGGAAGTCTTTAATATGGTTACAAACACACTATTGAGTAGGATTATGAGTCTTGGTGTAGGAAAAAATTATATTTGGAAAATGATTCTTGGTCACCAAGTAAAACTACTTAGTGGTAGAATTCTTATTTGAAAAGGATTCATAATCACCAAGTTAATCTACCTAAGGATAGGATTCTTGTCCATCAAGTAATCTTTATTAGGAGAGTTTAAACACTCCTAATCTACTTCAAACAAGGGAATTTCATTCATCACATGTATAATATAGGATAGGATAGATTTCCTTCTAGATAAGGATTCTAACTACCAAATAAATTCACCTAAGGAAATGATTCTTGCCAACCAAGTGAATCCTTCTTAGGAAAGGATTTATGAACCTATATATATGTGGATGATAAATTCAACCAGCCCTAAGGCAATTAGAGGTAATTTCGGCCAAGCTTTATTTGAGAAAGAAAAAGTTTCGGCCATCACAGGAATTTTAAGGAAGAAAAATCTGATTTTACTCTAAACAAAATTCGATCACCTCTAATCAATAGTGTGTGAATTCAGCCAAGTAGAGAAAAAAAGGGAATGTTTTTGTATTCGATAGTATACTATTATCCTTTACATCAAAAGGGTTTTGTGTACAACATCGAATCAAGGTTCACACGAGTTACAATCAAATTGATTGATAATTCACAAGTGACCGAACGTTCTTGGATTTTTCTCTTGGAGGATATTTGTAACTAAGAAAGAAAAGATATTTGCTTTGTCTCCATCCTCAGGAATACAATTTAAAGAAAGGGAGCCCACACTCCTAGTTGATTCACGTTCGTGATTGGATTGGAAGATCTTGCGGAATCAATTTGGCGCTTGTTCAATCGTCACGCGAAAAAGGTACGATACTTTTATATACATCAATTAATCTAGGGTTAAGGTTCTCGTTGCATAAAAAGGAAATTTTTTTTATACGCAAACCCTAATATCATTTTTTCTTACACTTCCGCTGCGTTTCTAAACCGTTTTTTCCCTACAATTGGTAGCAGAGGCTGGTTGTACCCTTGATTAATTGATGTATGTATTCGTGAATCTTTTTCTTTTATTGTATATATGCATGTTTTAGAAAGAGATAGCACTCTAGGTATTCACATATATATTTACATTGGAATGTATGGATATATATATGTTTTATATGTGGATTGTTATTGCTCAATTTTGGTCTTAGAATTTCAATGTAATTTTGTTTTGGGATTGTAACAGGAAGGGTGGTCTATTATCACCATAATTTCCTTCTTGGTAGTTGCTAAGTTTTTTTTGTTGTTGTTGTTGTTGTAATAATAATAAAAAAAAAAACTGCAGTATTTTGTTATGTAAATTCTTCTGTAATACATTCAAGTTTCGAAGACTCGAAGGTTTGAAGAATTAGGAGTATCCGGAACAAGATTGGGACCGTGCGAGCCGTAACAACAAACGTGCGTGCGAAGAGCGCGCAACCACGTTTGTTGTGGCATGGGTTGTGCACAGCAGCCCTTGTGGTAGCCATGGGCTGCGCATGGCAGCCCTTTATGGGTTTGTGACATGTGCACGCCTATTGGTAAGGGCAATAGGTGCGCACGCCCATGGGAGGTGGCCGAGGGAGTCCGAAAGACGAAGGTCACGTGAAGACTTGTTCGCCAAGAAAGAGTTCTTGTATTTTAAGATAAATGTAATTTGCTTGTTTTTTTAGGATGGACCAAAATTGTAGCTATTTATATATTTTATAAATATTGCAATGTTTGTCATTGTTTGATAACATGTCATATAGAATAGGAGTGCCACTCATATATCT
Organism: Dipteronia dyeriana; assembly: GCA_032871835.1. Classification (NCBI taxonomy): domain Eukaryota; kingdom Viridiplantae; phylum Streptophyta; class Magnoliopsida; order Sapindales; family Sapindaceae; genus Dipteronia; species Dipteronia dyeriana. The sequence continues at coordinate 14,671,193 of CM065299.1, read as the reverse complement.
CTTTTGGTATGAACATGCATTGAATGGTTTATGTATCTAAATTGACATCTAGATAACTTGGTAAATCATTCTTTGGAATTCGATCACACGCCTTAAACAATTGAGTGGGAGAAGGTGTTTTGGAACACCTATGGCCTCCAAGTTTAGTTGCACTTTATGTTTCGTGAATAACCTCCCAAGAGGTATTCATGAATGGAATTTAGCAAGATACATCCTTACAAGGATAGACTAGGCAATACGCCCAAACGATATCTACTCCCAAGGAAGGATATTCGTGAGGGATTCTATTGAAGGTCGATAACTTGGTAACACACTCAATGTGAGTTTATTAATATCCTCTCAAAGAGTTCTTGTTAATAAAATCACAAGGCTAAAAATAAAACGTTGATTGTTATGTTAACAATTAGGTGGGACCTAGTCCAACTAGTAAATGGTGCGTACTCCCAAAGGAGGTGTAACATTTATGGGTGTTGGATCACCGTTGAATATTTACGATTGAATTATTTAATTTAATTCAAGATAAATATTCAAAAGTGCTATATCATGATTGTTTACTTATATAATTTTTGTTATTAAAAAGAAATCATGACCCCATCCCTAATCAATATCCTAAAAGATAATACTTTAACTGGTGATAATTATGTCACATGGAAAAGGAATATTGGGTTGTTGTTGCAAGCTGAAAAGTATAAGTTCATCATGTATATTCCTTGACCACCAAACTAATGAATCTAACTCAAGAAGCAAAGAGATGAGTATCAGTAGTGGAAGTCTTCAGATGAGATGGCTAAATGTACGTTACATTATGGCCATCATCTCCAACGTGTTGCAACAGCAACATGAAGGAATGGAGACTGCTGCCGATATTATGATGTCTCTAGACAAGGATTCATATGGTTGGTAAAGTTGCTACTGTTAAGACCTGTTAGAAGGTTAAGAGATAACAGAAGAAAAAACAACTTGAGCCTTCTTAGAAGGATACCAAGAAAGTAACCAAGATCAAAGGAAATTGTTTCTTTTGTGGTGAAAATGGTCAAAGGAATAGACTGGATTAGAATGAATTCAACTTGCATTTAGGCAATAGAGAGTTGGTGTCTACTAGTGTAGTGGGAGATATTAGAATCAATTTTGATTCTTATAGGCATTTAGATTTAATAAACGTTTATTGTGTACCAATATTAAAGAGGAATTTAATTTCGGTCTCTTGTCAAAATAAATTTGGATATTCGGTTACTTTTAATAAAGGTTTTATTATTAGTAAGAATAACAAATTTATTTGCAAAAGTACATTGGAAAATGGTTTATTTTATTTGTATGGAAATATCTCTCACTTGTTAGACACGGAATCAACGGAACCCAATCATAATAGAGTAAAATTATCAAAAGATGAAACCTACCTGTGGCATTTGCGCCTAGGTCATATTAACCTTAATAGGATTAAAAGATTGGTATGTGACTGACCTCTAAGTGACTTAAAGGTTGATGATCTACAAACTTGTGAATATTGTTTGGAAGGTAAGATGACCAAAAGGTCGTTTACGACCAAAGGCGCAAGAGCCATCGAATGTTTAGGATTGATACACACTGATGTGTGTGGACCTATGAGCATTCAAGCTAGAGGTGGATATGAGTACTTCATCACTTTTACGGATGATCACTCAAGATTTGGCTATGTGTATCTCATGAGACATAAGTCGGATGCTTTTGATATGTTCAAAGCATTTAAAGCTGAAGTGGAAAATCAACTTGAGAAACGTATAAAAATCTTGAGGTCTGATCGTGGTGGAGAATATCTATCTGGTGAGTTTCAGCAATATCTCATTGATAATGGAATAATTTCTCAGTTTTCTGCACCAGGCACACCTCAACAAAATAGGGTGGCAGAAAGGAGAAATAGAACTCTTTTGGATATGGTTAGGTCTATGTTGAGTTATTCAACACTCCCTAGTTCTTTTTAGGGATATGCTTTACAAACTGCCATGTATATTCTAAACGATGTACCATCTAAGTCAGTTCCTAAAACACCGCATGAGTTATGGACTGGGCGAAAGCCTAGTTTACAACACTTAAGGATATTTGGATGTCCTGCGCACGTGTTAAAAGGAAAGACAGATAAGATGGAGTCCCGTTCAGAAACATGCATATTTGCAGGGTATCCAAAAGGAACAAAATGATATTATTTTTATAGTCCTTCAGATCTTAAAGCATTTGTTTCGACAAATGCCAAATTTCTAGAAGAGGACTATATGAATAATTTTATGCCTAAAAGTAGAATTGTCCTAAATGAGCTTTTAGGAGATACAATTCCATAAGAGGTTTCGCAACCAAGCCCAATTGTAAGTTCCGTACCAATACAAGATCAACAATCTACCATACTTTGTCGTAGTGGGAGGGTTATTAGACAACCCGAGAGATACATCGGTCTAGGAGAATTTGTAGAGAATCTTCCGAAAGACGATGATCCCTATACGTACAAGGATGCAATTGAAGGTGTTGATAGTCGCTATTGGCAAAAGACAATGCAATCCGAAATTGAATCTATGTTCAAAAATAAAGTATGGTCTCTTGTAGACTTGCCTAAAGGGATAAAACCCATCAGGTGCAAGTGGGTATACAAGAGGAAAAGAGGAATGGATGGAAAGGTGGAAACCTATAAAGCTAGATTGGTAGCTAAAGGTTATACACAAAAGGAAGGTATCGATTATGAAGAAACCTTCTCTCCTGTGGCCATGCTTAAATCTATTAGGATACTCTTATCCATTGCGGCATCTCTAAACCTAGAGATTTGGCAAATGAACGTCAAGACAGCTTTCCTTAATGGAAGTCTTGATGAAAGCATCTATATGATGCAACCAGAAAGATTCATTGAAAAGGGCCAAGAGGAAAGGGTATGCAAGTTGCAAAGATCCATATATGGATTGAAGCAAGCATCCAGATCCTGGAACATAAGGTTCAATCAAGCTGTAAAAGGTTTTGGATTTATTCAAAACCTTGATGAAACTTGTGTATACAAAAGAATTAAAGGCGACAAGTTGGTTTTCCTAATTCTTTACGTTGATGATATACTACTCATCGGAAATGATGTAGGTGTATTGACATCAATAAAAGAATGGTTAGCAAAACAATTTGGTATGAAAGACTTAGGAGAAGCAAGTTATAGTCTTGGTATCCAAGTCATAAGGGATAGAAAGAATAGAACGATTGCATTATCCCAAGCTTCATACATAGATAAAATCTTGTCTAGGTTTTCCATGTAAAATTCCAAGAAAGGTATGTTACCTTTCAGGCATGGAATCAAACTTTCGAAGGAACAAGTTCCTAAGAATGAGCATGAAGAGCAATTCATGAGTAGGATTCTGTATGCTTCGGCAGTTGGAAGTCTCATGTATGCAATGCTCTGCACTAGACAAGATATTTGTTTTGCTGTGGGCATAGTTAGTAGGTTTCAATCGAAACCTAGTCCTGATTACTGGACGGTAGTCAAGCATATTTTCAAGTATCTAAGGAGAACGAGAGATTATATGCTTGTATACTCTGGAGAGGATTTAATTCCCGTTAGGTATACAGATCCTGATTTTCAGTCAGATTCTGACTCTAGGAGATCGACATCAGGATCTGTGTTTACCATTGGAGGAGGGGCAGCCATATGGAGGAGTATCAAGCAATCTTATATTGTTGATTCCACCATGGAAGCCGAGTATGTTGCCGTATACGAGGCTGTTAAAGAGGCTGTCAAGCTCCGCCAATTCTTGATTGACCTAGAAGTGGTTCCTGATGCGAATAAGCAGATCACTATCTATTGTGACAATAGTGGAGCAGTGGCTAATTCGAGAGAACCAAGAAGTCATAAGAGAGGGAAACACATTGAAAGAAAGTATCATCTTCTAAGGGAAATTGTGCATAGGGGTGACGTGACGATTACCAAGATCGCGTCAGCAGAAAATCTAGTGGATCCCTTTACAAAAGCTCTTCCTCAAAAGAGTTTTGATGGGCATCTAGAGAACATGGGGATGATAGATATGACACATTTGCTATAGAGCAAGTGGGAGATTGTAAGGATTATGCTCGATAGCAAGAGTGTAATATTGTAATTAACAATCTTTTCATATGAATAAAGTGATTTCTAGTTTAACAAATCTTATAGCATTTATAGTTTAATTATTATAATTGTCAAAAGTAAATAATCATAAGGTCAAAAGACTATGAGAAAAGAAGAATTGTTCATACATCTAGATATGTATGAGGTAGACACAATTCTTTAGTTAGTCTTGAATAATATTCACAACTTAAGATAGAAGGTTGGACGCCTTTATCTTGTTAAAGTTGTAGATTCTTTTGCTAGCATTTGAGTGGGATCAAATATGTTATGATGAGTCTAAAATCATCAAAGTGAGGTGTCTTTGGGTAAAAGAATCTAGTGCACTGGGTGCATTGAATAGGATCAAAATGAAATACTTTATCTAGAACCGTCAATGGATAAAAGTTTTCATTTGAAGACAATCGGAGAGTCTATCTCAATCCTGAGATAAATGATGGACTTATGGTTGCAAGTGTTGTCATTTGAGCTATCAATGAGTACGATTATATAGTATAGTCTATCCTCGATAGTTTAGTGGTATTCATTTGTTAATCGATAGAGGACTTCATTTATAGATATGGACATCGTGGCTCCATTTATTGAATGAGAGTAGAATACCATCATATGGATGTTTTGAGGTATTGGATATTAAATCTTAACGTTAAGTTTTCAATAGTGTCTATTGAAACATGGCTTCTGGACAAGTCAAAATATCCAAGTTCAAAATGTGGTCATATGAGTAAGTATGGTAACTTGGAAAGCTATAGGCGGTCTATGTCAAAATGTGGTCATATGAGTAAATATTGTAACTTGGAGAGCTATAGGCGGTCTATGAGTTCTTGACGATTACTGGTATTCTTCACGAGGATACACTTTCTCCAATAAAGTTGTCTAGGGTATGAATGAGTAACATCAACTTATTCTATCTTTATTTAAGAGTTCAATTTTAGTTATTTAGTGGAATGAACTAAAATTAAATAGATTGGACATAAGTGAATCATTTGTTGATTGTGATTGGGTTGTGTCTATTGGAGCTTAAATTTAGATAGCCCGCCAAGATCCCCAATCCACACGAACTTGCATGGATCACTTGATATATTCTACCGGACCAATAGGGGTCCATCTAGAATTGTAATAAGGCATGTGAACTTTTTTCTTTTTGTAAGAATAGGTCTAGTTCACATGTGGACTTTTTATTTAGGTCCAATGGATTTAATAAAATGAGAAAAATAATATATGGTCTTTATACTAGGTATGGGCGGCAATGACTATGGATAATAGCTTTAATATATTATTTTTATTTTATTATTATTTAATTAAATAGAAATTAATTAATTTGTTGATTAATTAATTATTTAATTAAAAGTCAAAATCTTTTCCTATTAGGAGATGGTCTCCTAAAACTATACTATTGTTGGTAGTATAGTTAATGTTAAAGACTATATTTGATAAGTAGATAAATAAAAGAAGTTATTTATCTAATCAAATTAGGAAGTCTTTAATATGGTTACAAACACACTGTTGAGTAGAATTAGGAGTCTTGGTGTAGGAAAGAATTCTTTTTGGAAAAGGATTCTTGGTCACCAAGTAAAACTACTTAGTGGTAGAATTCTTATTTGAAAAGGATTCATAACCACCAAGTTAATCTACCTAAGGATAGGATTCTTGTCCATCAAGTGATCTTTATTAGGAGAGATTAAACACTCCTAATCTACTTCAAACAAGGGAATTTCGTTCATCACATGTATATTATAGGATAGGATAGATTTCCTTCTATATAAGGATTCTAACTACCAAATAAATTCACCTAAGGAAAGGATTCTTGCCAACCAAGTGAATCCTTCTTAGGAAAGGATTTATGAACCTATATATATGTGGATGATAAATTCAACCAGCCCTAAGGCAATTAAAGGTAATTTTGGCCAAGCTTTATTTGAGAAAGAAAAAGTTTCGGCCATCACAGGAATTTTGAGGGAGAAAAATCTAATTTTACTCTAGACAAAATTCGATCATCTCTAATCAATAGTGTGTGAATTCAGCCAAGTAGAGAAAAAAGGGGAACGTTTTTGTATTTGATAGTATACTGTTATCCTTTACATCAAAAGGGTTTTATGTACAACATCGAATCAAGGTTCACGCGAGTTACAATCAAATTGATTGATAATTCACAAGTGACCGAACGTTCTTGGATTTTTCTTTTGGAGGATATTTGTAACTAAGAAAGAAAAGATATTTGCTTTGTCTCCATCCTCATGAATACAATTTAAAGAAAGGGAGCTCACACTCCTAGGTGATTCACGTTCGTGATTGGATTATAAGATCTTGCGGAATCAATTCGGCGCTTGTTCAATCGTCACGCAAATAAGGTACGATACTTTTATAGACATCAATTAATCTAGGGTTAAGGTTCTCGTTGCATAAAAGGGATTTTTTTTATATGCAAACCCTAATCTCGTTTTTTGTCACGCTTCCGCTGTGTGTCTAAACCGTTTTTTCCCTACATAAGCAACTACAGTAAATAATTCCAAGTGATCGCATGGTTTTTCTTATAGTGAAACTTGAGTCCTAAAAAATCCAGTTTCTTTAAATGAATAAGATATAACTAAATTGAATATTGTTAGTCTGATGGTTGGGCCTAGTTAACTATATTGCAGGAGGCCAGCTGTTTTCATTCAATTGGCTTTACTTCTCTCCACCAACTCTACCCACCTCTTCACTGTTAACACCACCCAACCAAAGTCATACAACCCATGTTAACAACCAGCGGTTCCAGGTGCTTTTCTTTTTGCTTGTTTGATGATTGATTCGGCTTCAGCTGGAAGCATTTGTACTGAAATAAACACATGTTAATAATGTTGCTCAAACATCAGTAACTTTAGATGTTTAAATGCTTTGTTTACCTCTGCCTTCAACATTTAGCTACTACTCAAACATCCGAAATTGAACCCATATTTTCTGTTGTGTTTTCCTTTCTTCTTCAAGATTTTGGAGCTGCTCAAACATCATAATTTTGGATGCTAAGAAGCTGTTGAATTGTCCTTCCTTCTCGAAGAACAAAAGCTGCTTAAACATCTGTATTTTAAGGTAACAATAGGTGTTTTTTCCTTCCTTCTTGAGCAATTAGCAGCTGTTCAAACATCACAAATTGAAGGTAACAATAGGTGTTGCGTTTTCCTTCCTTGTTAAACAATTAGCAGCTGCTTATTCATTTGTCTTCAACATTTACATTGATGTGTTTCCCTTTGTCTTTCACATTTAGGTCCTGCTTTTTCCTTTATCTTAAACATTTTGTAAAGACAAACATCTGTATTGGAAATACTGTTATCTTCTCTGTAAATATATGTATTTTTTCTTTGTTTTACCTGTGTATATTACATTTGAATTAAATTTAACCGAAGGTTTCATTAATAGAAAAAAATAGCAACTTAAACAATCGGTGGTCTATTGTGTTGTTGACAGATGGATCCTGACTCATACTTTGATAGTATGTCCAAAACAAATTTTTATTTGAACCAAGAGGGGGCTTTCGGCTTGGGATAATGTAAACACAGTATACAAAAACTACCATTGCGACGGTTCCAGTTACAGCATGAACGACCTGGATGATGAAATTGACCATTCACTTTTCACCGATCAGATTTCTCAACCACACCTGTTTCTACTTCAAACATTAGTAATCTCCCAAAGTTAACAGAGTTGGATGTGCCGGGTCAATTTCGAAGTTTGCAACCTACTGATGTAATCGGAAAGGAGTTTGGTTCAGTTGAAGACGCTGAGTCCTTTTACAGCAACTACTCCAAGGCTGTTGAGTTTAGCACCAGAAAAGATGAAATGAGACGTGATAGACAATGTGTTATTACAAGACGAAGGTGGGTATGCTCTAAGCAAAGGTACAGAGCACAAAAGTACATTCAAATAATAAAAAAAAAATATGAACCCACTCCTGAAACTCGAGACGGATGTTGTGCAGCGTTAAAAGTTCAGTATCACCGAAATAATAATGGGTTGTTAAAGAGTTTGTTACTCAACATACTCACGGTTTGGTGTCACAAAATCATACCCAGTTCCTACGATCACATCGAAGTTTCAAAGACTCAAATATTGCACAATTAAAGTCGTGACGCACAATTGGTGTGAAGACCGCTCAAGTGATGGACCACTTTGTGGATCAAGCTGGTAGCTTTTCATTTGTCGGACACACAAAGAAAGACTTGCAGAATCGTTTAGATGCAGTTCGTAGGAATGAGCTTCAATCTTCTAATGCCGATTGCGTTATATCCTACTTGGCTGTAAAAACAGTAATTGATCCAGAATTCTTCTTCGAATACACTTTGGATGAAGATGATCGATTCGACAACTTGTTTTGGGCAGATTCGACGTCTCGTTTTGATTATGGTTATTTTGAAGATGTATTAGCATTTGATGCAACGTACAAAACAAATATGTATCGGAGACCTCTTGTAATGCTTGTTGGTGTCAATCATCACAAATCAACAACCATATTCGGTTTTGGGTTGCTAGGGGATGAAATCGTGGAGACATACACTTGGTTGTTACGAACCTTCTTGGTTGCAATGCACGGTGAGATGCCTCAATCCGTTGTTACCGATGATGACAAATCCATGCATAAGGCAATAAAGACAGTGATACCTAACTCAATTCGTCGGTTTTGTTGTTGGCATCTTGAGCGCAATGTTCAGACAAATGTACAAGATGGAAACTTTACACGATCATTCTTTAGTTCCATGTTGACTTATATGACAGTCGAAGACTTTGAACTGAAATGGAAAAACATGGTTCTCAAATTCCGGTTGAACAACAATGAGTGGGTAAATGCACTGTATTGTAAACGAAAACTGTGTGCGTAAACTTTTCTTAGACAGAGTTTTTTTGGTGGGATGCGAAGCACACAATGTTGTGAAAGTATGAATTCATTCCTTAATCGATTTTGTTAATTGTCGACTTAAGCTGTACGAGTTCATGCAAAACATCGATAGAGCATTGGAGCTTCGACATACAGAAACGTTTAATGATTACCAATGCGGTAACACCACACCAGTATATTCTACTCATTTGACAAGCCTAGAGAAACATGCTGCAACCATATACACTAGGAATGTATTTTTCCTTGTGTGGGATGAAATTAAAGAAGAAGCTTCATTTAGCATATGCAATTGTGTACAAGAAGTGGATAGGTTTACTTATACATTGAAAAGGTTTGGTTTCGAGAATCTGACATGAACAACCTGTTTCATACCATCGACCAACCAAATTCAATGCTCGTGCAAATTGTTTGAGATCTCAGGTATTCCTTGTAGCCACTCATTCAGTGTAATGAAAGCCATGAATATACAAAGTATAATGTCATCTCTTATATTGACTTGATGGACCCCGGGTGCAAAGCATATGACAGATATTGATTGCTCTCGTGAGGTAACACTGAAACCAACAATGGAACTAGCCAGGTATGGATCACTTAGTGCTAAATGCAACAAATTATGCTACTTTGCCTCAAAGCCGAATGACGGATTTAAAGAGGCCGACAGAGATATTCAAAAACTAACAGTACGCATGTAAGAGTTGATGCCATCGTCTCCCCTAACTACAGAAACTGTGTTGTGTCCCAAAGATAAACAACATGTTCATAATGTAAGAGATCCTGGTATCGCTGCAACCAAAGGTTGTAGTGCACATAAAAAACGGTCGGCGTTAAGTTACGTAAATGTGGCAACTGTGGCAAAGCTGGCCACACTGTGAAGACATGTCATAAAACTCATCTGCACAACAACAGTACAATTGCAAGCAACACACTTCACATGTTGGACCCATGTTGTACAGAAAATAATTCCAATAGCATTGCCACTCCTTCAAGTAGTCCATCATATGAGTTCATGTTTCCAATTAACGATGGTGGTATGGGGTATATGAGTCCAACAATCTACCCAGATATTGAAGGTTTCAATCATTCATCTTCGACATTCGACTTGCATGGTAATCTTTGGTGAGGCTCCACACAACGTTGATATCGTGGGTGAAATGGTAATTCTACTATATGCTTCTTTATTCAATGACAAAAATTTATTAATAATAAACTGTTGACAAGCCTTGTAAGTCGTGGCACAAATTTCCTAGAATGTTGTAATCTCCTCTGTTTTATACCTTTATTGTGTAGTTAAGTGTTTTGTTTTCAGTCATACTCTTGTTTTTTACACATATTATCTTTGTTTTCAGTAATTAAAGTCGTAGGAGGTAATTGGAAGCAATTTGGATGCATTGCAGTTAAGCCCAGGAAAACAACAGCTGCTGATGAGCTACAACAAAAAAACTGTATCAACTCAGGCTGAACAAGGGTTCAAGTCTTATATGGTTGGAAAGGTACGAACGTTAGGTTTCCGTGACATTTTACATTTTGTAATTTCGAGTTTCCTACGGGATGTTATGGTCATTTGTCTGCTTTAAGGTCAAACAACACACTCTAGTGCAAATTGTTTGGAACAATTAACATCTGGCTGAATTGTAACCTAAACTTGCTGTGATGTAGGTAGGAATTGTATTATGTTTACAAGTATTCCAGTGGCCATTTGAAAAAAACATTATCAATGCACTACTGATCAACAACAAAGGAAATAAATTACAATTAGGATGGTAGAAGAATTAATTACGATTGGTTACGGTGATTTCGGAAGCTCTAAAGTTTCGCCGAACTGTTGTTCGACTCATCATTGGTGTGTACTTTTAAAATCCTTTTGTAATATACACGATGCTAGTCTGAACTCTTAAAACATTTATCAGTCATTACAGTTTTCAATCTGTCTATCATTGTTCCATTTTAACAAGTGCAAAAATAGTATCGGTTATTGCCTCACGGGGGGAATGATATCTGTGGTTTGGTAGCTATACTATGTCAAGTTGAAATGTACAGTTCCAAGAAATTAAAATTGGCAGATAATTCTATTAAACGTAGTAGTCCATGCCACAAATAAAAGTATTCATATCCTATACTTACTCGACAAACTGTAACAACACAAATTGGACTGTATGTTTGTCATGCTTCTAAAAACATAACTGAAATCGACGACAACTACCACGGGTGACAATTACTGGATTGCTAAATTCAAGAATATCATAAATTATATTTATATATTTCAGTCATTCCCTAACATGTTTCATACATATCAGTTTCCACAACAATTTCCACCAATCATGCCTTAGTCCCCATATACATGTCATGCTTTATAAAAATATTTACAGTAGGGTTTGTATCATCATGAGAAGTCCTAACAGGAGAACTGGAAAATCAATGGCCTTATGGTCACAAATTTGGTTATGAAAAATGCTCAACAGGAGAACAGGGATGCCTAGCAATAAACTCCCTCCACAACCAGTCACCTGCACATACTAGGATTAATGAAACGAGATCAAATTCAAACTTGTAGTACAAATTGGAGACAAAAATATCAACAAATTGTTGTGAATAGGTTGAAAGGAAAATTGACCATGGTAACGCAAATACAAATGTCAATGATTTTATACCAATCCTGTTAGATAATCAAGTGTAGTTAGAGACAACTTACAGTGAGTAGCTAAGACAATGACTTCTTGACCTTTGCTCGTTCGTGCTTCAATGGGGGAGGCTGTCTTTTTTTTTTCCAGTGGCATCCAAATGTCCACCTTGCATGGTCGAATATTCGATAGCATTTTGTTGTAATTGCCCCAGGAGGTCATTCGTCGAAAATGTGGCCAGTTGATGGGCCAATAATAGACGCTCAACAATCGAGTTGAACTGCAACAATGATAGACAATTTTTTTGGAAAGTTACATTGTATGGTACACACACAAAATACTAGAAAAGAATCAGATCACTTACAGTATTCGTAAATTTTTGAGAAGTGGCATTGCTTCGTTCATTTATAAAAATCATAAAAATTTGGTTGTATGGGCATATCTTCCGATCAGGCAATGCTAAATCTTTGAAATAAAAACGATGAACCAAAACAACTTTTTATTTCTGTGGCCAGTACATTATCCAACGAAATCATCTGGGAATACATTATAGTTTAACAAACATTCTACTTCAGTAAACAAAGTACAAAACCAATGTTAAACAAACATAGTAAGATCAAAATGTTTACCAATCTCTGCACTTATTTGAGTTGACTTTGGTCGTTTTTCCTACGACTTGGAAGAGAGTCCCAAATCTCAACCTTTGATTCTTTAATGTGCACAAGGGCAAGGTACCAATGATCCTTCAAATTGTTGATAGGAATATAAATCTAGAGATAAACAAAGTGGTGTCGTTAAAGAAGATAATGGTTGTAATTTGACATGTCATAGTACTGTAAATGTAAGCTATCTTAAGTTACGTGCTTCAAACAAATTTGGATTAAAATTATACATGCAAACCGAGATAGGTACCCACCTTGTGACAGCGATACAAATCATACATGTAATCAGCTTTGAACATACTATGTATTTCACCCAACCTCTTCATGTTTCCATCTTTACTTGTCAACGAAAGATACTAAGCATAAATAAGAAAGGGATAATTGTTATGTCAATGGAGCAACATAATAAAGGTAACTGGAAAATTAAGATTTAGTAAAGAGATTATAAACCATTACCGCCAATTGGGTTGGCATGTACCAGTAAAGATGTGATCTTTTTTTGTTGGCAATATGTGTGTTGTTTTCTGTGGCCAAACTAATAATCTGGGCATGTTGAAAACATTAATCAATACTTACACTAATTTGATTACTACTACGGTTGACAATAATTCTAGCCGTGGACACAATCGTTTCACTACAAAATTAACATAAAACAAATAAAGTAACCATTTAATTCATAGTTATTCAACAATTTCATAACATGACTTCAAATAAGAGAAAAAAAAACATGTATCCCTTCAATTTAACATTCCACTTCAACTAAACAAATTACTGACCATGCCGTAGATGCTAACTAAAAAACAGCATCTCCAGTTTTCAATTAATGTCCTATTACTATTAGGTAACTAAAACAATGTATGTTTAACGTAGAAAATAATCACATAATCACCATACTCATTCTAATGTAGACTTACCTAGGTGGTAAATCTTTAGAAAACACATAATTGATTACTTGCGCATCCAGTGCATTTAGAGAGACAGATAGGTGAAAAGGCCCATACCAAAACATGGAAGACTGTTGTATACGATGGCTGGACTGATATGGTGAGAGTTTGTAGTGACTCGACTTCCGTATCTTCGATATACGAGTTTTTTTTTACATTTCTACCAATGGAAGACTGCTCATCACGACCTTTTGCAGTGGTGGTTCTCTTTTCCTGCGTAAAAGTTAACACAATTATTGTTAATGTTACAAGTCACCAAGATAATAATGAAAAACAACTATATGTAATGTAATGGTAAAGATGTTCAACCTCATCAACTAGTCTTGGAATTGTATTATGGTCAGCAGGATGGGCATCAGCAAAAACACCATCTTCGGGACTTGGTTCCACAACTTTTTCCCATGACCGGATGGGACTGTTGTTTTCCAAAGCATCTTTGGAATTTAATGGGCTGTCTTTAGAAGAGACTTCGACAATGTGTGTTTGAGTTGTTGGAGATGGAAACATTTCCATACGAGGACTCTTTGGTGGCGGGTTCTGTTGTTCTCTTGTGGGGAAAGAATTGGCTTTGTTCTGAACTACAAGTTCGTACAAAATGTCCACATTCTGTTTCAGTTCAGCTTGTTCTGTACGTAAATGTTGTATCTCTTTGAGGAGCAAATGAAACCCGTCATCCTTGGGAATATCATCTTTTTGATTGTCTGAATTATCACCATAGGCAGCTGGTGAAGTATATTCATTGATGGAGACCTTCGAGAAATGAGAATGTTAAATAAGCTATAATTTTGATAAGTTATTAATATTTACAGTGAAATAAAGAAATTATAAAGCAAAGACCGTACCTTGATATTAGTACCATAGGAACCTTGTTCTCGTAACTGTTTCAGACATTTCTTAATATGCTGACTTGTCTAACTAACAATTGGAATCGCTAATTTATCAACAACGGGTGGCTGCCAATCTATAACATGCAAGTAGAAGAGCTGGAAACAGAAAATGATAAGTAAGTGAAACCATTTTCAATAACATGTTCATATTATGATCAAAAGAAATAACTACGATTAGGAAGAAAGTACCTCAAGGAAAATAACACAGCCACCAATATGTCGTGCACTTTTACACTAAAATTTCTTTATGCTTGTCACTAACTGATCGAAGCACCACCTTGCCCAATTTTTCCCCTTTATGCTAACCACATCAGAAAGAACATTCAAGTATCTCGTATCGACATGCTCTCCTGCTGCCGGTGGAAGAACAATGCCCAACATATGTAAATAAAATGTGACATTGAAATCATCGTCGGCTGTCTTGTTATTCTTCAGAAGATTATCAAGGTGAACGAGCTTGATGCCACGGTTCGTAATGGAAAACTTACTCCTCCAACTGTCAAGAATAGCCCCATCAATGGAAATTCTCTCCCCTATGTTCGAAATGCCCATGACATGAGAAAATACACCAGCATCTAATTTGAAGGACTTCCCGTACAGTTCAATTGACAGGTTTGCTGTGTCAAACTTGTCAACAAGCCAGGAACAAAGTTCTCGTCGAAGAATCCACAGTTTAACATGAGTAGGTTTCCGAAACCTAAATCTCGGACAACATCCTTTTGCAAGTCTGAAAATGTAGTCATCATCTGAGAAAAACGTGTAGGGTTGCAGCGAGTGTGGAATGGCAGAGTCACGTTTTCCTTATATGTGTCACCCACACGGACCTTATCTTCAACCACCTCATTCTTATGCATTGTGTATTGCGATTTCTCTTCCCTAGACAGATTGGTCCACGCTGTAAGTATCTCATGCATTGATTGAAAACAAACAATGGTATTGACGATATAAATTTATGCAACTGAAATATAAAGTCCGTACTATGTAAAGTAATTGCAAAGCAAGGACAAAAATATGTATTAATTGAAAACCTTTTTTTCCCTCCTGGATTTGTAATCTAACACTCTTTTTTGCTGAAAAAAAAACACAACAACGTTATAATATAATAAGCAAAAACTGTTTCTTTACAAATACATGATGCAACGAAAACAAACTTCAAACAACATTAATACAATTTTAGGGTTCAACATACCACAAGGTTTTTCAAACAAGTTATGTAGATGCTAAAGAAATGCATTTAGTTTGAACTTCAAGTATAGATTTGTATCCAATTTATGGAAACTTACTGAATTAGTAAAACTGGTTATGTTTAATAGCAGCTGGAAGAAATTATATCAATTGTTTATTATCAAGATTGTCATTCAACATATGACATTGGATAAGCAACACAGAAAAACGTAAACATAGTCATGAGAGGTTGTACGAAGTCATTTATAGTGATTTTTCCATTATATCAAACCTATGTGGATTGTAAATACGGAAAAATTGAAATGGACTCTATATTGGGGTAAACATGATTCCGTTCATAAGTCAACAATGCAAAGCATAAGGAATTCATCTGTACTTACTGAAAATTTATCCAAGCCATATTATCAAGCTTCAACTTTGACCCAGTTGATGACTTAGTGACGCCTTTATCAGAGACGGTTTCCTCACCGACGGTTTCCTCACCAACGGTCTTTCTCCTTTTACTGATTGCATGCACCATTCTAAACTGCAATAGTTAGTTGAAAACAATAAGCATAACTGGAACGAAATCTATATTATCAAGTTGCAATCACAAATAGTTATAGATTGCATCTAATGCAGAAAACATGGAACGAAGTCCTAAGTTGTTACTTGTTACTCCTTAATGTAGACTTAAAAATTCGATGATGTAATAACTTTTTCAATTTGCATGGACCAAGTGCAATCAAATAGGTATAAGTCATTCATCGTACAAACATGTAAAGACTACAACTATTTTATATATTTCATATAATTTAAATACAGTACTGGTATAAAAAACATGCACAGACACACATATATGCAATTACAGCGTTGTATGTTTTTTAATATAAAAACCACAATAACTTAAAATTTTCATAAGGCGTTGTGACATGCATATGATTGAAACCAATAAGAGGCTGCCACGTGCCAACCTCCGTGATAAGAAATTTAAAAAAAAATGTGCAACCGATACCGAACCGAAACCCGTTGGTTACAAAAGTGTAGAACAAAACCTAATCGTCAAACAAACGGGTTCAAAACCAACCATGGCCATGTGGGCCAGTTTTGGATACTAGTTCCCCAAGGACAATTAGTTTCTTTAGGGACCATAATTTTTCCAAAAAAACAACATCATACATACCGTGAACAATTTGTGAATGTATAAAGTAAGAAATCCTGTTTTCAATGGATATATGTTGCTTAAATTCCGGGAAACAATGATCAAACTCGAATCAAGAAACTGATTTATATCAACACAAAGTTTATGACAAAAAATGATTTTTCCATAGATCCACTGTATATTAATGCACTTTGTACATGTACAAAAATGGACTACCAATTACCAACTATCATCACTATTGTAAAAATATATATAAACAAAATGTCTTTTGAACTATGAATTAATGAATATAGATTAATGTTATGCATTCACACACAAATTCCAATTATTGCATACATTTCCTGAACAATATAAATCCTCTGAGAAATGAATAAATTCCTTTCTAGATTCTATTATGTTGCACAAATAAAGTTTTAATTGAAACCATTTTGGTAACCAAATGGTAAAGTTTAACTTCTTATCAGTTCAAGAGTAAACTAAATTACATAACGGAAAATCAACAACAGAATTACCACAATCTAAAAAGTCTACTTCTATGAATAAATATATCGACAAACCTACCTCATTACCAAATAATGTTCTAAATAATCAATTGACACAAACAACCAAGCAACCTCACTTCTTACACCGCATACTAAATTTCAGGTAAAAACGAAAGAAATAAAAAAAACGCGACCAAAAATTGAGCAATAAAACCAACACCATAACACATTCTCAACCACTAAAAAGGTGTATAGTGGATTTTAAACCAAATGAAAAATTCATGAAAATTAGATTATAACCAAAAAAGCAATAAGTCACAATCTGACTAAGACTTGGTCAACTTTAGAAAAAAAATGTACAATTACAAATATAACTTGCTAAATTCTACTTATACAAATTCCCCTTGAAATCAATATAAAATCTTAATTTTTAAGGTTCTTTAGGATATATAAGAGTATATGACTACAAATAGGTCAAAGAGAAATCTATAATTAGTGAAAGAACATGATATATATAGTAAAAAACATGCAACACAATATACATATAGATGAAGATGTCTCCTTCATAATTTATGGTAAAGTGTTCAAGTATCTGCATGGTACTAATACTACCAAACACTAGTGTTATATGTTTATAAAATTTAATCATAAAAAGAAAAAGCAAGCAACAAATAATTACTGCCAGCTACCGTAAGTAAAAACTGAATAATCAGCAAAACAGACAACATTTCTTGGCAATTTCATATATGAACATATGCGAACAACATTTCTCGGCCATCTTTATCTTATTTCTCTTTTGGTATCTATTCGTTTACCATAAAAAATGAATACCATTTTGGAATTTTAATTCTTATTCATTTATTACCCAGTAATGACTAATGAAGAAGCACGGATATGCTAACACATTCAAGCTCTGGATTTTACCCTCTAACTTTAAACAAAATTAGAAATTAACTTGCCTTCAAATCCAATCAAAATTTGACATGTGTCACAAAATTTTAAACATATATAATTCTCTCAATTCTCAGCTCCATGTACAATAATGTAATCAACATTGTACACAAATTCAATCTCAAACAACCTATCAATGTGTTTCTTCAACAATCAAACACGGAAAGCATGAATCAATCCATTTACATTCTTCAACTATAACGTATTTATGAGTTCAATACATTTCCAGCATAATCACGCGGTAAACAAACATTGCAGTAAACAATTGATCATCATGTTCCCAATTAACCCACCACAATTACCACATATACAGTACAACCCAATTATAAAACCAGTGTCAAGCCCACAAATTTCACCTCCTAACATAAACAAACCAAGCAAAAGCTCACAACTACTGAAATCAAGTGTCAATACCCAGCAACCAGATCTCATCAAACAACACATTTTCGAATAAAAAACAATCTTCCAAAGTATACTCACACTATATCTCACCAGTACTCTAACCAAGTTTGAACATTTAAGAAAAATAAATAAACAAACAAAGTGAAATTTCATTCCAAGCATGACCAAATCATCAAAACTAAAATGCAAACATAAACATAAACAATTACAAAAACCCAGAAGCAAAAAAGAAAGAAAAGCAAAAAAAGACTCACTTTTTCAGCTATAAAATAAAAGATTTACCCAACAGAATAATCTTTTTGGGCCACAATTCTTCGTTTTCGTTGGCACACCTTCCTAATCACAAACCTAATTCTATATATTTTACTAATGATTGTGATTAATATTATCAATATTTAGAGGAAAAAGGCAAGGACATGGAAATTTACAGTTTGCAAGACGATAGCATCTCCCCTCATTTCAGTGATAAATCATTTCACCTTATGAATCCATCCATATGGATTGAACAATGTTTTATTTAGATCAAGTTTGATCGTTTTGGTTAGGATTTTTTGATTTTCTATATTTATTATGTATTGCTTTTCGAATGAGACATTTTTGTTGGTTAATGGAATAAAATATCTATTATGTTTCGTTTTCTTTTATTAGTTAATTTATTAGACTTTGCTTGTCTGATGTATTGGTTAGGGGAACGGCTGCTAAGAACATAAACATAAACAATTACAACAATCTAGAAGCAAATAAGAGAGAAAAGAAAAAAAAAACACACTTTTTTAGCTATAAAGCCAACAATACAACACATTTTCAACAACTCGGAAGTTATAAATTCAATTTTAAACAAAACAAAACATTTATTAAAATTAAATTATAACCAAAAAATAAAGAAGTCAGCATCAAATCGATACAATAGTTATACATCAAATTCAAGCCAGCAATTCCTACTGTGTCTCTGACAAACGATATTGAGATTTCAGACAGTCTTTTCCCACTAATGGCAACATGTATTTAATTATCATCATATACATGCACCTATGAGCTTAGTTTTTTCAATTTATTATATGTATGTATGCCTCCAATTAACATCATAAAATAAATATTTTTTTTTATTCAACCTAAAGACTGAATTGCCATTGAGTTTAGAAGCATACATATGAATTACTGTGTGTACTTGGAGGAGCCGATAGATCTTCACCCCCACCATGAGGGTCTGGGACAGCCTTCCTTCCTTTTTTCCTTCTAAGTTTTCCTTAAATCAACAGCTTTCCAAACTGTATATTTCTGCTTTTGTTCAAGCTGTGAATAATATAAATAAAAGTATTAACTACACAATAATGCCAATCACAAATACAAAATCTATCAAATATCAATACCAAAACCAAAATCATAGCATTTTCTGATGCTCTAAACCTAAAAACTCTGTTAGGTAATCATAAATGATATGAAACTCTGTTAAGTATGACACTAATCATAATCACACAGTGATCAGAGACATTCCATGATGAATAATTTCCTTTAGCATCTAGTGACCATTTTTAACAAGAACCATAATTAAATACCAATCAACAGTTCCTAAAAACCATCGTATTTTAAACTCTTGATCTAAGAACCAAATTTATTAAAAGGGAACTTGAAGACATGAGGTTTTTTCCACGAGAGACTGCCTCTTAGACAAGAAGACATCAAGGAATGTATGTATGTGGTTAAGGTTATAGCTACAAGTGAGTAGTTAGACATAAGTATCAAAACCCAAATGATAATACTACAATACGAAGAAAAAAATTGCCATACAAGTCTGCTCGTCCAGCACGATCTTGTTTGTCTGCCTTCGTAAAAACATTCAAAGCAAACACTCTAGATGTAAACTGTCTTCCGGCCCCAACTTCAAGGACTTCTTATCCTGTAAAAGACCAATAATTAAGACAATAAGACACTAACATGGAGGGTGATCAGGAAAGCCATGAGTCAAAAGAGAATACAAACTGAAAAATAAAGATGCTTGTGAAAAGCTATAATCACTCATTAAGTTAAACCTTATTTTTCACCTTTGCATATACAACATACACTTGACAAAACTATCACTGATATCAATCACACTCACTATTTAAGAACATAACCTCTTATTTTTGTGAATCACAGCAGTAGGCAGAATTTGTTCTAAGATTTTAACCATAATTTCATATAAGAATCCTAAGAAAAAAATCAACATGGAGATATAAAATTTATTATGTGAACATACTGAGTTAAACTCACTTTTTACAACAGAGCTGAGAAGAATGAAGGTGATGGAGTTAGCGACGGCGGAGGTGATGGTGGTGGTGTGAGTATTGAAACTCAGAACTGAGAATGGAAGTGATGGTGCTAATCTGCAACCGAGGTGCCGATCAGTCGACGCTAGGGATGCACATTTATCCCCGGGACCCCAAATCCCCGCACCTACATCCCCATTTGGGGATTTTTTTTTAGGAAAAATAGGAAAATGGGGGGGGGGATGAGGATGATTTTCATCCCCAAATTGAGATGGGGATGGGGATGGGGATGGGGATGGGGATGGGGATGGGGGAACCCCTCCCCATCCCCATTTTCCCATTTCCCCCACAGTTAAATTGAAATGGGGATGGGGATAGAGATCCCCATTTCCCCATTTCCTCCAAAAGTATATAAATATAATTATAATATGTATTTAAATTATTTGAAACATATTATGTTGAATTTGTAATGCATTGATATTTTTTATTTGTAATGAAAGGTTTTTTTTTAATTTAATTTATAATTTTTAGTTAAATAGGGAAACAAGAAAATGAAGGACCAGGGGATACGAGAAAACATGAAAAAATGGGAAAAATGGGGATGGGGATGGGGGGACCTATATCCATCCCCAATCCCCAAACGTGCATCCCTAATCGACGCCGACGATCTGAAATCTAGGTGCCAATCAGTCGGAGGTGGTGATCAATCGGTGGCGATGGTCAGCATAGATTTGCAGAACTAAGAAGAATGAAACTCATGGTGGTGGCATTGGAGTTGGCGACGGATGAGGTCCCGAGACGGCGGAGGTCGCGAGAAAATGGAGCTGCTGATGGTCTCCTGGCAACTGGAAATCAGAGCTGAGAATGGAAGTAACGGTGCCGATCTGCAAGCGAGGTGGCGATTAGTTGGCGCCGACGAGTAGTCGGCGATGATGTCGGAGAAGATTTAGAAGCCCAAGAGAGAGAAATAGGTGAGATGAAGAGAAACGTTATGTTCTTAATTTCCAGATATGAGAATTGAAGTCAACGGTGAATATATGTATTCAGATGACTTGGAGCCGGTTTACATTATTTTTTAGAGTTTCAGTATTTTCTTCTTCTTTTTTTAAAATTAATTTACAACTGTTGGATCAAGTTGCTGAAGGATCCAACGGACCAAATCAATTACTATTTATGGTTGTATCATACAACCAATTTTTGGGTGGCTGCACAGCAGCCGGACCCCCATGAGCTATTAACAACTATTTCATGTGGAGAAGACCCTGCCACACATGTGGACCCCTACTTTAACCAATCGTTAAAAGTCATATCACCAAACTTTGATACACAACAAGTTATTTTTTCTTCTTGGAAAAAAATAATAATTTGTAAGATTTATTAATTTTCATAAATTAATATACTGTAAGTATTATTTTAGACAAATATAAAATGAATACAGGAAACATTGTATGGAGGAATTTGGATTATCTACTGATATGATTTTTTTACTGACTTCATCTAATCTTATGACATATAAGCATTACAATAAATATGTGGTTAATCTGTGATTGAGTTCCACAAATACTTTACCAACAACCAATCATATGTTTTAAAAAAGTTAGGAAAAAGATCAGATCAGTAGAGGATCCAAATCCTTTAAGGAGTTGAGAGTTGTGACAAAGATGTCCAACAAAAATAGAATTTTGAAAATTTCTTTTTTAATGATTTTGAAATTGACTTAGATGTTTCTGGTTGTAATGTAGCTATATATGGATTAACAAAAATGTCAATAAATCATCAAGTCTACCTTATTTGTGAACTAAAATCAATATCCATCTCTCTTGCTATGACTTTTGGACCGTAACCTCCGAGGCTCCTACCATTTATAATTGGGATAATTATCTCGGTGGCCATCAACTCTTACCACCACTATCAAAATGCTCATCGGATAGGGAATTGATTTCAAAATGACCATTTTTTATTAAAAAAATGTTACACTAATAACCATTTCATCAAATTTCATCTATTTCCATCCAATTCCATCAAAAAATTGATATTTTGGTAAATAAGGGGATATCATTAATTTATTTTAGATATTTTTAGCAATCAATTTTTTCTTTTGATTTTTGAAACAAATAATTATATTTTAATGTGTGTATATACATATAGCATATCCCATATATATATATATATATATATATATATATATATATATATATATATATATATATATTCAACTTATCTCAAATATATTTTTTAGAATTTTTTGAATTTGTAGCCTTAATCTTCTAAAATATATATATATATATTATATTCAACTTATCTCAAATATATATTTTTAGAATTTTTAGATTTTATAATCTTAATCTTCTTAAAAAAGAAACATATATATATATATATATATATATATATATATATATATATATATATATATATATATATACATGTTTGATATATATGTTATATGTTATACGTATATACATACACTAAATATAATTATTTGTTTCAAAAAACAAAAGAAAAATTGATTTTTAAAAAATATCTAAAATAAATTAAAGATATCTCATTATTTACCAAAATATCACTTTTTAGATAGAATTTGATGAAAATGGATGGAATTGGATGGAATGACCATTAATGTAACATTGTTTACCAAAAATTGTCATTTTGAAACCAATTCCTCATCCGGTGGCCATTTTGATAGTGGTGATAAAAATTGATGGCCAACGGGATAATTATCCCATTATAATTAGGGATGCACGTTTGGGGAATGAGGATGGATATAGGTCCCCATTTCCTAGACCCTTCCCCCATCCCCCCTCATTTCCCCATTTGGGAAAAATGGGGATGTGGATGAGGATGGGGATGTTGATGTTTGGGGGGAGGACCCCCCATCCCCATCCCCATCCCCATCCCTAATTCCTCATTTTTCTTGTTTTTCCATGTTTTCTCGTATCCCCCGGTTCCCCATTTTCCCATTTTTCTATTTAACTAAAAATTATAAATTAAATTAAAAAAAAATAAACCTTTCATTACAAATAAAAAATAACAATACATTACAAATTCAACATAAAATGTTTTAAATAATTCAAATATGTATTATAATTATATTTATATACTTTTGGGGGAAATGAGGAATTGAGGATCTCCATCCCCATCCCCATTTCAATTTAATTGTGGGGGAAATGGGAAAATGGGGATGGGGAGGGGTCCCCCAGCCCCATCCCCATTTTAATTTGGGGATGATTTTCATCCCCACCTCCCCCCATTTCGCCATTTTTCAAAAAAAAAAAAAAATCCCCAAATAGGGATGGGATGCTGGGATTTAGGGCCCGGGATAAATGTACATCCCTAATTATAATTTTGTGAGGTGTAAATTGCATTGGAATTGTCAAGCAATTAAAGGACTATTGAATCCCTACCCAAAATGGGTCATTCTTTTTTCATTTTTCTTTGGTAGTCCATGACCAATTTAATCAAGTGTACTATTTTTCTGTCACTTCAATTTTTTTTGGGTTTTTTTTTTCATTTTACTAGCCGGCTGTCTAGCTTAGGCTCAGCTTGACATTGTTGTACCATGGGGATAAGTGTTTTTAAAATTGTTTTGGGGGGAATTGCTTTTGGAATTGCTGTGGGAAGAATCAACTGAGTATTTGGTAAACTGATTTTCAAAAGTATTGTGAGAACTAAAATCAATTTGAATGTGTTTGGTAAGCTGAAATAAAAAATGTTGTGAGTGTAAAATTACTAAAATGACATAGACATCTAAATGGTACTAATGTACTATACTTTACATTTTTCTTGTTTATTTATGTTTAGTGTTAAGTATTATATAATTATGGTACTTTATTGAATTAATTAGTCCCATTTTTTATTTTACTTTATTTAATTAATTAGTCTCATTTCTTTATTTCTTTATTTCTTTATTTTATTATACTTTATTTTTTTATTTCATTTTTATTCCATTTTATTGAATTAATTATCCTAATTTTTTTTATTCAGTTATGGCAACTTTTTTTTTTGTACAGAAATATAAGTCAATTTTTTTTTTGTTAAACTTCGTTAAAGACAATGACAAAGTTGGAAATTTATTAAAATTTCATTTAATATCACTGTAGCACGTTTTCTAAAAGCATAAGCAAAAATCTAAAAGTATGTATTTGTACCTTCTCAAAAACTCAGTTGGGAGAAGCTAAAAATGTCCAAAAGCACTTCCCCGCGATTTTACCAAACACCTTATCTTAGGTCCAGAATCACTTTTGATCCCAAAAACAGCTAGGAAAACAGTGTCAAATCCGGCCTTAATGTATTTTGAGGCCCTACCCTGCGCAGGGCTATTTATACAACCCCGAAAAGCAACTCTGACTATAAGGAAGGATTCTCCTACAGTGTGATTTTATAGAAAAGTGATACTTGAACCCCTGTATCGGGTGTGAAAAGGAAATACATAATCACTTAAGCAGTGATATGCGATCTCTCAAATATAAGATTGATACATTGACCGACTAAACAGTACATTGTGGTTGTACATTAAAGTTAAAATTGGTCAAAAACTTTAAGGTGTACATTTATTAGAGGGTTGTTATCTCTATTTAAAATCTTGTCCGTCTCTGATTGTGTCCCAGATTTTGGGTCAACCTGCTATTTGATTGGTTTCATTTTAAAGCCCAAGATTCACTAAAATCTACTCTCTTTTTTTTTTTTTTTTCAAAATTAGTACTGCATGCATGCCCAGTTTATTTTTCTTGAAAGGGTTTTATCTTAAACTGCTTTTTACACGATTACTCTGTTCAAATTTTGCTATATATTTCTTTGGTTATCATAGATCATGTCACAAAGAAGTCCCTACGTACTTGTAGAATTTCAAAGGCCAGCTGGCCGGATACGGTCCAGTACGTGACACTTTTAATGATCTTTCAAATTTTTTACGTTGGATCAAAAATTGAAATTGAAACTCCCATGTTTTTCTTGTTAGACCTATATATATCAAACGAGAGGAAAGTGACTTGTTAGACGATTGATAATGACAATATATGAACGATGACAACGACGTCCACGTTGTTTGTTGTTTGTTGTTTGTTGTTTCTCACTCTCTCTCATTTCCCTTGTCAATCCAACAAATATATAGGGTTTTGGTGTGATCATATATAGTTGATAATGTCACAGTATAGAATTATATACACATACTTTCAATTACAGAAATGTAACGGGACATTAACAAAACCGGTGGAATGTACATAAATGTGAAAATAATGGAGCATTTTAGGTAAAAGAGCAGTAGACAGACAACTAGGTAGTGCATGTTGATGGTGATGGAGTAGTATAATAATAATATTAATAAGGACATTATCTGTCAGTATCAGTTATACTGACCAATCAATGGTCGGTTGTCAAGTAATCCAAAGTAAAATAAAAATAGTAAAATATTAAAGAGTTTTTATCACGTGGTAACACCCTATTAGAGGGTCAATATAGCTGGATACTGACTAGTCAGCATCTAAGTTATTTTCTTAAATTATATCATAAATGATGTATCATATAAGATATCTATATCATATCATGTAACGTATAACAATATTATAATTTAATTTACAAGATGTTTACGCCCACTTATGCAACCTGTTATCTAAAACAGAATTTAGAAAGCCTCGATAGAAAATCAAAGATTTCGAATTTTGAGTGGTCAATTCAATGAAAAGGTAGAACAAAAATTAACTCTCTCTCTAGATTGAAAATAATAAAAGAATGGGTGGCGTGAAAGCATTCAAAAGTAGACAATACAATTAACAAAACAGTGGACACGGGTTCATTAAAAACACCCATATCTCTCTCTCTCTCTCTCATGTTTTTCTCATCCCACTTGCATGGCCACTTGCAGGCTGCAGCAACCAGTCCCATTCAATTCAAAATCTCTCTTGCAACTTGCATTTCTTTTAAACATATTTATGTATATAGAGAGAGAAAAAGAAACAACTGGGAACAAGTTGCGTATATCTTTTTTAACAGCTAGTTGTGTTATCATTTATCAAACTCCAAGTTGCAGGAACACAACAGCAACAGCTAAGCTATTGATTCCTTTCAACTTAATTATTGATTTTTATTTTTATTTAATGGACTTCCATATCAAGTTATCAACACACATTTTCATGATTTCTATGCTTTTCTCCACCAAACAAACACTACTACATTTCTCTTCTTTAATTTTGGCTAATGTACCATCATCATCAACTTTAATCACAACCATTATCAAAATTATGTACCGACAATAAGATATGTTTTGATTATTATTCATATATCTGTTAACGTATTCGCAGTCGAATTAAACATGCATGAATGGTACTCGTGCAATTCTGATACACGATTCATAAACACAAAACCCACATTTTGTTGATCTCCCATTCTCCCTTGACATTTTTACTTAACATTGTTATAAATTAACCAGCCGCCCATAATTTTTTAAACCTCTTTATACTACTTTTTAATTAAAAGCTCCACATATAATCCGGATTAGATAGAGTTTTAAAGATACTTTTAAATTAAAACCCAGCTGTGATATTATTCCTAGTTAGTATTCCTAGTAGAAGTTCCATAGCATGTGCAATGTACCTTCCTCTTGGACTTCTATTAAATAGTACATAGTTGTTTGTGGTCCTGTTAATTTGTTTTAATTTACAAATATATATATATATATATGAAGAAACCTTGTTTTTTTTTTTTATTGTGGAAAAACATGTGATACATTGTTTGAACTGTGGAAAAAAAAAAACAAAACAGCTAACAGCCGCCTTAATTAACTCCTGGACGATCAAAGACGGTCCTCTATATATAATTTCACATGTCAACTTGTCTATATTATCAAAAATTACAATGCTCTACTAACCTCTATACACCGAACAGAACGAATTATTACAAGATATTATGAAAAGGGAAAAGCTTGGGTACTGACAACTATACCGACCCCCAATGGGATGTTGTCACGTGATAAAAACTCTTTTCCTTTTTTACCATTTTCTTCTTATTTTGGATTACGTGACAACCAACCATTGATTTATCAGTATAGCTGAGTACCGACCCAAACAATGTCTTTATAGAAATAGATATCCCAATGTATTATAAAAAAAAACTTACCTTTTTCATTCCAACTTGGAATTGCATTCAGAAACCCCCTACCTTTTTCATTCCTACTAACCTCTATGCATAGAGCGAGTAATATATCCGAACATGTTTTCAGGGGAACCTTACCCTTTTCATATCCTTTTTTTATTACATATTTTAAATGCCTATTGTCACCCAAAAATCAACTTGATTTTATCCTAATTTTGACATTTATGAATTGATTATTTAATTAACGGATCTCCGGCGGTAGTGACGACAATGAAAATATGAAACGGTGGAAGCTAATTGTATATCTCATTAATCATATTTAAATAATTAATCTATTTAACAGAGAGAGAAAAGAAACCGATAGTGATATCGTTTTTTTTTTTTTCATTGGCAATGTACATCGGATACTCACAAAAACGACGACGTGTTACCAAAGACATTGATCGAAAACACTAATGGGGCGGACGATATTGTGATAACCGATTAATTGATTCTTCACTCACGACTGTAATTTGCTGTGTTGCGTCTCGCCAAATTCTCGGCGATCTGAGCGAGAGATTGGAGGTTGCACCGTACGATAGTGTCGACGAACACGCAAGTGTCTTCCTTGGTGTTGCCGGGAGGGACGTCGACGACGTACGACTCCACGACGACGGTTATGTTTCCGGCGCCGGAGGAAGAGGGGTGGAGGGTAGTCACGGACCTGTAGTTGGCGAGGCGGTGGTCGCCGCCCACGACGCTGAAGCTGATGACGTGGCGCTCGTCGTCGAGGATCTCGAGACGCTCGGTGCTGTTCTCGGCGGGGAGGCCGGAGATGACGTTAACCTTGCGGACGCTGCCGACGCCGACGATGTCGCCTCCGCCGCCTCCTTCTTCGCTGATGACGCTGCAGCTCTTGACAAAGTGCTTGTATCCTTGGGGGTTGTCGAACCTGCGGACGACGGACCAGACGGCGGCGACGGGTGCCGCGATCTGTTGGACGACGGAGGAGCAGCACTGGTTGGGACTTACTAAGTGGGAGTGGAAGCGCGCGACGCCGTCAGGTACATGCGCTGCCAACGTGACGGGGAGCCTCCTCTGTAGCTCCTTCTGGCTGATCATCGCCGTCGAGTTAGCGGTGGCCGTTCCGGTAGTGTTGTGGATTCTGTGGAGCATAAGAGACGATTTTGGAGGATTTGCAGGCATTTGTTTGTAGAGACAAAGTTAGAAGCTTTTCTGAAGTTTTTGTTTTGTTTGTTGTGTCTGGTTTGTATTATTGTGACTCTGTGAGTACGTGTGTCTAATGGAGGGTGTATGTATAGGTAAATAGGTTTGTGAGAGAAAGAAGTTGGGGTTAGTCGCTTTCCGATTTTTCACAGAAGAATCGATTTTATTGTGTGATTGTATTTATAGCGAGAGAGAGACACTGTGATATATATATATAGAGAGAGAGAGAGAGAGGCAATTTGGTGGTGGTGGTGGGTGGTGGGTGGTGGGTTGGATTTATTTTTCTAAAGAGAGAAGAAGAGAGACTTTTACATGAGAGAGTTTCATGTGGGAATATAAAACAGTGCTTGCTCCACCTCAACTTACCATTTTACCCCTTCATTTGAATCCTTTTTTTATTCATTAGTATTACTTAATCATCCTCCTAGTTTATAATGTTATTTTTTTCAAATTTAATGTTTAGATATATGTCCACTGTCCAAATAATATGATATCAGTATAATCCATTCATTTAAATTATACAAATATAATATAATATAAATGAATAAATTATAATGATATTATATCATTTGGATATCAAATTTAGATAACATAACATTATTATTTACTAAATATCACACTAGTTTTTTTTTCCTTTTTTATATACCATATTTAACATGACGGCTCAGATACTATATGATTAGATTAAATGGACGTTATTTAAAGATTATTACTTTTGAGTTGATATTTTTTTCAAAGATAATGGTTGATATCTAACCCTTTTTTATCCAACATTTATATCTAACTTGATGCGTGAGCATTTGGATTTAAATACTTTGACTTGGCTGTATACTATTATCAAAACATCCAATGACCCATATGTTAAGTGGATATAAATATTGGATAAAAGAGTTGGATGTCTACTATTTTTTTTTTTTTAAATATATTATCTCATTTTCCCTCTTTTTTTTGTTAGTTTTACTTGATCATCCTCTTTATTACACTAAAAAATCACAATAATTTATCTTTTTTATAAACAAAATTGGATATATCCACTCAATTCTAGAACATTTACAAATTAATAATAGCATGTGTATGTTTTCGTATAGTTTCTGAAAATACTTGGATACTGATTAGTCAGTACCCAATGTGCTGACTATTTTGTTTTTATTGGTAGAAAAATCCACCACCAACCTCATGTATTTAATATCAAACACTGTAAATAGTTTTTTCCAACAATTAAAACAAATGATCAGTACATTGGGTACTGACTGATCAGTACCTTGGATACTAACTGGTCAATACCTAAATATTGTCTTCTTTTTTTTCCTTTACGGTGTGATTGTGATTGGTTCAATTTGACAAAGGTTGGTGTAATAGGATTATCAAATTGATTGAAGTGTTTACAATTAGGAAAGTTTCCAATTTGTTTTTTTTAGTGGTCCATCTTGACATTAAATTGTCTCTTAACAAAAGGAGTGTATAATAAATGCATAAGCTTCCAGGGGTATTTAAGTCAGCTAAAGCAACTAATGTATTTTCTTTAAAAATAATAATAATAATAATAGGCAACTTCGTAAATGAAGGGGTGCAAATTGCTAGTCTTCATGGAGCAACTTGCTGGAGGGAGTCGTAAGCCGATGGATAAGATAAGCATTCAACACTGACCCAGAATCCAGATACGTACAGACTTTTAGTTCTTTTAAAAAAAAAAAAAAATGTTTAAAATATATATAATTTAAAACTCCCTCAAAATTTCTATTTTTTACAATCCTTAGCGTATTAGATTAAGTTGTTAATTAAGTCTAGTGGTTGTTAATATAAAATTCTCGTTTATCAATCACGTCATACAGTAAATAACATATAAGATGTTAACTTATGTCATCTATTCTTATATTGTTCGTGAGATAATTTGTTAGCATCTAATGTATAGGTTTTGATTCTCCACATTGCATGTTAGGAGACGTAATAACGTCCATATGGAATCCCATAAATTTTATCTTAAATATTATAATTGGGTTCTTAATTATAAAAATAATTCAAATTTTCTGATCAATCAACTTATTTATATACAAACGAGTTTAGCTATTTTATTTATTTTTATTTTTAAAATTATAAAATTTTGTAGACCCTTTAAAAATCCAATGTTCAGTTGTCACTCCGATAATTAGTTAATTACTGTATTATACCCAAAACGATATACATAATATTCAAAACTGCATGCGTTTACTCTTCCAACTTCCAAGTCGAGGCCTGTTTGGTTTACTTGATTTCTTTTATTTGCTTTTGGCTGCTTTAACGTGATTCTTTCCTTCTGTCCTGTTTCAAAAATCAAAAGTACTTGTGAAGAAGCCAAACCAAACCAAAGCTTGACACTTTTTTTCTTTTTCTTTTTCTTTTTCATTTTTAATTAATTTGTTTGGATTTAATTGTATATATCTTTTGTTTAAGAACAAGTTGGAGGGGTCTTTGGCACATGATTCTCAGGTATGCCGTTCAACTGGCTGCTTCTTGGGTCCCATTCACACTTGGGTTCTGATTTTTATTACTACAACTTGATCAGTTTCATTTTTCCAAGCATCAAATTGTTCCCTTTTATCTGTATATAATTTGTACGTGTACCTCTCTATGATTTAATGATTTACGAGGGTCGTAGGTTCAAGCCAAGCTTACTTTTTTTACAAAAATTCGAATTCATATAATACTTTTAAAATATATACATACATATATAATTCAAAAATTATGTTGAAAATCGTCATCCATGAGCTATATTATACTATATTTACATAACTCTCCCTTATTATATATATAATATTATATTTGTGTTGATGAAGAACTTTCAAACTTTAATTTATTTTCATCTTATTTGTTTATTTATTTCAATCATTATTCTCTTCTTCCCTTTTAAGAAAAAAAAAATGTCTAATGTCACCGTCTTTTCTTGCCACTTGATATTTATTAATTATATGTGTGAACAACTTTTGGGGTCAGCGAATTATTATAAAACTTATTATCAACTTCATTTGAATTCTCTAATATTTTAAGCATTCTCGAAAATTTTGTTAATATATAAAAACCTACATTAATTAGTTACATTACATGAGACTCCACTTTTTTTAAGCGAACAATATTGCGAGTCATAGAGTCACAACTCTTAATAATAAGATTTTACGACTATGATTTAAAATATAATTTTCATATATTTTATGATTTAATGAATAGATGTGGTGAGATTCTATTTAAAATAAATGTTCTGAATCATTATATTAGTTTTTCGTTTTGAAAATTAATAATAATTTCGGGTCATTTTTTTTTTGTTTTACAATCAGTAGTAAATTGTGGGATCGGGTGGCTCTTGGAATAGACTTTGGGTTTGGGGGCATATATATTTTAAGTACGATAACGAAAGGAAAAAAAAAGGGATAATTAACCAAGTTTTTTTATTTCTTATTTCATTTTTTTTATTAATTTAAATAGGATTCTGGGATTGATCAATCTGCAGATTCATAAAATATTCAAACATCATGACGAAAAATTGTTTTTAGAAAAGAAAAAAAGAAAAAATTGTCGTGGTACGAGAAAGGATTGAAGAGTATAATGCAAGTACCATGAACAAGCTAAAAAGCAATAATATTAATTGTTAAAAAAAAAAAGAAGAAGAAGAAGGAAGAAATGGTCATAAATACCTGTAATCATTGAAAAGATATCGAAAAGCATACCAAGGGATTCTAGTATTATACGGGATCTATGTTTCTATTTATCATCTTTAAAGTTTGAACAATATCTACATAAAATTCAATACAAATTAACATGTGAAGTTGAAGTTATCCAATAAAAATCTTCTCACATCTGCATCCTTTATACAATTGTTAATTTATTAGGTTTCTCTTTTTTATCTTAAAAATTTATAACAATTCAACAAAATAAATAAATTACGAATCATATACGATTAAATTCATTGTATCCATCGCAAAACATTGAAGCACGCAAGATTCAGAATAGAAAAAAAAAATCAAAAAATTTATTGCATCACATCATATCATGGAGGAGATACTAATATACAGTATACACCACGTTTGTTTGTTGATGATTCTCATGGCTATCAACTTTTAGTCTAGTGAGTGGTAGACTCCATTCTTTCTTTCTTTTATTCTCTTTTATTTTAAATAAATATACTTTTAATTATTTCTATATATATGTATATGAATTCTTTTCTCCTAGATTACTGATTTGTTGGATCTCTGAAAATTAGAAGATCAGAATTTTGGAGTTGTATTATCATAAAATGCGATGCAGGGCATGTGAGAAAGTATGGTGATGATTAAAAACTCTGAACCTTAATTACTTCATTTTTTTTTCTTTTTTTATTTATGGGTAGTATATTATGTGTCCTTTGGAATAGAGCAAAGGACACCATGAATAATTTTACTTAAATCAATGCAGCTTATGATGAAGATCTACAACAACCAGACGACTCCCAATTTATTGGCTTCTCATAAATAATAATATATTGTAATTTGTAAATTTTTCTCTTTGGAAAACTCCACTCAATCCGATCATATTCAATGACATGTCAAGTTTCAAAATTGAAAACCCAATTTTCTTGGGTTTCTCATTAAAATGGACTCAACTAAGTGTATCTTTTCTTAAAAATTATACGTTGTATATGATCATATATGTTTTAAATTAGAAAATTCAAAAACTTGTATAAATGTTTCAATCTTGTTTTATACGATGGCTTTTCACACACACATAGAGAGGGAGAAAATGAGGAAAAAAAATATTTCACATTATTTTGATTTTTGAAAGAGAGAGAGGGAGAAACTTCAGGGATTATTACAACTTTATATCCCGATTGAAATAGCAATTTGATTAATTAAATGTCTATCTATTTACGAGGTCAATAAATTATTGGTACCATTTATGGGGTGTATTGTGCAAATATCACAATTTTACTAAAGTATATTTATAAGATACCATTTAGTGTGATCGGACAAAAATACCCCAAAGTTGTCGTTTTGTTAATGTGAAAAAACTGGAGTGAGAAGGAGACCGACGACAATAGAATCGACGGCGAGGTGACCGGAATGTAAACAAGAGAATACACCAGATTTGTTGCGATTGACAAAGCCACAAAGGTAATTTCTGTTCGTTTTTTTTCTTCTAGATTTTGTAGTGATAACTTGTCATTGCATGTTAGACTTGTGTTTTGTTGATTGAATTCGTAGATTATGGTTCAAAACGAGATATGAGAATGGTTGTGGTTTAGGTTAGGGTTTGAAATTAGGTTGAATATGTGATGAGGAAGATGGAATTCTGGGTACCGATGAATTGTAATTTTGAGAATTTTTTGAGCAAAATCGAGGTTTTTTGGAACTAGATTGAGGATTTTCAAGTAAGAATCGAGGATATTTTTCAAACGATCGAGATTATTTTTAAAAGATCGAGATTTTTTTTCAAGGAATCGATAACTTTTTTCAAACGGATCGAGAACTTTTTCCAAACGGATTGAGAATTTTTTTCAAACGATCGAAAAACTTTTCAAACGATCGAGAATATTTTCAAACGATCGAGAATATGTTCAAACGATCGAGAATATTTTTCAAACGATCGAGAATATTTTTCAAACGATCGAGAATATTTTTCAAACGATCGAGAATATTTTCAAACGATCGAGAATATTTTCAAACTATAGATAAAAAAATTCAAACGATCGAGAAAATTTTCAAACGATTGAGAATTGTTTCAAACTATCGAGAATATTTTTCAAACGATCGAGAATATTTTCAAACGATCGAGAAAAAATTTCAAACGATCGAGAAAATTTTCAAACGATCGAGAATTTTTTCAAACTATCGAGAATTTTTTCAAACGATCGAGAATATTTTCCAAACAATCGAGAATATTTTCCAAACGATCGAGAATATTTTCCAAACGATCGAGATTATTTTCAAAGGATCGAGAATTAATATTATGAAAGAATCGAGAATATATTTCATAGAACTGAGTTTTTCCCGGTTTACTTATGTATTGTTTCTGTGACATTGTAGATGAGGAGCAGGTTGAAAGATTTCCTTAAAACTCCAGAGGGAGATTGATTCAAGGGAAAATTGACTCGGCACCACCATTTTGAAGTTCTCACCCGTATAGACGATGCATTGAACCGGGTCCCAGAACATTTTGTTGTTGAGGATCGGCGTCGATTCATGGCGTATTGTTTCGGGCATTTCATGTCGATGCACCAAGAGATGAAGTTTTTTGGTGGTGTTATCCATCAGCTGTTGCTGCGGGAGTTGGACCATGACGGGCCAATAGATGAGATGCGGTTCCTATTAGGGAACCAAGTGGTGAGGTTTTCGAAGGTGGAATTTTGCCTCATTACCGGATTACGTTTTGGACTTGTACCAGACACTGGTCTATATGTTGCAGTAGAGAATGACATACATCAGCGGTACTTTCGTATAGCCGATGAGGTATCGTTGGAGGAGTTGAGGGTTGTTCTTACCCTGTGAGAGTTTCAGGAGGCGTACAATGCTGTGAAGTTGTGCCTCATATACATGCTGAACTGGATATTGATGGGGGTGGACGAGAGATTCAAGATTCCAGTTTGGCAGTTTCGGTTGGTGGATGACCTCACTGCCTTCGATGCTTTACCATGGGGTGCCCACATATATAGGCATTCTATTTTGTCTTTCAAGCACGCGTTACCACGGCGACGTGAGAAGAGAGGCTAGCAGTTACATGGCGATGTTGTACATACCGATGAGGGGTATGTCGCATGCCCTCTTGGTAAGAACATTGAATTACAAAATCGACTTTATAGTTCGTTGCCTAAATTTTTTGGATTCTAAATGTACTTATCTTTGATGGAGATATTTGCTTTCGAGGTGATCCCCCCCCAGTTGGACGTCGATTTCGACGCCCGAAGGGCTAAGGAGTGTTCTCCTCGTATGTTGAAGTGGGAGTTGACAAAACAACCTAGAGGGAAGAAGCTGGATAATATTTTCAGTGCTAGGGTATGTATTTAATTTGTCAATCGTTATATTAGTTACTATGTTTACAATGACATTCCTCTAACTAAGTTTTCAGATGTTTACGAGGAAGGAAATCGTGCCCACAGCAGCTGAGGAGGGAGCACCGTACTTTACAGGCCTAAGCGAGATGGGGGAGCCTGTATGTAGATGAGAATAGGGTACACCTTCCGTCTGTCTCTGATCAGATTACTGACGGCGGGAGACATAGAGATGGTTCCAAGGAAGAGGGTGGGGGAGGGAAATGCAGTGATACGGAGGCTTCTGACCCATCAGGCCCGAGTTTCAGTGCCATGGACACTGACGGATCTGAGTCGTCTCTTCGGCGGGTGAGGCATAGAAGGGTTTTGGTTTACCACCATCGGACCCGGTGCATCTAGAGGGGATTCCCGTGCAGCCGTTGACCGTGATATGGAGGTAAGTTGAGATGACATTTTTTTTTTATTAACGTGACCTATTGAGTTTTTTAGTACTAACAATGTTGACATGAATTCAGGCCACATGGGATCATTATTTCAACGAGTTACGTGATGCCCTCCGGAAGAGTGAGGATGATCGACAGCGGCAGCACCATGAGAGGCTAGATATGATCCGGATGAACGAGAAGGATCGACAAGAGCAACACCAGGAGTTGTTCACATTGATCAGGAGGCTTTCCAACATCAGAACGTATACGCACAGGGATGGTCCACCTGGTCCTGATCCTGACTTTACTCCCGGAGATAGGACATGTGGATATTTTAGGGGGACAGACAACACCGTTGCCCGTCGGGAGGATCCACATACTGAAGGGGCAGTTCCGGAGAGTGAGCCTGACCAGCGTACCAAAGATACAAGGCATGTTACATGTACAACAACAGGCTCATTGGTCGAGCGATAATCAGCCCCTGCGATCGAGCAGCAGACTCCCCCTCCACCTCCCTCGTCGATCGAGCAGCAGACTCCCCCTCCACCGTATCCATTGGTCAAGCAGCAGGCTTCCTCTTCACCGTCTCTATTGGTCGAGCAGCAGGCTCCTCCTCCACCTCTCCCTCCATAGCCTACATCGATCGATCGACAGCTCCTCCTCCACCCCCCACATCCATCCAGCCTCAAAGGGGGACAGACAACCTCAATGCACCACACCCCAGCGAGTGGATTTCTACTGTAGAGGCGCGTACTGAAGCACAGTTGGCAGTTTCTCAGCCTGTACACAGAACCCTGCAGACCGAAAAAGGCGAGGATAATACTTTAGGCTGCTGACCACGTTTTCGATCCCTACAGACTGGTGGATGGTGACCAGTTAAAGGCTTACCGAGCCTTCAAGAAGAATATAATCAGGGAAACATAAGTAATTCTTTTTTCTAATAAGGTGGCAGGTTTTCTTCTGTTCAATAAAATATTTGTGTTGCTAATGAGAAATTAATGCAGACGTGATGTGGACGTGTTAATGTCAGTTGATGTGGCATGATTCCATCGGATGCAGACCAACTTCATGGACTTGGAGAATGAGGTATAACGAACCCATTTTCTATATAATGTTTGTTTTAGAATTGATACACTACTAACAGTTTATTATGCATATATACTCCCAGCATATGGACGTGTACCTTCATATTCTTCGGAATCCTCAGCGAGCATTCTCGACTGCATACAACCAGATGATCAACATCTTGGATACACAATTTTTTATAAGTATTCCACAAAAATCATGATTACGTATGCTTTTACATTTGTTTGTAAAACAATACTAGTTTTTTTATCAATGAAATGTTTGTACAGTCTTATCTGGAGGTCTAGTACAGGAGAATGATGCCTCGTAATGCTCGCGGGGACATCACCACGACGCGGTGGAATGTGCTGGGGTCCTGGTAGACCAATGAGGACCTTACGACGGTGCGTGGTGTTGCCCCGATTGGATGTTGTCTGTGACACGAGGTTGACATGGTAAGTGGTACTTGGTTTGCAATTATAAATGTAAATGTCTTTATACATCCTAACACCTTCTTTTTATGTTTACAGGTCCTGATACCGTGCAACATTGGGCGCCAACATTGGCTATTGGTGACTGTCGACCTCACATCCGGGAAGATGATCATAGTTGACCCCTGGAGACAAGAGGTGTCAGTGAATATCCGGAAGCAGCAGGTAGCTCTCTTGCGCTGGTTTTTGTCCTCGATGTTGCATCAAGCCGATTTTCATACTGCGCGATCCCCTGACCGTGAGACGTTCCCCAAGAAGAATAGGCCTTTCTCAGTTAGCGTGGTGTCCGCAACCCGTGTCCCCCAATAGAAGAAATCGTAAGACATTGTTTTCATTTACTCTGAGATTGAGTTATTAAATTATTATTGTTTTATTAACGCATGTTAATGTGTTCAACTGTAGGGGTAATTGTGGTCCCCACACGTTGAGATTGATCGAGTACATTCTGGCAGACATGAAGGATTTTGATTGGTAGGAAGACGATATGGAGATCATTCGGGAAAATATGGCAGTTGAGATATTTTCGAACTCTCGACCTATTTAGTTTTATGTAGTAATTCTGCTGTACATGTACCATTTTTTAGAAAATTTTGTTTACCTTGAAATAAAATTTTACTTTAATTTTTGTTTCCTTTTCAACTATCATAAATCACAAGTTTAACAGTAATTGGAAATCCTATTTAATTATAATTGAATCAGTCATTGAACAAGTCATACGAGTACTAGATTTCACAATGTTATCACACAAACGCCTAAAATCATTCCACGATGGAGTCTCTGGTCGGACACGTCTGTTTGTTGTGGCCAACTGTATGACAGATACTACACTTGCGTCGGTATTCCTCAGGAACAACTCTACTCGGACCTTCATTAATCAAAGCTGGGTTAGAACATCTCCTGGAATTATGCCCTAGTTGTCCACATCTTCTATAGTTTTGTGTAGTTCCCTCTCCGAAGACGATATATGTCGACCCGCCCACGGGCGTCATGCTTGTCTCCTAGAGATTGGATTCAAAACCACCCTCTCAGCGATGTCAAATGGCACAACCCAATTAAAAGGATGTCCAACCGGCATAATAGGGACCGAGTACGAGTCAATAAGTGTCTATCTCTTGTAGAAGTCTGCACACAGGGAGGTGAAATCCATGTTTCGCTCTCTGTAAAAACAATGAAAACAATGTGATTCGCGTTGCAGTAATATTAACCATATACTAAAACGTATGATGTACCTTGCGGCAGCTAGCGCGTGAGAACATGAAAGCTGGTCCATTTGGAATTTTATTGCATGTGCAGGTTTTTCAGGCTAGGTTAACCGCCCATTATTTTCCAGACCGCTTCACAGAGAATATGTTCCAGTCAACTAGATTTACGGTCATAAAATTGCACTTCTCCACGTATTTTAGGATCACCAAATGTGTTGCGTCGGTCAACTGATGATGCATAGACTGTACAGCGATATGACGATCATGAAACCAACGTTGTAGCATATTCCTAATAAACTCTGCCAGAGTCAACATAGGCAATTGCCGTATAAATTTCAGGCATGAGTTTATGCATTCTGCATCATTTGTTGTCATCACCCTGTACCTTCTGTTTGGACAGTGTACATGGGACCATTTGTGTGGACCGACATCAATTACATAATCATATGTATTCTGGTGCAAGTTTCGTAACTCTTCCATGTACCGGTTATATTCCAACTCGGTGTACGCTCAGGCTGCTTTGTCCATTATTGTGGCAACATCCTTTCTGTGTTATCGTTTTTTTATATTTTCAGAAAAGTGCCAGCAACATATGGTATGGGTGGCATAAGGAAACACTTTAGAAATCCCTGCTTTAATGCTTGCATGACAATCAGAAATGAAAACCAAATCATCTATACCGCCAAAGGCACCTTTCAAGCAATCCAAAAATCACTCCCATGATAGGTCGTTCTCTGAGTCACCGTAGCCAAAAGCAATGGGATAAACCTGTTCATTCCCATCTTGTACAGTTGCAATAAACATTGTACCCCCGAATCTTCCATTTAAATAGATACCATCAACGGCAATAACCGGACGCAGATACCTCCA
The DNA here is from genome assembly GCA_032871835.1 of Dipteronia dyeriana. Lineage (NCBI taxonomy): Eukaryota > Viridiplantae > Streptophyta > Magnoliopsida > Sapindales > Sapindaceae > Dipteronia > Dipteronia dyeriana. Next base: position 14,631,379 of record CM065299.1, on the reverse strand, counting down.
GAATCCTCTAAGTGAGGCATCCAACGACATGAAAAAGTAGAGGAATTTACCATTTTCATCGCACTGTAAGTCAGTGATTGTTCTGGGATTTTTTTCTTCTAACACGTAACCGAATGATGACAGTAGTTGGAAGGATTCCTTATGCGTTCCATAGGTGAGTGACAACGCATAATCGAGAGCTTGATATGCCTTACTGTACATGATTTGAATGCCATACATTGTTTTCATGTCGGTGATTATGTCTTTAGGATGCATTAGTCGACCATCCTGTTGTTGCAATCTAGGTGCAACCACTTCTTCAATTATGACTGCACTAGCTTGGCGATGGCGACAGTGAATCTCCTCTAACGGATAAGTGTGTTCTTAGACAAAACTTCTTACTTGGAAGTATGTCGCTTCATCTCTCCTCACCGCTCTTAACTTCCACGTACAGTTGTCCATCAAACAAACTAGATATAACGTTGTCTTGTTCGACCTTTTCACCTTCCACTCGAAGTTATGCCGCAATGTAAAATGCCCAACCAATCTCTTCAAATCCTTTTTACGAGGAAAAAATTGCCTTTTATATATCATGTTTGTTGGTTCGTCTTTTACCAAGTTCCTGCTTACACCCATACCAAAAGAGTACGATTCTGCTCTTGAAATTACCCACGTTATGGCATTGTCAGAATCAGCTTCAGTTACATTAGGCCATACCTCAGAGGTCCCAGCTATTTCTACTGCACTAGAACTACATCTGTGTACACGTCTTGCACGTCTTTCTGTGTGGACAGGTTCTTCATCTTCCTCATTGTTCGCTACATTATTTACCGGATGTAAATTTGCTTCATTATCCACTTCATGAATTGGCCCAAAATTTGGTTCATTGTTCTGCTCATTATTCATGTCATTGTACATCTTATTGTATTGATGGTTGTACCGCCCAGCATTCATTTCAATTTTACAACCAAAGAACTCGTCCAATAGAGGTCCAGATATATAACCATGGCCGGCTACTTCCGGTGGGACACCACACATGTTTTGTTGCACTTCGTTTCCACTTCTTTCTGTGAACAATTGGTTGCTTCCGCTTGACGATCGAAATTGTTGGGTGTTTCCACAACCAGGGGTATCTTCAACTATCTCATTCGTTGTTGCCCTCTCAATTAGACTAACACATACTTGAGGGATCACCCTATCTTCCCCCAGCATAAACAAAACATCATCGTCGTTCCTCATAAATGTGCGACATGTTTTCCCGAGAACGATTGATATAGATTGTAGATCAGCAATGTATTTGTTGACATCGTACTTCACAACGGTTTGCACGATCGACACCAGCTCTTCGTAAGTCATATTCTTTGACATATACATTCATTGGTTATCGGAACCGAAAAACCTCTGATTTCCATTAGGTAATTGCTCTCATCGACCGTTGTAAGATATGACTATTCTCACCCGATCTATTGTCCTGTGAAAATCATCATCATAAACCATTATTAACAAATTAAAAAATTAAATTAAGTTTACAATTATTAACAATTAAAAAAAAAATTAAGTGTAATGGATCGAGAACATTATCAAAGGGATCAAGAACTTATTGTAAGGGATCGAGCTATTTCCATAAGAATCGAGAAGATTTTCTAAAGAATCGAGGCAATTTTTCAAACCATCGAGATTATTTTCAAAAGTTCAAGAATTTTTTTCAAGGGATCGAGAACTTTTTCAAGGGATCGAGAACATTTTCCAAATGGATCGAGAACTTTTCCAAGGGATCGAGAACATTTTCCAAATGGATCGAGAACTTTTTTAAGGGATCGAGAACTTTTTCAAGGGATCGATAACTTTTTCCAAATGGATCGAGAAATTTTTCAAGGGATCGAGAACTTTTTCATTCAAGGGACCGCTTGAAAAGACTGGGCACTAGAGACCATAACATTACCAGACGAGTCATGGATAATAATGCCAATACCCACTTTACACCCCCCACATCCACCACAGCATCAATATTGATCTTGTAAACTCCTTCCATGGGTGCTTGCCATCGGCAACTATTAGTTTGCTAGCCAACACACCCATCATTCGACACTTGATTGGCTCGCCGGTACTTATCCAAGCAGCTCCTCGCCTAAGGGACAATATCAACTGGACACAAGCCAGCCATATCATGAGTCCTGCAGTTACGTCGAAACCATACTCTCTAGAAAACTAGGCAAAGAAGTTCAAATTCCTCTTGAACAAGCTAATTTTTATAGTAGATCATAAAGTCCAGAAAATTAGAGTTATCATCTCCCCAAAACCATTTCATAAAACCACATTCCTCTCGAACTAGCTTAAGCTTGGGGCAACACCAAAGGGCATGCATAGTAGTCTCCGGCTTCCACCCACACAACTGGTATAAGGGATTAGTAGCAACCTTCCTCTTAAATAGATTAGCATTTGTAGGGATCCAGTGATTACAAGCACGCCATATAAAGAGCTTAACCTTTACAGGGAGTTTCATCTGTCAAAGGAGTTTCCACCAAGAAACGGTTAAACTTAAGCCTGAAAAACCAGGGTCTAACCCGTCACTACACCCAACATGGTATCCAGATTTAACAAAGAAGAAGCCTAGCCTCTCAAAGTGCCACATGAGAGAATCAACCATGAAGGAGGAAGGAGGAAGGAGGAAGGAGGAAGGAGGAAGGAGGAAGGAGGAAGGAGAAAGGAGGAAGGAGGAAGAAGGAGGAAGGCTTAAAATCATATTCGCTTCATCAGGCAAAAATGAATCCCGAATCAAAGCCTCATTCCAGCCGCCAGAGGTTCAGGGATGAAACTTTGGAAGATTCATCTAGAACATGATGAGAGGTAGCTCTGAAAGTTACAGGATTAGGAATCCACCGATCCCGATAATAGAGACAGGCTCTCCGTTTCCAATCCGTCACCTAGATCCAGCCTCAAGAAGCTCTCTACCCCACAACCGACTCTGCTAAAGATAGGAACTACCATAACTGTGACCAACTTGAAACACATGCCCATCCGGGAAATAACAATGTTTAAGCACCCTTGCCGCCAAAGAAGTATGACGATGAATTAGTCTCCAGTACATTTTAGCGAGAAGTGCCTTGTTGAAAATACTTAGGTCCTTAAAACCTAAACCATCAGAATCTTTACTCAGGCAAAGCCTCTTCCAAGAGCACTAGTGAATTCTTCGGTTCTCATCGCTTGAGCCCCACCAAAACCTTTTGCAAAGACCATGCAACTCACTAATTAAGGCCTTGGGCAACCTGAATAGAGACATAGAATACATAGAAATCGCTTGGACAACAGTTCTCAGAAGAACATCTAGTTCCCCAATAGAGAAAAGCTTGCTCTGTCAACCTTTCACCCTCTCCCAAACATGGTCTTTTATACTATTAAAGAGTTCTCTTCTGTTTTTTTTCCTACAAAGCTTGGGAGCACAAGGTAACGATCATGACATGGAACAAGCCGAACACCTAAAATCTTTGCCAAAGGCATGACCCTATCATGAGAGACTTTCTTACTAACACATAACCGATTTATGGAAATTCACCAATTGTCCTGAAACGCGAGTATACATATCCAAAACTCTATGGATAACCTTACAATCCTTTATGGTTGCCTTAGAAAACATCATATTGTCATCTGTAAAGAAAATGTGTGAAATCTTCGTCCCACCTCTACTGCATCGAAAACCAGTCATCAGAGCCCCCTTGCCGGTTTTAGATAACCGCACCGGACATTATTAATCAGGAAAGAGAAGAAATCTGATGTAATACAATGCATAATCCGATCAATCCAAGAATTTGAGAACCCAAGTTTACCAATCATAGCAGTCAAAAAGTCTCATTCCACTATATCGTAAACTTTCGACATATCCAATTTGATTGCCATAGCACCAACCTTCCGTTTTTTTCGATACCTCAAGGCATGCATACACTCGAACCCAACTATGGCATTGTCTGTAATCAGTCTTCCAGGAATAAACGAACTTTGCGTTTCAGAATTAACAGCTCCCGGAACTCCTCTGAATCTATTAGCAAGAGTCTTAGCCACTATTTTGTACAGGACGTTACATAAACTAATCGGCCAATAATCAGTAATCCTATCAGCTTTCTTAACTTTTGGAATCAAGGTGATCAACGTCTCATTGACAACCTCCAAACCTTGGCCATCATTTAGGACCCCTAAAAAAGCTTTAGCCACCTCAGTCCCGATCACAAGCCAAAATTTATGGTAAAACATTGCTGGGAACCCATCAGGGCCAGATGTCTTCGTGGGAGCCATATCAAACACCGCTCGACGAACCTCATCAGGAGAGAAGTTAGAATCCAAATACGAACTCATACTTGTCGAAAGGCATGGACGAACATAGCGGAGAATCTTATCCATATCAGCAAAGAGAGGGTCAGCGGATGAGAATAAGCCCCGAAAGTACTTATCCACCACACCCTGAATTTCTGCCTGGGTAGAACACCAACCACCAGTATCGTTGAACAAACCCCTAATAGTGTTTCGAGATCTTTTGGAGGAAGCTTTCGAATGGAAGAATTTCTAATTTTTATCACCACTTTGAAGCCAACTAACCCGAGACATTTACCTCCAGTAAACCTCCTCATAGTCCAGGAGAGCATCCAATTCCCGTTCAATGTTACTAATCTTAGACCAGTCGCCTTACCGAATATCAGTAGTAGCATCCCTTAATTCCTTACGTTTAACATCAGCATCCTTCTTTAACCTCTGCCTCTTGCCCACATACCACCTCTCTAAATTCAAAGAGAATATACAATTCCGAGATACTACCGTAGACATACACACTTTCTGCTCAGCCGCCCAATGACTGTTTAACCAAAATTGTGCACTTGCCATGATCCGCCCAACACATTTCGAAATGGAAACGGCGAGCACTATGACCAAAAGAACAGGGAAGTTTAGTGCAACCTTGACAGACTTCAAGTAGAAGAAGGCGATGGTCTGATTTTCATATTTCCAGGCGTTGCACATTCAAAATCGGAAACATCTCAGTCCAATGAAGGTTCCCAACTACCCGGTCTAATCTCTCTAGAACCATATCCGAACCATTCCGTCTATTGTACAGTAAAATTCGATCCAGAATACCCAAGGTTCTGTAACTCACAATCATCCAAAGTCGATCGGAAGTTTTCCATAAGCCCTCTGGGTCTTCGAAGGCCCTCAACTTTTTCACAATCATCAAGAATCTCATTGAAGTCTCCTGCACAAATCCAAGGAAGAGTTGACATACTATGCAGACTCTTAAGAAGAGTCCAGCCGTGATGACGCTGGGCTGCCTTCGGGTGGCCATAAAAGCATGTCATCATCCATAAAAGATTCTGGTGAGAGTGCACTTGAACATCAATGTGGAAAAATGAATATGATAACAAACTCACATCCACATTATCCGACCAAAAAAATCAAAGCCCTCTGCTTCGACCCTGATAGTTAACCACCAGTTTGCCAACAAAACCAAGTCGAACCCGAAAATTCTCCATAAGAACATTATATGCTTTAGTTTCCATAATAAAAACTATCTGAGGACCGTGCGTTTGAATAAACATACGTAAAATCTGGAATGCCCGGTTGGTCCCAAGTCCTCGAGCATCCCAAACGAAGGTTTTTATTGGGACCAGCAGGTTTGAAATACCAGCCGGTCGATAAAGCTTCATCAGAAAAATTTTCCGTAGAATTCGATTTAGGTCTCTTAAATCCTTCAAAGAAGCCAACATCAACTAGAGAACCATTTCTTTTACCACACATAGTGTCACTTAGTGGTTTATAAGGTCCCAAAACTTAACACATCCTCGCAACACACTTCCACCTTACTATCTTTGGCCCAGATGTATTCTCCAACTGCTACCCACACTTAGTCCTCGCCAAAGGCCTAATGCCTTCATCAGACAGAATCACCCCCATTTTCCCAACACCTCCAACTTCCCCTACACTCCCAGTTTAGGCTTCAAACCTAAAGTTAATTCCAGCCGATGTTATGGGCTCGCTTAAAAGAACATCCATCCAATTATCCACCAAGGAAGCCTCATTTAATATTGTGAAACCCAGATCCTCCAGACCTATTACAGATTTCCTTTTCTTAAAGCAATCAATGACAAGATTCCCTGAAATATCATTTTCTACGCAAATCTTGCCATTTTGTAAACCAGCCTCACTGCGTGAGATTAGCTCCGAGTTAGTGACTAGACTTCCAGCAACAAATCCATCTGCATCTCCCATAACTACATCTTTCCCCTTAGAGTGGGTCCTAGAGAATCTCCGTTGTTCATTATAATAGTTTGACACAAGATTGTAATTAGAGCTCCCTCTTGATCCTCCACCCTAATTTCCATTGACACCCCCCTTTACCAAATTTGATACACTTCCCCCTCCCGTGCCCTCAGCCACCCCGTATCGGATTGAAATTCCTCTCCGTGAGTGATGATTGTTGTCGGTAAGCACGTACTTCCTCTACCAAATTACTAGATCTATTATTCCCCAATCCTCTCCTCGAATCCGAACAGCCACCCCACCTCTTCTGAATGAGAGTCTTTCCTAGGATAGAAGCTTTCATCCATACTCCGTAAGACATATTTTGATCAAGAGGCGAACCATCCTTATCGGCTTCCAGACATTCACGAATAGTGTGACCTAGTAAGCCACATCGGTAACAGAAATTAGGCAACTTTTCATATTGAATAGGCATAATAGTTTCTTCACCATCTCTAAATACATCAACATGAAGGAACCTCCTAAGAGGCTTATAAACTTCTATTGCCACCCTAACTCTCAAAAACTTACCAAGACAATCCCCTGAAGGACATGTATCCACATCTCGAACATCGCCTATAATACTACCTAAAAAACACCCAATTTCTTTTGTCATACATAAAATTGGGATATTGGAGATTTGGACCCAGAACTCCACTGAGTTAAACTTCATACTTGTAATTGCCGCCTTACCTGATGGTTCCTCAAGGACAATCAAAGAATCATCAAAACTCCAAAGACCTCCAGCAAGCACTTTCCTTCGATCCTCATGAAATTGAAAGGGAAAAGCATAGGTGTTATTGGTAATAGCTTCAATCTCTATCTCTCCTCTCACTCTCCAAATCTTTGAAATCACCAACCAAAAAGCATCCCTGTTAATCAGATCTAGGGATAGAATTCTCCCCGCTAGACACAAGCCTAATTTTTGGACTCCGACGATTTTCAATTCGTCATGAAGCCTTCTCATAGGACCTTCCCTTTCTTTTAATGACAACGATGCACATAATTTCTCTATCTCCTTCAAACTCATCCCGTCGAAACCCACAACCTTATCCCACACTCTTGCCGTAAAGAAAAAAAACCAGTCTACTTTCACTTTAGACTTAAGAGAAATCTAAGGAAAGAATCTTGTTTTCCTTTCGATTGAATAGAATTTTTAAATCATATTTTTGTTAAATAAATTCAAATCAAATGTTGTAACAAATAATTTATACTGTCATTCAAATTATGAAATGATATATGGTTATATAATTACAAAATATATGCACGTCATTAGGGGATAGATTATTAATTACCAAATATATTCATTTCGGGCTATTACAGTTTACATATTTACGGTAACCATGAAATACTATAAAAATGATTATGCAAATTTAAGAAATTGACAGTAATGTGGGGATCTAAAATACACATTTAGGATTTGGTAATAAAGAATATGACTTCAACCCGTAATTTCAATATATACAAATTTTACTACTAAACATTTTTTTGTTGTTGAATAATACTACTTAGCACTTAATTGCCATATTTTTTATAGATAAAAGTTAAGGAAAAAAAAATTGTCAATAAAAGTGACTGGTACATGGTGGCCCAGTTTGACATTGTTTTGCTGTGGGGAGAAGTGCTTTTGAAATTGCTGTGGGGGGATTGCTTTTAGAATTGTTGTGGGAAGAATCAGCTGAGTGTTTGGTAAACTTATTTTCAAAAGTGCTGTGAGAACTAAAAACAATTTCAATGTGTTTAGTAAACTGAAATAAAAAAGTGTTGTGAGTGTGTAAAATTACTAAAAGGACATAGATATCTAAATGGTACTAATGTGCTATACTTTACATTTTTCTTGTTTATTTGTGTTTAGTGTTAAGTGCTATATAATTATGGTACTTTATTGAATTAATTAACCCTATTTTTTTCCAACTTTATTTAATTAATTAGTCCAATTTCTTTATTTCTTTGTTTCATTATTTTATTCTACTTTATTTTTTATTTCATTTTTATTCTACTTTATTGAATTAATTATCCCAATTTTTTTATACAGTTATGGAAACATTTTTTTTTTTGTACAAAAATATAAGTTCAATTTTTTTAAAAAAAATTCATTAAAGGTAAGGACAAAGTTGGAAAGTTAATAAAATTTCATTTAATATCACTGTAGCGCGTTTTCTAAAAGCATAAACCAAAAACCAAAATCCAAAAACATGTATTTGTAGCTTCTCAAAAACTCAGTTGGGAGAACCTAAAAATGAGCAAAAGCACTTCTCAGCGATTTTACCAAACACCATGTCTTAGGTCCAAAATCACTTTTGGCCCCAAAAGCAGCTGGGGAAGCAATGCCAAACTGGGCCAGTGTCTTGATCCACTAAAAAGTAATAATGGGTGATAAAATAAAACGATATATTTGAAAGATAGTTTAGAATACAGAGTCTACTATAAATGTGGAAGAACTCCTTAAGGGTACGTTTGGTAGGAATGAAAAGGGAGAGGAAAAAAAATAGAGGGAAAAGAGATAAGAAAATAGGAAAATATGTGTTTGGTATGGAGAGAAAAATAGAAGGAAGGGAAAAGTGGGAGAAAAAATTGATGGGTTAGACCCACTCATTCTAATCTTTTTAAATGTGAGAGGAAAAGTGGAGAGAAAAGTTTGAAAGCTTTTGGCTTTATATGAAATTATAAATTTACCCTTTTTTAATTTAAAAGTTTATTTTTTAAAATAAATTTGTAAAACATAATGTATTAATTTATATATATATATATATAATATTACAAAGTTTGAAGTTATTTTATAAAAAAAAGGTTGGATTCAATAATATTTAATTATATTTATTTATTAAATATAAAATTATATAGTATATAAACTATAATGTGAGGGTAAAATAGTAAAATTGATAAAGAAGATTTTCCATCCAATCTTTTTTCCTTTCTGTTTACCAAACAGCTCAATGGAAAATTATTTTCTTTTCTTTCCTTTATCTTTTCTATCCCTTCAAATCTTGCTACCCTTTCTATTTTCTTTCCTTCCAACCAAACATACCCTAAAATATGGTTTGAGGTTTTGGTTTTTATTTAAGGGATTGGGTGGGGTATAAATTACAATGAAAAATGATAGTAATAAACTAATTATTCATGACAAATCAATGTACAAAATTAGGGGCGAGCATGGTTCGATTCGATTCGATTTTAGGTCAAACCCAATTGAACCTAAAATATTTCGATTCATCCAAAATTGAACCGGTTTAAACCTAATAAGAAGTGGAAACCAAATTGAATTGAACATATTTTAATCAATTCGATTTGGTTCGATTCAATTTGGTTTTGGACCTAATGGGCCGGGTAGTTTAATGGATTTTTGAATTTTTTTTAACATTAATGGGTTGTTGGATATTAATTGAAGACATTAGAATAGCAAAAAAAAAAACCCAAATCAAACATAACTTAAAAATATATATAAAAAAATAATTAGTTAAAATCATATTACCCTTAAATATATTAAATATATTATGTTTTTTTTACTTATATACTCGGTTTATTCGGTTCAATCCGGTTTGAACAGAATAAAAATTCGATTTTCAATTTTTAAACCGAATTACCCTTACGAATCGAATCGAATCGAATACCCCTTTTTCGGTTCGATTTGGTTCGAATCAGTTCAAATCGCAATTTAATGTCCACCCTTATACAAAATAGTCGAATTAAAAATGTCACATAAACACTTTAGAAAGAATTACATTGTAAATTTCCTCATTGCCTTTAATCTAATAAATGAGAAAATCTCTCGATGGGATTGTCTAACCATAAAACTTCTATTTACAAATAACACATGATATAATATGTTATTTTTTAAATAGAAGTCTCATGGTGAAACCGGTATATAAACACATGTCTACCCTGGCCAGCACCATTCTGGATACGGGTATGTCTGAGTAGTGGTGTAAAAATGGGCCGGCCGGCCCAGGAAGTTTACGGGCCGTTCTGGGAACGGCCCGTGAAGGAAGAGGGCCAGGCCGCGTGCCGGGCCGCTGGGAGGAGGCCCGGCAGGCCGGCCCGCCTGGCACGCCAATCCGGCGTGCCAGGCCTGTCGGACCGGCCCGACGGACCGATCAGCCGGTCCGTTCGGCCCAATTTTTATTTTTTATTTTTTTTCAAAAAACCTCCAACGGCTGGAATTGATTTCTAGCCGTTGGAGGAAATTAAAATTACCAAAACCCCCCTACAATCTTTTAAATTACATTTTGACCTAAAATCAAATTTTTCTATAAATACTTCCATCCATTTCATTTTCCATTAACTCTCTCTATCATTCTTTCAATCTCTCATTCTCTCAAATCTCAATCTCTAATATATTCTCCAATTCTCTAAACTTTTTCATTCATTTTGGTTATTACTCTCTCTACAAAATTCTCTACGTTTTCCATCAACACACCAAATTTTAAAGGTACAATTTTGTTATTACTTTTGGTCTAACATATTCTCATAGTAAATTTATATGTTTATGTTTAGATTTGAGTTACTTAATGAAAACATTATCTATTTAGTTAGTTAGTTTATCAATTTTTGGGCTTTAATGTTAATATTATTTATTTAGTTTATTAAGATTTTTAAGTTTAGTAGTAATTTTAATATTTGTTATTAATAAATTTAGAAAGTTAATTTGTATTACTGAAATTACTTTTTGTAATAAGTAAATGATGAATGTTAAGTGTAGTAATTACGTTTGATATTGTTTTTTTCATAAATAAAAAATTTTCATTTGTAGATTATGATAGTAAATTTAAGAGTAGTGGTTCAAATCATCAATTTTATGTTAGTATATTATGTTAGTAAATTTATCAATTTTATTTGTAGTAGTGAACTAGTGAATTTAAAATTTTATGTTAGTAGATTATGATTTTTTTTGTTTATTTAATTTGTTTTTTAAGTAAATAAATTATTGTAAGTGTCGTATTAGTTATAGTAATTATTGTTAGTAAATTAAGATTACTGTTAGTAAATATTGATTTTTAATTTGACTATTAACTACTATAGTGCTCATATTTTTATTCAGATAATGGATCCTAACCAGCAGCCTTATTTTCCGGACGGTTTGAATATGCTCAACGATGAATTTGATATTTCAGAACCGACCCATACTCAAGCGGAACCTTCTGGTTCCGGCGTTACACCAACATCACGTCCCAGAAAATTAACATCAGATGTGTGGCAATGTTTCAACATAGTCCAAATGACACTCCCAAACGGGGCGTCTGGCCTCAGAGCTAAATGTAAGTTTTGCCATAAGAATTATGCTACAAGTACGGGGGGAACCGGACATTTGAGACGGCATATGCACAAATGTATGCCTGCACATGGACAGGTAGATACTACAACCCATACACAGCTTCAACGGCACCCAGACGGGTCCGTTACGTCGTGGCAGTTCGACGCCATACACGCTAGAGAGTGCTTGGCACGATACATTGCACAAACTGATCAAACGATCAATATTGGTGAGAATCCATTTTATAAAGAATTAATCACATCTGCATATAATCCTCAATATGAACCTGTTTCTAGAACCACCACTAGAAATGATTTGATACGATTGTTTGAAACCGAAAGGGATGACTTAGTTGCTGAAATACATCATTTAAGTGTCTCTGTTGCATTAACTTCTGATATTTTGAATGCATGTTCCAAACAGGACTATTTATGTGTCACGGGACACTATTTAGATTCTGATTGGAGGAGAACAAAAAGAATTTTTGGTTTTCGTCCTATGGATTTTGCACATACCGCAGAAAACATTTTTAATGTCATAATGGAAGTTTTAGAAACTTATGAAATCACGCATCGTATTCTTTCAATCACATTTGATAATGCATCTGCAAATACTAGCTCTATTGCATTGTTTGCTGCAAGAAATATCCTGCAAGATGGAGGTTATTTCTTCCATCAACTGTGTGCATGCCATATTATAAATTTAGTTGTACAGGCTGGTTTAAAACAGGTAAGCGACCAAATAGATCGCATCAGAGATGCCATTTCTTGGATTTGCAGTTCTAATCCTAGATTCAGTGAATTCAAGAGACATTGTAAATTAAACGGTCTCAAACCCCGACGATTCCAAACTGATATGCCGGTAAGGTGGAACTCTACTTATTTAATGTTGCAAAATTGTTTGGAATATGATACAACCATTACATGTTTTTATAACATGAAATTGACCGAAACAGGACAACTTAGTCCAAAATTACTTTCCACAGACGATTGGTATGTGGCAAAGATTTTTGTTCAATTTTTAAAGATTTTTTACAATGCCACTGTAACTCTTTCCGTGGTATATTACCCCACATCTTCCCAGGCAATCCATCGGATAGTGAAAATGTCTGAACTGTTAAACAGTTATAGAGAAGATGAACATCTAGGCGCTGCAGTTGTTGTCATGGAGACAAAGTTAAAAAAATATTGGGCTAACATTCCCCTACTTTATGCCTTAAGTGCTATAATATATCCCAGGGTTAAATTATCTGGTTTAGAAGTTTTGCTTGAGTTTATTGGTATTAATTTGTCAATAGATTATTCAGAACAAATTACTGACATTTGAACCAAGTTGTTCGAGATTTTTCATATTTATGAGACCAGGTTTGGCAACATTGACATCCTCCAATCAACACAACCGGAGACAGAGCCAAAGCAAACAAGTTGGAGCCTTCTGAAACGAAGAAAAAAAGACAAATCAACAAGTACTTCTTCTGGGCAAAGATCTAGCCCATCTTCTTGTACCGAACTTATTAGGTACCTTGAAGCACAGTTCGATGTTGTTGAAGACAAGGAAGAGTTTGATTTGTTGTTATGGTGGATGACCTATACGTACAGGTATCCAGTTCTGTCACACTTAGCACGTGACGTACTGGTTATTCCAGTGTCAACGGTGTCTTCAGAACAAGCTTTCAGCACCAGTGGACGCATGATTGAACCAAGAAGAAGCTGTTTGTCTCCAGAGATGGTGGAGGTATTAACATGCCTTCGAGATTGGGAGCATGCTAAAAAAAGGTTACAAAATCTAACTGTAGATAAAGAACTTAATCTAAATTTCGACAATCTATATATTGATGACCCTTCAGGTAGTGGCCAGGGCCAGAACTAGGTTATGCTTTTACATATGTATTTATTATTTACTTGTAAGTTGTAAAACGGTTGCACTCTTTTTCCCTTACCAAGTTTTTATCCCACTGGGTTTTTCTTGGTAAGGTTTTTAATGAGGCAATCATATAGATATGTATTACTGAATTCCATAAGTGAAAAATAAATAAATAATTAAAAAATTATTCGTTCTCTTTATTCATTTCAAATCCTAATAATTGTTCGTTCTCTTCATTCATTTTAAATTCTAAACCCTTAACCATAAATTATAAATCCTAAACCCTATACCCTAAATCCAAAAAAACGTAATTTGGAAAAAAAATTGGACCAAAAAACTAACCCGCCGGACCAAGCCCGTTAGGCCTGGCCCGCCCGGCCTGCTAGAGGGGCCTGACAGGCCGGCCTGGCACGGCACGCAGGCACGGCCCGCCTGAGGCAGGCCGGTGTGCCGTGCCTGGCCTGTTTCTCTGGAAACAGGCCGGCCCTAGACACCGTCGCGTGCCAGGCCCAGCCAGGCCTGTTTCCAGAAATGGACTGGCCAGGCCGTCCCTAATGGGCCGGGCCAGTCCATTTTTACACCACTATGTCTGAGTATTCCAGTCTATATACCTTATTTAGTTATAATAATATATGATACATAAAACCATTAAAATCATCATTTATCAACTGTAAGATACTAAAAATTTCTTTTCAGAAGATATTCAGAGATGTAAAATAGAAGTCTGCCTTTCTGTTACTACTCATTAAACCAGATTATTAAATTTAAAAGTAAATAGGCTCTGATACCAATTCTTAAGAGAGGGTGCTAATATAACATTAGTATTTCAAATTCCTATGGTTTTTGCCGATCCAAAAAACATATTTCCAATACTCTCAAAGCCTACCATTGCCTATCATCAAGGACTTACAAAAGGCCATCAGAGAGTTTTCACAGAAACAGAGTTTTTGTTTCATCATAAAACAGGAACTCTACTAAACATTTTTAAAATACTATAAGCATTAACTCTTAAAAAAATTCCATAGATCTCTTTACTAAATAAATTTAACAAACTGTTTTAATTTTCGTTAATCTGACTAGACTTCTTTGGTGTTAAAAGAAATATAAAAAAGTTATGCGAATTAATTATACTAACCATGTGTTTTGAGATCACAAGACAATGTGGTTGAAGTCAATATAACTATTCAAAAATTAACACAATTCAATAGAAAATATCACATATATGTGAGTATGTAACCCAACATTAATGTTATTTAAACACGAATCAAGCCCTAAGTGGATGATGTACGGATCATAAAAAGTCTTGGTTATGTATTATAGTTAAATCCGGACGGATTTTACTACTTACTACTATATTTGTTCTGATCGGATGGTTACATATCAATAAAAATTAAAATTTAAGGATCTAAAAATAAATAAATAACATCCTCTTATAACTATAATTATATAGTTTCTGCACGGTATCTAAATCCTAATAGTAAAACATTTATTATTTTGATTTCCTACTTAAAATATAATCTAGTATATCATATATTAATTGCGGTTTGAATATATGCGTTTAGACGGTTTCTAGGCTATGTCTAGGTGTTAGTTGGTTGTAACCGTCTTGATTAAGATAAACCGGATTGTATTAGGTGATACTTATAAAAAAAAAGGACGATTTGACATTTTTATTAATCAATTTTATCGATTAATTAATTTAGATGTAGTAAAAATCGTTTTTATATTCTAGCTACATTATTTACGATTTGAATATTAAATTTGTTTGTGAAGAGATTGAATATAGACACCAACTAACGCCTAACGTTTACCGAAACATTGATATTAACAGAGATGAAAAAGGTGATGAGGGGTTTAAATTCTACCATACAAATTTTACAAATATATAGAGTGAGTTTTCTCTAAATTTATGGGATAGTTATCTTGGTCCATGTGTATTCTCTTATCTTAACCGGTCCGATAATCATATTACATATAATTGCATGACATGGCAGTCTTTCATTGGTAAAGACAGTTAGAGCTGTCCAAGCAAATCGTACGCAAATATTCCCTCCACGACAGCGGAACTTACAGGGTCAGAAATTATAATTTTCCACAGAAAAAACCAGGACCAATTCTCTCTCTTTCTCTCTTAAATTTTGTTCTGTTTTTGCAGTTTATTCAATCGATTTCTTTCGAGCCAGAGAGAGAGAGAGAGAGAGGGCGGGTGTTCCAATCGAAGTAGCATAATTCGATGGATCAAGTCTTGAACAAAGTGGGTTCGTTTTGGCTGGGAAGAAAAGCCAACAAGGAGATGAGTTCTGTCGGTGACGACATCAACGTATACTTCTCTAATCTCTCTATCTATGGTTCTCTGTTTTTTTTTTAATAAATTGAATTATTTCCTTGTATTTGCATCTGGGTTTCGATTCCTTTGTTGATCTGGTCGTGAATTGTGTTTGTTTATTGATGAAAATTGTGATTCAATTCTAGGTTGAAATGATTGTTTTAATGTTGGTCTTGCTTGATTTGATTTAAGTAGTGAATATAATTCAAAAAGTATTTTATCTGTTATCTTTGAAAACATCTTGTTAGAAAAATGGTAGATTTGTTATCCTAATGTAAACGAATTTTAGCGGTAAAAGATTACATACTTTATTTGCAAAATGAAGTTATAATTTTTCCTTTTTGTTGTTTGGGTTGTGCTGCGCCGATCACTATATTTCTGTTGGTACGGCTAGCTGAGGAAAGTGAATTTTGAATTAAGTAGCTGTATGTGATGGAATTGATTTGTAGAACGAACAAGCCAGCATGAGTTGTTATGCTCATGAAAGCAAATTTTAGTCGTAAAGATTACGTACTTTATTTGCAATGTGAAGTTGGAATTTTTTCCTTTCGTTTGAGTTGCACTGATCACTATATTTGTATCTGTAGCTAGAGGAATGTGAAACTTAAATTGAGTTGCTGTATAAGATGTAACAAGAAAGCACACTTGAAGGCGCATGAACAACGAAATCACACAAATCTTTAGGCTTTTTTTTTTTTTTCTTCCTCTTTTCAAATTGGTTTTGTTACATATAACAAGTTAATCGTGTTTTGTAAATGTAGTATGTTTCCTTTTGTTCATTGTAGAATCTAGATGAAGTGTGAAATTGATGAAAATATACTCAGTTACCGAACATTTATGTCTACTAGTTTCAGGTTGTCATTACAGAGTTGAATCCTGGAGTGAAAAAAATGGTTTTTAGCAAAACACATCGACATCATTTTACTTCATGGGATGCACTCAAATCTTATAGTTTACGATCTTTACTTTGTAACGGCAATGAATGTGTGCATATGGCCATGTGTTGATGTTTGCATTCTGCTGATGTTACCCAAGTAATTTAAAGCATTTTGTATTCTAATATTCCTTTTTTTTCCCCTCTCTCTATAACCAGTCATTAGGTACCAGTATTGAAGGAGGGGCCAAATGGTTGGTTAACAAAATCAAAGGTTAGCCTTAACTCGTATAAGCTAATTATGTTAATAATGCTGTAATTCTAGATCCTAGCATATGGAGGGCAGTTCGTAAAGTAATCAAGAGCTGTGTCGAAGCTGTGCATTTCATGATATAAATAATCTATGCTACAGAGATGTGCTTACACAGCTACACTATTGAATTTCACGTCCTCAGTTTCATCAAGTCATCCCATGGTTTCAAAATAGATTCCAAGCTTCAAGATCTGATAACCTTTTTGTGACCTCAAACATAATATTCAGGCAAAATGTTGATGGTTCTCTTTGATTTATTTTTAAAATTTTCTTTTGGGTTTGGGGTTTTTGGATGTGATTTCGATTTGTGATGAAAGGCTAGGGGTTGCAGTGATAAAACTGAATGGATCTCATTTGGGAAGCTCTATTTGGCTAATTTTGAACTGTACAAAATGCGAAAGAGGTAGATTTGATGTGACTTGTTTGCAATGAACTATATTGTCTTCTGACAGCACGCCCGATTACTGGATTGAGTTTGTAAGGGGTCGGGTGGCAAGTTAAGTGTAGAGTTTTTCACTGGGGTTTTTTTGGAATAACATGTCTTACAACTCTTATGGAGCGCTCAAAAGAGAATTGCTGCTGGGAGAAAGAAATAAAGCTCATGCTACTGGGAGCAAATGGTCTATAGATTGTTTGATTTTCAATTTTATTGTTTTTCTTTTATTTGTACGTGTGAGTGCATTCTAATGTATTTAGCATTTTAATGTATTTATTGTCTAACCTGATTTCATTCATCACTGCTCTGCCTTTCAAACTGTAATTTCTAATGTATTTATTGTCAAATCTGATCTACTCCGTTGCTGATCTGTCTTTCAAACTGTTGTTTTTACGGGGTAATTTGTTGGTGTTTGTTTTATAATTTCTAAGAAAATGTTATTTTTTACTCAAATATAAGTGTTTAGTGATACACTGTTGTTTCTACAGGAAAAATGCAAAAGCCCTTGCAAGAGTTGCTCAAGGAGTATGATTTGCCGATAGGAATCTTCCCTAAAGATGCTACCAATTATGAGTTCAATGAAGAGACAAAGAAGCTTACTGTCTTTATTCCTGAAATCTGTGAAGTTGGGTACAAGGACCATTCCGTTGTACGTTTTAACACCACGGTCACTGGATATCTGGAGAAAGGAAAGTTTGCAGATATCGATGGAATGAAGACAAAGGTTATGATTTGGGTAAAAGTAACCAACATCACATCCGAAGGACCAAAACTTCATTTCATGGCAGGATTGAAGAAAACCAGGAATCGGGAGGTTTATGAGGTGCTTAGAGATGGAGTATATTCAGATAAGTTCTGATATGATCTATTTATACTTCTGAGGCAAGTCTTAGATTGTTATGAGCTGCAACTCTATTATACCCTCTGCATCTTTGTGATAGGCTGCTAGCCTCTTTGATCGATTATTGTAAGTAGCACATGTTGATCGAATTTTCAACTGTTTGCTGTTGACGTTTGATTAGTTCCGATGAATCGAATAGTCTCTGTTCAGATTATTGGTTGCGGTTATGTTTATTTAAAGAACATTTCTGGTGTGAAACAGGCTTGACTCTTGAACCATCTTCTCTGATTTTGCCAATTAAGAGTTGAGAGTTGCTGCATATTGAAATTTGAAAAAACAACCCAGGTGTGTTCAACATCTATAAAACCAATTCTTTTTTTTTTTAAACAAAAAAAAAAAAGAAAAACGATTTTGCACCAGCCGGGAATCGAACCCGGGTCTGTACCGTGGCAGGGTACTATTCTACCACTAGACCACTGGTGCTTCTTGTTCCATTGGAGACACAAATAAATATAATAATATTACAAATTATCTCCTTATTGACCGACTCGAATTGTTCAAAAACAGAATAAACTGTTAACATCATAAGTTGTGTTGATATTATAAGAAGAGTAAAATACACTGGTACTACAGCCGTAAACCAATCAAGTTTCTTCATTGAAACAACTCACATCGACAATCAACAGAAGCATGAAAAACATTTTTTTGATTTAATTAACTTTAATTGGATGGTATACATATAATAAACCCAATATTGCATTTGAGCAGCTAATTAACAACAGCTTTTTGATGATCATCAGAGAGGGACATGCAGGTTTGAGACATTGACGCTCATGCGTATTATTCAGACCAGCAAATTCAACAAGACAGTTGATGAGAAGCCTGTTGACAGATAATACAAGGTATATAGAGAGATTTCTGATCATTCTTCAGTCATTGATCATCTGGTTATTATGATCATCACTGTCATTGAGTCGTTGAAAGAATGATTTTGATGCTTCGTATGTTGACCAGCATATCGCGGCAGCAGGAGCATGAAACATCATCCTGGGAATCCATCCCCTTATCAGCCCACGATATCCATCCTTCCTCACTATCGTCTCGATCACATTCCTAATTGAACCGCTTGAAAATCTGTCGCAGCCACACACACCCTGCATGTGTGTAAATGAGAAACAAAAAACAAACCTTGATTATATACTGGAATCTGCCCAATGCTTAAAGACAAACAAGTCCGTCTGCCACATAAGGATACATCATACATATTACAGTATTTAAATATTATTATCAGAACATTTTCTATTAGCTACAACACTATCGTTCATGTGTACGACTCTACGGCTCTGTTTTCTTATAAATTTTTTGTCAATAATCAATATGTTTATGTATACTTTCGTTTCTATCTTTTTCACCTCTGGAACTCTCGTTCACTCCAGGGAGACGAGGTTGATCCGGCGGTAAAAAGTCTCCCACCTATCTCTATAAAAAAAACTATATTTATGTAAAAATATAATATTTTAAATAATAAAAAATAAAAAAACTCTCACTCACTCTGTTTTTTTTTCTTCATTATTTCAAACACTCCATGAAATAAACTCTCACATGAGACAGAACAAATTTTATTAAGAGCAATAAAGAGTTGTTTACCTGGTAAGAGCAATAAAGAGTTGTTTACCTGGCACTGCAACTGTGTTTTGACAACATCGAGTGGTGTCGTCACGGCGGCAGCCAGAGCACCAGCAACCGCACCGGCGGTGGCGTGAACCACCAAACTCTCATCATCACTCGCTCTCTCGGGGTCCACCTCCATCAACCCTTTTTTGGCAGCCTCATACGTCGCGAAATGGACGGCCGTGAAAGGCGCGTTCATGATCACCGTCGTCCTATACGACGCGTAGAACGCGCCGACACCTTCCCCCACCAACACCCTCTTCACACAATCCGCGACTCCCTTGTACGGGCTGCTCTTCAGCTGCAGCCTCTGCTTAACCATATCCATCGGAGTAATCACAGCGTCGCTAGCCACCGTCGCGCAGACGCCGGAGACGGCGTGAACCGCCGAGTTGTTCGGGTCCCCACGTGAAAAGAACTCCTTGAAGTGCTCATAGACAGAGAAATAGACCGCGTGAGCGGGTCCGGCGCCGATACCCATGGCTCCGATGCCGCGGTACAGCCCGGCAGCACCCTCTAGCTTCAAAATGGAGTTAAAAGCTTGACGGACTCCGATATGCTGAACCGGAAAGGACCCACCACTACCACCAAGTGCCTGCATGCGGGTCTTGAGAGTGTCTATAGGGAACATGGCCATGTGTTCCACGGATCCTGCAATGGACCCTGAAATCATGAACTGCCAGAACTCCAGACCATCGTGTGTT
This sequence comes from Dipteronia dyeriana, assembly GCA_032871835.1. Taxonomy (NCBI): domain Eukaryota; kingdom Viridiplantae; phylum Streptophyta; class Magnoliopsida; order Sapindales; family Sapindaceae; genus Dipteronia; species Dipteronia dyeriana. Next base: position 14,610,845 of record CM065299.1, on the reverse strand, counting down.
TCCGTCACTGCTGCTGTTTTAGGAGTGACAGAGTGGAAATCCGGAGCATGATATGTGGGAGAGGCGTCAGTTGCCATATTGAGTAGTGATAATGGAGGAGTTATTTGAAGCATATTATATAAATGGAGGATATTTGATTTGATTAACATGGAAATCGCTTTCGGGGTCGAATGGTGGTGGAATATTGTCGCCATGCACTGAATTATTATTATTATTATTTTTGGAGGGAATTTTTTTTTGGAGACTATGTCGATCACAAACGATTGAGTGAGGATTAATCGAGTGTTTGTTTGTAGATACGATTTAGAGGTACCTTTCAACACTTTTTCTTTTCTTTTATTTGTATTTTCAGTGCAAGAAAAATATTGATTATCAAAGAATTATATATCTTTAAAAAAATAATATTATGGGGAAATCTCTCATTTATAAGTTAGTGTGGTTTTAAACTTTTAACTTTTATTATTTTAATCAATACAATTAAATGGATTGTGCGAAGAATTCAAATCAAATAAAATTACACATGTTAATTCTGTGTAGAAAATTTAATTCTCAAAACGATTCATATGATAGTTAGCTGAATTTTAATCCAATTTGTTGAGAAATTAAGTAACAAAATTTAGTAGAGGATCCTGATATATCCTGAATACAAATATTTTTATTAGAGGTCAATATATTTGTATATATAAAATATGATGGATGACGGTTGATTTATATTCATATATTCAATAAATTAAGAATTTGATTTATTTATTTTTCGTTTTTTAGATGAAAAAAGAAGAAAAAACTCATGAAGAAAACAGCTGTAAAATCAGTCTAACTCGATTGATAACTGCTGATGAATATTACTTTATTTTTCATCTTTTACGATTACTATTGTGAGTTTAGATCGATTCTTCGTATTTTAGCTCGAATTGGATTCCAGATAATGGACTTTGTATTTTCAAAGTCATCAATTCTGAGACGCAATTCTTAAAAATGCATCTACATAAAAATTAAAAAGAAATAAAAAAAAATGCTGATTTTCGGATGGAACCAAAACTAGTAACCTTTATATATATATATATTATCTCCAATAAAAATTAACTAATATATTATCCTCAATCTAGAATCTTTCAATAAAAAGGAAAAAGAAATTAGAACATCAACTCTTGAGTTAATTGTGCACTTCTTATTCGTGAATTTGTATACTCTGCTGATCTGATTTTTTTATTGATAACATCTAATCTCATGACACTTAAGAATTGTAATGAATGAGTGGTTAAGATGTGATTGTTTTTCACAATCACTTTATCGACAACCGATCACATACTTTAAAGATGTCAGAAAAAAGATCAGATCAATAGAGAATCCAAATCCCTTCTTCATATCATCAATGATAATTATACGGTTCAAATCTCATTTTACTCGTAGAAATAAATGTATGTAAATTGTCAATCTCTCCGTTCATAAATTATAACCGCACAGCGCGCTCGTAGACCTTGGTCCAATAGGAAAAAAACAGACGGTAGAAAGATAGCCGTGTGCTATCCACAAGCCTTGGTTGGAAGTGATTTTATATGTGCATGTGTCTGAAAACCGTGTGAAGTATATAAAAGTATATCCAAGTTTACATCACTGTCGCAATTGAGTCTTTCGATTTCAAGACCAAAGAAGTGATAATAATAATATCCCAAGCAACGCATGGTGTCCACAAGCCTCTACATAGCAGTCTAATTATTTACATATCAAAAGCAGAAATGTCGTCATCACTAACATCGACCTCATCTATTGTACAGGACAAACATATTATGTTAAAGTTAAATTTCAGTCGAGCTCTGGTTGTGATAGGGTAGATACCTTGCGTAACTGAATAGTGACCCTAGCTCGTATTGAGAAATTTTTCAGTATACTGTTAAGTGGTGTATCCGATCGTTAAAGATACGATGAATAACCGGAAAACAAAGAATGATACATATCATATATCACATTTTCATGGTCTGTTACACCACCAAACGGTACATTTTATGCATGTATGCATAGAAGATTTTTTCTTGCAAATAAGAAAACCCATTCTAGGTTCGGGTTTGAAAAGAAATGATTCTAAGTGAACACAAGGAACTAAACTTTAGTTATTTTTAGTATTTTTTGAGTTATTTTTTTTACAGAAATATTTATTTTAAAGTTCTGTAATGATTAATAGCGCTATTGTTTCGACTTTTCTTTTATAACCATTTATCTATTGTATGAATGAATTAAAATACCTCAAACACTAGGGTTGATCTCATATTGCAGTTGTTAAAGCCGTAGAAACTGACCATCCAAAACCCCCTTCTCTCACCCACCACCAACAACAATAACAACGAAAAGAGAAAAAAAAAAACGGATCAAGAACAAAGCAAAACACAAAACAGATCAAAACAAGAATTTGAGAAATCAAACTAAACTATTTGGCTTTTCTCTTTTCATAGTTTTCCTCTCATTAAATTGAACGATTATGGCTCAGGCGCAACTATGGCCATGGCCACATTATTGCTGTTAGTAGGTAGGTCTTCAATTTGAGATTGGATTTGCAGCCAATTACACTGTTGGAGATGAAGAGGTTAGAGCTTTGAAGTTGGTGATTGGACCGAGGGAAAAAGCTTTAAAGTGGATATGTTCTTGAATTCAACTATATAGCCCACAACAACTTGAACGTAGTTGTTATAGATGAAAAAGGCTACAAGACATGCACAGTTGGAGGTTAAGTTAAAAAGTATTAGTCAGGACATGTTCAAATCACAATTATGGGTAAAACCTTCTTCATCTGCAGATTTCCATGTCGGGACGATATGAAGTTGGTCATCTCTGTCTGACCACTCAAACCCTACAAAAATTTTAATAACTTAATAAATTTCAGAACTTCTAAAAAAAAAAGAAAAAAGGTTAGGATGTAATAATTATTCTCTTTGTTAAAACTATAGACCAAGTAGATTATAAAGTTGTCGTAAGTAAATTTTATTAGACGTACACGTCAGCGACAAAGAGGATAAAATTGTCGGGTGGATGTCCAAATAGGCATTCAGAAAATATCTTGTAAGACATCACCAAAGAAGAGAAAGCTCGAGTAAACAAGTATTGAACAAAACCTACTCGGAATCAACTGACGTCATATACTACTCGGGGTCAGTTAAAAATACGCGGGGTTAGTTGATGACATTTTCTACTCGGGATCAGATGACGTCACTCGGGACCAGCTGATATCGTGTTCTACTTGGGACAAACATGAAGAAAACCGAATAAAAAGCCCAGCACGTAGCTCACACGAATCGAGTCATTAAAATACGCGAAGATATTACAGGAAATCCACAGAGGAGTTTGCGGAAACCACACTGGGGGTAAAAGTTTAGCACACAAGGTACTCAGGCAAGGCTATTATTGGCTTACTTTATTCTCAGATGCACAACAATGTTCAGAGAGTTGCAACACTTGTCAAAGGATTGCTAATGACATCCGACAACCCCCTGAACAACTCAGAAACCTCACATCCCCATGGCCATTTGCCATGTGGGGTTTGGATTTAATCGGCCCAATACCAGCTGCAACAGGGGGTGGAGCGAAGTATGCCATAGTAGCCGTTGACTATTTCACGAAGTGGGCAGAAGCTAAAGCATTGGTGCATATCACAGAAGCAAATACCATAAATTTTATGAAAAAGAATATACTTTATAGGTTTGGAGTTCCAAACACTATAATCACTGACAACGGCACCCAGTTCGATAACCCAAAATTCAGACATTTGTGCAAGGAGTATCAAATTGCCAATTACTATGCCACACCTGCCCAACCTCAAACAAATGGGCAAGTTGAAGCAATGAACAAAAACATCAAGCACACAATCAAAGCAAAGCTAGATGCCAAGAAAGGAAGTTGGGATGAAAAACTACCCGAAGTATTATGGGCATATCGGACGACAGCAAGAACTTCAACAGAAGAGACTCCATTCACTCTAGTGTTTAGAACAGAAGTTGTTATCCCCATATAAACGTCATATGCATCACCACGGGTCAGGCTATATGATGAAGAACAGAATGTTGATATGCTATTACAAAGTCTAGATAAGCTAGAAAAGAAAAGAGAGAAATCCCGAATACGAAATATGGCATATTAGCAAAGAGTAGCTCGTCACTACAACAATCATGTTCGGATCAGGAAATTCCAACTAGGAGACCTGGTCCTCAAGAATGTGTCATTGAACACGAAAAATAAAGATGCAAGTTCCCTGGCTGATAAGTGGGAAGACTCGTACAAAGTCAAAGAAATAGCTGGTCATGGAGCATATTGGATTGCTCGACCCAATGGAGGGGTTTTTCCCCGACCCAATGGAGGGGTTTGACCCCAACCATGCAATGCCCAATATTTGAAAATTTTCTATCCTTAAATTGTTTTCTGTTTTTTCTTTTCTAGTCAGGACAATTTTAGTTAGGTCAACTATTAAGCTTTGGAACTTAAATCTTTGTTGATTTTACAGTTATAAATAAAAAGCAAATTCGGGATTTTCGAAAAACAAAGCATATGATAATTAGAACGTATGACAGACAAGCATGATAATAAGAGCATGCAAATAGAATACTCGGGACCATTGATTCCCGAATGGGCGGAGAAGCTCGAAGGTGCATGCCTGCCACGTAAGGTCAATTGACCTTAGCAAAAAGGCAAACCCGATACACCAGATTTTGGAAAAGCTCGGGACGCTATCGAAAAAAAATTCGGTGAAATGCGTAGTTGTGCTAGGCAGTTTAAAAAGCTTAACGATTCGGTAAACCCTTACACAGAAAAACTGGGGAGACGTCATCGGTAATGTGTAAGGACTCAAAACATATGATCATGGTGAGCCTTGATGTAATATTTGGGTAGCAACCGAGTATGAAACACAAGTATAAATCTACTTGCCTGTTTTAAGATGACTCGGTTAATAATACTAGCCAGTTTAATAAGATACTTGGCGATTAAAAATTGTTCGGGTGACAACCGGTTTAATAAGATACTCGGTGATGTTACCCGAACATCAACACTAGCCATTTTTATAAGATACTTGGCGTTAAACATTATTCGGGTGACAACCGATTTAATAAGATACTCAGTGAGGTTATCCAAACATCAGAATTAGTCAGTTTAAAGATTGTTATAGTCAGTTTAATAAGATACTCGACATAAAGATTGCAATAGCCAGTTTAATAAGATACTTGACATAAAGATTGCAATAGCCAGTTTAATAAGATACTCGGCATAAAGATTGCAGTAGCCAGTTCAATAAGATACTCGGCAACAATAATCAAGATAAAGAAGATACTTGGTGAAATTCCTTGAGCAATGAATCAGATCAAAACCACTCGGTTTTCAGAATTAGTCAACTCGGGATTTCATTAATCTTTACAAAGAATTGTTACAAAGAATCTTTACAAAAATTTATGAAAATTCTACAAAAATCAAGGTTGTAAGGATTTAGAACTCTTGCCAATGCTCGGGTCAGGCACCATTTCGTACTCTTGAACCAGACTTTCGTTGGAAGGCTAAGCAATCGTATCGACTGAATCGTCCATCCATTGGCTGTAATCTTCTCCTAGGATCGGTCCGACATCAGGCACCACACCTTCCACGACTGATTCTTGACTGGCGTAAAAGGTCGAGAGGGAATGCTCGGATGGAACCTCCAAATGCATGGGATGAGGCTCTTTACCTCGGCTATGACAGTAAGCTATCCACTCCTTCATCTGAGTCTGAAGAGATTTCAAGGACCGATCCACATGATTCTTGATCGACAGCTCCCAGTTGGTTCAGGCTTTCTCAGTCGCCCGATTCTTAACCTTAAAGAACTCGCCAGCTGAAACTAGCTCTCGCTAAAACTCCCGAAGGAGAAGGACATCGTAGGCAATGGATCTTTTGAAACAGTATACTCTTTGGACTTCAAGTTCCAGCCTGGCCTCTCTGGATAAGGATTCGACCGTTAAAGCCTGGCGTTCCAAGTCTTCGATCTTTTGTTCATAAGCCAACTTAGACTGCTCCGCTTCCTGTTCGGCTTTAAGCATTGATTCTTGGGCAGATGACAAAAGGTTTTGAAGTTACACCGTCTTCTCCTCTGCCAAAGAAGCTTTCTCATCAACCTCCACTTGCTTCGCCAAACAGTGGTCGATAAACACTTGGGCACTGCCAACTTCTTTATGATAAGCCGATTTAACCCGAGCACGGCTATCCTCACTCTCTTTCAGCTGAGCTTCAAGACGCCTTATTCGATCAGCTTGATGTTGTTGCGTCTGAACCAGCTCAGCGAACTCGGCCACCATCTACAAAGAAACGAAATTAAAAATCTAGCAAGCAAACGGGCAAGGCAAGAGTTAGGAATAAAACATACATAAGATGCGCCGATGAAGATATTCTAAAAACAACTCGTTAGAGGCACATCCCTGAGATGACTCCAATGATCATCCCCGATAAAAGCCCGACCAGATGACATCGCCCTGAGTATATCCTAGGGAGAAGGATAAGAAGGATCTTCTGAGGTTTCAGCCCTTAGATCTTCAACATCGGGGGGAGAGGAACCTCTGTTCGGCTCAGAAGTCTCCGCACCCGCCGATGCTTCAACATGAACACTCCAGGGTATCTCAAATGAAACTACGCGAGGAACCTTGTGAGGACGAGTAGGAGAGTCGATCGCTTTCTGTTTCTCAGCCCGAGAACGGTGGAAGCTGAGATCAGCTGCGGGATCCTCTTGAGCATCATCCCGGAAGGATTCAAAAAATTCAGGATCTGTAGGTATTTGTCCCTCAGAGGTTTTACCTCCATCACCGACTTCTGACAGCTCGGTAGACCCCTCACCAAGACCCTCACTTTGCCTATCCCCGTCATCAGGCAACTTCTGAGTAAGATCCGTTGGGCCACTCGGACCACTAGACTCCTCTGCGGTCGGCTGAACGACTTCCTCGGGGACATATTCCTGGACCTGCTCCTCAGCCACATCAATTTCCTCATCATACTCAGGCGAGACAATACCATCTTGGCTCTGACGAGAAGTCTCTTTTTTGCTCGCCTGAAGAATCGACTTCACTTGACGAGCTTGGAGGTCACAGACGATGTCCGAGTCATACACTTAGAAGAAAAAGGGTAATCACGACAGAATATAAAAGGCAAAAAAGGGGGGGTAACATAAAGATCACTTACATCGTCTGCGGTAGTCCGAAATCTAGCTGAAGAAACCGAGCTCTATCATCTTTTTCTCATTGAAAAGATAAGTTCTGCTCATCTTCTCCAAAGTGTGAACTGCTGCCCGAGCAAGCCTGGTCAGCTCAGCATCGCTGAATTCAAGCTTTTTCTTGTTCCATACCTCAGGGGAACTTTCAACACTCTCCGAGTTTCCCCAGCCGAGAGAGTGACTTCAAGACCGAGATTTCCTCCGGTGAAAAACCAACTATTCTTTCAAAACTTGTTGGATGAAGGGAATCCCCATACAAAACCCCTCTTTTTGGGGTCATCAGAGGTATCAACTCCCCGATTCACCTTTGTCCCCTAGGGGATCCAGCAATCTGACTGATTAGACATTAGGGGGACCCAGCAATCTGGCGGATTAGACATGAGGAAATAGGTCTCTGTCTTACCAGACTGCCTCAGCATGAAGAAGTGCTTGATTTCACTCGGGGAAGGCGGTGACAAGTTCATTCGGCTCCACATGTGCCATATGCATATCAAGATCTTGTAGCTGTTCGGGGCCAGTTGACCCGGAGCGATCCCTGCTTTAGCCAGAAACTAGGCAATGAACTGCTGAAGAGGAAAAGTGACGCCGCAGCAGAGCATGGATCCATAGATTGCCACTATACCCGGGGAGGATTCCAATCAGCTCTATCATCCGCAGGAATCAAAGTAACCGAATTATCCAGGTCAAATCAGGCACGATATTTCCCGATCTCATCTTCCCCGACCACATTCGGTTCAGCATCAAACCCACTCGGGCGATCAACGGAGAAAGAGAGACGATATACTCTGAACGCCTCTTCGACATCGTTCTCGTCAACAGTCTGCTTCCTGATCCGAACGCTGCCCGAGTTGTGCTTATGGACTTCGCTTCTACTTTGATGTTTTCCCATCCTTGATTGAAGTGGTACCCTGTGATTAGAAATGACAGATTCAAAACTAGATGAATCAGAATCAGAACTAAAATGGACGTTAGGGTAAAGCCCAGAAACCTCGACTTCTAAAAAAGGAGGCTCGTTTATGGGGATTTCTCCCAATAATCTTCAAGCGCAATAAACCAGCTGAAAATCCCCACGACCAAGCGCTTCGAGAGCAATAGTAAAAAGTAGATGACGGAAAGACGGAAAGACGGAAAGACGGATTCATTAAAACTAACCTTGAATGAAGAAAACTAATGCAAAATCTTCAACAAAAAACAACGATTTTCTGCGTAAAGAAATCTGGGCTGGAAAAATTTATTGTTTGAGTTTTTGAGAATGAACCAGCGCAACCCCTCAGTGAAGAATTTAAAGGGGTAATAGCACGGAACCCTAGGATCTCAAGACGGGAAAAATCAATGACAGATTTGATGATATAGGCGGCGTACTGGGAGACGCGTAGGTCGTTTCTCATAAATGGTATCGAAAAATGAAACGGCAAAAGAAACGTGTTAAGAAAAGAACTGGCTTTCGCAGTCTGAACTCCAAAACGTCGCCATCATTGAGATCTCGCGTGAGGGGGCAAATCGAATTTATGGGGTCACCATTAAGACACCTCATTATGACAAGACATTTACCCTAGCATTAAAGAGATATGAAAATTGAAGAATTGATTAAAATACTTTTGCCCGAAATGAAACCCTGTTCGGCAAAAATATTTTAAAGGGGTATTGTCGTATGTAAATTTTATCAGACGTACACGTCATCGACAAAGATGATAAAATTACCAGGTGGACCTCCAAATAGGCATTCAGAAAATATCCTGCAAGACATCACCAAAGAAGAGAAAGCCCGAGTAAACAAGTATTGAACAAAACCTACTCGGGGTAAACTGACATCATATACTACTCGGGGTCAGTTAAAGATACTCGGGGCTAGTTGATGACATTTTCTACTCGGGATCAGATGACGTCACTCGGGACCAGCTGATATCGTGTTCTACTCAGGACAAACATGAAGAAAACTGAATAAAAAGCCCAGCACGTAGCTCACACGAATCAAGTCATTAAAATACGCGAAGATATCCATATCAAAGAGGAATTTCAAGAAGAACATAATATCAAGCAGAAAGGGTTCCTAATCAGGCAACAATTTTATTTCTTCAAAAAGACTGCGCTATTATAAGGAAATAAGTCCTAACTGGACTACATTACTAGAGTCTCATTCAATTTCAATACAAGTCTCCGAAACAGAAAAGAAGACAAACTACTTCGAACAAGTAAACAATCATAATTAAATACAAAGATCTTTTATTACTTGTACAAAGAGGATTATGGTTCTATGGCCATATAAATAGACTCATAATCTCGTCACAAAAAGACACACAGAACATATAAAAATACAGAAAGAAAAAAGGGAGATCGAGAATTGTAATTATTCTTTTTATAGTGGATTTTGGCTCGGTTGATTATTCAATAACCCGTGGACGTTTCTCCGGTCATCGGAGTTTTACCACGTTAAAACTTGCGTCCAATTACTTTCTCCGTCTCTTTCTCTTTGAGATCACAGCTAAAATCCAAATATTGTTGGCTTTTCTTATACATTCAGAAATCGACGTCAACAAAAGTTATTTCCTTCTTCCTTTTTTTTTTCATTTTTAAACCTACTGTTCATGACATTTTTGTCCATATAATAGTTAAATGACTAGAAAAATAAAGTTGAGACGTTACACAACTTAAAAAATGACTATTTATGTAAAAACCTCTGAATACTTCATGAGCAAGGAATTTAATAAATTTTAGGGTTCAAAAAATAAATAGCATTTTTTTGAGGTGACGTTTCAACATTGTCACTGCTTTAATAACTTATGTTTAAAAAGCACCTATTATGGTGAACGGACAAAAATACCCCCAACAGTTGTTTCATCAGAATCTTTCATTCATTTTTTTACAGTGATTATAAAATAAAGAGAGAAGACGCATTCGGGGGACGCATTCCTTTGAAAACTATGTTTGATTATTTGAAAAATATGTTTGATTCTTTGAAAAAAAAATCCTCGATTCTTTCTAATATATGCTCGAATTCGCTACAAATATACTCGATCATTTGAAAAAAAAAATCTCGATCCTTTGAAAAAAAATCTCGTTCCTTTGAAAAAAAATATGCTTCCTTTGAAAAGAAAAATATGGTTCCTTTGAAAAAAAATCTCGATCCTTTGAGAAAAATCTCGATCCTTTGAAAAATATTCTCGATCCTTTGAAAAAATTCTCGATCCTTTAAAAAAATTCTCGATCCTTTGACAAAAATTCTCGATCCTTTGACAAAAATTCTCGATCCTTTTAAAAAAATCTTGATCCTTTGAAAAAAAATCTCGATCATTTGAAAAAAATCTCGATCCTTTGAGAAAAATCTCGATCCTTTGAAAAAAATCTCGATTCTTTGAAAAAATTCTCGATCCTTAAAAAAAATCTCGATCTTTAGAAAAATATTCTCGATTCTTGATCCTTTGAAAAAAATCAAGATCTTTTGAAAAATCTTCTCGATCATTTGACAAAAATTCTCGATCCTTAAAAAAATATTTTCGATCCTTTGAAAAAAAATCGGATCCTTTGAAAAATATTTTCGATTCGATCCTTTGAAAAAAATCTCTATCTTTTAAAAAAAAATCTACATCCTTTGAAAAAAATTATCGATCCTTTGAAAAAATTTCTCGATCCTTTGAAAATTTCTTGATCCTTTGACAAATGCTCGATTCTTTCAAAAATAAGCTCGATCATATTAAAAAAAACTCGATTTGGCTACAAATATGCTCGATTTAACTAAACATTATTTTTAAAAATAAAATGCTCGATATTTTGAAAAATAAAATGTTCATATATGTTTATACAAAGACTAGATAACAAATAATAATGAATGAATACATTATTAAACCACACAGAAATATATAAAAATATATAAATGAAGATCACAAATATAGGTTATCTTCTTGTGCAGAATCTGGAGAGAGATATGTTTTTTTAGAGAGAGAGGGGGGAGTTATCGTTTTAAAATGTAGATGGAAACACAATGGGATTAAAAAATAGATTATTTAAGAGCAATTTAGGTAGTGCACCATAATAGGTGTATTTTAAACTTAAGTTATTAAAACAGTGACATCACTGCAATACAAAAAGAAAGTGACATATCTCACTATTTCCATTTAATTTTATCACATAAAAGTTTATTTAAATTCATTTCAACCTTTATACATTTGATTATTCTCTTCAAATTACAAATTACCTTTTATATTTAGATAGATAGATTCATTTTAATCACTTCTCAATTTCATTAGATAAAACAATTAACTTATAGACTGTAGTAATAAATTCCAACATATTCCCATCTATATTATCACTTATCAAGTTATCAGTATATCACAACATTCTAATCAAAATAATCGACTCCAGTTTTGTGTACATTTTTACATTTTCGATAACTAGTTACGCTATATTTAAATGATCATATAATAACTTGTACTCTAATAATCGATTACTATTAGTTGGCTGCATTATCGTGAAGTGTTTTCTAATTTTTGGTATATCTTAATCTTATCATCACATAAATAAATTGTAAATTTCAACTGACATGCAATTAGAAGAGCCAGATGCATTTAATGACTCAAACCTAGCTTTTGTTGACTGGATTGCTTTTAACGATATACATGAGTTCATGACAAAGGATTTAAGTGGATATATATATGCACATGAGTACGTCTATAAGAAGAATTTATATGCAGCAGTATTTTTATTTTTTTTTTACTCTTTTTTTTTTTTCTTATTAACCATAGTTGATCTCTTTATTTTATAATAAATATATCGGGTGATTGCATAGTCTACTATCGTTGTGAACTTGTGATTAAATAATGTTATAACTAATATATTTTGATCATATTTACTCATTATTTAATCGATAATTTTTTTTTTTACTAAAGTTAATATGATAATTGAATGTAAAATTAAAAAAATTATACAGTTGTTGTAGTATTTCTTAGGGTTAAACTATATCAACAACCTTATAAATCTCCAAAAAGAAAATAGTGGCAGAGTGATTATAAAATTAAAAAAAAAAAAAAAAAAAGTTGTAGAAGGGCATGCTATGAAAAGTTTGAAAATGTATGGTGATGTATGATCAGATAACATATCTCGCACATATACTCTATAAGATTATAGATTTGAGTTGCGGATTCTCCCTTTAAATTTCAATTTATTTGTGAAAGAAAAAACACACAAGTTAGAAAATTCAAGAAGACTAAAATAAGACACTACCAATATTTCCTAGAAAGTTGTGTTTTTTTTGTTACGAGAAAGTCCAATCTTTTTGTGGTCTTTATTTTCACTAATCGTCAAAGATTAATGTCCCCAAAATCGCAGAGCGTGACAAACATAGACAGCTTGCCACAACTAGAGGGGTACTCTAGTACTTTCACAGAAGATACGGCATCAAAACGCGAGTACACAGTTTTAAATACCCGAGCGAGTGAGAGGTGTTGAGATTTTGAAGATATTAAAATGGACTTCAAATGTGAACGGGACAAGTCTTTGCAAAGATTCCACAATACTTTTTGGATAGGAACCACGAGGCCGCCACACGCCTGATCATGTGGTCGAATCGAGAACGTACACGTGTAGGTAATCCAACGGTGTATAATGGAGCCCATCCACTCTGGAACTCTTTTAACAGTCTCTCTCCATGTTACTAGGTTATTATATAAACACAGCTCCTCCTCCTCTGCTTCTTCAAAAACAAAAATGTTTTCGAAAACAGTTTCTGCTTCTGCTTCTTCTCTTACAACAAAGGGAGGGGACACATTCAAAAGCGCTTTAGATGGGTCTTCATTTTCAAAGCTGAAATCTTTATCTTTCTCGCAGAAAGCGAGAAACTTTAAGGTGTCTGCAACTAGCATCGAAGCCAATAATTTTGCACTCACTGGTGTGGTTTTTCAGCCATTTGAGGAGCTCAAGAAGGATTATCTCGCAGTACCCATGACTCCTCACGTCTCCATAGCTCGACAGACCTATTCTGATGAGTGTGAGGCCGCCATTAACGAGCAGATCAAGTGGGTGTTTCGCTTTCGATATATGTTCTGTTCATAAAACCCATTTGAAAATTCTATGTTTTGTTTTTAATTGAATCGTTTTTTGTGTTGCAGTGTGGAGTACAATGCGTCTTATGTGTACCACTCCTTGTTTGCATATTTCGATCGAGACAATGTTGCTCTCAAGGGACTTGCCAAGTAAATTAAACACAACACAAAAACCACCCAATATCTTCCTTTGTATTTTCATTGATTTTAATCGGATAAATTGATTGAATAATTTGTTTGTTTGTTTTTTTATTCAGATTTTTCAAGGAGTCTAGTGAAGAAGAAAGAGAACATGCTGAAAAACTGATGGAATATCAGGTGCTTCCTTTTTTACTTGTTAAAATAAGATAACGATCTTCTTTATCTGTATTTTATAATTAGATTGACAAAATGGACACATAGATATCAAAAAACTAAAATTTCTCATCGAATTTTGTTTGAATTAGAACATACGTGGAGGAAGAGTGAAACTGCACTGCATTCTGATGCCCCATTCGGACTTTGAACATGTCGAGAAAGGAGACGCATTGTATGGTAAGTCTTGTATGTTTACATGCTTATAAGTAAACACACAGAGTCACAGATGCATGTATATGTATGCTTGTTCTATATGTACATCGTTTAATGTTCTTGTCCGCAATGCCTTTAACATAGTTCGTTCTTATTTTCCTGGATAAAATCAGATGTTTCTGTTCCGAAAGTGATTATTACATAGTATAGTCAGCTGCAATTTTGATACGAACCGAATATTTTGTTAATTTGAACTTGTTGGGTTTGTTGATGCAGCTATGGAGTTAGCTTTGTCTCTGGAGAAGTTAACAAATGAGAAGCTACTCAAGTTGCACAGTGTAATACATCTTTTTGTCCTCGTATAGTTTCTTTTAAGTTTTAATCTTATAAATTTGAGTGTATTTGAGCCAGCAACAGAACTAAATTGTTATTTGGTGGCTTTAGAATTCAGAATTTTCCTTCTGATGGGATATATTTTCTCTTCTTTTGATGATAAATAATAGGTAGCAGATCGACACAATGATCCCCAAATGACAGATTTCATCGAGAGTGAATTTTTAACCGAGCAGGTTAGCTTATATTTCGTTTCTTAAATTCTGTCATGATGTGAGTTTGTCGTTTGAAAGACCAATTAGAGTACTTTAATTGTGTTTAATTGATGATCTTTCTTTCAAGTCAATGAAATGTTGTTTAATTATATGTTTAATGGTTGTCTATTATATTTGTTTTCAGTTAATTAACTATTTGTTCTGTTCACAAACAAACAAAGAAATAAAAAAATTAAGAGATGAAAGCATCAAACAAACAACTTTTCCAAAGAACACATATTTTCTGCATCATTTGAAAGATGTTTTTGTGTTTTGAGGGCGACCGACTGACCGACTTGTTTTCTTTAATAGGTTGAATGCATTAAAAAGATATCGGAATATGTTGCTCAATTGAGGAGAGTTGGAAAAGGCCATGGTATGAATCGAAATTCATTGTTGAACTATATATACTTGCCGTATTTTCGTTCACTCAGCTGCCCGTATTCCATTCAATACTATGCAGTCTTTGTAGCCAATGCGTCTTCATGTTCATGGGTTTAATTTGAAGTTATTTTTGGGGTTTTGTAGGCGTGTGGCACTTCGACCAAATGCTCCTCCACGAGGGCGATGCTGCATGATGAAGAATCACAGTCACAGTGCTGGTTTTGTTTGTGGTATTTGTCCTATCGTTTGATGTTGAAATTCTGGAGCAATTCTACCTTATGAGCTTGAATAGTTAAGAATAATGAAAACTGAAGTAGTATTTTATTTAATGTCATATAGCCACCTAGTTTTCTCTTGTCAGAATAATTTCTAGTCAAATTTTGAATAGCAAAATTGATGGGTGCTTGAGCTTATCTATTGAATGTGTAATAATAGTTTAAACATAGCACCTATTCATCATCTGATTTTATGAACAAACAAGTTATTCAATAAAGTCTTATTTTGACTTGGAAGATCTTCTTCAACTAGATGGGCTTTTGTTTTGTAGAGTAATTTTGTGTTTTTCTCGCTTTTTTTTTCTTCATCCCATTTGTGAACAACAACCACACCTGCATCACACCCAGATGCTTTTCTTTTTATTGGATCAATGACATAATAGATCAAAACTATTATCTTCACTCAGCTGCTGATATTTACATGAATTTTCAAAATAACAAGTTTCCTGCAATCAAAGCTAGAAGAGAAACTGGAAGAGTTTCAAGTTTGTCTAAAGCAAAATTTCCAATGGAAAGGCCTCTTCTTGTTGCTGTTTCTTCTGGTTTTACAGGCCTTTTTTGAAGGACAAGAAGAGTGAATCAACTCCCACATCACTTGTATGTCTTCATATTCTTGACAGGACTCCAAGTCTTTGTAAAGACTAAGAAGCACATCTCTGCTCCCTACTGCAGAGTACAGCCAACCTTATATAAGAAAGAGAAAGAGAAAGAAATCACAGAAACAACATATATAAATCTATCAACAGAATCACATATCGATAAAGCTGAATTCAATTCAGTTTGTTTACCTTTCTTCTTGGGTCTAAAGCTTGAAGTGATCTTTGAAAGTACACAGTTTGTTGTGAAGTAAAATGACTGTTTGATGCATAGCCAGCCTCTCCACTTCCCCATCTTCACAAAGCTTTTGCTTCTCATATTTCATTATTACCCTCCCCATTTTATATGTTCATTTTTCTACTGCTTGTGACCCTACTCCACCCTCAATTATAAACTAATAATGTTGGAAAGCAAAACAACAAAACACATCCGACCCAGCACAAACCAACACTTGTTAAGACAGTAGAAGCCTTTATTGATGAAAATACACTCATGTCCTCCTCCCCATTTGCTTGATCACACACACAAAAGAGGTTACATTTGTCATTTGGGAATTTGGTGGAGACCGGAGACAATGAAACCTCATTAATATATATATATATATATATATATATATATAAAAAGATCAAAAACAGGACCAGTGACCAGTGTTGAATTCTGAGAAGTGTATGGTAGAGATCCTTTGGATTTTGCTTTTTTCACTAATCTTTCTAACCAAAGATTCTCAGTTGTATATTAGAGTATTTATTCAAGGACAAAGAGTGATGGGTCCCTTGGTCAAACGGTTGGTTGGTTTTTCTTCTAACACTGCTAATCACTGAGTATTATATTTTCATATGGATTAATTAGAAAGAGAAGATTGATGACACTGCAAGTTTGTTCTGATTAAATTAAGCAAATGATAAGTATTAGTTAGAACAAGCTTAGTTTTGTTTAAATTAGCTTGGATTCTTTCGATATCGATTTATATGCTTTTGCTTAATCAACTGTATACACTGCTCTACTTGTACTCCTTGTATCAAGTAAGAGCATGTGCAGTGTAACCATTTCTGGTAGCTTACTCTCCAACTGCTATCCATATTGTAATTTATTTATTTTACCAACTTCAGTTCTGATAGCAGAAACCTCAAACCAAGAGAGAAACCCAGCAGGCATATCTCAAACCTACCTTAGCCCAATTAAAACTATTAAACAAGCTTGAACAGTCCATTAAGCAAAACAAATTTAGGCATTTTTGAGCTCAGATCGATAGATTTAGATAAGCAGGAGTGAGTTTCGTCATTAGTAGATGTCAAAGGAATCAAAACACTGATCAAAGAAAAGATTTGACAAAGTGTCACTCATATGATGTTCACTAATTTCTAACCCTTCGAATATAATTTTGATGGGATTTGCTTAAAAAAGTCGGCTGTATTTGGAGAGCTTGGTTTGTCGCCAGTACAGCATCTATCTTGCATGTCTCATCAACACCTAAATTTTAATTTGAAAACTTAAAACTGTCCAATAATCAAAATGTGAGATTTGGGAAAACAACACCGGATCGACAAATATCATGATGCAAATATAGTTCACACGAACAAATTCAACTAGCAAATTATGGATGAGGGAAGACAAATTTAAGTAACTGAAAGATTATCCACCAAAAGTTTTAGAAACTAAAATTTCAAGAACAAAATAGTTCAAAATTGTGCTCATAATCTTAGCATAAAACCTAGTACATCTAAAAAGATGGTAAGAACAAACCAGCATTCGTTTAAAAGGAATAACTAAAGCAGAGCATATTAAATCGAAAACAAACTTAAGCAGCAGCTTGTGTTGCTGCCTGCCTCTTCCTTGCCTCTTCAATAATTGTCAACTTGATACCCTTGCCCTTCGGAAGAGACACCCATGGCTTTGTACCCTTACCGATGGTGTACACATTGCTTAGACGAGTTGCAAACTCGTGACCAGTTGCATCTTGAACGTGGATGGTTTCAAAGCTACCCTTCTGCTTCTCCCTGTTCTTGATGACTCCAACACGGCCTCTGTTCCTTCCTCCAGTGACCATGACGACATTGCCAACATCAAACTTGATGAAGTCTGTGATCTTGTTGCTCTCTAGGTCAAGCTTAATGGTATCATTAGCTTTGATGATCGGGTCTGGGTAACGGATGGTACGACCATCATAGGTGTTAAGATATGGGATGCCCTTCTGCCCAAACTGTACAGATCTAACTTTGCAGAGCTTGAACTGGAAAATACAAAAATTGAACAAATTAGAGACCCGTGAAGATAAGCTAAAAAACATAAGAAAAACAAGAATACTAAATACAAAACTCACACACAGCACAATGAAATGTAACCAGCATCCATTGTGCCTGGCGAAGGAAAAAATTGAGTAAATTTGAAATGTTTACGGTAAGATGGTCTTGAACATACCTTGGCCTCCTCATCCCTAATAGAATGGAGACGGAAGCGTCCCTTGGTGTCATAAAGGAGACGGAAGTTTTCGTTTGTCTTGGGGATTGACACAACATCTGTTACGAAGTATAAAAATGAACATAATTCTCAGTACCTCAAAACCAATAATCCCATCAACACCATGCAAAAATCAGAAAAGCCACTGCTGCTCTGAATTTTTGCAAAAATATTAAAGAAAAGGAAAAGATACAAAAATAATTTGGTAATGAAGATGAAAGGTGCATACCCATGAAACCAGACGGGTAGGTCTTGTCTGTCCTAACCTTCCCATCAACAAGAATATGTCGTTGCATCAGAATAGCAATGACTTCACGGTATGTTAGAGCGTACTTCAACCTGTTACGTAGGATGAGAATCAAAGGCAAGCACTCCCTGGACTTGTGGGGTCCAGATGATGGTTTGGGGGCCTGCACAGAAAACAATCAGGGAGATTCAACAGATGCAGCATCAAAAGAATGATAAACTTGATGAATTAAAAGGGATTCATAAAAAACCAAATACATAGTAAGGAGAAAATAGTTTAAAGTGGCAAACGTACAAATGCACCACCAAGTTTGTCAAGCATCCAGTGTTTGGGGGCATTGAGCCTCTTCAAGTGTTTCTTCAATCCTCTAGCCTGTACACACAAAAAGAATTAGAGGTTCACAGCCAAAAATAAAATTACACGTACCAAACAATCTTTTCATTTGCAGTGGCATCTAATAAACTGATTAATAATGAAAACAAAGCAGACACACAAGGGCATCCTGTTATTACGTTGCATATGATGATTCTTACAAACTCAATTTCCTACATTTCCAACACCTATCTATTGTTTCAAAAGGGCTATAAACAGAGATGGTGTGCAATAGACTAATACAATAACCCAACTTCCAAACCAGCAATGCTACGTGCAAGGTATAAACCAACAAATACACACAAGTTCATCATAAAACTGACCAAAACTCCAAACAAATCTGCCCAGATCCAAACACTGCCAAAAAATAATCTTCTTACACAATAGATAAACAATCTTCGATTCTTTGGACAGTTTATCTAAAGATTCAAACAGCTGTCTCCTCGTTTTCACACGAATAACACCAACATAATGCAACAAATACGAACAGAGAACCGCAAACATCGTATGTGATTCATAAATGATTTATCTTCTCACAACTATTTAGCTAGAATAGTTCAATTGATTATTATCATATACAATTTATACTTATGTGGGCAATTTCGCTTTTCCAGAGGCATCGCATTATAAGTTTCATCACAAAAAGGTCGATGTTACTATCGAAACTCAAAAAACACACAATATTATCATAAACTAAAAAATCTGTAACCCTTAGAAACAAAATCCAACAAAAACAAAGACAAAAGATATCCTCTATCGTTGTGAGTTTCTGCAGACAAATAAAACTTTCGATTCGACTTTATTTTTAAAAATAAAAATAAATCGAAAGCAGGCAAAACGAAGACGGATCCGAGATTAGAAATGAATATCAAAAGTTAACGAGAGAGATAGAGAGAGATGCTGACCATTTTCGAGAGTGTGTAATGCTGCTGCCACTCGCTGCTGCTCTGCTGCGGCTGCTTGTTCTCTGGCTCTGTGAGAGGAGTAAGAAGATGACTAAACCCTACTTTGAATATATATAACCACTGAGGGCACTTTAGGGTTTTTATTTGTTTTTCATTGAATCGGGTAGGGTTATCATGGGCCGAACCGATTCTGTGGCCGAAACTATGAGGATTCACTTTCTCAAAAGCCCAATATGATTTTTGGCTGAATAATGATTTAGTATTTTTAATATATATATATATATATGTATATAAATAAATTGATTCTATTCAGATGTCGACCCTATCAAAATTTAATCTAATCTATTGTCAGTAAATTTGTCAATTGTGGGTAGTAGCTATTTTTGCCATTAAGACTTAAGATATTTTATAATTCTATAAAAAAAAATTGGATTCAAATTTCGTTATGCTGGCATATTTGGGTATGGACCGGAGACCCATTATACACCCAAGTTGACCAAGATCACAAACATACATGGAGAGCTCAAAATCCATGTACACCAAGCCCAAGCAACCTAGCCCAATACATGCAAAGCCCATGTAGCAAACAATATAACTGCTTGAGCAGTTTGCAATATATATATATAACGTGTACGGCATGAAAAAGAGTGAATATAGATAATACACAGTGCAGTGAATGTATATTATGTATGTGTATGGGAAAGCATTGTCTGTACAATGCAAAGCTTGTGTGTATGTTGTTCAATACAAAGGTATGTGTGTGTGCAAGAGAGTATTGCATGCAATAATGCATGTGTGCATGTGTTCAAAGGAGAACACAAAATACAGAGAATAAAAACATAAGAGAGATGTGGAGAAAATCTATAGAATTTTCTCTCATCCACAATCAAAGTGTGGGTAACATGCATTGTGATCAGAGGGGACTTTCTGATCGCGTGAACGTCCTCCAACCGATGATACAGTTCCAGGTGTTCGATCCTGCTTCCGCTGGAATTCGGATTTTCGATAATGAACGGCAATCCGAATTAATTTTGTTTATATCGATTATTATTTACATTGGTATCAGAGCATGATTGAGACTGTATTCTGGTAGAAATGTTATGCTTAGGAATTGTCTTTCACGTTTTGAATGCTTCACAATTCGATAATGGCATAACACCACACACTTGTTATTTTTCATTTGAAATGGCATGAATGTATGCATATATATATGTTAGTGTATGTTCTGGATTTTATTGCCATGAGTCAACTTCAAAATTGAGAAATTTTTGAAGAATTAAAATTTGAAACCCGTGACTGTTATGGGGTTCGAATTTTATTGTCATTTTTTGTTTCACTGCGATCATGGTACCATTAGATTGAGCCTTTCGAGAGCTTTCCAACGATAAGTCATTTGCATAATTTGGTCTAGAAACGAGAGAGAAAAATGATTTTGAAATTTTCGGTTGAAGATTAAAATTCTGGAAACTTGTTTTCCTTGAATGCGGGTGAAGAACATGAAGAACATGTTCCACGCACCTATGAGCGGAGAGTGTGTTTCACCCCTAACCCAAACGTCGTAATTAAGGGCTTAAATGGAATTAAAATTAAATTTGGAGTCGGATGGTGGTGCTCCCGTGATTGGAAAATTCTGGTAAGACGACGCGTGCATCACACTTAAAGATGCACGCAGGAATGAGGATGGATATAGGTCTCCTCATCCACATCCCCACTTCCTAGACCCTTCATGGGGATGGAGATGTTTGAGGGGAGGTCCTCCCATCCCCATCCTCAGTTCCCCATTTTTCCTGTTTTTTCCCTGTTTTCTCGTATCCCTCGGCCCTCCATTTTTCCATTTCCCTATTTAACTAAAAATTATAAATTAATTTTTTTAAAAAAAAAAACCTTTCATTACAAATAAAAAATATCAATGCATTACAAATTCAACATAAAATGTTTCAAATAATTCAAATATATATTATAATTATATTTATATACTTTTTGGGGAAATGAGGATCTCCATCTCCATCCCCATCCCCATTTCAATTTAATTGTGGGGAAAATGGGGAAATGGGGAAATGGGGATGGGGATGGGGATGGGGAGGGGTCCCCCATCCCCATCCCTATCCCCATTTTAATTTGGGGATGAAAATCATCCCCACCCCCCACCCCCACCCCCCCCCCCCCCCCCATTTTTCCATTTTCCCATTTTTCCTCAAATGGGGATGAGAATGGGGATGGGGGTGGGGGATTTGGGGTCCCGGGAATAAATGTGCATCCCTAATCATACTTTCCTCCAGCGCGAGTGGGCGTTGGGCAAAAAAAAGCTTAAGTGGTTCAGATATTGACACGTGGATCTCCCATAAAACACCACGTGTCATGTGGTGTTTCATTTGCGCCACGTGTCATGGTGGCAACTAGACACGTGTCGTCAACGTGGTGAGAAGGAAACCGTTGACGGTTTCCGACCACCGGAGAAGTTTTCGGTGACGGTTTCAGACGTTCGGAACAGTTACCGATTGCCATGTCATCACCGACCAGACCGGTTCCCGGTTCCGGTACCGGTACCGGTACCCCGGCCTTTCCGGCGACCGGTGTTTTTTCCCGACATCCAATAAATGGTTTTTCGGTGACCAAAGGCGATTTCCGATGACCATAAGTGATTTTTCGGTGACCGATGGCGGTTTTCCGACGATGAAAATTAAAAAAAAAAATAACTTTCAATTTTTATTTATTTATTAATTCCGTCGATTTGTTTCACTCCAATGGGAGCTGAATTAATGCCCTATAAATTCCGGATTGTATTTTTTTAATAAATCAGATTCAAGTGACAATTTTTTGGTATGGATTCCAGTGACAGTTTCCCGTATGATTTTCGGTGACGGTTCCTGGTTACGGTTTCTGATGACAGTCTCCAGTGTGGTTTTCGGTAACATTTTCCAATGCGGATGTCAAAGATGGTTTCCGGTGGTAATTTCAGCCACCATGGATTTTTCCAGCAGGACTTTTAGCACTGTTTTCTAACGGTCATGGAATTTCCCTGCGAAAAATTTGGCTACCGAAATTTATCTTCAGTGGGAGCTTTGTATATTGAAAGGTCTTCGTTTAAAATTCTCTTTCTAATTAATTATGCAATCGGGGAAAATAAAATTTATTAGAATGTACATTTAATGTACAAGGTTATTAAAAGACAATTTTTTGTAAATGAGTTATAAATTTTTTGGAATAAATCTGTATTATCTTATATGTCTTAATGGAGAAGATTTCATGAATCTTATTAAATGACATATAATCGCAGTCAATGACTCGTGTTTTATAAGACGAGATGCATTGGATAGTCTTTTAATGAAATTTCCCGAAGAGTTAATAGATCTATAAGGTTGGAAAAGCTATAGTAAGGTACCACGATGTATTTTGATCATATAGCGTGTGAACTATAAATCATAAAAGAGCGTTACATTCTTGGGAATGTGAGGCGATCTACGACATCCGCAATGAATTTTCATAGTGCTAGGCACATGAGTTATTGCACAAGTGAAAGATGACTAAAATTCTTGAGAAAATGACAATTAGATGAGTAGTGAAGACTTATAGATTTTTTTCTCAGTGATGATCGATATAAATATGAACGTATAGAATGAATAGCATGCACAGTCATGTATTTTGAGAAAATAATGTGGTTTTAATAAACCGTTCTATAGTAAATAATTTTGGTTTATTTACTTTGTAGTAAAAACGGTTTGACCCATAATTTTTTTTGTTTGGACTTGTGCATTGTATATTTGTATTCTTCTTTATTTATATGATCACTTGTTTTGGGAATTCTAAATTGTTGAGTACAATATTAGAATTAGAATTTTACGTAAAGTACTAAACTAATGATGATTAAATTTTTGGAAACGGATGGTAATTAGACGCTTTGACGACTTTTTCGATTCTGTTCCTTAAATTGTTTCATCATTTGTTCGGTCAGCGTTTGCAGCAAAATTAAATGTGTGTATTTTTTGAAAATTAATATACTTGCATATTAGATTGTATGTCTCTACATAGATCAGCATAAAATATAGATTATATATCTATAATATTGTGGTCAATTTGATTGCGATAAACTAAATCTTGTAATCTAGGAAATAGAGATACAATAAGGTTTAGTGTATTTTAAAAGTACAAAGCTCTTGAGACTATAACATGAATCATGATTGAACTTTGGCATAGTACTTATTGCTCGACATACAAGATGTGAAGGCTTATCAAGCCAGAAGTAAAATTACTTGCATCATGTTACAGAGTAAGTTAAATAGTAATTTCACATGTATGTTTTACAAGTACAGTAAGATTTAAGTAAAGTGGTTTACCTTTCAGCTTTTGGTTGTTTCATCATTTGTTCGGCTAGCATTTGCAGCAAAATTAAATGTGTGTATTTTTTGAAAATTAATATACTTGCATAGTAGATTGTATGTCTCTACATAGATCAACATAAAATATAGATTATATATCTATAATATTGTGGCCAATTTGATTGCGATAAACTAAATCTTGTAATCTAGGGAATAGAGATACAATAAGGTTTAGTGTATTTCAAGAGTACAAAGCTCTTGAGACTATAACATGAATCATGATTGAACTTTGACTTA
This sequence comes from Dipteronia dyeriana, assembly GCA_032871835.1. Lineage (NCBI taxonomy): Eukaryota > Viridiplantae > Streptophyta > Magnoliopsida > Sapindales > Sapindaceae > Dipteronia > Dipteronia dyeriana. The sequence continues at coordinate 14,586,659 of CM065299.1, read as the reverse complement.
GTACTTATTGCTCGACATACAAGATGTGAAGGCTTATCAAGCCAGAAGTAAAATTACTTGCATCATGTTACAGAGTAAGTTAAATAGTAATTTCACATGTATGTTTTACAAGTACAGTAAGATTTAAGTAAAGTGGTTTACCTTTCAGTTTTTGGCTTGAAGGGAAAATTTTAGTAGTATTTTTAGTACTAAAATTTTAGTAGGTACGGTATCAATGTTTGATTACTTATAAGAAGCGTCAAAATTAGTGGCAGCCTTCAATAAGAATATAAAACATGATACACCGACTAAACGATATGATCTTTTTTGATAGTTGGAATATATAAAATTAATATGACACGTTTCGATTGTGTCATTTTGGTAGTAGAAGATGAGCGCCTAAAGGTGGCTTAGGCTTCTATCCAATTTTATATGAAAGATTCCAACTTGCACAAAACTTTTAGTTTTGAGCATATTAGTGGAAATAGTTATTTTCAAAAGGAGAAGAGAATCTAGTCATAACCACTTAATCTTATATCGGAATATGCAAGAATTTGAGGGATAACGAATGGAGGAAGGGCAAAACTAAAATAACTTGTTGCGGTTGTGACGAGCTGAGTCTTTTTCACTCATAAATGCGTTGAGTCGAAAAGATAAAAACCAAAACTCAAGAATTTGTTAAGTTATGCTTAAGTTTCTGGCGAGGTATTTTCTTTTGAATCTCGTCGTTTGTGGATAGTAGATAAACAAAGATATACCATCCAACAGGAAACTATAAAGCATTCATTGAGTAAAGTTAGATTATTAGAGACAATATGTATATGTGTTCGAACAATTTTGGAGTTAAGTACCTACAAATTGGGTTTGCATGGTAGCCTAAATTTAGACTCCATGATGTTCTAATATATGCTTAAGATTTAACTAGGTTTTAATATTTGTGGTTATCCTCATTGATTGAGGTTATCATTAATGATCATGATGGTTATATGAATATTATTTTAGCAAATTATATTCATAGGGTACTTGATAGTTTAATGGTTTTATAGAATTATACGTCAATAAAAACGGTTATAATTTGGTTTGTTTTTCAATCATTACAATGCTAATGATGCTGATATTTTGGCATGCTAGATTAAGTCATGTTGACTAGATAGAATGAGTATATTAGTCAAAGAAGACTAATTGAACTTATTCATCTTAAAGGTCATGCAAAATTATCTAGTAAGAAAAACAACTAGCAAAACTATTTAATAAGGAACTAGATTAAGAATTCCATTGCAACTAATTCATAATTACATTTGTGATTGAATGAGTGTAAAGATTAGGTTGAAATTTCATATCTAGTTACATTCATTAATATCTTTGGACATCTCGGTCATATCTATTTGATCTCTCATAAATCGAAATCATTGGTTTGCATTCAGATTGTTTGGTTGAGGATCATATTAGATGATAATTTTTTGAGTTTAAAGAATAAACCGAGTACGTAAATATCCTTCTGAACGGTTCAAGGAATTGTTTAGTAAGAAAGATATAAAAAAAATTATTTATTCCTAGGATTTCGTAACAAATTGTGTAGCGGAAAGAAGAAATTAAATACTGTTGCAAATGGTTAAGTATGTGGTGGTGCATGTGAATTATTTAGTATCTTACTAGAAGATATGATAATTGTAACCTACTTTCTTAATCATGTTCTATTTGATCAAACACTTTTACACCATATGAATTCGGGACAGGTAGGTAGCCTGGTCTGACTAATCTACAACCCTGGGGGTATGTAGATTATGTTTATAATCCATCTCATAGAAATGAGAAATTGGATGCAAGAAGAGAAGTTGTATCTTTGTTTGATACTCTGTGTATTCCAAATGATTAAATAAACAATGGTGTATAATTAGATAGAAGTGTGAATGAATTTAAATCACAAGATGCCATTATTAGAGAATGAATTTCTTAGTATAAGTGAATTTAATATAAATATCTATTCTTTAGGATGAGATGATCTGTGTTAATATACGACTGACAATAAATTAAAATTTAACATGATCCTTCATCCCTAGTGGGAGTGGAATTCTAAATGGATCTTTCATCCCCTAGTGGGAGTGAAAGTGGGAGTAGAAATCTATACCCTAGTGGGAGTGGAAGTGGAAGTGGAAATCTACACCCCAGTAGGAATAGAAATCCTCATGGATCTTTCATCCCTAGTGGGAGTGAAACAACTATTAAATCAGTCACTGTAATAACTTACCAACGCGTGGACATAATCACCAAATTATCCCATTTCATCTTTCGGAGATTGAAAAGGAAGTTTTGATGTTTACTTCTCTTGACAGTGATGAGCCAAAGATTTTAGAATTGAGCTATCACTTATATATACTAAGTGAATATATTAATGAAAGCAACATAAGGGGAGATGGAGTATAGAAAAGTGATCATGTCCGGAACTTGATTCACTTACCGCCTGGTCATTAGACCATTATGAACGTATGGATTCCATATATATCATATGTAAGGCGGAAAGTACTAATGAGAGGTATAAGGCGCGATTAATCGCAAATGAAAAAACTTATTTTTTGAAAGTAAAGTTTTCTTCTATACGCCTTATTCTAGCATTACTCACATATTTGAATCTGAAATTACATCAGATGAATGCAATGATTGTACTTCTCGATAGAGAACTAGAGAAAGAGATTTACATGGAGTTGCCTGTAAATTTTTCGTTTCAAAAGATCAAGAGCGCATAAGTGTGCTTACGTAATCTATGGTTTGAAACAATCCTCTAGAAAGTGGTATCTTTTATTTCATCAAGTTGTAATGTCCTACAGATTAATGATGACTAAAGATAGTCATGGTAAGTACACTAAATAGATTATGGATAATTTTTATATTATCTATATGTATGGACTATATGTCTTGGCTAGAAATAATGATTCTCAAATTTCTTTGAGATTTTATATGAGCAATGTGGCTTATATATATATATTAGGAGTAATAGTTGATTCGAAATGAGCAATTATAGACTCATAAATACTCCTATTGTGAAATTACAAACTCTTAGTCTCGATGTGTACCTTGAAACTCTATAAGATCAAGTTATTAATAACAAATTCCTCATGTTAGTACCATATAGAGTCTCATGTACATTGTTATTTGTACAAAGTCTATCATTAGTTACGTGGTAAGATTGGTGAGTGGACACTAATATAATCCTTGATTACAGCATTGAGATGTTGTCAAGAGGATTATGACATACCTTGAAAGTACGACTGACTAATTAGTGTACAATGTGATATGTACAAGGCCCAATAGAAATTATTTTTACAAGCTTGGTAAATGTATACCAATATAATCCTAGATTGAGAGGATTATGATATAACTTTAATAGTAAGGAAATTTACCGATAATGCTAGCATAGTTACACATATAATGTAATAGAAATAAGTCGTCGGGTTGAGACCAGCATTCTTACACGTGCGGTCACCTCAGTTGCTGAGATAACATGCTGAGATGAGACACATATATATTAGAGAATATGTAAGATATATTCTCTTGGAGCTAGTATATATGAATATGTCACCTTGAATTTGTCAAGATGAGGTTTACAATAAATATACTAATATATTTTAGATCGATCATGATAGACCCCACTATCATTGATACATGATTCAAGCCAGATGTGAGATCTTAATGTGGCGCCAGAGAGAGGCGAGGTTTTAAGAACTCAGGTTAGTCACAAAAGTTGTGACTAGATTAAGATCTGTACAATGAATAATATAAAGATATATACATTCTTATTTAGAATGAAATTCACTGTAACACGCTTTTCATACCACGTGTGCTATATGTGACTGATGTGGAAAATGGGAGAACGAATCCATGCTTCCTCATTGTGTAAGTTCCATTGAAGTTTTACGTTAACTTCAAACAGTGTCCTAATGACCATTCACTCTATCTTGAAGTAACAGGATAATGTTAGCACCTTTAGCGTGTTATTTCTATGGCTATGATAATTCAACCTATGGAGCACGTCTAGGGTAGCAGTTATTCTGGAGACGGAGAGATAGAGATGAAATGGGAAGATTTAATGAATTTTTATCTGACTTATGTATTCACCGGTTGACCAATTGTATTTGTTACAATTGTGAATACATGAAATGTGATAAAGTCAAGCATAGTTTTTGAGGGATTAAGTATGTTTTAGACTAATAAAAATTATAAATTAAATCTAAGATACAATAATGAACAATATTATCTCTTGAAAATAGAGAATTTACATTTGAGATTGTTAGCTCCCTTTTATATATATTATTGATTGTTCATAGGTCACACGATGCATTTACCAGTATGAACACTTTTGATAATGATGATAATACTTGTGTTTAAATGTTTTGAAGGCTCCTCTGTATATATCACATCTTGCGTCATTTGAGGAGTAACAAATGTTGATTAATAAGGTTGCACCTATGACGGGCTTGTGGTAACTTAACTGTGTTGGCCCCACTTATGTGAGTGGGAGATGTTGGCATATTTGGGTATGGGCTGGAGACTCATTATACACCCAAGTGAACCAAGATCACAAACATACATAGAGAGCCCAAAATCCATGTACACCAAGCCCAAGTACATGCAAAGCTCATGTACTAAACAAGATAACTGCTTGAGCAGTTTGCAAAGCCCATGTACGTACACAGTGCAGTGAACGTGTATTATGCTTATGTATGGGAAAGCATTATCTGTACAATGCAAAGCTTGTGTGTATGTTGTGCAATACAAAGGCATGTGTGTGTGTGCAAGAGAGTATTGCATGCAATAACGCATGTGTTTAACGGAGAACACAAAATACAGAGAATAAAAACATAAGAGAGATGTGGAGAGAATCTGTAGAATTTTCTCCCATCCACAATCAAAGTGTGGGTAACATGCATTGTGATCAGAGGTGACTTTTCGATCGTGTGATCGTCCTCCGACCGGTGATATAGCTCCAGGTGTTCGATCCCGATTTCGTTGGAATTCAAATTTTCGATGGTGAACGGTAATCCGAATTCGTTTTGTTTAAATCGATTATTATTTACACTTTCATATAATCATATCATAGTGAATATGGGTGGTAGTCAAATTCCGACTCATTTATTCGAAATTTCGAATGGTTAGAATTATAGAGTGTCAAGAGTTAGTAGATTTGGATTGAATCCTTCGAATCTTTTTATTTATTTATTATTTTTTAAGTTAAACAACCATTTCGTATTATAATATTAGAACTACCTCCAGAATTAGAAAGATTTTGATATGTGAAGTACTCACATTTCAAATACTTTATTTTGTAAAATGGACTATTTCATTTTCATTTCATGTTTGCAATAACCACGACAATGACACATTGACACATAGTTATATTAAAGTGTCCATTCTTAAAAAAAAACAATTTTAAAAGTAAATCTATGTTATAAAATAAATAAAATTAACAAGAACACAATGGAATAAATTAAATATAAGAAAAGAGAGAAAATAGTATCCCAAGATATGAGAGATCATTTTATTCCTCAATACTTCTCAATTGTCTTTACAACTTGGTGAGTCCTCGGTTTTATAGACTCACAATATAGTAGTTACAAAGATGAAAAGACATTAGTCATAAACATGAGAATAAATGGTATCATAAACATGATAATAAATTGGGGAAGGTGAATGATCATAAGTTACATTGTAATATTGGATGGACATTCACTCATACTGTATTTTCATAACACTCCCCCTTGAATGTCCATTTTATATAGAATATGCCTCGTCAAAACCTTTACTAGTAAAAACCCTGTGGGAAAAAACTAGTCAAGGAAAAAAAGTACATTATTCATATTTATTTGAAAAATAATATTAGAGGTGATAACAACTGCCTCATTAAAACCTTACTGAGAAAAACCCTGTGGGATAAAAACTCAGCAAAGGAAAAAAAGTATAGTTTATAGTATATAGTGTATAGATTTTCCTCTAAAACAGTTACCCCCCCTCATCAATACGCTCAATTGTTTGAGAAATACTTTTCAATTGCCACATCCAAATATGATGCGCTAACTTTGTGAATGTTGAGGTTGGTAATGCTTTTGTAAATAAATCTGCAAGATTTTCACTTGAGCGTATTTTTTGAATATCTATTCCACCATTCTTTTGGAAGTCTTGTGCATAGAAAAGAATTGGTGAAATGTACTTAGTTCGATCACCTTTAATATAGCCTCCTTTAATCTGTGTAATGCAAGCAACATTATCTTCATATAATAGTGTGAGACTATTTTTTATTGAAGATAGTCCACATGTATCCCGAATATGTTGTATCATATATCTTAACCAAATAGACTCCCTACTAGTTTCATGAATTGCCAATATCTCCGAATGGTTTGAGGAAGTGGCAACCATTGTTTGTTTAACAGATCTCCATGAGATAGCAGTATTTACACAGGTAAATATATATCATGTTTGTGATGGGCTTTATGTGGATCAGAAAGGTATCCAGCATCCGCATATCCGGATAATTGTGATTTTGATCCCTTTGAGTAAAATAATCACATATCAATTGTTCCACAAAGATAACACAATACATGCTTAACACCATTCCAATGTCTTCTCGTTGGTGTAGAACTATACCTTACTAGTAAATTGACTGCAAATGCAATGATAGGCCTTATACAATTTGCAAGGTATATAAGTGCTCTAATTGCATGTTAATATGGTACTTTAGGACCAAAAAGCTCTTCACCATCTTCTTTTGGACGAAATGGATCTTTGTCTGTATCAAGTGACCGAACAACCATTGGAGTGCTTAATAGATAAGCTTAATCCATATAAAAACGCTTTAAGATTTTTTCCGTATATGTTGATTGATGAATAAACATTTCGTTTGGTAAATGCTTGATCTGCAGGCCGAAACAAAATTTTGTCTTACCAAGATCTTTCATTTCAAATTCATCTTTTAAGTAAGATGCACTTTTTGTAAGTTCTTCAAGATTGTCAATGAGATTTAAATCATCCACATATACCGCAATGATAGCAAATCCAATTTCTGATTTTTTAATGAACACACATGGGAAAATTGGATTATTTGCATATCTCTCTTTCAATAAATACTCGCTTAAGCGGTTGTACCACATGCACCCATATTGTTTTAACCCGTATAAGAATCTTTGTAGATTTGAATAACTTGTTTCAGGCATTTAAATCCTTCGAGAATTTTTTTTCATTATCAAACTAGGTTTCTACATTAAACATTTTATCTTAATTTGTACGAAAAATATTCAATAAGTTTGATGTCATCAAACATGAACATAACTTGATGTCATCAAACATGGACATGTGGACTACAGGTTCAGAGCTTTCGAATTTTACATGAATATAGCTTTGTCTTTTATTTACTAATAATTTTTATGTCGACATTTCTATAATTTATAATACAAACCCCTCACCATTTTTCATAATATGCAAAACAAATAATATATGATCTCAATTTCTATACCAATATATTTCATTATGATTATGTAATTCTTGTACCTCTTCAAGGGATTATTCTAATAACTTTAATGTTAAATATACACTATATGTGTCTTTCTATATAAATATCTCTCCAGGAGAAGTATAATCACATTGAATTTAGTACATGTGTCTCTATTAAGACAATTGAGATTCTTTTATTTTTTGTAATAGTCTCATAGGGGAGATTAACATTTCTAAATGACTCTTCAAAATTTTGTTTTCACTTATGAGACTAGCTCTTCGAGAGCCTTATATGATGCGGATTTACTCATCACTCGAGTATTGCTTTCAAATATGATCATGATCTTTTAAATTCCAACTTTATGAACCGTATCTTTTGAACCAAAATCATCTTTTACTGTCCAACATATGATTTTTACTGTCATTTTATAAATTGCTCTTCAGGAACAACCACCCGGGTTTATATATTGACAGAATGTAATCTTATTATTTTATTTGAACCATCTGAAAATTTATTTACATATCATACAATTCACAAGATGATACATATCTTGTAATTTTATGCCGTTTATTAACTTATGATAATTCTCCCTCTATCGACGTAAAATTTACTTCAAAGAATTATATTTATCATAATAAATTTCTACATAAACTCATTTATTTTGTCACGTTGTCTTTTAAGGACTAATTTACATGATCTTATTGTCTTTCAGAGAAATTTACTAGCAAAAAAAATTAGTTATGAAATGGATATCCATATAAATATTTCAATTTTTCAAATTTTCGATGCATCGTTTACTTTTTGTAAAGCTTATTGTCCTTCAGTGACATTCACTAACATGTAATCATATGATATAAGAAATATGATAATTTCTTTTGGCATGAGACAAAATAAATGAGATAGGATATTCTTAAATAAAAGAGTATAATAAGAACTTCAATTTCTCAAATTTCATATTCTTATGTCAAGTTCTTAATAATCACATATTTTTAGAACTTCTGGTTCGTGTAAGAACTGCTGGTTCATAAATAAAAAACCATATGTTCAAAGCTTCGGGTTCTTAAAATAAAATAACAATTTTACTTTTCAAATGAAAAGATCTATTATTATATCAATTTTAGAACTTCTAGTTCTAATTAAATTTGATAATATCGGATTCTAGTATGATAAATATTAAGTACTTCAAATTCTGATTTGTATTAATATTACAAGCTTTAAGCCTTTGTATTTTCCTTTTCAAATATTTGGGTAGCCAAATATTCATCTAACAATTAAAATTTAGATCCTCTTTTAATTCAAAACTTCAGATTCAAATTTCAGAGCTTCGGGTTCATATTCAACCATTTTATTCAAATTTAAAACCGCAAGTTCTCAATTGGATTTGATTTTAAAACTTCTGGTTCTAATTATATCAATCAACTCCAATAACATTAATAACCACATAAAAATATACTAAATTTATTTTTTGATGTGGAAGATCCAACATAGTGGCAACCATAAAGTATACTCATAAAATTAGTTGTGTAGAATAAATTAAATCAAAATAACAATGAGTAAGATATATTGAAATACTTATTTGGATATAATATTCTTAATTGTCTAAGGACAATTTCTTATATAGTAGATCTTCCAGATCTCTAAATACAAAGTTTCAATTTTCAGGTAATTTGTTTTCACTTTGTGTCATATGTAAGCTCTTCTGGAGCTTTCATTATTATTGCTAAAATCAATAAAATATTTTAGATATACAACATATACACAATTATTGTCATTCTATTTAACGAATATATAGCCAGAAAAACTTTTATAATTATTGAAAATTGTATTTTACGTCCTTCCAATTTTCTTGATTTATTTTGATGTTATTTTACGTCTGGTGGATCAATTTGTAATTATTTACAGTGATCACCTTGACACCAATTATTATTTGATTGCAACAAAAGCCAAAATCATCTCAATAACTATATGTACCATTCACTTCAGGGAATGATATTGATAGTAAGGTTGATCATAGATGACATGATATCAATTAATAATATGCTTAAATATATGATATTAATATTACCACTTCCGGAACAAATTTAAGTCATAAAATATCGAAATATATATTGTTACTTTCATAACAATATTTAAAACAATATAGACTCAATATGTTTCATCTACTTGGCAATCAAAGCCCCCCACACCTTTTCTTTTTCTTTTTCTTTTTCTTTTTCTTTTTCTTTTTCTTCGTAAGTAAATATATATATATATAGACAAATAATTCATTGATCATAAGATATCTCTATTAAAAATGAAGAACCAAACATTATTTTTTTAACAAATAAAATAAACTATAATTCATGATAATTCATACAATTTACTGAAAACCACAACAAATATCTAGCATGACATGAAGTTGTTTTCATTATTTGTTGCAACTTACAATTACAAGTTTAATGCTAGTATAAATCAAAGAAATATGGAAAATCTTGTTTTTTAAATAATAGTGAGATAGAAATATTATATTATTAAGAAGATATATATGTAAATCAACTCAAAATAAAACTAACAATTATAAATGTCACAGAATTCAATGGACTATAAAACTATATATAACCTAATGAATAAATTAAAACGTCATTGAAAAAGCAACAGAGACATTTCGTGAGTGATAGATGTGCGAAATATAAAAATTATATTTTTCTAGTATATGAAAATATAAAAATTATATTTTTCTCATATATGAGAATATAAGATTTCACACCTTACATACCTTGATACGGAGGAAGAAATATTTCATTCATAGTGATTGAGTATCTTAATGTGAAATATAAATAACCAATAAAAATAATAGTTATTGTGAAATAAAAACAACCAATTATTGGTAGATAGATCAAAAATGTCTAAAACAAAAGGTAAATTACTTTTGCACTTTTTGGTCCTATTAATATCGAGATTTGATGTTCTGTTATATCATAACTTTATAGTTATGATTTGTAATTTTAGAACTCCAGGTTCTAAACAAAATTCATAGTTGCTGAAAATGTTGAATTTCATCGGAACTTCACATTCATAAAGTTTATAATTGAAAACCATGAATTGAGAACTTCGAGCTCCAAAATTAATCACATATCGAAATTCAGAACTTCGGGTTCTGATTCTATAATTCAAAATCTTATATTTTTATTTGTATTGAAGTTTAAAACTTCATGCTTTTTGAATTTGTAATTTCCAACCATTAAATTGAGCATCAAGCTTTTCGATTTTACAATCTTCAGACATTGGATCAAACTTCGAGCTTTTTGATTTAATAATTATTAAATATACATCAACGAGCTTCAGGCTCTTTGATTTTGCGATCTTTGGGTTGCAATACAATTAGTTTCATTATTACAATCTTCTGGTTGCAATATAATCAATTAATCTATGCTTTCTTTTATTGGCAACCCAATGAATACTAAGAATGGAATTAAGAAGAGAAATAATATCAACCAAATTTTTTTAGCCTAAAATTAGAGATAGAAAATACTTTACAATTGCTTGGATCTCTTGGTCTCATAAAGAAAATACTATCTCTTATCACTTATCCAATTTGGATCATATGAATTTTATCTTCAGACATAGAGCTTTTAAATTTGGAAATTGAAATAACAATATTGGTTAGAGACTCGTGCTGATAACGTGTTATAAAATAAATAAAATTAACAAGAACACAATAGAATAAATTTAATATAAGAAAAGAGAGAAAATAGTATCCCAAGATATGAGAGATCATTTTATTCCTCAATACTTCTCAATTGTCTTTATAACTTGGCGAGTCCTCCCTTTTATAGGCTCACAATATAGTAGTTACAAAGATGAAAATACATTAGTCATAAACATGAGAATAAATGGTACCATAAATATGAGAATAAATTGATGAAAGTGAATGATCATAATTTACATTGTAATATTGGATGGAAATTCACTCGTATCGTATTTTCATAACAATCTATAAATATTTACGGTTTGATAACATTACCATGCTTGTATTATATGATATCAGTGGTAAGCATTTGACACATAACTTGACCCTTCAAATTCAAACGATAAGACATTAATACACACTTGTTTTGCATGTTTATCATAGGTTGAATGGTTATACATCTTCCCTTCTCTATTTGTATTATGGGTAGGGGTGTCAATATGGGTCACGACATGATGGGTCGACACGACACGAACACGATTATTAAGGGTTTGGGTTGAGGTTAAACGGGTCGTGTCACTAAACGGGTCAACCCATCTAACCCGTTTAATAATCGTGTCGTGTCCGGGTTAATCTTAACGGGTCACGGGTTGACACGATTAGTAGGGGTGAAAATGTAATTTTATTGATTAAGAGTATTTGTGTAATATTACCTATCATATAAATTGATAAGCAAACCCTAACATCACTTTACAGTGTAAAGTTTACACCATCAGAGATTCAGAATTCATATCGCTCCTAAACCCTACTGTCATCGCCTACAAGCTCTCATCGCCGCCATTCCCAAACCATAACTACTGTCGTCGCCTACCAGCCTTCTCTCCCTCGTCGTCGCCGTCGGCTCCTCTCCCTCACCGACTCACCGACACCCTTTGCTTGGTTACAGCTCTCCCTCACCATACTACGACTACTGCAACTTCTGTAAGAGACTTCTTTCTTTGTTTTGTTGTTAAGCAACCCCTGTTTCGATATGTTCATATAACCATATGTGAGACTGTAAGAGTTAATAGTCATTAGATTGGTGAATATGCATGGACTCTGTAATTGTCTTTCTCAGGTTTATAGTTATTTGGTTGTTTCAATCTATAAGTCGTTGTCTTAGTTCTTGCAAGCGCTTGTGATTGGAAAGGGGGAGAGACTCGATGAGATAAAATGGTTTTGATTACCAATGAGCTGAATCTAAATTGGCTGATTTGGCTCTGATGATGATGATGACATTAGAATGAGAGGTTCAGAGAGATTGTGTCTCTCTGATGTTCTCTGAATTGCTGAGCACAATATTAGTGATTTAGTGTTTGTTGAGCACAATCAGATGTAAATTTGATGAATCAAATTTAGCCTACAAGCTCTTTACGATTAAACATCATGGTGGTCCCATTAACAGTGAAGCATATGCATTATCATGTGTAATATAGACTATAGAAGCTAGCTATAATCAAATTTTCCATTTTTTTTACTATGATTATTTTGATGCATTTATTTTGTTTAAGGGAGTGTGATTGGTCTTTCCATCAAATATGTTTCACAATCTGGCATATTTTTTCCATTAAATTGTGCTTTGCTTTCTTCGGCATGCCATTTTTTCTTGTATGGAAAACAGAGTGCAAATACAAGAAATGCCTTGATACAAACATACCAATAAATATGATAAAAAATAACTAAACGACATGGGATTATTAATTTGTATGCATTACTAAAAGACTTCTTTGCCATGGCTATCAAATTAAAGAACAAGAAATGTTTGTCAAATTGGTTGAATTTCATATTGAAATATGTTGATATCAGTAGTTTAAAAACATGTGATTACATCTTCCAAGGCTTGGAAAATGTTCCAAATCTTATCTATTTAAATGCCCATCAAAGTGTAGTACTACTGTCTACAGTGTCATCATCTTATACTTAACTAGAATCAAAACTGTTTTCAATTATCCAATGGTTTCTCATGATATCTGCAATTTACATATATATACTTGTTTCATTTATATATATAATTACAGAAAGAATAATACATATATAATATATTCAACAACTAATATTGGAAATTTATCTATATATATATATATATATATATATATATATATATATAGTTACTAGTCTATTAATATCAGCTAAAGCTACAACATGCACAATTAGTCTATTAATTAGTCTATATGATGACCATCAACTTTTCTGTTATCAGTTTCTTGTCTTGAATTCATAGCTTATGTTTCAACTTTTTCTTTTTCATTATGCTTGTTGTGTAGCTATTTTTGTGCTTAACTGAAAGTTTGAAAATTGTAACCAATTAATTCATATTTTGTAGGTCATACATCTATGGATTCCAATGACATCAATAATTTTGAATTCGGGTCCGAGAGTATGGAAGAGGAGTATGATGGTGAAACACAAGTACCAAGTAACGATGATACGGGAAAAAGGAAGAAAGTCGTGCAAAGCAAGTTTTCTCGTAAAAGGAAGGAAACTTCAAAGGTTTGGAAGGTATTTGTGAAGCTACCACGAGGCAAAGATGGAAGGTTACGGTGCAAATGCAAAGGCTGCAGTGCGACATATCTTTGCGAAAGTGTTCATGGCACAGGTAACATGATACGATACATGAATTCTTGCACTAAGCTTGCACACCATGATTTAAAACAAATGTTATTGAACAAAAGTAGCCAAGGTGATATGGTAGCGTCTAATCGTAGGGATCTTCAAGTAGTTCGGGATATAATATCTGCTGCCATTGTTTGTCATGATCTACCTTTCAAATTTGTGGAGTGGACATGGATTAAAAGACTCACTGAATACTTGTGTGATGATGTCAATTTGGTGTCTAGGAACACTGCGAAAGCAGATGTGATGATGTTGTTTTCTAGGGAAAAACAAAAGATAAAAACAATGCTAGAAAATACTCCTGGTAGAATTTGTTTGACATGTGATTTGTGGACTTCTATAAATACCGATGGGTTTTTATGTCTCACAACACATTTTCTTGATGGAAAGTGGATCTTACAAAAGAAAGTACTGAATTTTTGTATCATGTTACCACCACATGATGGAGTGTCCTTAGCTCACAAGATTAATACTTTGTTATGTGAATGAGGAATTGAAAAGAAGATATTTTCGATAACTTTGGATAATGCTTCATCTAATAAATCATTTGTTGATCTTTTGAAAAGTCAATTGAACTTAAAGAAGGCACTTGTAAGTGATGGGGAATTTTTACACATTCGTTGTTGTGCCCACATTGTTAATTTGATAGTTCAAGATGGCTTGAAGAAAATAGATGAGGTTGTCCTTAAAATTCGTGAGTGTATTAGATATATTCGAGGATCACAAGTGAGGAAGCAAAAGTTTTTAGATTGTTGTAAGCAAGTTTCTTTGGATTCTAAGATGGGTTTAAAGCAAGATGTTCCAACTAGATGGAATTCGACTTATCTTATGCTTCAAAGTGCTCTTTTATTATCGTCGTGCTTGGTTTTCTTTAGAGTTGAGTGACAACAATTTCAAGCATTGCCCTTCCTCAAGTGAGTGGGAGAAAGTTAAAAAAATTACCATATTTTTGCAATATTTCTATGATCTTACATGTGTATTCTCGGGAACAAAGTACCCCACTTCAAATTTGTTTTTCCCTAAGGTGTTTTCAACTTATATGCTTTTAAAGCAAAACAAGGAAAGTAGTGATGTGTTCTTGCAAAAGATGATCACTCAAATGTACAACAAATATTACAAGTATTGGGGTGAGTTTTCGGTTGTCTTAGCAATAGCTTTGATTTTGGATCCTCATTATAAGATGACCTTTATTGAATTTGATTACAAGAAAGTTTATGGCATTAATTCACCGGAGCTAGAAAATGTTCGGAATAAATTGCTATTCTTGTTCAATGAGTACATGAGCACTTCAATGAGCACTAAGGCACCCACTTCATTACCTAGTGCTAATGGGGGCGGTGGCACCAATATTAGTGTTTGTGAGGGTGACGACATCTTCACTTCAAATATTATGCTGGTAATGAAATTTCTATATTTATATGATGTTATTTTTTTATATTTGTTTTATTCATAAATCACAACTTTAGCTTTGTTTATTTACTTATTTTGCTTGAAAATATATTTATAGGAGTACGAGGCTTACAACTTACACGAAGATTCCTTTGTTTGCACCCAAAAATCACAATTGGATATGTATTTGGATGAACCTAAACTTGAAATGTCATCGAACTTGGATGTTTTGGACTTTTGGAGAGTCAATGCAATCTGTTATCCCGATCTTTCTCTCATGGCTCGTGATATTTTGAGCATCCCGGTATCTACGGTGGCATCTGAATCGGCGTTTAGTGTTGGTGGTCGAGTCCTTAATCGTTATCAGAGTTTACTAAAACCGGATGTGGTGGAGGCTATTGTTTGCACTAGAGATTGGATGCAAATGGACAATGGTAACCTTTTTTATTACCTAGTGTCTATTTCTCACTTTGTTAATATATTGTCTAATGTTCATTTCATCAGTATTTTTATATTATTGTTTGTACTTTGTAGTGAGTGCAAGTCTTGAAGTGGAAGAAATTTGTGAAGATATTTTGAATTTTACAATCGAGGATAGTCCAGGTCCATCTACCGAAAGTGCCACTTCTCAACTGGACGATTAGTGGTAAAATCATATTACACTTGTTTAAAGTATTTTTTTTAATATCTTCAAACTTGTAAGTTATTATCTAATGTCTTAAAGTTATCTTCGATTGTAGGTTTATGGACAAGAAGAAGAAGATTTCCTGATCACATATTTTGTGTTAACATTAATGATTTTTGTTTTGGTATTTGAATATCGGATGCTATTAAGAACTTGTTGGTTTTTATTTTATTATTCTATTATTATGAACTTGTGGATTTTTATTTTATTATGAACTTGTGGACTTATGGATTTATATTTGTGTTTGAATTTGTTAATTATCATTTTTGTGGACTTATGGATTTATATTTGTGTTTGAATATCTTAATTATTGTTTTGAATTATTTATATGGATCGAGGATGTATTTGAATTAATGTACTAATTACTTTTCCTAAAATTTTATTATTAATGTGTATTTCAGTGAAATATTGAAATTAGTATTAAAATGTTATATGGGTCATCTAAACGGGTCATCTAATACGACCCGTCAAACCCATTTATTAAACGGGTTATTCGTGTCGTGTACGGGTTGACTTAAAAAAAATCGTGTCGTGTTTGGGTCAAGGGGGTGTGACCCGTTTATTATTCGTGTCGTGTTTTGATCGACCCAAAATTAATCGTGTCGTGTTCGGATTGACCCAAACACGATCTATCACCCCGAATTGACACCCCTAATTATGGGTATCTTTCTCTGAAAGTGTGCGACATGGGGGATAACTATGCTTTATGTCTTGAAAGTAGTTATTTGGACATGTATAAACCCTAATTAGGTCACCATGTCAGTTTTGAATTTGTATAAATTAGGCCTTTTAACAGGCCAACAATCGTAAACTCAATAGAATTAGGTCCATTTTGGTTTTGTTTTTCCAACTATTTTTGGAATCAAAAGTGATTCTGGACCTAAAATAGGGTGTTTGGTAAAATCACGGAAAAATATTTTTTGTCACTTTTAGCTTCTATCAACTGAGTTTTGAAGAACTACAAATACATGTTTTTGGATTTTGGCTTCTCCTTTTACAAAACGCGGTACAGTGATATTAAATGAAATTTTACTAACTTTTCAATTTTGTCCTCGCCTTTAACGAAATTTAACAAAAAAAAAAAAGAATTATATTTTTGTATAAAAAAATATTATCATAAATGTATAATTTTTTTTGAATAATTAATTAAATAAAGTAGAATAAAAAAAATAAAAAAATAAAAAATAAAAAAAATAAAAAAATAAAAAAATAAAACTAATTAATTAAATAAAATAGAATAAAAAATAGTACTAATAAATTCAATAAAGTACTATAATTATATAACACTTAATACTAAACACAAATAAACAAAAAAAATATAAAGTATAACACATTAGTATCATTTAGATGTCTATGTCCTTTTAGTAATTTTACACACTTACAAAACTTTTTATTTCAGTTTACCAAACACATTGAAATTGCTTTTAGTTTTCACAATATTTTTAAAAACCAGTCTACTAGACACTCAGCTGATTCTTTCCACAACAATTCTAAGAACAATCCCCTACAGTAATTTCAAAAGCACTTATCCTCGTAACCCAACAATGTCAAGATCAGAAGGAAAATGCAAAATGCAAAATGCAAAATGCAAAATGATGTTGACAAGAGTTATCTGATTGTGTCTTTAATTCTTGTTATTTTGTGTATTTATAATATTGTACTTCCAATTTTCGTTTGAATCATATAATTCGGTTCTACGAATAGGTAACCGACGACATCAGAGAAATCATTTGCTTCAAATATATCAATAAATGAAACAAATAAAAAACAAAACACATAAACTTTTATTTCAACTAGAATCTAACAGAAGAATCTCGAAACAGACCCAGCATTACAACACCAAACTAATTACAAAAAATCAAACTGTCCCTAATCATGGATTATTGAATGAATTAGAATGGACGCCTCATCGGTTGTTGGACCTGCTCGATCATCTGCAAAGTTTATAGAAACATAGAAAAAAACCCATCAATCTCTGTTTAAAAAGAAAAAAAAAAGAAAAAAAAAGAGAGCGAGCTATCATGAGAAATCTGTTATATATATACCTAGAAGAGACGCAGGCAAGTGAGAGACAATGTTATCAATAAATCCTCCACTGCCACCGCCACCGCCACCGCCACCCTCTTTTTCTTCCGCCTTCACTTTTCCATTTTCTTCAACAACTTTCACCACCCCTTCTTCTTCTTCTTCATTCTTCTTCTTCTTCTCATTTTGAGCTTCATTTGAGTGGAAGAGGTTTGATATCACGTTCTTGATGAGCCCTCCAGTGCCATCACCACCTACATGATCTTCCTCTGTTTTGGTCCTTTTGGAGCTCTCATTTCCACTTGTTTCGAATACTTTTTCTTCTTCTTCATCAACCCTTTTGTGTCCTGTTATGGGACTCAAAGGAGAGACCAGGTTGTGAATAAGATTATCCAAAAGCCCACCTGATCTTCTCTCCTCACCACCGCCGCCATCTTCAACTTCAGCTGTTTCTTCTCTCTGCTCTTCAACCTCTTCTTCACCTCTTAAACTCAGATTTATGTCTTGCAAACAGTCTTCCATATTTTTTTTTGGATTTCTTTTCAGTTTCTTATATTCATAGTTATTTACTTATTTATAGTGCAGAGTGCAGATATAAATGATATATAATAGTTTCAACTTTCAAGGGGACAAACGTCCACGTTCAAAGGGTGTGTTTAATAGGAATTCATGTTTTACTACACGTATTTTTTAGATGTTGTCTATCAAAGATCAATCTGCCGCTACCAGTTGGACACGTGTCCTATCCATGAACCGTCCACGGTTACAATCGCAAGAAAGTCGGTGGAAACAGTCTCGTTGAAATATAATCCAAATCCTAATTTTTTTTTTATAAAAAAAACTAACAATATGCATATTTACTGATGCCCATGAAAAGACGTGCTTATATTCCTTAGTATTGGCTATCGGTTCCATGCGAAATAAAAAATGTATCTTGCTCTCAGTTTCTACATCAGTCACAAATTACAGATTGGATAACAGATTACTCACGATTTCGAAGAACTCGAAACCATCCATCTCTTGTTTCGAACAAAAGATGATTAGTTAACTATGCAAAAGTTGCCATTAAATTACCAGCCAAGCTTGTTCAACTCTGATAATGTAGTTATTCTAAGGATCGCTGTAATAAGTAGGAATGACAATAGGTAAGATTCGGACGGGTTTGAAAAAACCCAAACCCAAACCCAAACCCAAACCCAAGAAAGAAAATAACATCCAGACCAATCCACAAAACCACGAAAAGTAACGGATTCGGGTTTTACCCGCCGATTTTAGCAACATCTAGATCTGTCCATGAACTCGCGAACTCCTAAGGATTTGCAGTTCCAAAGCGACTCACTCCTATATACGTAACTTGGTCCGAGTTAAATCAATTGCCGACATCCATCTGCGTTAGTTTTCTTCTTTTAAACTTAAGAGAAAATGAAAAAAAGTAACAGTAAAAAAAGACTTAAAAATATACGAGAAGAAGAATAAATGAAGAAGAAGAGTTTAAATTTTGAAGAGAAAAAGAAAAGAAAAAAAGTTGAAGAGAAAATAAACGGGGAAGATTAGTTTTAATTTTGAAGAGAGAGTGTGAGGGTTAAAATCGAAAAAAGAAAAAGAAAATGAAGACTAAAGATAAACAAAAAAAGAAAAATAATAATAGAAAATATCTTAAAATCTAAAAAGATAAATACTGAGATCCAACTGTACGTGATGTAAGACAAAAACGAAATATAAAAGTAATTATAATAATATTTTCACATGTTCTATTTTCACATACCAAACCCTTTCCAAGCGGGTTAGGTTCGGACAGATCCCACGAGATTCGGATTTAATTGTCATTCCTAGTAATAAGGTTTGCCATATTTCTTTTTCTGCAGTTCCTCCCTCCTCTTCCTTTTAATGGCATTTCTTTTAACAAAATCAACCTTAACTTTGTCCATTACAGTATCAAAACCGGGAATTTTCTCCCGCAGCGAGTTGTAAACTTGTTCACTTAGGTCGTAGAAAGCTTCAAATACTTCCTGCAAGCACAAAGAGCAAAAATGGTCATATAAGGTAGATACATCAACAAGGTTCATAATTATAAATTTATAATGCACCCCATTTTGAGGAATCTAAATTGAGTTCGTAGAGGTTTAGGAACTACAGTAATAAGCAGATACTGCAAATCAAAATACATTTTTTTTTGTTGGGCAAATATGTTCTACTTTTTACCCTCTGTTCTTCGGTTACAATTTCTGTTTCATTATACAAAAGCAATCGATTGTCCAACATGAGAAAATCATTTGCTTTGCTAATTCTTTTTCTGTTTCAGGATTTTATCCAGGTAAAATAAGTGGACAAAACATAAGAAGAACCAGAAGAAGCAAGACCATACCATAACGTCATCATTCCATTCCTCAAGATAATCAGGGCCTGTCGAGTACGAACCAAGTGGGTCGCGGTACCACTCTCCTCCATATGTGATCTGATCCATAGCTTGCTCAACGCTTAGAACCTCCCATGGCCTTAACCCAGGGATAACTTTACACAATTGAAGCCTGTCTCACACAAGAAAACAAAACATTCTTGTGATTAACATTCTCATATATGCAAAATTGTTTCAGGTGGACATATCAAGATCGAAAGTCATCAAGAATGTGTTATGCTTCCCCAATAAAAGCTATTATCATCATTTAATGACAATAACAAAGTAGCAAAGCAGAAGAGTTACCTGAGATCTTTTGGAATGAATTTGTTTGGCATGTGGTCAGCTTCCAACATTGTTGTTAGTTCAGAGCCACCAGCCCAGAGAAATAGAGCGTGACTAGGAATTCTAACTCCAGGCCAAACACCATCATTAGCTTCCAGCACTGCTTGATCACGTCTCCTGCCCTCTACAGCTTCTTCTTGGAGCTGCTTATAGGTTTTCTTTTCATGTCCCTTAAGAGGAACCCAAGGAGACATACCTTTTTGAAGTTTGTGAATTAAGGCAGTTGCTGCAGCACCTAACCTAACTGAAGAATGCCCAACCATGAGATTAAGAATCAATTACACTGAAAGACAAATTTTCATATTTCAAAAGCAAATAATAGACTAATAGACAAGGACAGAACATGGCTGCAAAATACTATGGCATTATGCACGTAATAGGTGGTATGTAGAAACTATAAATCAGGATATCTATGACAATATCTTTGAGGTTAAAAGACATCATGGTCAGTGGTCACTAAAATAATTGTAGTATATCTTAGCTCTCATGCATCTTCTACCGAATAGCACACTTTCGTCATTCAAAATACTCCAAACATGATATGGTTGGAAGTTGAATATATGTTTTCTTTACAAGACTATTAAGCTATCAATATTATATTTTCATGTAGATTTACAGTTTGCAAAAAAAAAAAGGGTATCTGTAAAAAGCATTCATTATATAACCAAATTCGTTTCACATGAAACAATCACAATCAACCGATTACTTCTTCCATATGCAGGTTAACTTTCACCAATATGTTGTGAGACAATCAACAAACACTACTCTTTTGTTCTTTATAGGAAAGTCAAACAACTAAACTAATGAATTAAATCTTTACACTGCTCATCCTTTCTACAGCTTGCTGCAAATAACTAAATAAACATAACAAGAAATTCCAACTGACCTTCCCAAGTAGCGATGGCCTTCTCCAGGCCGTAAACCATGTGAATTGGTGCCCATTCGTCCATGTCTTCGCCCCATATGAAAGTATCCTTGTCAATAATCCCAGCACCCCAAGCTGTTTTAAGCGTTATGAGCTCCAATGGCCCCCTAGTTCGACCCAAACGATCCTTATAGTACCAACCACCACTCCTCATGATAACTACATCAACCAACACCAACAACATTATTCAATCAAACTCTAAATAACAAGAAGTGACAGTGTGATATACATTTATCTAAGATCATTAGCATGTTATATACTATAAACAAAAACACTTTCAATAGATATTATTACATAGTTGCTTGATTGTTAAACATGTTTTCTAATACTTACAGTCATAGTACCGCTTCTCAAGCCTCTTGTATCCAATAGCCTGTGCAACGTCAATGGGCTTGCCGGGCGGGTACGGTCGCTGCCTGAAACCCCATAGACCGAACATGAACTGCCTCATGAAATCCCAAAACTTGTTATCACTCTCTTCCTTGGTTCTTATTGCCTTTCGCGGCATGGGCCGCCCATCCGGCCCGATCACATGCGGCAGAGCCTGCCACAGCTTCTTGTCTTCGTTCCTGAACGGCCTGTCGTTCTTCTTCAGCTCCATTTCGTTTATATGGTCGGCTATCTCCTCGGACCGGGTCAAAAACTTGATAACCGGGTTAGCCCGGAAATCTCTCCACCATTTCTCGTTCTCTCTGATCTCTTCCTCTGTTGGGTTCTCTTTCTTCTCGAAAAGTGGGTCGTCGTTCAGTATTTTTTCGACTTCTGGTGCGTGTCGATAGTCGGGCAAGTTCTCGCATTCCCAGTAATACTGCTCCAGCATTTGCGTGTAGTACCCGGGTTTCTCGGGTTCTTCTTCTTCGGGCTTCTTGGGTTCTATTGGGGTCGAATTCGTCGTCGACGATGAAATCGAAGCGAAATTCGCGGCGGAGGTGGGTTTTCTGCAGATAAACGAGAAGGATTCGGTGAGCGAATGGAGGTTGACTACTGGAAGTGGGTTCGTGGGTTTCTTGAACCAGTTTTCAAAGGGGTTGAAGTTGATGGAAGCCATTATTGATGATGAATTGTTCAGGGTTTTCAGGGTTTTGGGTTGGTTCTGTGCTGCACAATGAGACGCAACACGTTGAAAATGGAGGACTCAATAAGGATTGAAGATAGTGTTCAGTGAGTGAAAGACAGAATAGAATGGAGATGGATTGGGCTTATAACTGGGCCGCAAAGTTTTGGACTTTGGGCCCAATAACTAAAGAATCGGGCAGATAAAAATACATCAAGATATTATCTGCACACCTATTACAAACAATTACAAATCAATTCATTTCACGTAACTTTGTGCAACTTCGATCCATCATTTCATATTCATGATATGAGCCACCGAAAGTGAACTTGTTTTTGTTTATGTTATGATAAGGCAAATCTTGTAGGACCTTGGAAATAATTCTATTGTTAATGCTCTCTTCTTGTTAAAATGTTTCTGTTTTTGATGCTTTAGAAAGTGATATATAGAAATACTATGAATAATGCCTTTGATTTCACATTTTTCATCCCCTTCAAAAGCTTTATACAGTAGGTTAATAATGGATGATAAAGAGAAAGAATCCGTGAAAGCAAAAGTGAAAAAGTGTTAGATATACTTTCAATGCTGTTTGATAACTTAAGAGCTGGCAAAGGGCTTATAATAAGAAAAATCCAGTCAGCTTCAACTAAAAGTAACTAAGATTCACATTTCACTCACAAAATGGCTTGTAAAAAGCTGCTGCTCATGTTCTCTCTTCTGCCTTCTCTGTTGCTTCTTATCTCCATCTCTCCATGTGTTGCTGAAAATGTTACGGTGTCTGTTTACTACGAAACTCTCTGCCCGTATTGCGGGGACTTCATTGTAAACCATCTGGTTAAGCTGTTCCAGAATGGTCTGATCTCCATTGTTAATCTTCGTATGATTCCATGGGGCAATGCTTTGATACAATCCAATGGCAATTTCACTTGTCAGGTCTTTCATTTTTCGCCTTTTTTCGAATTCGTACTTGGCCAATGTTTTGAATTGTATGCATTAGCTCATTAATTTCATATTTTTTTAACTTTTTTGGTCATCTTCGCAATGTTTTTGCAGCACGGTCCAGATGAATGCTTCCTAAATACTATCGAAGCCTGCACTGTTGCCGTCTACCCTGATGTGGTAAGCCTTTTATGTGACCAAAATCACCATAAAAAACTTGATCAAGTCTAGCCACCAACCAGTTCTGATACCAACTGTCAATAAAATTCCATTGCAGGTCAAGCATTTCAATTTTATCTACTGTGTTGAGCATCTCACATTGCAGAGAAAACAAGCTGAGTGGATGAGTTGTTTTGACACAGCAAGGTTGAGTAAAGTACCAATAGATTGCTACAGAAATGGATATGGAAAACAGGTTGGTTTTTAATAATTTTCGACAGATTTGATCTCTTTTAGTACTATATATTCTTCATCGGTTAGTTCTTAATTAGATCGATTGCCTACCAACGTGCAGCTGGAACAAAACTACGCAACTGAAACCGGTCAGCTTAATCCACCGCATAGATTTGTGCCATGGGTGGTTGTGAATAATCAACCATTACAAGAGGTAAAAAAAATGTCCATAAATTTTGTAGATATATATTTTCTTATCCATTTCAGTTTCCAGTCTCATTAATGTTTCTGTGGATATACAGGACTTCATGAATTTTGCAAGCTATGTCTGCAAAGCTTATAGAGGCACAAAGCTACCACAAGCCTGCAGGTCACTTTTGAAAAGCGAAAATTTACCGAAGAATTCAGATTCTACTAATTCAGTTTGCTATGCAGGTGAGGAGACTTTAACTAAATCATGAAAAAGAAAATTCCAAGATCAAAGATTGCTTCATAGTTCATACACTCATTTGATGAACATGGTGGTGGTTAATTAGCTTCAGTTTTTGCTTGGATCGTGTCGTGGCTGCTCAACTAATTGGTCATTATAATCAGTAATTGCTGGTGTCAGTGTTCAGATTGCTTGTTAGCTTGGAGTGTAGAAACTGATTTCTAGATTCACAATGCAAATTCATATTAAATTTTTTATGGGTACAGATGCAATGTGCTGCTGATGATGATGATGAATTGATGATTATGTTTTGGGCATAAATAGTATTGGATTTAAAAAAAAAAACTGTTGTATGATATATTGCCAAGATATGTAAATATTGTCGAGAAAATCTTAAATGGGACATTATTTTTCAACAAAGAAATCTGACCGACCAGTAAAAAAGAAAAACATATGGGGTGCAAATGGGACTGCACTGATGCTTCATATTAATGTCAATAATGCAAATTCATTATCAACTCAACCACCCTATGACAGAAATACAGACAAGGCAAGAATAGATCCGCACAACTGGGAAATGCAATAATATCATCACCAAACCACACCCATCAGAGGTATATATACTCTAAATCAACTTTCATCCTAGTTTTCACAATGTTGGAAACTGCTACATTTCCAACATTACCTAACTTCTAATTAGGTTTCCAAATTCCAACCTTACCTAACTTCTTAGGTTTTCGAAATCGTTTAGCCTATGATAGCTTAAACCAGTAAGTTTTCTACGTTTTTGTTAGATTTAGACCGAAATGAACTTCACTTTTGCTTATCAATTGTTTATAGTAACCGTCGAACTCAATTTTCAAAATTTATTTAACTTTTTAGCTTTTTAAAATTGTTGAACCGACAGTAATTGAATTTTTCTAAAATTTTTTGTTTAAATTTGGATGAAAATCATGAAACTATCTTCTATTTAGATTATCAATCGCCTATAACAAATTTCTAGCTCAAGTATGTAACCATAATAGTAGTAATTAAAAAGAAAAAAGAAAAGTTTTTTGGCAAAATTGCCCCACAAAAAAATGCAACTTGCACAATTATCCCTTGTAGCCTTGTAGGTTTTTTTTTTTTAAAAAAAAAAGTAGAAATAAAAGGAAATAGCCTTTCATAAGGTTTAAAGAGCAAAAATTTCCACCTTCGAAAAAACTTGTATAAATGTCTAAAAAAAAGATGAGCTTTACCAAAGTGCCCTTTAAAGGGATTTTCCATGACTTATTTTATTTAAGTCCAAATTACCCATTTATCCTCGTCACAATTATTTCGTATTTTCCACCACCAGAACTAAACCCACACTTACAATCCGAGAACTAAACCCACACTCACACTTGCAACGGTCGAAGAATGTGTCCCTAACCAAGAAGAAGACCTTGAATCTAAAGAAGAAGAAAAAGAAAAAGAAAAAGAAGGCCAACACTCGAAGAAAGGTCAGAAGAAGAAACGCCCACAGTGAAATCCCAATACCCACTTGCAATCTGAATCCCTAACCAAGAAGAAGAAGACACTGAATTTGAAAAAGAAACACTAGCAATCTGGTGGTGGTGGTGGCTCTTCTTGTAAAGTTGACAAAAGGGTCGATGCTATCAATTCTTCAACACTTCAACTTCAAGGTTGGTTTTTTGGATTCAAATCTCAAATGAGTGTTATTTTTGCTCTTTAAACATCAAATTAAAACTTCAAGGTTGGTTGATAATCATGTTTTGAAAACTAGGTTTGAAGTGAATGTGTATGTGTCTACTTCTTTACTTAATATATATACATGTTGTCAGGATTATGAAATCTGAGTAGAAAGTGTTTGATGAAATTCCCAATTGGAATGTGGTGGCTTGGACTAGTTTGATAGTTGTGTATGTTAACAATGATAGTGTTGGTGACACTATAAGACTGTTCAAGGATAGGGACATGGAGAGTTTGTATGTAGAGCCTAATGAGATTACATT
Organism: Dipteronia dyeriana; assembly: GCA_032871835.1. NCBI lineage: Eukaryota > Viridiplantae > Streptophyta > Magnoliopsida > Sapindales > Sapindaceae > Dipteronia > Dipteronia dyeriana. The sequence goes on along the minus strand of CM065299.1, from coordinate 14,560,307 downwards.
GGTTCATGTTCTTGTCGTCTGTACTTGAAGTAGATATTTGGGTTATGTGAAATTGGTTCATAGCCGTGTTAGCCAACTCGGTTATGATCCATTTGTGTCAAGTTATAACCCAAATTTGGTTATTGTTATTGTTATTTTTGACATTTATGTGAAATGTGGAAACTTAAACACTGCATATGGAACTTTGGTTCGTTTATGTTCTTGTTGCATTCTTTTCTACTTTCGATGTCTTGATTTCTTCATCTCCCACATATATTATATGGAATTTTGTTTGTTTATTAATATTTTGTACTAAAATATGTATGTATACCATATATAGTCAAGTTCATTGTTTAATTTAGCTGCATTGATTTATTAGCTCTTACTTAGTTCTTTGAAGTTTATATGATAATTGTTGAGCAATCTTGGATTTCGTTGGGTGTTTTTTTTTAACACGAGTGTTGATTTGAATATTTTCTTCTATTTCCACTTTTCGATTTTGTATTTTTGTTTCTTGATTGTTACGTATTTACGGTCTGATGATGATATTAGGGTTTGTCTTTCAGGTTGAAAATTGATTCATGTGAAGATTTCTTATTGGACCTAAACCTTATTCAACCTGATTGACCATCAATGTAATCAGTGTGCAGAAAGCTTCAAGAGTTCGTTACGTTACTATTTTATTTTGTTTGTTATAGACTTATAGTGAAAACTAACACAACACAACTAAACATGTTTCTTGAAGTGGGCAGATTATAGAATATATAATTGTTTGTTTTATATAAATAGAAGCTTGTATGAAATAATTGATATGCGACATTTTTTTGAAATAGAGGTGTTTGAGCTAGATGAGTGTTGTTGAATGTTGTTTTGTTTCTTGAGTTCGTGTTTATTGGTATGGATGAAGCAATGTTTTGAGTTGCACTATCATTGTGTTATCATGTTACATAAGCATGTTTTCCACCTTTCTTGTGTTTTGAGTTGCACTGTCATTGTATTGTCATGTTACATTAATATGTTTTCCAATTCTCAGGCTTGAAAGTAAAATTTCTAGACTTGAAAGTATAATTCCAGTGCTTTAGAGTCCAATTCACAGGCTTGAAAGTAAACAGTCCCGTGCTTGAAACGCTATTTTGGGTTACATTATTGTTGTGTTGTCATTGTCATGTTACATTAACAATATTTCCAATTTCAGAGCATGAAAGTAAAATACTTGGGCTTAAAAGTCCATTTTTAGAAACCTTCACCAGATTCATATGAGACTTTAGAAGTGACTTCGTCAAAGTCACGTCTGAAGTCGCATATGGATCTGGTGAAGGTTTCTAAAAATGGACTTTCAAGCCCAAGAATTTTACTTTCGTCTTCTTGATTTTCAAGTGTTCACTAGAGCCGTATGCGACTTTAAAAGTGACTTGGATGGGGTCTCTTTAAAGTCTCAATCATCCCATGCTTTAAAGTTAAATTCTTGGGCTTGGAAGTCCAAATTTCAGGCTTGAAACCAAATTTTCGGGCCTGAAACTCCAATTATCGGGTTTAAAGGAAGGATTATCGGGCTTGAAATGAAGGATTCCCGGGCTTGAAATCCAGTTCTCGGGCTTTAAAGGAAGGATTCCCAGGCTTGAAAGGAAGGATTCCCGTGCTTGAAATCCAATTCCCGAGCTTTAAAATCGGTTGTTTTTATCTCGGATTTTCTTAACTTGCTAGGGGTTGGAAAGTGCATAAATTGTTGTTTTCCAGCAAGTTTGTAGAGATATTTAAAATATAATCATTATTGTCATTGTGGTATTCTTCTTCTATATTGCTTGTATTAATATGAATACTAGGTTTTCCAATTCAATTGTCTCCTTTTCTCTTAACATTTATAAATTCAATAGTTTTTTTTCTAAAGTATTGATTTATTTTTGTTTTGTTATTAAATAGATGCTTGTTAATCCAAACGAAAAACTCTGACGGTTTCCGAATCATAGAGATTGAATCCACACAAGAATAAACTTACAAAACAAGGGTTATCTCATAAGGGATTTGAAGGATGTCCTACTTCGGTGTGGCATGCTTGAAAGGTTTAAGGAAGGACCTTTTGGTCATTACTTAGAATTGGTCCACCCTTGATCATTCATGGCATGCTCATCTACAACCTACTAAAAACTGAGATTATTCTTCCCAACCAAGAAAAGGATGATGAAATGTGGTTCGGATTAGGGAGACAAATGGCTCGTTTTAGGAGATAAGAGTTTTGTATGTGTAGTAGGCTAAACATGGGCCCTCTTCCTGAAGATTTCAAGAAAAAAAAAGTTGTTAAGGGTTCTATATTGAGTAGATATTTCAAAGAAAAACGGTCGACATGTGAATTGTTGTTTGCCACATTTAAACAACTTACGGATGTAGATGGTGAAAACGCTCTGAAGATAGCGTACATATTATTGGTCTCCCAATTATGTGGCACTAAGGATGGACGAAAAGCCATACCGGCATGGTTATTTGCCTTAGTTGAGGATGACAAGGCCTTTAATAATTTTTCATGAGGCTCTTACATCCACAATTTTACAATGTTTTGGCTTAAGGGTTTACTCTAGAGTTACATTAACATACTAAGAGGTAAAGACAAGAAGGAAGAAGATAATGGACAGAAGCAAGAAGAAAATAAGGAAGAGAATAAGGATAAAAAGAGAAGAAGAAAAACAAAGCAGTGGGAAGAGAGAAAAAGAAAATACAAGTAGAGGATGAAGAATTTGTAGAAAAAGAAGACATGAATTTATTGAAGCTTCATGAAGATTCTTATAAGACTAATACATCCAAATGTCATACAATCAATATATTTCCTCTACCAATTCAGGTAAAAATATCACATTTCATAGTCCTTTCAACATTGCACAAAATATTTAGGTATATAATAACATTTTTTTATTTGTAATTGTATAGGTTTGGGCAGTTGAGAGAATTCCCCGTTTGACGGATGTCATCAGAAGACGAATATGCACAGGCTTCCCAGAATTTAAGAGATGGAATTTCGATATAAGGGTCGTGAAAATTGAATCCAAGTTCTCATCAGGGGTGCGCATTCGTTACTTTTCATTTTTCTTTTTCTATAGTAATATCGACTTGTAAGAAGAGCATAACATTATTTGTTCCGTACATACAGATGTCTTTGTTTGATTAGGAAGCTTACGATTATGAAAAGGGGACCGATTACTACAAGTCCTTGGTGAAGCCTGCACACTTGTAATTTGAAGATGAACATAATGTTGGGTCTTATGAGGTCCCTGATGACAGATTGACGGTTCGCTGTAATGAACTTGATGAGGGAGCTGGTTCTTTTCACAATTACCATACAACATCTTTAATCAGATCCAAAACCTCATTGTCAGATCCCAATTCTAAAAGGTGTCTGTTCAATGAAGGATATTTTGAAACTCCTTAGATACAATTTATTCCGTGTAGATATGATTACTAATTTTATGGATTGAATAAGCTGTGGATGTAAAAAGTAAATAAAAAGTTAGAGTTTCTTTATATAATTCATTAGTTATTAATATTTGTTAATATTGAATGTAAGATTTTATTTGTGTTTGCTTGTGTTAATAGTTTTTAGGCCTAACATATCCTATGATTCTCCGGATTTACAGTCTACATTTCAGAATTTGGTTCCATCCACTATACCTGAACTCTATTTAGCTCTTGCTAAACTGATTAAGGACAGTGAGTTAGCTAATGCCAAAAATATTCAGGACATCGAGGATCGGTTGCTTTCATTTTGTAGAGCTGAAATTGTAAATATTATAGGAGAAATGAAGGTTGGAGAAAAGCCAACCAAACAATCTACGTTTGAAAAATCAGGAGCAACCAAATATAATCTTATAGAGAGACAATGCAGTCTTACCAACTAATTTTGTGTTATCTTGATCTTCCTAAGTGATCTCCGAATCAGATTTTCCACAGATTCCATGTGGGTTTGAATTCCAGGCGAGCAATTTCGGTTGGCTTTGAATTCTTTGAATGAAGGGTTTGACAAAGATTTCGATAATTTCAGGTTGGTTTGACCAAGTGATGGATGAAGGAAGTAAGTAAGTGGGTTTGAGCAATTTCGGGGGATGCCCTTTGTATGGTCGATGATGAAGTCTAGTTCGAAATCAATTTTGATCTCTTGTATGGGTAATGATGATGATGAAGGAAAGGATGAGGAACTCTGGTTTGAAATCGATTTTGATCGTTGTTGAAGAAGGATTGTTTAGTCAAACAGAAAATTTTAGGGGTAATTTCGTCATTATGGTTCATTTAAGTGGGAAGGGTATTTTAGTCCATAAATGGACATTTCATGCAAAGCAAACTTCAAGAAAGACCATTTATGCAAGTTTTTTCATTGGTGTTCAAACTTGGAAAAGACTATGTATGCAAATCCCCCTAAAAAAATGACTTAAATTACCTTTATGCATAACACAACCACAATGGGCTTCCCCCTTAACCAATTTTTTATTTCAATCATCTTCGATTTCGATTTTTGTGTATGTAACAAATGTTAGAAATTTCATCAAATTAAACTATTTTTTTCTTAATTGTTTCATAGTGTTGAAAGCTAATTATTTTTTTATGAAATTTGAATCATTATTAAACCCTAACTTTTAATTCTAGGGTTTAATTTTTGTTAGACAAATAGCAACAAACTTGAACATGATGTATATGGTGTGGGATTTCAAGTTTGTGTATAGATTTGTAGGATTTAGGAAAAAAAAACTCGTCAATTTATTGAATGGATATTGAGAAAATAAGGTGAGAAAGATGATAATGTGAGGTAGATGATGATGGAAGTTGAGAAGGAAGAGGATGATGGTTTTGGGTAAAGATGACCCGATTCCAGGTCGCCCCATCTAGAAGAAAAATTATCGAGTCGCTCCATCCTAAAGAAAAAATTATTGGCTTTTGATAGGGGTGGCCCGATACATGTTTTTCAAGCTTCTGGTCACTCTCTAGCGTTTATCATTTTACAAATATAAACAATTTTACTTAAAACTCACATTGACCTCACGTATTGTTAGTCAACAGTTAGTTGAAATTAACTGTTGACCAACTAATTGTCTAAGGCTTAATTGCACAAACATCCCCTAAGTTTAGATGAAATTGCACTCATATGTAACATTTCTATTTACTGCATAAACATCCCCCGTAAAGAGTTGACCAAAAGTTAACCAAAAGTTGACCAAATGGAATAACAAATTTACCCGTACACAAAATTACCAGTTCTGATCCCTCTATTTTCTATAATAGAAGGTCAACCCTAGAAAACTTTGACATTTGATTAAAAATAATAATTGCATTCAACAAGAATTGAACCTACAATATTATTGTTAGAAACCATTAACCTTTACCAACTAAGCTACCCAAACACATCTTGTTGATTTAAATATATATACATCTAGTTATATAATGTATATATGTATATGTATATATATGTAAATATATGTATATGTATATAGTTATATATATTTTAAACCTTAATTGATAAAATAATTTAAATATGTTTCTTTATTTTAACAGATTTAAAAAAATTATTTTCCTTTTATTTTTTTAATTTTTATTACCTTTTTTAATTTTTATTATTAAATATGAATTTATTTAAAATATATTATATATATATGAGTTTATTTAAATTATATAAATAGATTTAAATTATTTTAAGGTTTAATTTATTATATTAATTTGATGGTCAATGGACAAAATTATTATTATTTATTTATATAATATTTATCAATTGTTTATTAAAACAAATATGAGGGAGATCGTATCTCTCCCCTTTAAATACTATAAAATAATTTGTTTCTTAAATTGATAAAAAAAAATTCAATTGTCTAAATATGTTTCTTATATATATATATGAGTTTATTTTAAATATATAAATATAAATATATAGTTTATATATAGTTACATAACTTGTTTAAAATAATTTAAATCTATTTATATTAAAATGAACTCATACATAATATATATATATATATATATATATATATATATATATATATATATATATATATAAAATAAACTTATATTTAATAAAAAAAATAGATTTATTAAAATGAAAAAAAAAACAAAAGGAAAATAATTATTTTAAATATGTTAAAATTATGGAAAGAAACATATTTATATTATTTTGTCAATTAAGCTTTAAAATATAATTATATAACTATATACATATACATATATTTACATATATAACTATATACATATACATATATACATTATATATATATATATATATATATATATATATATATATATATTTAAATTAACGAACTTTAAATGTGTTTGGGTAGCTCAATTGGTTGTGAGTTGTGTTTTCCAACCTTACGGACTTACGGTTGGAGATTCAATACTTGTTGTATGCCTTTACTTTTTTTAATTAAAGGTCAAAGGTTTTCTAAGGTTGACCTGCTATTATAGAAAATAGAGGGACCAGAATTGATAATTTTGTGTAATGGTAAATTCGTCATTTCATGTTGGTCAACTCTTTATAGGGGATGTTTGTGCAATAAACGGAAAAATTACATATGAATACAATTTCATCTAAACTTAGAGGTGTTTGTATAATTAAGCCTTGTCTAAAAGATAAAAATACCCATTGGGAGGTGCAGAATCTTGTAAATTGGTTTCCTTTATTAAAATTTGATATTAATTTTTTGTAAATTGGTTTCCACCTATAATTAACGTGTAAAAGAACCTTTTTGGATATAAACATACATTTGTGTTGTTTGACAGTTATTAAAAGGAAAAAAGAAATATGATTCTAAAAATATATTTTAATTAATTATATATATATATATATATATATATATATAGTATAATCATTAATATTATATAACTCAAAAATAAATCTAAAATTCAACCTAAATCCATATTATTTATCCCATTATTTTATAATTTATGTGATAATAATAATTTATGATTTTTAAATATATTTATATTCATATTAATGAAATTTGTATCAACCGGATATAAAATGATATATAATTATAAATTATTTCGATGGAATATTTTTAAAAATTCTTTATCTAAAAGGAGTAATAATCATATTAATCATCGCGTAATATTATAATTTATAAAAAGTTTTAATTTTTTAGAAAGAATTTAAAAAAATATCTGAAAAGAGACGAAGACAAGACTTTGATAATTCCATTAAATTAGCGGTTGAGATTTGGTGGACGCACGTATATGTGGCCCCACATAACAAGTTTGTATTAAAATTTATCTTTTTCACTCCAATTAATATCTGACAGGTGTGGCGACCCACTTAAAAGGAAAAAAATAAATATATATTTATAATTATTGACGTCAGCAGAAGCGTGTATCAAACTCGAATAGTAGCGCGTGGATAGGAGAACATTGGCTTGGGAAGAACGCGTCAAGCGAGAGCGGCGGTGGATGGCTGGCCACTGGCCGGTGCGTATAATACAATGTCATGTTGTTTCGTTTCGTTTCCGCTCAAAAACCCAAGAACCCAAGAACCCAAAAACGCAACTCTCTCTGTCGTTTCACAAAAACGTTGAATTCTAGTAGTTTACCTCTAATTGACTCACTGTCATCCAAGTCCTTGATAATGGTGATCAAGTTCCAGCTTTTCGCTCCCGGGTCCCACTCCAAATTTAGAACAAATCAAGGTTTGATCTTTCTATAGATTTTTTTTCCTTGTGCTTGTATTAATTATAGCAAGCTTAGTTTGTTTTTGTGGGTGTCTCTTAGGTGTCTGCAGTTCGCCAAGACCAAGAACCTCTCCATGTTCTTTATCCGTCTAGGTGGGTGAGCTCCTTTGCTGGGTATTTATATTATATTATAAAGCATCTCTCTATTGAGATCTGCATTTGGGATGTTGTGAGAATTCCACTGTTTTGTTTCTGGGCTGTCTTTGGAATTCAAAAAGCCTAACTGGGTTAGTCCTTTCAAAACCTACTATTAATGAATTCATTTTTTGTAAATTTTGTTGCATTGACATATCCCCTTTTTTATATCTTCTAGAAAAAAAAGAAGAATTTGGTGGGTTTATGGGAACTTTGCATAATTTAGCTTATGTACTATTCTTAATGTTTTTAGATTGTTTTCTAAAACTAGTGTTGGTTTTATGGGCTTGGATACTGTTGCCAGTTATGGAAAAATTATTAGAATTTGATTGGTATCATATATATATATATATATATATATATATATATATATTATAATCATCTGGTCTTATTGGAAGAGCTTTGATGTTGGTGCAATGAACTTCAAAATCTTATCTTTTCATATTGCTTTAGTTAATCATGCATAATGAATTGCTTTGGAGAACAATAATTTTTCTTTTAAGCTACTTGAAATTTATTCATCACTGACATTTTGACAACTATAATGTGATTGAAACTTCAGGGAATAGCAAAACGGATTTATACAGAAAAATATAAATTTCCCATGTGAGATTTTTGATAAGGGCCTCTTTGCGGTTTTCTGGGAGATGCTAAGATGGAGAAGAAGCGAAAAATTTCTCAGTATAGAGAGAGGCTCGACAAGACGCTGGCATCCCCTGAATTGATAAATAAGGAGAAGCTAAAAACCCTGGTCAGTAATCAACTTCTGCATTCTTCACAAGATGAAATTGGAGGTTAGTGTATTCGCATAGCTTTCCTGTCAATCCTCTTATTTATTCCTGATGTATGCTTCTGGTAAATCCTTATAGTAGTGTTAGATGCATTTTGCCCAATACTTTTTTTAATTTCTTAACTTTGGATTGTGCAGGATTTAGTGAGAATGTAGTTGAAAGGAAGACTATAGAAGTCTCCAACTTTCTTGACATGTTAAGGAGTGCTTCTGTTAATGAGACTGAGGCCTCAAACACTAGTGAGGCATCGCATGGTCAATGGAAAGTATGCACTCCTCAGCTGAACACTTAACTTTTTATTTTAATTTTTAATGTGAACCTAGAATCTATTGAATGTTTTCCATTTACCCATTTCTCTAGTGAAACTTTTCAATATTTTTCTATCCATAAATTCCTTTCCTTTAAGAAAAGAGCAAAAACATTGCCCATCAGCAACATGATCAACCAGAGTGGTTTGTCTTCCTCTGATCATAACCATGCCTCATGTATCTGGGTGTCATTTCATTGACTTTTCTTTTTCAAGGTTTTAAAATTTTATTTCATCTCTTTTCAGATTTTCTAATGATCTGAAGTTCTGAAATTGTGAAAATATTTTTATTGTATGAAACTTTATTTTTTTGTTTCTTTTATCATGATTTTGTCACCATAATGGTTTCTACTAGCTGACACTATTGGAGCCTGCTTCTTTGACAGTTAAAACAGGATAGTGAGGAGTTCCGTGTTATGTATCGTGAAGGACCTGAAGGGACTCCCTTCCATACATTACTTGTTGAAGGCTATGTGGAGGGGCCTGTAGATTCTTGTAAGTTCCACTGATATACTAGGAATGTTTTGATCTTCATACTACAATGATGAGGAAAAATATGGACAATCACTCTTTTATGATCAGTATTGGAAGCTTTTAAAAGCTTTTATATCAGTTTCATATCTCATCGCAGGTTTGTGTATCTCGTGGGAGACAACACTTTACAAAAAATGGTGAGAAATTTTCCATCATCACATATATTTGCACTTTATAATATATCTATCATATAGGGTGCAAGATGTTATGTAAATGTGGACAATACCAATTTTCTTCTTAATCTTCTGTTTTTCCCCTTTGTTAAAATTGTTTATCTCTTTATCTACTGTTTAAATGGCCTAATTTTGTTTGATAGTAATTGACAAATACAGTGGTGTAGGTGGGTGTAGACAGCAGATAGAAAAAATTAATGTGCATAAACCCTGCATGTTCAATTGTTTATATTTTTGTATACTTTCAGGTTCCAATTTATTTACTCATTCCTGCTATCAATAAATATAAAGAGATCATCATCCAGTTTAAGTCATTATCTCAGATCCTTTAATTTGAAGTAAAGCAAATACAATTTGGACAGTTATTTTTCTATTTCTTAACCCCAGGTGGCCTCAGTCTAGTTTTCCGCCGTTCAAAATTACATCTTGCCAATGCTTGCAAAAGGTCCGGATTGGTGAACAGATATCATTAGTGAGGTTTGTCCACCATAAAACTACAACAGTTTGGTACTTTACTGAATTCTGCAACTTTAAATGTTGATTTTTACCTTAACTTGTTGGAAGAAAGGGTGAAGGTTACATGGCCACTGTCAGCAAGGGAAGCTATTGTGCACTATTTTCTGTTTGAGTATATTCAAGATGATCTCATTGTTGTTCTTGTGAACACAGTACGTATTAAAATATTGAACATAAATCCACTTTTAGACTGAACTTCACAAAAAAAATTCTCAATTTCATGAAAATTTTGCTATCAGATCTCCGATTTGAAGAGCATCGATAAAAGTACTCATGGTTTCACAAGTGACGGGATCCCTGAAGTAAAGGATGTGGTAAGGATTGATTTAGTTGGAGGCTTTGCTCTACAGAAGGTGACACCAGAAAGAAGTTTCTTTAGGTGAGTTGTAATTAATTGGATAGATTATCTGAGTTGCTATATGAAAATGGTTTGAACTACATCATGTGTATCAAAGGGAGAAAAAAACCTAAGGCCATGGTTAAGGTCACATAAAACCCAAAAATCAGTGCTGCTAGATTTAGATATGCTCAAGGATTAAGAAGCAAGGAGGAGAAAATAGACTGATATTGCCATAAATTTTGAGATAACCGAACTAAAACATCTGAACTCCCTTTCTTGATGAGTACTCATGTTTATTATTATAAAAGCTGTAGTAATTAACCTAGCAACTCTATCATTTTAACAAGAAAAGACATCGAAGTAAAGATGAATCATACAGTTTTCTTTGTGCGTAGAACTACAAAGTCACACAGTTAAATTGCTTGTAATTGCCAATAGGAAGTGGACAATAATGTTGGTTTCATATGTAATTAAGTGAACTTTGTCTCATTTTATAGGACAATAGCAACTATGGATATAAAGCTGGACTTTGTCCCTCCATCTCTCATAAACTTTATTTCGAGGCAGCTCATTGGCAATGGTTTCAGACTGTATCAAAAGGTGATATACTTTCGTTTCTGATGTTTTTTCCATATGGTTTATGATATTGTAATTGTTTATTTATCTGCAATGCTACCCATTTGGCCTACTAAATCAGCACTTCACCATTATTTCAGGCAGTGGCTTCTGTATCTAATTGTGATGAAGATTACAGTAAGGCCTTGGAGGATCCACTATACACTCACATACGTGAAATTCTTTATCCCACCAATATTTCCTGCGAGTCTCCGACAGCAAATGAGTTAACATATGATCCGTCTAATCTCCCCAAAGAACAATTCATCGAAATTATACCAGATGGACTGAACTATATAGAACAGGAGGTTCATAACATTGACCATACCTGTGAATCTTTGCCAAAAGATGCACAAGTTTCACAGAGAAAAATTGTCAGTGAAATAGAGGAGGAAAAAAATGAGGAAAGCTCATACTTGGAGAGTGAGACTGATGAAGAAGAGAGTAAGAAAAGCACACACATAGAGGAGGGTGGCAAATGCAATGATGTAAATCAGTCTTTAACCAATGACATGCCAGAGAAGTGTCTTGTGAATGGTAAAAGAAATACTTTTATCAGTCCTGAGGTGGAACAAGCTCTAGAAACATTAGATAAGGCCATTTGTATGGTTCGTGATAATGGATTTAATAGACAAACCAAGTTTTCTTCTGGCCTTAACAATGAAGAGCTTCTAAATACTGACATGGGTGCCATGAAAGATTTTACTGCTTCAGAAGAGGCAGTGTGTTCGACTGTTGAAGTAACCAAAGAGGAAATCGTAGGGAAGACTCATCATGAACCCATGAATAGCAGTGGCATTCAGGACATCAGGTACTGACAATGTTGTCCAATTTTGCACATATCCTTTTATATATTTCAGTATAAGTTTAACAAGTAGATGTGAGCAGATTAATGAATTTGAATTGCACCCGTTTGATCCTGTTTAGCAGGCGCTCTGGATCAAATCGATACACTAGGGAAGGGAACCATAACAGGATAGCACCAGCATCACCAGAGCAACATATTTCAAGTCCTAGTGAGACCAACCAGGTTGCTTTGAATCCCTTGCGGAATGGGGTAACAGAAAGACCCATTTCGAACCAAAACATGTATGATAATAAGCAAACAGGCACGGAGGTGAATTTGAGCAGGCAGAAAAAACACAGATACTGTTGCTTCTTCTTCAGTTCTGCATAATTTATGGATTAGATGAAAATAATTTTTGGTCAGTCCCAGCTTTTTCCAGCCTCAATAGATGGCAGCATGATACCCGAGAATGAATGAATGTGTAACGATTTTTATAGTAGGAAAAAAAGAAAAAACTTTACAGACTGAACATATTTTTTTTCCCTACTTTGTCACCTCTGTTAGGCAAAGATGTATTAAAATATTGAATGTTTTTTTTTTCTTTACTTTGCTAAAGATGTACAATAATAATGTTTAAGGTGGAACAGATGAAATGAGATAAGAAAATAAAGAAGCTCGTTATTGCAATTTCTTCTTAATTTTATTTTCAATCCAATTTGTTTTTTTGCTTAGAATTCCTTGATGTGATAGGTTATAACTGAGTTTAGATTCCCTTGTCACCATCTCCGATGGGTCTTTCAAAATCTAAAACAGAGATCATAGGGGCTTCAATGGGTCTTCAATTCATATTTTCCATATAAAGAAATAGACTCAATTTTGGTTCTCTAAATTTAAAGACTTAAAAAGCAAATCTCCAATTCAATATTCACTTTTTTTATTTCCATTTTATTATGGATTTCCTTTTTACATTTTCAATAAAAATTAAAGAATCTATTATAACTCTTTATTCGTATATCTAATTATTACTAAAATTATACCATTGAAAATATTTTATTAAGAAATTTCAACCGAGTATAATATTGATTATATTTCGATAATTTAATATTTTTTTATTTATTACACCTTTTATTATTAATATTAATCAATAAATCATAAACATTTTAATTTAAAACATGTTGACTTCGGTTTCTCGATGGATGAGAAAGTCAACCACGTTGGATTTATGACCTGTCAAAAGAGAAAGAGAAAGATAATGTAATATAAGCAATAATGACACGAGTTTACGTTGTAAAACTCAGATGATCGGAGAAACGTCCACGGGTGGTTGGCTGTGCAACCAAGCCAAATCTACTATGTAATTATAAATTACACCACTCGATCTCTCTTGCCTCTTTTTTTTCAGTAAGATTATGGGTCTATTTATATATGCATAGAACCATAATCCTTGTTGTTCAAGTAAATAAAAGAATTTGTATTTAATTATTACTGGTTGCTTGTTGGAGTCGTCTTTATCTTCTTTCATGTTTCAGAGATCTTGTGTATTGAATTTAGAGTCTTCGTATGATTCTAACTACACAGTTTGATTAGGATGCAATCTCCCAGAATAATAGAGTTGTTGCCTAATTTGGACTTGCTCCCTGTTTGGTACGTTATCTTTCTAGAAGCTCTAAATGTTTTTCCCCCTTTTGATACAGATGCGTATTGGAGTATGACACCAACTTCTTCTCGGGCTTATTCACTCGCATGGATCACATATTCGAACTTATTTACTCGGGCTTTTATATTGCCCGAGTGGTAATGATCGTGCCGAGTGCCTGTACTCAAACTTACTCGGGTTCTTGTTCCTTGATGTCTTGGATGGTCTTCTAGATGCCAGCTTAGATACCCGTATGTCAATCTTCTTTAGAGATTGTCTTATCTGTCAGTGACGTGTATATTCGATAAAATTTACATATAACAACACCCCCTTAGCATATTTTTGCCGAGTAGAATTTTATTCTTGGCAAAAGTATTTTAATTGGCATTCTGACCTTTTATGCCTCATTAATACAAGAATGTCAATCCTTAAACAACGCTTCTCATTAATGACGTGTTTTAATGGTTACCACACATGTGCAATTTGTCCATTCACGTGAAATCCCAGTGATTATGATGTTTTGAAATTCTGACGGCTTGGTTAGTTCTTTCCACGACACGTGTCATTCAGCCGCTCGGTTTCTCTAGTAGCATTTAGGAGACACGACTTGTGGATTACCTGATACGTCGCCTACGTCATCGAATCCTTCTTTTGATTTTTCCCGCTTTTTGAGACCCTAGGGTTTCATGTCGTCGACCTTTTAAATGGCCTATTTAAACTGAAAAGAGGCTGTTTCGGTTCTTTTTTTCACAGACAGAAGCAAATCACCCAGGTTTTCTTGTGCACGGATTCGTCTGGATTCTTCATCGAAGCTTTTTCTGGTTTCTTCGTATCTGTTTTAAAGGTCAGTTTAGATGGATCCCCGTTTCACGACAACGTCTTTTTGTTATAGCTTTTGAAGCGCTTGAGTCTGGAGATTTTCAATTGGTTTATTGTGTTCGTAGGTTATTGGGGGAAACTCCCCCTAATGAGCCCCCATTTTTAAACGTTGATATTTCTGGGCTTTATCCTAATGTTCGTTTAAGTTCTAGCTCTAGCTCTGAATCTTCTCCCAGTTCTGAGTCTTTCGTTTCTGATCATAGGGTTCCTCTTCGATCTAGGATGTGAAAGCATACGAGTAACCGTATTGTTCACAAACACGGTCCAAGTGGTATTCAGATTGGAAGGCAACTAGTTGATGAGAAGGATGTTGAAGAGGGGCATCGTGAATCTCGAATTCGTTTCTCACTTGATTCCCCGAGTGCGTATGATGTCAAGCCGAACATGGTCGGGGAAGCAGAAAATGAAAAGTATCGCGATCGATTTGATCTGGACGATTTGATCTGGACGATTCGATCTTAATGGCTCCTGCTGGTAATAGAGTCGCGTGGAACCCTCCCCCGGGCATGGTAGCAATTTATGGGTCTATGCTCTGTTGTGGTGAGACTCTTCCCCTCCAGCCTTTTATTGCTTGGTTTCTTGTCGAGACGGGGATTGCTCCAGCCCAGCTTACCCCGAACAGCTATAGGATCTTGATGTGTATGTGGCACATGTGGAGCCGGATGAACTTGTCACCTCCTTCCCATCGTAAAATTAGACACTTCTATACTTTAAGGCAATCTGGTCGGACTGAGACTTACTTTCTTCTATCCAGCCAACCAGATAGCTGGATTCCTGAAGAGACAAAAGTGAACCGGGGAGTTGATATTTCCTCTGACGCCAAGAAGAAAGGCTTTGTGTAGGGTTTTCTTATCTCAAACAAGCACTGGAAGAATAGCTGGTTTTTTACCGGAGGGAACTTGGAACTCGAGATCGAGCTTTCAACTGGGGAAGATCGGGAAGTATTGAAGGTTCCCCATTTCTTCTGCTCTCCCGGTCGTTGGAACAAGTCACGACCTACTTATACTGACGCTGAGTTTACTAACCTTGCTCGGGCGGCTGCGCACATTCTAGAGAAGTTTAGCATGTCTTATTTTTTTGATGAGAAGAAAATGATAGCTCTCGGCTTCTTTCCTCAGATTTTGGATTATCACAGACGTCATAAGTAGAATCTCTTCTCGTGTATGTTTACTCATTTTTGTTGTTTATTTTCTAACTCGTTTGTATTAAGTGTATGACTTGGACATCATTTGTGACGTTCAAGCTCTCCAAGTTAAATCATTTACTCAGGTGAACCGTAAGGAAACTTCTTACCAAAATAAGGAAGGGATTGCTTCGTCGAATGACGAGTCGGTTGAGGATTCCGACGTAGTGGATGAGCGAGTTCCTGAGTATATTCCTCAAGAGGTTATTTAGCCGACCGTGGGGGAGTCAAACGGTCTGAATATCCCTTTTGGAACTGATAGTGCCTCCAGGGTGTCCGAGGATGAAGGCATGCATGGAGAGCATCCCAGTGGTGCAATGTCTGGTGAGCCAAGTTCCTTGGTCGATGAAGTGCCTACTGAGTAGTTCACCGTTGGGAACGAGGAAGAAGTTAGGGTACCTCCAGATGAGCAGGTTAACCTTCATCCTGATCTTTTTAAATCCTTTCAAGATATTACAGAAGGTCAAGAAAATCCTATGGCTGACCTCGGCTTTCACCGTACCCGGGTTGAGAAGAGGAAGGCAACTGACTCTCCTGTTCATCCTCAAAAAGTTCCTCGGGTGGTGTCATTTGTCGACTCGAGTGACGATGACGCTGATGTTAGAGTTTCCTCGAGTGCCCAGGATGAGGCGTCTTTGAGGGGAGTGAAAGCTTCAGACAATCTTAATAAGGATTCTTTCCCCCTAAAATCGATGATGTAAGAATAGGATCCTCGGGTGATCCTTCGTGTCCCTCCCCGATAAAAACCCAACCAGATGACATCAAAGAGATAAGAGTTTTGCCCAAGAGTTTACCGACCATTGTTTGGCTAAGCAGATGGAGGCCGAGAAGAAAGCTTCCGCAACCCAAGAGAAGGATGTATCCTTTTAAAATTTACTATCTGCCGCCCAAGAGTCGATGCTCAAAGCTGAACAAGAGGCTGAGCAGGCCGGATCATTTTAGGAGCAAAAAATTGAAGACCTTGAGCGTCAGGCCCTGACCGTTGAATCCCTTTCGAATGAGGCTAGGTTGGAACTTGAAATTCAAGGGGTCGATTGCTTCAAGAGGTCCCCAGCCTACGATGAACTACTCATTAGGGAGTTTCAGCGAGGGTTAGTCTCAGTTGGTGAATTCTTCAAAGTCAAAAATCGGGCGACTGACAAGGCTCGAGCCAATTGGGAGCTATCAATCAAAAACCATGTGGACCAGTCCTTGGAATCTCTTTGGACTCAGATGAAGGAATGAAGAGCATAATATCGTAGCCAAGGTAAAGAGCCTTATCCTATGCATTTGGAGGTCCCGTTAGAGCATTCTCTTTCGACCTTTTATGCCAGTCAGGAGACTTGTGTGGATGGGTCGAAGCCTGACTTTGGACCGGTCCCTGGAATGGATAGATGACTCGATCGACTCAATTGCCTGACCTTCTAATGAGAGTCTTCTCCGGGAGTATGACATGGTGCCTGATCCGAGCATGGGCAAAAGCTCTAAATCCTCAGCTCCTCCATAGGGTGTAAAAAGTGTATTTTGTAAAACTTATGATCAATAAAAGTTCCATATTTTTGTCAACTGCTTTGTTTAGAATGTCGAGTGTCTTATTAAACTAGCTAATATTATTAAAACGCTGAGTATCTTATTAAACTGGCTGACGCGACTGAGTGCCAAGTATCTTATTAAACTGGTTGACGCGATTGAGTGTCAAGTATCTTATTAAAACTGGCTAATATTATTAACCGAGTAATCTCGGAGCATGCAAATAGATTTATACATGTGCTTCATACTCGGTTGCTACCCAAACGTTACATCGATGCTCACCATGATCATACGTTCGAGTCCTTACGGAAGTCACTGAGGAAGTCTCCTAGTTTTGTCTGCGTAAGAGTTTGCCGAATCGTTTAAGCTTTTAATTGCTCAACACAATTGCGTAACTCACCGGGATTTCCCGATGGCACCCCGAGCCATTTTCCAGAATCTGATGTATCGGGTTTGCCTTTTGGCTAAGGTCTTGGTTGACCTTTGCTCGGCTGACATGCTCCTTTGAGCTTCTCCGTCCATTCGGGATTTTTGCCAAATTAATGGTCCCGAGCATTTTATCTCTTATGTAATCAATTTCTTTATGTTCTCATTGATATACTCTCATCTTTCATATGTTCTTATTACCATGTGCTTTCTCACATGTTCTTATTATCATGTGCTCAGATTTCTGAAATTCTCAGTCGGGTTTTTATTCATAACTGCAAAACTAACAATATGATAAATCTCAAGCTAAAAATATTCTGACTAACAAAATTATCCTAACTAAAAAAGGAAACAAATTTCAAGGATAAAAATTCTTTAACATCTGATTCTCAATCTGGTCGTGCAACCCAATACGTTCCATGACCAACTATTCCTTCAATTTTATACGAGACTTCCCATTTGTCAGCCAACAAGCCTACAACTTTGTTCTTTGTGTTCAACGATACTCCTCTGAGCACCAGGTATCCTAATTGGAACTTCCGAATCCGAACATGAGAATTATAGTGTCGGGCCACTCTTTGCTTATATGTCGCGTTTCGTACTTGGGATTTCTCCCTCTTCTCTTCTAACTCATCTAGGCTTTATAACAACATATCAACATTCTGATCTTCATCATAAAGCCTAACTCTAGGTGACATATACGATGTTTCTACCGGGATGACAACCTCAATTCCGAATGCCAAGAAAAACGGAGTTTCTCATGTAGAAGTCTTTGTTGTCGTCCGATAGGCCTATAGTACTTCATGAAGTTGTTTGACCCAACTACCCTTTTTGGCATCTAACTTTGCTTTGAGCGTATGCTTGATGATTTTTTTTTATTGCTTCAACTTGTCCATTCTTTTAAGGGTGAACAAGTGTGACATAATAATTTACAATTTGGTACTCGTTGCATAGCTGGTTGAATTTTTGATTATCAAACTAGGTGCCGTTATCAGTGATTATAGTATTCGGGACTCTAAATCTGTAGAGTATATTTTTTTTCACAAAGTTTGTGGTATTTGCTTCTGTGATATGTACTAAAGTTTCAGTTTCTACCCACTTCGTGAAATAATCAACGGTCACAATCGCGTGCTTAGCCCCACCCCCTGTTCCTACTGGCATTGGACCAATTAAGTCCAGTCCCCACATGGTGAATGACCATGGGGATGTGAGGCTCCTAAGTTGTTCAAAGGGCTGCCAAATATCATTAACAATCCTTTGGCAACCATTGCAACTTTCTAAACATCGATGTGCATCCGAGAATAAAGAAGACCAGTAAAAACCTTGCATGAGTACCTTGTGTGCCAGATTTCTGCCTCCAGTGTGGTTTCCGCATACTCCGCCGTGGACCTCCTGTAGTATTCGGTATGCATCTTCCTCTTATATACACCTTTGGAGTGTTCGGGAAAACCCTCTTCTGTATAGTTCTCCTCCGATCAGTGTGTATCTTGTCGATCGATACCTGATGCATTTTGCTTTTAAGGGATCTTCTGGGAGTACATCTTCTTCCAAGTATCTTTTTAGCTGAGTCATCCAACCATTTAGAGGTGTTCGGATTTCTGAGACTTTAAAGTTTTTCGGCTCAACTATACTTGATCTGAGAAGATGTGCAACCAGAATATTTCTTGGCCTGATTGTGGTTGTTGTTGTTGCTAGTTTGGATAAAACATTTGCCTTTTCATTCTCTTCTCTAGAAATCTTGTATTCCTTGAATTTTTGGAGGAGTTGTTTTGCCATGCCCAAATAAGCCATCATACCTTCGTCTCTGCCCTGATACTCGTCTAAGACTTGGTTGACGACTACCTGTGAGTGACTGGATATCTCAACCTCATATGCTCTAAGAGCTATGCAAACTCTAAGCCCTTCCAACAATGCTTTATATTCGGCCTGGTTATTTGTTGCTTTGAAATCGAATCTCATGGCACATTCAACATCATCTCCTTCTGGGGTGCATACCACGATCTCTACCCCGCTGCCATGAGTGTTCGAGGAACCATCGACATATAATTTCCATAAGAAATTCTTGCCCAACATTTTTTTTTGCTTCCAAATTTGGTTATGTGAATTCTGCTACAAATTTTGCAACTGCTTGGCCTTTGAGTGATGTCCTGAGGATGTATTGAATATCGAATTCACTCAGCTTGATCGCCCATTTAGTTACTCTTCCTGAAATTTATGGCTTCTGTAGAATTTGCTTAAGCGGGCAATCGGTGAGAACCTGGATCGTATAAGCCTGAAAGTATAACCTCAGCTTCCTTGCTGCCGAAACCAATGTTAGAGCCATTTTTTCTGCCTGTGAATACCTGGTTTTAGTTGGAAGAAGAGCCTTACTGGTGTAATACACTGGCCTCTGTATTCCATCTTCTGTCCTGACTAGAACCGAACTTGATGCTAACTCTGTAAGGGATAAGTATAAGTGGAGTATTTCTCTCATTTTAGGTTTTGAAAGGATGAGAGTCTGCCCTACGTATTCTTTGATTTTCAAGAATGCCTACTCGCACTCTTCATTCCATTCGAGTCCTTACCCCCTTTTGATCACTTTGAAAAAAAGAGCACATCTATTTGTGGCCTTCGAGATAAATCTGTCCAAAGAAGCTAAGCATCCTGTCAAGCGTTGTACCTCTTATAGCGTCCTTGGAGAAGTCATTTTTTAAAGGGCCTGGATCTTCTCGGGATTCACTTCGATCCCCCACTGGTGAACTTGGAAACCAAGGAACCTTCCTGATGGAACCCCAAATAGGCATTTATTCGGGTTTAACTTCATCTGATACCTTCTCAAGACAACGAATGCTTCACGCAGGTTCGAAACATGTTCATGAGACATTTTTGGTTAACATGTCGTCTATCTAAACTTCCATGTTTTTTCCTATTTGACGAGAAAAGATCATATTGACCAATTTTTGGTATGTTGCCCCAATATTTTTTAACCCAAAAGGCATTACTGTATAACAGTAAAAACCTTGATCGGTCATGAATGATGTTTTTTCTTCATCAGCTTTATTCATCCGGATCTGATTGTATCCCGAGTAAACTTCCATGAAACTGAGTAATACGTGGTCTGATGTAGCATCGACCAGTTGGTCAATTTTCAAAAGTGGAAAACTGTCCTTTGGGCAGGACTTGTTCAGATCCGTGAAGTTCACGCACATTCTCCACTGACCATTTTTCTTCTGGATCAAAACCACATTTGCTACCCACTGAGTGTAGCTGATTTCCCTGATCGATCCTACAACGAGTAACTTCTCTACCTCCTGCTTAATTTCCCGACTTCTTTCGAGGTTGAAAGATCTTCTCTTTTGTATTACATGTTTCACACTTGGATCCACCGCCAAATGATGTGATATTACTCGGGCATCTAAACTCACCATGTCTTCATGACTCCAAGCGAACACATCTTTGTATTCTCTAAGCAAATTAATAAGATTCAACTTATTCTTTTCTTCTAAGTTGGCCCCAATTTTGACATTCCTATCCGGTTCATCTTCCTTTAAGACCACCTCATATATTGATTCACTTTTAGGTACCTCCGGTTCTTCCCTTGGATCCAACTCGAACAACAGTGATTCTTCTTGCATGATCTGATATGGTTGTGTTATAGTGTATACTTGATCAGTATTGTCCCTGTCTTTGTAAACCGAGAGATTAGCTCTTCTAGCCATCTCCTAGAACCCCTTGATTATTCCTACCCCCCGTTCAGTTGGGAACTTGATCATAAGAGCGTAGGTAGCTATCACCGCCTTGGTTTAGTTCAGGAATGGTAGACCTAAAAGCGTATTATAATGCCAAATGTCCAGGTCTACTACCACAAAGTCGAGTAACACTGTTTTTTGACAAGGAGCTACTCCGATCTTTACGGGCAGATTCACTATCCCGAGAGACCTGACATCGACTCCCCCGGATCCTCTGAGTGGGGTATGGAAAGGTTGCAAGTCCTTTCGATAAAACCTGAGTTGGTTATAAACAGCCACATTGAGGATGTCTGCCGAGCTACCATTGTCCACTAAAATTCTCCTGACTTCTCTATGGTCAATTCGGGCACTTATGATGAGGGCGTCATTTGGTCAGACGTCAACCCCATGTGAATCGGCTTCCGTAAATATTATCGGGTCTCATCCTTCTTTTATTCTTTTCAGATCAGGCTTGATGGAGTTGACATCAAAATTTTGCCTTGCTTCCACCGCTTCTCTGATTTCCTGAGTCCGCTCTCGGTTACTTCTCCCAGTTGATGGTCATATCACTTCATTCGCCTCGGGACTGGCCCTTTGTTTCGATCAGAATTATGATCTCCCGTCTTGGTCTCTTTCTTAATTTCTGACTTCTCATCTTTCTTCAGGATTATATCTTACAAATTTCCTTCCCGAATGAGGGTCTCTATATAGTCTCTGAGTTGGTAACATTTAGAAGTCTCGTGTCCGGTTTCCTTATAAAACCTGTAATGTTTTGTCGCGTCTCGCCGAGCAAATTGGGACTGTTGACGTGGCTCCTTCACCAGATTTTTTTCTCCTAGTGTTGCCAAGATTTCTTCCTGCTTTTTCCGGAGTGGGGTGTAGTTCATGTATTTTCCTCAAAAAATTTCCACGGCCTGGTCAATATTACGTCCACTCCTCCCATCTTTACTTTTTTCTTTGCTATTTCCTTTCTGTTTTTCTTTATGGTTTTATGACCTTGACTCGACATCCTTTTGTTCGGATCTCCCCCATGCATGTAATTGCCTCATATTGCCAATTCTTCCTCTTTCGCCAGAGCGTATCCGCCTGTCATATCCATCATATCTGCATATCTGGTAAGACGAGCCTTTCTTAAGTCAAAAGACAACCGTCCATTCTGCAAGTTGTTTATGAATGCGGAGATCATTGCTTCATCATTCGCGCTGCCGATTTTTGAGACTGCCTAGTCGAACCTTCCTAGATATTTCTTCAATGACTCGTCTTTTCCTTGTTTCAACTGAGAAAGGTAAGCCACCGATTTTTTCATGTGCACATTGCCTAGAAATTGTCTCGAGAAGCTTCTGCTTAACTCACTGAAACTCCCAACACTTGCCAGGGACAATCTCTCGAACCATCTTGAACCCGTATCTCCAAGAGTTTGTGGAAAGTTAAGGCATAACAGCGGATCGCTGTGTGCATACTGAGCCATGACGCTTTTATATCGTCTGACATGCTCTTTAGGATATGTATCCTTTTTAAACTATTCTCCGTGTGGCATCCTGAATCTTTTCGGGAATGACGTTCACAGGATGTTTCTAGTAAAAGGACTATCAGAATCATCATCAAACAACTTATTATATCTGTATCGCCTAATCAACGCATCCATTTGACGCCTGTTGTTCTTGACTTCTTGGGTCAGGCTCTGAATCATGACATCTATGTCACCCACCGGTTCTCCATGATGGTTAAGTTGTCGGGTGATCGTCATACCTGTTTCTAGCTCCTCTTCATTCTGTCCCCGAGTGTCATGGGTTAATCCTTGTAGACGTATGGTTTCATGACGACGTTTGCAATGGTGTCGATCGCTATTATCTGATAACGATGACTGATCTCTACGCTGGTCATATTTATGATGCCTATCATAACCCGTCTGACCGTGGCTCCTCCTTTGGCGTGGCCGTTATTCTACGGCAGTTTCACGACCCTTGTTCTGGTTGCGTGTTGTACCCCCAGCTTGATTGATTGGATCTGAGTTCCTAACTGTTACTGGTGCATCTGGTTACGGGCCAACTACAACCGATTGGAGCCTTGGAGGTGGAGGGTTTGGCGGATACGCCTCTCTCGATGCCAATAGATTTATTCCTTCTCGCGCCACATCTGTTAGTAACTGTTGCAGTGCATTATGAAAATGACACGCTATATCCTCGCTGGTAGGAGGGACTTACTGGATACCATCCAGGGATATCGGTTGATTCCCGGTGGTTGTTGTGGGATCCAGAGTGACCCCACCCGTATGCGTATTAACTGGAGATTTCTGGATATCCCTGAAACTGTCTCTGCTTCCACTATCAACCATTGCTTAAATAGGTGCCCATCCTTCTAACGCCAATTGTTAACGTCAGTTTCTCGATGGATGAGAAATTCAACAACGTTGGATTTCTGACCTATCAAAAGAGAAATAGAAAAAGAATGTAATGTAAGCAATAATGACACGAGTTTACGTGGTAAAACTTCGATGATTGGAGAAACGTCCACGAGTGGTTGGTTGCGCAACCAAGCCAAATCCACTATTTAATTATGAATTACACCACTCGATCTCTCTTGCCTCTTTTTTTCCAGTAATATTATGGGTTTATTTATACATGCATAGAACTTTAATATTTGTTGTTCAAGTAAGGAAAATAATTTGTATTTAACTATGTCTGGTTGCTTGCTGGAGTCGTCTTTATCTTATTTCTTTTTTCAGAGATCTTATGTATTGAATTTAGAGTCTTCGTATGATTCTAACTACACAATTATTAGGATGCAATCTCCCAGAATAATAGAGTTGTTGCCTAATTTGGACTTGCTCCCTGTTTGGTACGTTATCTTTCTAGAAGCTCTAAACGTTTTTCCCTCTTTTGATACATATGCATATTGGAGTATGACACCGACTTCTTCTCGGGCTTATTCACTCGCATGGATCACATATTCGAACTTCTTTACTCAGGCTTTTATATTGTCCCAAGTGGTACTGATCGTGCCGAGTACTTATACTCGAACTTACTCGGGTTCTTGTTCCTTGATGTCTTAGATGATCTTCTAGATGCTAGCTTGGATACCCGTCAGACAATCTTCTTTAGAGATTGTCTTATCTGTCAGTGACGTGTATATTCGATAAAATTTACATATAACAAAACAAATGTTTACAAATCATCAATTATTATATGTAATTAACATATATCGTAATAATTAACTTTAAATAATTCGGTAAAACAAAATATTAACATTAATATCTTCAAATTAAAATATTACCACAAAAATATCATAAAAAATACATTGAAAATTAAAAGTATGGTGTCCACGGTTCGGTTCGGTTCTAGTTCTTTTTAGGGAACCTAAACTTGAATTGGAATCGAAACTCATCGTAGGGGACCAGTTTCGATTCTGATTCCGGTTTCTATGGTTCGATTCTTTTTTAAAAAAATAAAATTAAAAATTAAAAATTTAAAAAATATTATAAAAATAAAAAGATATTTTACAATGGAAAAATAACAAAAAAAGTACATTAAAAATTAAAATAAAACCAATACAAACAACAATAAAATTTAAATATTATGTGTAGTAGAAAGTAAAAAGTTATAGTAGTAAAAAAAGTTAGATGTAGGAGTTAGTTAGTTAAAATAAAATAAAGTAAAATAATAATATTTTATTATTTGAAGATTGTAAAATTGAGATCGATTGGAGTTGTAAATTTATAGAGATAGAATATTCATGAAATATTCTATTTTCGATCTCCAAAATGAAGATAAATTTGGAGAACGATTCGGGATGACCTTAACGTTGGAGACTTTAAAATGGACTTTTGCCAATATATTTCAAACTTCAAACTCTTATATTATAAATATAATTTTACATTTGTCTTCTTAAAGTAGAAGTTGTATTTCAGATCATGATTGTATATCTCAATTAGGGATGCAATTTATCCCCAGGGCCCCAAATCCCTACACCCCCATCCCCATTTGGGAATTTTGTTGGGGGGGGGGGGGGGGGGGGGGGGGGGGGGGGGGGGATGGGGATGATTTTCATCCCCAAATTAAAATGGGGATGGGGGGACCTATATCCATCCCCAATCCCCAATCCCCAATCCCCAAACGTGCATCCCTAATCTCAATCTATTAGGTTTTAACGGACCGTATTTGAAGTTGTATTCCAAACCGTACATGTCGAACTCAATCTCGTCGGGTTTTGATAGATTTTTGTCCTATAAAGGTGTGGGTTGCTAATACATTATAGAAATATGTTTCAAAAGTGGTAACATGATAAGGAAAATTAAACATGAAAATGCATTCAAACCGTCATGAAAAATATAAAAGCATAATAGATCGACAAATTTTTCATATACGGAAACAAGCAGATAAATTCTCTTAAGGGCTATCTCTTCTATTTGCATAGGATATATAAAGCATTATTATCATCAAGAACCATTAATAGTTCAGTGAAGCAAGAATACTAGCTTTGGCAAATCAAAACATGTCCATTTAACTTGAATATTATTCATTCAACAACATACCAATCATTTTTTACAGATTACAATGAGTCAATTTTAAAAATCTTATTTGATTCAGAATCAATCGAGCAATTAAAAAAAATCCAAAAACTTTACAACTTTACACCATATATATTCTCCCAAAATTAATGTTTACTAAATTTGGCATTTATCATTACATCTGCATATGAAACAAATTAAAATAGGGTTTATAAGACATACCTCTAGAAGGACCTGGAGAATCTTGATTCATCACAACAACCTAAGCAAAAATCAGTGTAATACAAATCCTATTCCATGAAATTTGAACCAAAAACTGAATCTCCTATATATGGGCTTTATGTGATTTATAGAGACAAAAAATGGTTTTACAGTTTCAACAATGGTAGAAATTGAAGTGAGATTTTTGATTTATTTGTATTTCGAATATGGGAGACAATCGATTACAGAAATTGAAGGACGAATGAGCGAAAATGAAGATCGAAAATGGGAGACCTATGTTTGAACAAAATGAAGAGAAAATAAAAATAAAAACTGTAGTTCGGACATGGGGGACAACTGATTCAAGAAATTGAAGGACGAAGAAACGAAAATGGGAGACACACGATGACAGAGAATGAAGATCGAAAATGGGAGACCGGTGGTTCAAATAAAATGAAGAGAAGAAAATATTTTAGACAAAAAAAGTGATAGATCGTGAACAAGAAAAGAGAGAAGACAAACTTTCCACAAAAAAAGAAATGGTATACCGTGACCTAACAAATAGAGAGAGAACACAAACTTTTTAGATAAAAAGAAAATTAATAAAACAAATAATGAATAAACTAGGCTTATTTGATTGATCATCTTGTGATCTAATATTGTTGAAAATTAAATGTGTTTTTTGAATATATAAACTCATTCTTGTATGACACATTAACACGGGTAGCTTGTTAATTCAGCTAAAAAAAAATGATGAATAAAGCAAGAAAGAAGCTGTGGAAAGCTGTCTCCGACGTTGTGGGAAGAACCCTCCCGTATTCAACTAGTCGTCGTTTTGAAACTTATAATCCCAACAACTCTTCACAATCACAAACCCATTTTCTGAATTCCTTGTCTTCCTCCTCTCAACTCCAAATTATTAATTTATGCCCACCACACCGCTTCTCCCAAAACGTAATATTTTCCGGCAAAAACTTCTGCTCCGAATCAGCTGACAACTCCGCATGCTGGAACTGTAATGCAGTGCCCAAAGCCGCGCCTTTTCTTTTCTGTCAGTCTTGTCGGACTGTTCAGCCTCTTCATCAATCGCTCGATTACTTTCAAATTTATGGATTGTAAGAATTTTATCTGATTATGTTGAATTAATCTTGAATATTCAACACTTTGGTATTGAATGTTGATTTTGTTTGTTTCGGTGACAGGGACAAGAATTATGAAATTGAAGATGAGAATATGGAAAGAAAATATAAAGATTGGCAGAAAAAACTACATCCTGATCTAGTTCATTCTAAGTCTCAGGTTTTTTTTTTCTAACATGTCTCATTTTCTTTAAAATTTCAATAGATTTATTGATATCTAATGATTTTCAATTCTTTTTTGTGTTGGTTAGAGAGAGAGAGAGTATGCTGCCGAGCAGTCTGCTCGGGTGATTGAAGCATACCGCACTCTTACCAATCCATTGTCAAGGGCAATATACATTGTAAGCTTACTTTACAAATCTATCAGGATTTTAAATGTGCAATATACATTATGCTCATACTCAACTACTTGTTATAATAATTGTTTTTCTTCAATTTTAACTTCAATCATATGTTTTTTTATTTTATGTTAAGAAACTAATATGGACAGTTGCTCCCATAATTCGGTAACGAATTTTGTTATTAAGAAACGGAGGGAGCTTGTCAGCCATATAATTTCTTGACATTTGTTAAGAGTTTAAGGCTACGTTTGGGATTGCTTTGCTTGGGAAAAAAATCTGTTTATAGCTTAATTTAGTTTTGAAAGGACGGAAAATGTATTGAACAAAATTACTAAAATAGACATCATTACAATATAAATATAAAGCGTATAAAAGGAAATAAATAAGAAATTTTAGTAGAAGAAAATAACAAATTATGACCGAGTCAACTTGCTCAAAAACCCCGAGTCAACTCAGTCTCTTCACATTTGAAATTCAATCACTGAGTCAACTCGTTCAAAAACCTGAGTCAATCGTTATTGTCTTTCTATTTAAATGGTGAGGGTATCATTCATTGTATAGCAATAAGCTAGATTCTGCTTCAAAAAGCAACCCTCACCCAACTTTTCAAAAGTTGCTTATTGAAAGAGCAACTTGGAAAATAAACTGCTTTTGAAAAGTTTGCCAAACACATATTTGCTAAAAACTTGAGAAATAAGTACTTATTTCTCAAGTAAAAGCAATCTCAAACATAACTTAAGTGCTTTATGCATATCTGTTAGATTTTAATAGTTATTATAATAATCTGTGGTTTGTTTTGTTGCAATTATTGCAAAAGATAGAAATTTCTAGTTTAAGATATTAATTCCCATCCACTTCTTTTGTTCACAACTAGTAGATAGATCATAGATGTATGAGTAGCTAGTATCGGTATGATTCAAAGAGGAATTGAGATTGGCTGTGGACTGTGGAGTAGCAGTATATAAATGCACTGCTCACTAGATATCGAATCGAATCTTTGTGGATATAGTATATGTTGGAGTCTTGGAGAGCAGCTATTAATGTTTTTGGTTTATAATGAATTAAAATTGTTGTTATTACAAAAATAAATAATGGCTTTCTTGATTATTTTTTTCATCAGAGTATGCTCTTCTTGTCATTTGTCCTCGATATATATCTCCTTGCATTAATTTTCCTCTTTGTAATTATTTGAGAAATTTAAGTTTTCCATTTCCTTTCAGCTGAAGCTTGAAGGCATAGATGTTAATGAAGAAGAGACAGTGTCTGATCCAGAGTTGCTCACTGAGGTAATATATAAATCCTTATAGGTACGGTAGTATCCCAAGGAGATGGTTTAGTTTGTTAGATTTTATGCAGAAAAAGTAAGAGGCCTAGGCGATCAATTCCCATCAACCAACCTTGGAGGGAGATTTAGTTTAATTTGTGTTTGTGTGTGGAGTTTGGTTGGGTGGGGTGTATGCTAAAGTAAAAAAAAAATGGATAGGATTGGTACTGGACAGAAATCCCAAGCGTTGTTCCTTATTGTTTGAACTAAAGGTCCCTTCACAACATATATTTATCTTTCTCATTTGCAAGCAGCAATTGCTTTTCCATATCATTATAATATGTATGATGCATTTACCATTGTCTCTGGCATGCTGGCCTGGAGTAGTTCTTTTTGGCTGCCTATAGCTGTATTTTGAGTGGATATCATGTTTTGCTTCGAGCCAAGTTCAAAAAATTATGCACCCTTAACCCTTTAATTTTTTTTTCCTAAATGTCGGCTTTCTGAAATTGAATCACAGATTATGGAAATCAGGGAAGCTGTAGAGGATGCTGCTGATTCAAAGGCTTTAACTGAGATCCTGTCTCCGGTATGTAGGGCTCTTGATCTTCAGATTTGTATCTCTAAGGATAGAGTTGCTTGTTCAGCATGGCAGGATTAAAATGGTCCTGCCTAGCTGTCATATGTATATATTGAATGCTGAGTGTGGGCTGAGTACTGGTGGCACTTAACGTAGCCATCTATTCCCTGCTCTAAATTTTTGAAACCATCATATATTATGGACTGCTGCCTGCTGGAAAGGATGTAAGATGATGGCTACATCAAGGATCTTGAATTTGAGGGTTGATTAGCCAGCCTGATTTCATTTGGGCCATACAAATTTTCTGTGTAGGACAGCTGCTTACAATTGCTCGTCCCATGCCCTTTGCAGCTCTGACTGTTCTCAGTTGTTATAAGAAAAAACCGTGGTGTTTATATTCCTAATGTCAGTGCTACTACTGTGGAATTGTGTTTAATGATTTATTTGATGTAACATTCTTTCTCTCTGTTCTCCTTTGTTCATTCAGGTGCAAGAGAAATTGGTACAATGGTCCAAGTCCTTTGCATATGCATTTCGAAACCAGAAATTTGATGAAGCTCTGAATTGCATCCGGAGAATGACTTACTATGATCGTGTAAACAAAGAAATTATGAAGAAGCTTTAATGCAGGTACTCCATACCGGTGTTCTTTTTAGCTGAATGTTTAATCTATGCACGATGTCAATGAAGTACAGAATCATTGTTTAGGGGGCAGTTCTTCTCCACTCACCTTCAGTGTCAAAAAAAGGGCCACATGAGCATGCATTTTATTGACTTGATATGGGTAATAGTTCCATAGGCGAATGATCAGTTGTTTTGCTACTACTCACTCTTATGCTAATCATCTCAACTCTATAACTCTCTGTCAAAGTTTTTTTTTATTTCCTGGAACATATGGAGTATATAAATTTTTGGTTGAGCAGTCTGTGTTCTGCTTGTTTTACGTGGAAAATTGGGAACTATAGATCTTACCTTGTTATGATTAAAATCATTTGGAAAAAAGTATAGAGTAATTAACTGATAATTGGACTCATTTCCAACTATTTACAGGGCAATGGTGATTTAGCATTCATTTGTGCTGCCATAATTAGCAATATCCTTATGGAGGCAATGGATATTTAACTTCAAGATTCAGACGCTAATGACTTCACATTGGATGTGGGTATTCATTTTTCATCTTATTAAATAGGGAAGATTTGACTTTACCTCATGCTGTGTCTTTCATACCAAAGTTCATCAATAGACATAATTATTTATGCTCTGGATGTCAAGGATTTTACCATTTAGCTTGTCATTCGTACTTATCATACACACACAAATTGCATAGTTTTAATCGTGACAAATGTGAATGTGAAAATAAATGGTTTAGATTTAAATAAGAACAATTGCAGTCATATTTAGTTTCTATTAAATAAACAAAGCGGTCGTTTGATCCATCTGTAATTTTTTTTTCCAGGTAGAATTTGATTGAAATTCTGGTTAGGACTGCTAGCAATCATATCATGCAAGCTAAACACAAATGATGAAAATCTGGAATTGGAAAACCGAAAAACTCCGGTAATGGGTCAGGGCTGCTGTTTTGAATTTTAGCAATATGTCACGGTTCATTTTGCAGTACTGAGGGGTCCCAAGGTTTTAACGACTAGTGAGGGCGACTGCCGAATATATCTTAGTCCAAAGTCGATCATAAATGTTGCTGTTAGTTGAGTTATTAAGCAGTCTATCTAGACTATTGCGCGTAAGATGAGGCAAAGATTTGATGATATAATGTAATAATAATCAATCTATTATGCTTTTTAAAACGTGTCATAAATCTATTATTTTCTACATTTCTCTAGTGTTGGTGCTGAAATTTACCCCAATAGTTTCTTGGACCCTAAATCCCCGGGGGTGCGACTTCTTTATGGAGTTTGCAGCCCGTCCGATGTGAGGGTATTAGGGTATTGTAAAACATAAATTGAAAATTATATTTATGGGTTTTCTCATGAAACATATTCGAGTTAAAATAATATAAAAATACTCTTAAAATGAATATAGAAAATAGGGTTTCCATGCAAGCGGAAGGAGATTCTAACTTCTCGGTTCTCACAAGCCCATTCCAATTCATAAATCTTTGAAGTCAAAAAGGCCAGAATTGTTCCTGCGTTCTCTGTTCTGTGAATCTCTACTGCCATCCTCAAAACATCAAAAACATATGAAGCCATAGTAGCGGAACAAGCTCCTTAGTGGAGAAAATCTTGCATGGAGGTGAGACCGTCAAATGTGATAGCACAATTTATTTTGAAACATTAAAATATATTATTAAACTCTAATTTGATGTAATCTCATTTAACGGTTTCACCAAGTGGTAGTGAGATCGTTTCATACTTTCCCTCTAGTGTCACAAGGGACATCTGTAATTTTTTTATAAAAATAAATAAATGGTTAGTTAATTAATTAGATTCTATTTATAATAAAATCTCTAACCGTTTACATAAAAAAAAATAGTTATTTAATTAATTTTATTATAATAAAATCCTCAAATATAATAATTACTATAATAAACTAAGGGCTCATTTTTTTTTTGTCTGAAGGCTAAACAGTTCTGAATTTTTCTGAAGACTGAATGAGAACTGAAATCTGAACCTGAATGACATGTTTTTTTTCACACATCTGAATGCAGTGTCAACAAATTTGTTTTTTAAAAGTAAAACTGTCTGAAAATAAGTAATTTACATTTATACCTATGTTAAACAATTATATATATAATATGGAATAAAAACAATATAAAAATAATAATTATATATGAACACATGATCATGATCTTATTCGATTACAAACAAACTTCATTTTTACTAATAAAAGAAATGTTTTTTTTATTCAAAAAATAAAAGGGACAGTAGGAAAACTCATACAAAACACACTATATATATATATATATACATCACCCTAATATCATAATAAAGTATTGATATAAAACCCCAATATGAGAAGTTATTAGGGTTCTTTTTTATTTTTAAATAAACAATATATTAAAATAAAGATTTCTATACCATATGTAATTATGATGAAATTGGAAATATGTTATATACAGGGGATAGTATCGGAAGAAAAGATTTTGGATTACATTTAATACAATTCGGTGATTTACAATTAAGTGAAAAATTATGATTTTTTACTTTTTATTTTAAGTTGTTTTTTAGGATTTTTAAGTTGTTTGACCACTTAAAAAAACAAACAAAATAACTTAATAATTATGATTCAGACCCATTAAGTTTTAAGTGGAAAAAACAAACGACCTCTAATTAATTATAATTTAATCATTTAAAATTTTAAGGTTTGTTAAACGATTCGTCAACAAAAAGTAGGGGAAGTTTGTACAATGTTCCCTTATTACTAAATCTTAAACCCTTTTCACTTTGGTCCCCTAATTTTTTTTTTTTTGTATAATGGCTCTCTAACTTGAATTTCTGGTTCCACCCCTTCTTGCCTAAATATATGTTTGATACCAATTAGATTTTAAAACTTTTCAATTTCCGTATATTTCTTTTAAAAAACCAAAACAACCATATCTTTTTATACTATTGTATTAATTCATAACAATTAACTTTTAAATTTACACTTTTTCTTAAAAAAAAAAACAATTATAATTTACTAAGCGCATACTATT
This sequence comes from Dipteronia dyeriana, assembly GCA_032871835.1. Lineage (NCBI taxonomy): Eukaryota > Viridiplantae > Streptophyta > Magnoliopsida > Sapindales > Sapindaceae > Dipteronia > Dipteronia dyeriana. The sequence goes on along the minus strand of CM065299.1, from coordinate 14,527,424 downwards.
TTGAGTCTAACAAAGTTAACCAAACTGGCCCAAAAGGTTTTTTTTTTTTTTTTTTTTTTTTTTAAATTGGCCCAAAAGGATTTTGGAATTATGATATGTGAAGTTATTAAAACGACCTGTCGTGGAGGAAACGTAGGATGTGGCGAAAAAGCCCACCGTCATAACTTGAATTTTTAAGGTTAAAGAAACCTGGATGGAAGGGTGGTATTGTAATTTGTGGTACCACATATTTCTAGAGCTAAGGGAAACGTATTCCCCAAACAAAGTAGCTGATAAATTAGAACAACGAGAAATCATCTAGATTGTTCTCATCATCATCATCATCATCAACATCAACATCAACATCCACATGGGCTGGGTGTGGAGAGACGATGACTCCGACGACCTCAACAACTCCAACGCCGGTGATGTTACCAGATTCCAAAACCCTAATGTCTCATCAAACACTGACCTGTGCTCCACGAGGAAGGTCGTCAGATCGCAGTGCAAAACCGAACAAGTTGAGCCCGGAAAGTTCATCAAAAAGTGCGAGAAGACCGAAGAGGTTTTCAAGGACTGCATTGGAAAGTATGCTCTCTCTCTAATTTTTTTTTCTTTTTGCTGAATTGGTTGCATGATTATTCTATTGTGAATTTATATTAAGATTCATTGCTGTTGATTTTTGAATGAGAGGGTGTTTGTTGTTTATACGTTTATGCTTCATTTTAGTATATACTTTGTAGATAGCAACTTATGAATAAATGGTCCATTTATCCATTAGAATTTATGTATTTGGCATTGAAATTTTTGCATTTTATGATTATAATTTGAAGATTAGAGCAAACACCAATAATGGAAGCACTCATAAAGAGACCTTTTGTTTGTCAATTCTCAACAGCTGAATGCATTTGAAATACGTAAGGCTTTGTCTTTTCTGTTAGTATGCCCAAATTAATCAGAAAAAAAAAAGACAAAACCTTAACATCCGTTTGATCATTTAAGGACTCAGATGACGTAGCGAAATCGAGTAAATTGTGCTTTAAAGGAAGAATTTTACTAATATTTGATAAGTGAAGATTATAAAATAATCAGAGTCTGTTCTTTGAGCATTGCTTATACTTAAAACGATTGTGCTCTGCTATGTCATCTTATTTTGTTTCACCGGTATATAATTACAAATGTTGTACTAAGAAGTGGGCAACATTGACCTGGTTTAGAAAAAATTTCATATAATTAATAGCTACATATAGCATTTGCTTAATGTGTTGGTTTGTTTGGATTGATTCTTGCTAGTAAGTTGATGAATCTTTAGATAAGGACATAGAGTCCTCTTGTTCATTGACAAAATTGTGCTATATTACCTTTTTATCATTCTTGGGGTTGTATTTGTAATTTTTCAATTTAATCCGATAACTCTAGTAGTGTGGGCCGATCATACCTTCTATGTGAGCACTCCCCCCCCAATTTTTGTTTAGAATGTCAAACTCTGGTGAGTGTCAACCTTAACCTTATAGGTAAAATGCTTGTAATAGATATGGGGATAAGAGAAAAGGAGAAAGATTTAGGATGTACTAGCCGGTAGTTATAACAATGATACAATGACATGTTCTATCAGGATATTGATAGGGTTGAATGCTAAGGACATTCTCTAATGGCTAAAAGCTGTGTGCTTATGAGCCATGTAGTGATAATGCTTTGATGGAAAAGTTCGAGTCAAAAGTGCAATGCCAAATATTATAAAGGATCCAAATATTTTTAAGAACTTATGGTTTTTATTTGTGCTTGTCCCAGAATTTTCTTCCACGTGGAGAAGGTGAAAATAATTTAAATAGTGAAGCAACTCGTCATATGACTTTAACTTTAAAAACAATTGGTCTTGTGGAATAGACTGATGCTGCATGGTGCTTTTAGATTAGGTGTTTTATATTACATAATGACTGACTTTGCTGATGTCTTATGGCTGGCACAGACGTACAGCATGTTGCTACTATTAAGTAGTTGAATTCAGAATCTTTTAAGGAATAGTTGCTTGAAAGAAGGGGAAATTTACTGTATGTACTGTTATGTTGTTGTGTTAAGGAATAGTGGCTTGAGTATTGTTAAGTGTTGGTGGTTGTGTTAATTTAATTTGTTTGTACAAGAAACAAATGTTGATGAATCCTTAATTTCATTGTGATTTGTGGTGCTGTCTTCTTTCATTGTTATATTAAGTAAAGTAGGACATATGGTGCATCTGTATGATTATAATATAAGTTATTAAGCTGTTTGGAGCTAGTTAATATAAATTTCCTACATTTTATAATTGGTTTAGTCAATGTCACACCCTCAACTCGAAGGTCAAAGATATGTTCTTACTTATCATTCAAATAACTACAAAATCCTAAAAAAAAAATCAAATACAAAGACATCCTCTGAAGGGTCTTATTCAGAAACATAGATAATAGTTTGAAGAAACATAATAATATAAATTCCTAAAAATCTAGGGAACCAAGGACCCTTCACCACTGTAACATGAGAGTTTTTTCTTCTCTTCTTTTTTGTTGTTCACAAGAATTTAGAGAAATGGAAGTCTTTGTGTTTCTGATTTCTTAGTCACGAACGAAAAGAAGTAAAAATATCCTTTGTTTTCTTTTTATAAAATAACTACAACGTGTTTGCGAAATTTCTAGGAATGTGTGAGATAACTTCTCAGTTCTCACGTTTGAAAACCCTTCTCAGTGTGCAACTGATAGCCTTTTTTTTTTAAAGCTTAATTAAATTGATTTACATATCCAACCAGTAATATTTTCTTTTCTTTTCTTTTTTGTTTTCGAAAAGTTAATTCTCATCGGTATAAAAATTTAAGAAGAGGTTTTAACCAACTTAAATGCAAAGATCTAAAGTTAAATCAAAATTGAGTATTGCAGTCAACCCCACTATGGAGGCATAGTTTTGTGTATGCAGTATCCATTCTTCATTGTTGATGATTGCATTCTGCATTATAAGGAAAGGTGATGCCAAAATGTTATAGGTAGAGAAATGCAGAACTTGCTGGTGACAATTGAATTTAGTTTTCTTCCCTGAAATGGTGAGTTACAGCCTAATTTTGTACTCTTTAGAGCCTTTTGTTGATATATGTTGCCTTGCATAAAGATGGATTACTTAAAAGAACTTTTTGTATAACCAACGACTTGCCTCGTATAGGTTCTAACTTCTAAGTTCTTTTTTTGTGGACAAGCTATTTCACTTTGTATTTTTTTTTTAAGGATACATTTTCTCTTCTACAACGAGAAAGATAGTCGACTTACACTATTGGTTAAGACTTAAGATAGTCCAACTATATTGAGATCTGTAGTACCAAAGAGACTGGCTGGAATGGTTAAAATCCATGCATTAGTCATTAGAGGATCATCTGGGCAATCGCCTATTCTCTTTTTGTCAAAACATTTAGATGTGTTTCCTATCTATCAAGGTTGTAAGGTACCAAGGTTTGAAAGTAGTCTCTAGATTATTGGAGTTTGTTAATAAAGAAAGGTTGGATGATTTTTAGGTATAACCATATAGAAAAAGAAAAAGTATTTGCACATGGATGTTCAATTAATGTAAATTTTTTGGCATGTATATATAATCGAACTAATTTTACCGACTCTCATCCACATTGCCTTGACTGACCCTTCACAATCCTTGCGCCATTTGTATTGAATTTTGTTTGGTGTTTCAATTAGGCCTGTGGAATTGCTGAAATCAAATACGGAGTACACTGAAGATGATGTGACAGAGCAAGTGGTTAAAGGGTCTAACCCCTCACAATCCTTTGTTGAACCATTTGATTTCCCTGGGCTACGTGGTGATATTGAATCAATTGAGCGTCACTTCTTAGGTGGCATCAACCGATTCTTTGAAGCAGCGGAAGAGATGAAGAATGGCTTCTTTGATGCCTTTGGGCATGACAGGCAATGGCCATCGATGAGGCAAGGGGTGCCCATTGAAGGCGAAGGACAATCTTCATACTCACCATCAAGGAGACAAGGGGTGCCCATTGAAGGCAAACCTCAGATGGAAGCCTCTCCAAAAGCAGAAGGGACTGGGATTGATTTTTCCGGTCTAGTTAAAGATGTGTGAAGCGGTTTCCCAAGAAATGGTCTGGAATTTCCCATGATATCTTCTTCCTTGTTTCTTTGAATTAGACTAGAGTATGAAAATAAACTGAAATGGTGGCAGTCAGTGCGTTTTTGTGCATGTGTAACGAGCAGTGGTCATATAATGGGAGTGGTAGATGTAGATTTGTGTCAACTTGTTAGATTTATGTTAAATTATGAAATTGCAGAGAACATGCTACGATTGTCCATGTCATTTCAATAGTGATGAGGCCATTATCTTTAGTTGCCTGATCATTATTACATTGTGCAAATAAAATTATAATCAAATCTGTCCAACTGATAGATAGACTTAATCGATATATATATATAAAAAATAAAGGGAGAACCATTCTTGCCCAACTAAAAGGTTGTCCAAAGCCCCCATGATATTAGGTCCTATTAAACCATCATAACAAGAATCACTCTACCATTTGGGAAAATCAATAATCATAATACTAATTTTTAATAATGATATACATTAGATATGATAGGTTATTGAACACACATCTAACCCTATGAATTTTCATTTTATTGACTCGTGATAAGTAATACTACTTGGTTCAAATTTAATATCAAAATCTGATATTTCAAATGACGTGGTAACACTTTAATCAATTCATTTAAATTAGATTAGATTTGTATGATTTAAATTAATAGATTAGATTGTTGACACATCATTTGGATAACAAATTTAGACAAAGTAGCATTACTCATTGAAAATTTGACGTTCATTTATTTCCATTTCCCCTGTGGTTGGGAGTTTAAAATATGCTATTTTTAATGTAAGTTGTTGAATTTAATTTTTTAATTACATTTTAAATTCAAAATTAATATCCATAAGAATTAAATTTGTGGTCAAACCAACAAAGAAAAAAAATAAAAAACTATAATGAATCGTGTTGACCATTTTTATGGTGAGCGGTGTGTAATGAGAAATCGAGGACAATTCACAATTTGTGTAGTGATTAAGATTTGAGAAGCAAGTAGGAACTCGATCCTTTTATCCAACACCTACTACTACGCACTTGGGTTTCAGGTCAACCATTAATCCATTGTCATTTATATCAATCAAATATGATTCATTAATAATGTCACATCAAACGTGGTATGCATTTATTGAAATTTTTTATCTTCAGAACAATAATTTTGCCATTTTGTGGAATGGGGCTGTTTGTTTGGATAAATTCAAATTTAAAAGCTAGAAAACATTGAAAAATCACTTTATTCCACAAAGAAAAATTGCTCTTTTTTTGTTATTTTCATGATTGAACTGGCCAACGCCGGCTGCCGGCAGAGCCAAGTCCGGGCAACTGTCTTAAATGGCCGGTCATATATTACAAAAACTAATCGACAAAAATCTTTACGAAATGAGAGAAACATCTGAGCCGTCCATCTCCCACCATCAAAGTTAATTCATTTTAATATAATGAGGAAATTGATTGCTTTGGTCCTCAAATTATTGATATTTCAAAACTAACTATCCCCGAAATTTTTTCTTCTCTTGTCCGCATTTGACATTAGGTTAACAAAAATGTCCCTACATAGTAAGATGAATGATTGAGACATTGAGTTACTCCGTATGGTAATTTTAACCCCCTTCCATCCTAAAAATGTGAGTTACCCATCTCTATCATCTCTCTTAAGAATATGTTCAGCAACTTGGTTATCCTTGTTGAAACAATTTCGACGACATGGGAAAAAAAATCTGATATGGTTTGTCCCCTACAAGTTGTGGTGACTACGATTTCAGTTCGATTCCGACCAGTCCGGTTCCAATTCCTACTAGATCGGTTCCATTTTTTATTAAAAAAAAAGTTTAAAAACGATTTATTGATGGACAGTGGACCGGTGGAGTTCAAATAAAAAAAAAATTGGAAAAAGATCTCAGATCTGATTTTTTTTTCCTGGTCACTCTTATACTCATCCTTCCTCTCTCTTTCATAAGGCTTCATCTTTCTCACCCATATCCAAATTTATTTATTGATCTTCTTAAAGATCCTCTACAACACAAACACTCTCGACCACATCCAATTCGATTCCTCTAAACAACACCATCTCTATGATTGAATTTCCTCTCAATGGACCTTCTTCTGGCTCTTCAAGATCGGTTACTTCACTTTCTTCTTGATCCTCTACTCCTCTCTACCACCGTCGTCGTCTGCACCATCACATCCATTTACACATCCAAACAAATATCCTTTAGATACGGAGCCGAATCTCGTTCTTGAAGATGAATTTTTTTTATTTTTTTATTTTCTTTGTTTAATTTACTTTTGTTGTTTGATGAAGATGGTTGAGCACTTGAGACTTGAGAGAAGATTAATTTTAATGTTGGATAATTTTTTTTTTAAAAAAATAATAATAATTAGTGGAACCGGTTGGAACTATTGATTCCATACCGAAACTGTCGATTCTAGACCGGGCATGAACCACCGGTTCCGAAAAGCTACCAATCGAAACCTTATAGGTTCCGATTCAAACCAGAACTGAAATTTTCGGTTCAGATTCGGTTTGCATAGAACCGAAATTTTCGGTTCGATTTGCAGAGAACAACCAGTTCGAACTGAAACCATGGTCACCTCTACTAAAAAAATACTTCTAAAATGTTCTACATTTCGCTTAGAATAAAAAATTATTAACACACGAAGAGTGGCTACAAATTGATCACACATCAAGAATAACTAAAAATATTCACACGCCATGAGCAAAAATGTTCAAGTGTAATTAAATTAGCATAATTGTTTATTTCAAATTCCAAATCAAAAACTAAAGATTTAAAGTTGAAAAGTTGTGATTCAAAGTCGAAAAATTACGAATCTTTGTCTTCACACTAGCAAAAACATTGCTTCTCTCTTCGTATATTCAATGGGTTAAGGTTTTTGTGGCTTTTTCTTTATAGTTTTACTGGGTTTCTCTCTCTCTCCCTGATTTTAACCGATCAAGTGCGTAGGAGGGAGTGCACTACTAAATGGTATTTTGGTCAAAAAATGTATATTTCGGCCAAAAAAATAAAACAATTTCTAGAGGGACTGTTTAGAAAATTATCAATAATTTGAGGGAACTTTAACGCGTTCTTTACATTTAATTTAATTTATTAGAAATTTGAAACTTTCCAACAGAAAAACCGGTCTGTGTTTTCCCTTCCCATTTCGTGTGTTGTGTGAAATACAACGAACACATCAAACGAAATGGGCGAGAAATTCCAGATCTACCCACCTGAAATCGAAACCCAGTTTCGTATAATCAATCAAAACCCCATTATATATTAATTAATTCTATACAAATCCCCAATTCATTTCTCACACTGACCTGGTAAACCCATCACCACCTTCTTCAAATAACAGAGACTCCTTCCTTTGTTTTGTTTTTTTCCTACTCCAGCCTCTTTGATATTATTTCCCATTCTTTGTTTTGCCTTTTCGTTTCATCATCTCACCATATTTTAATTATTTGTTCTATACTTTCAAATCATTGTTTTGACGTAGAATTTGTCAATTTGAGTTTATTTTGTTTCTGGGTTCGTCGAAGTTTCTATATTTGACAATATTTTTGTGTGAGGAATGCGATTCAAGTATTTACGGAAACTCGTAGGAGGGTTTCTTTTCATATGTATATAAACATATGAATTTATTCTTCTTAGCGTCATCAAATTGGATTCTCATTTTTTGTTGTTGCATGATTTGTTCGTATCAAAGAATACAATCATAGTGTACTAGTAATCTTTAGCTAGGTGAAGTGAATATTGGTGCACTCTTTCGAGAGATGAGAAATGGGGTTTTTGAATTGATAATAGATATGAGATTTTGTATGTGTTAGAGAGATAAAGAAAGTGTTCATAAAGTATTTTAGAGTTGTAGTTTGAGATGGGAAATAATTGTGTTGGATCAAGGACTTCAAATGATGGTTTTTTCCAAACCATCTCCAATACGGTGTGGTGGTCTAGATCAACTCCTCATATTTTTCCTCGTACCGCCGACAAAGAAATAGCAAGTGGAAGTACTGGAACACAAGCTGTGAGTAAAGAAGCCGAAGCTCCTGCTATTATGGTTCAAAACAAGCCCCCGGAAGAAATGAAGATAGTGACGGAGGAAAGAAAGCCACCACCACCGCAACCCCCAAAAGCCAAGGAAGTGATTGAACAATCACAGGCTTCGCAGCCTACAAGACATAAGGAAGAGCCTAAGCCACCACAACCACAGCACAATAGACATAAGGAAGAGCCTAAGCCACCACAACCACAGCACAATAGACATGAGGAGAGTAAGCCAAATGAGCCTGCGAAACCTAAGAAGCCTCATAATATGAAGAGGTTATCAAGTGCAGGGCTTGAGGCAGAATCAGTGTTGCAGACCAAAACTGGCCACTTGAAGGAATACTATACTTTGGGGCGCAAGCTTGGACACGGGCAATTTGGGACTACTTTTCTTTGTGTGGAGAAGGAGAGTGGAAAAGAGTATGCTTGCAAATCCATTGCGAAGAGAAAATTGATCACAGAAGATGATGTGGAAGATGTGAGGAGGGAAATTCAGATATTGCATCATTTATCAGGACATTCCAATGTAATTGCAATTAAAGGAGCTTATGAGGATTCTGTGGCTGTTCATGTTGTGATGGAGTTGTGTGCTGGTGGGGAGCTATTCGATAGGATCGTTAAGAAGGGACATTATACAGAAAGAAAAGCAGCTCAACTAGCTAGGACAATTGTTGGTTTTGTAGAAACCTGTCACTCTTTGGGGGTCATGCATCGGGATCTTAAGCCTGAGAATTTCCTTTTTGTCAATGAAGAGGAGGATTCACCTCTTAAGGCAATAGACTTTGGATTGTCAGTATTTTTCAAGCCTGGTATGTATGAACAACTTTTCTCTTTTGGGAGTCGTCTTATTTGCTTCTTTGTTGCTTTAAATCATCACCATATTCGTGCTTTTAGAATTTTTTATCATGCATTGTACTTGCAGCAGGACTTGAACTCTTGTAGACTATGATGCAAATAATCTTGATTTTATTGCAGTGGAATTGCTTGATGTTTATTATATGTTAAATAACTATTAGTTTGCCAAAAGAAAAAAAAGAGAGGAAATTTTAGCATCATCTGTCTACAAGTGTGTACTGAAAAGATTTTAGAAATTTTCTTCAGTACTATCGTTTGTCTCTGCTATGTATTTCATGATTGAAGTCCTAAATTTCAGGGGATACTTTTTTTGATGTGGTTGGAAGTCCATATTATGTGGCTCCTGAAGTTTTGCGCAAGAAATACAGTCCAGAAGCAGATGTATGGAGTGCTGGGGTGATCATTTATATACTCTTGTCTGGAGTACCTCCATTTTGGGCTGGTAAGAGATTTGGGATGTTCCAATTCTCTACTTTTATTTACATATGGTCATGACTCTGTTATAATTAACTCAAATTCTTGTGCTTCCCTTCCACCTTTTACAGAATCCGAGGATGAGATATTTCAAGAGGTTTTACATGGTGGTCTTGACTTTTCATCAGATCCTTGGCCTAACATCTCTGAAAGTGCAAAAGATTTAGTTAGGAAGATGCTTGTTAGAGACCCCAAAAAGCGGTTGACTGCCCACGAAGTTCTGTGTAAGTTACGGTATCCTTTGTATTTTATTTATTGAGATATCAGGAATGGTTGCCACAGAAGAGTTAATGCAGGAAAAACTGTAATGTATATCACCATTGTAATTTATCTTTTCAGATGCAGATTTTCTTTTAGAAATAATGGTATTGTCATTGTGGTCTTAGTATTGCCATTAAGTAGAATTACAGTACAATGATTACCTATCTCAGGCCATTTGGTCACTGGTTGACTACATTTATACTAATATATATGTATATAGGTGTTTAGTGACGTGATATGCATCATCATTGCCATTGCACTTGACGTGAATCTTTGGTTCTATATTGATTTAAGGAAAATGGTATTCGAAATACTTCATGATAATAATTAGTATTCTCTATGTTCACATAAGGTTCAGATTCTTGTTATTAGGCTGCAGGATGTTCTAGGCCGGTCCTGAAAATGTTAAGTTTGTTTCCTTGCAGGCCATCCTTGGGTTCAGGTTGACGGAGTTGCTCCAGACAAGCCTCTGGATTCTGCAGTCTTGAGTCGCTTAAAGCAGTTTTCTGCTATGAACAAGCTGAAGAAAATCGCTCTAAGAGTAAGCTTTTGCAATTGTATCAGAAGTTAATTTCGTGAATTTTACAACTAATTTTTCTCGGTTCACAAAACTATATACCATGATACCAATAGGGGTTCTTTTCTATGACAAATTATAGAATGTGATTGATTGTAATTTTCTTCTTAATTTCTCTGCAATAGGTTATTGCATTGAGCCTCTCTGATGAAGAAATTGCTGGATTAAAAGAAATGTTCAAAATGATAGACACAGACGATAGTGGACAAATCACTTTTGAAGAACTCAAAGTTGGACTGAAAAAATTTGGTGCCAATCTAGATGAGTCAGAAATCTATGATTTAATGAAGGCTGTAAGTATTTTTGTTAGTTAATGTTCTAACAAAAGTCTATTTGAATATGGATTTTGAAGTCTTTAATGTGGTGTTTAGTTGCTTTAAGATGAGTATATGATTGGTCAAGATTCTGAAATCATATAGTTCTAGCAATGCTAATAATATTTAACTTTGATCCTTGTGTTGTTCTGATTTGCAGGCAGATGTTGATAACAGTGGCACAATTGATTATGGAGAATTCGTAGCTGCAACGTTACATTTGAACAAGTTTGAGAGGGAAGATCATCTCTTTGCAGCATTTTCATATTTTGACAGAGATGGCAGTGGCTATATCACCGCAGATGAAATTCAACGAGCCTGTGAGGAGTTCGGCATAGAAGATGTACGCTTGGAAGATATGATTCGCGAGGTTGATCAAGATAATGTAAGTATTTATGTCTTTTTTTGAACTCATTATCATATAATCTAATAATTCATTTTGGATTAAAGTTGGAAAGATGTACTAATTGTGGCTTTCTGAAGACACATTTTATTAAGCATATGCTGGGGATCTTCTAGACTTCTAGTCCTATCAAGGGACTTCTGGGAAAATGACAAATATGGCCACCTCTATTGAGTCCTATTGGTCACCAAGCCAGCTTGGACTATAATATATTAACGGTTTTGAATCAACCAGATAATCTAATTATTATAAGCAGTCTATATTGACTTAGAAAATGTTGTTGGTGGAAGGGAGGCCTTGCAACTAGGAGAAATTTGTAGCCTTAGGAAAAGTTTGTTTGAAGCAATTTGACGGTGCACTGATTTAGAATTGTGTTTGATTTTGGTTTTCAGGATGGTCGGATAGATTATGATGAATTTGTGGCGATGATGCAAAAAGGCAACGGCGAATTGGGTAAGAAGGGTCAACAAAATGGAAGTTTTAGTATTGGATTTAGAGAGGCACTACAAGTCTGCTGACATTAATATAGTGAGGTTTCATTTTTTTTTTAATTTTTTTTTTGGTTATATAAATTTTCAGGATTTCTATACAACACAACAATGTAATGTGCTTGTTGAATTTACACCATTTTTCCATTTGTAGGATTGCTTCAAAAACTGAACTAGTTTAATGTAATAATGTATATATACATTGTAGTATATATGATTATGTGAAGAAGAAAATTTCTCTCATTGTGTCTCATTTAGTAATTTCTTTTGTAATAATTCATATTAAAAGAGTGATTTGATTTGGTGAATAGGTGATGAAACAGCAAAAGCAACAGAAAAGTAAGGATAAATGTTGAATTAGAGGTTGGGGCTGCATAAATCAAAGTGGGGCTTTTGCTTGCTATAAAGCAAATTCACAAATTAAACTCACACACGCCATAGAATTAAGCATCTACATAATTCTTTTGTGATTGACTCTTAAACTAACTCTCATTTTCTCCTTAATTTTATGGATAAATTGGACAATATAGCTGTCAACACCACCCATTAATTATTATTTCTATTTTTACTCTTTCTTGCTGGAAATTGGAAATGCTTCTCTTAGATAAAGCTGTCCAATAAATTTAGTATTACAAGACATGATTAAGTCAAGATTTTCAAGATAACCATATATTGAAATCCTGATCAATATATACAATTGAATTGATAATATGAGATTGATCTATTAGTAAACCCTCATATGTACATCATGGGTGTTGGGTTCGACTCATACTCTATTCTTAAAAAAAAACTTGAATTTATATAATATTTTTTTAAAAATACAACTGAATTCTGATTTCAATAATTATTTATTTATTTATTTATTTTCATAAAAAGAAATTAATATTAGTGGATACACGCGCGTGGAGGAAAAAAAAGGAGCGCGTATGAAAACATGAAGTCACGTTGAAGAGGACATTTCCGAGGAAGACAAGGTTGGGGAGCGTTGAATGCAACGTAGCAACCACAAAATCCCGAGCAAAAACAAATCTCAAAAACGGAACGTGGAAAATGAGAATCCAACGGCTGAGATGGTCTAGATCATAGGATTCCACGCTGTGACAGCTCACGCGCGGTTGGTGAGTCCCCAACGTGAGACCAATCATGTTACGCGGTGGTGCCATGTCAGCGGAGACACACCCACCTGTGACCTGTATGTTCGTGACCCCCCACACACACATAACACCATTTCAGATTATCAGATTCAGACACACTCTTTCAACCCACGTTCTCCTACAGTCTCTTGTGTTTCTATTCAATCATTTCTCCCTCCCTCATTTTACCATCTTGCCCTTCCTATTCAATTATCTTCTCTAACAAGTCATTATTATCTTTATAACATCAACGTCCCGTCCAATTTCAAATAATTAACGACGTTGATAACGGAACAATATCATAATTAGTAGCAGCAAGCAATTAACAATCTTTAACCTATGATTGTGGCCCCCACAAATAACGATCAACAAAAATATATCATATTTTTTCTCGGTAGATGTGATCGCAAATCTCGGTTACTTGATGGTCATTGTATATATTTTAAAAGTACGTATAAGGAGTTATCTATCTATTTATTCGTAATAGGTATAATACAAAATATTTTTAAAAAATAGACACATCATCCCTTAAGAGTTGATAATGTACCTCCTTTACATTTAAGTGGTAAGAGATTCAAATCTCAATATGAGTCGATAGTATACATCCCTTACACTTAAGTGGTGAGAGATTCAAATCTCAATATACTTATTTTATAAATATATGTGGAGAGTTTTCTTTTCAATTATGAAAGTAGTTATCTTTCATTATAAGAATAGATATCTGGACCGTACATATATCGTTTGATCTTCATAAGCTTTAACAATCCTATTATAATAGTTTTCGTGATACTTAGATATATATTAAAAGAGTAGACAAATCAGCAATAATGCAAGTGGCAGTTTAGTAATTTAAGTAAAATTGTTTAAAATGTATGTAATGTATATCCACTTGAATGAAAGACACTCCATAACCATTAATCAGCAGCTCCTTGGTTCTCTCGGTCAGCGTGTCTCTTCAGCATTTGAAAACCAGACACGCACACACACAGTCACAGAGAGTGTCACTCAGCTCAGCTCTTTCCCCAAAACCCATTTCAATAATCTTCATAGCAATTCACTTCTCAGTGTGTGCCTCAGGACTCAATTTACAAGGTAAGTTTCCATCACTGGATTCCTTGCATCTGTTGAAGTTCATATATTAAGTTTAGTTTGGTATTTTGAATATGTCATTTTTGGTGTATTTGATCCTGAATTATGTTGGATTGGATTTGGATCTTTGATTCCTAACAAGTTAAGTAGGAAGAACCCATTAATCTGCTATGAAATTTTTAAAGAAAATTCAAGTTAAGATCAACTGGGTGGAGATATAACAAGTTTAAGGCTCGATCTAAGTTCAGTTTGCTTGCTAAAAGCATGTTCGTGGAATGTAAGAAATGGATGTATTTAATTTTTGAAATGCGAGTGAAGTTTTTTCAATTTGAGTTTAATTGAATCCTGGATGTAGTACTGCTTTGCTCTGCATTTCATTGATCTGTGATTATATGATTGAATAAAATTGAAGTTTACTTTGTTTTAGTTTTCCATTTGTTTGGATCTCTACATGTTCATACTTAATTTACTTCTATTGGCATTTTGAATTTTAAGGTTCTTATACAACTTACGAAACAAGTTGTGCACCATTAGAGTTAGTCATTGAATGGCTGAGATTGTATTGGCATGTGTTTGTGTCTAATGGACATTAATTATGCTTGTCCTACATAATCTCAATCATTGAAAATGTCCCAATCTAACAATCCATGACTTGTATCATAAATTGTGTTCAAAAGAGAGGCAGCTAACTTTGCTCCTATATAATTCCCATTCTATTCTGTAAAGACCATAAGACATTAAATTTGAAGTTCTGATTTCAGATTTCTAAACTCTCTTTTACTGGCAATTAAATGGGTTTGATGGATTATTTTGGTTCTTTTAGAAGTATTAAGTGCATAGTTAAAGAATAATATCACATCAAGTACGATAAAGGAGAAATTAATGTCCGTTTTTTTATGGTTTTCTTCCAACTTAATGATTAACGTGTCTCTAGTGATTGATGTTGAATCGTTAAACCTTTTGGCAAGCAGCCTATAAGACAATATTGTAACTGCAAATTTGCACAACTTCATTCCTGTTTGCTCTAATTCCTTTATAGGTATGGAGTCTGGAAATGGAGTGACACTGAAGGACGAAACTATTGTCATTACAAAAACTCAAGTGGAAGGATCTTCCCTGAAAGCAAAGAAAGAAGAACAGAGAGCTGGAAATGATGAAGAGGCTTCAAATGTAATTGAGATTTCCCAGCATGTTGCAAAATCTGAAGCTCTTAGCTCTTCCGGCACTACAACTGAAGACGCTGTGACTGTTTCAGAAAGTAAAATTTCAAAACCCTTAAAGGTACCATGTACCATTTATCCAAGTTGCTTCACTTAACTTGTTGTGTATCAGGATTAATTATGTTACATAACTAAATAAAAGTACACTTGTTCTTAATTTTCCATATGCATGCATATATGCAGGAACCAGGAGCTCCTAATGGTAGCAATTCAAAGAGCAGTAAAATTGCCAAGGATAAAACTAATCTAAAAGGGCTGGCTCCGTTCACTCGTAGCCAGAAGCCAGTCCTTTCTCAGAGTCTTTCCTTTCCAGCAAGAGGAGCTTGTTCTGATGGTAAGAAGAGCATAAATGGATACCCAGCTAAGAGCGACCCCAAACATGCCCGAGCAAATGCAGCAAAAGCTCAGGGCACATTTTCCAGTGGAACTGTCAGTTCAGCTTCCCACTTAAATCATCCCATCAGGAACGCATCCACTGGAGTGGGCTCAAAGGAAGTGAATGCAAATGGTGGAGTTTCTGCTAGGCGGACAACTTTAGCATCTATTTCCACCATTCGAAGAGCTACGGTATGGCTTTCTATTGTCTTATTCCTTCATCTTTATTTTAAAAAATTAAAAAAACCTCTTTCATTCGGTTTTTGTCTTTGCTCGTCAGACTGCGAAATCCAGTTCTGTGAATGCAGCTGCTAACGGCTCTCCATCTGAAGTTTCCCTGTAAGTAGAAACCTCCATCTTCTAAGTAGATTGTCAATCCTCTTTTATCGGTTGCTGAAACTATGCTAAATACTGTGTTAAGACGTGTTGAAACAAAGAGTACTTAGAAATAGGCCTTTTTCTTTATCTATAGTTGTGTCATATCTTTTTGTAACTGCAGATCAGCTGAACCAAATTCAAAATCTGTAGCGACCGCACAACCAAGCAAAGAGGACGATGACACCCGTTCCACTACTTCGTATTGTTCTTTCGCAGACTCGCACCGTCATTAGTAGTGTTAATTTTTATTTTTTTGTTTCCTGGTGTTCATTAAATTGACATGTCTATGATTTTATGCATTATAAACAGAAGTGGTACTCCTCGGGGACGGGGAAGCAGTGGATCTGGATTTAACTTCAGGCTGAATGAACGTGCTGAAAAAAGGAAGGAGGTTGTCTATGTGTATTTAGTTCTTTTGCCATTTTGTTGATAGCATTATGGTGAACGTAATAATAACAGTTCTATGTCTTTGATCACTAGTTCTTTTCAAAGCTAGAAGAGAAGATTCATGCCAAGGAAATGGAGAAAACCAACTTGCAGGCAAAATCAAAGGTGTTAGGACTAACTTTCATTTCCATTTGAAAGAACATTTGTTGTCTTGTTCGGTTGTTTATGTCTTAAATTTCGTGTTCTAAATCTAATCGCTCATATTACACAATACTATGCAGGAGAGCCAGGAGGCAGAGATCAAGCAACTGAGGAAGAGCTTGACCTTTAAAGCTACACCTATGCCAACCTTTTATAAAGAACCTCCTCCTAAAGTTGAACTAAAGAAGGTAACACATTCTTTATATCTATGTGGTTCTGGTAATAATTTCATTCAAGATTTCTGCATTACAAGCATTTTACTGTTCTGCATTTGAAATCACAGCGGAAGTGAACCCTGTCACTGAGAAATCATAAAAGCAATTCTTAAATAGTTGCTATCATGTTGTGTCCATTTTTTTTTCTCAATGCTGGAGAGAGCCTAGGCATAGTTTGAAGGATAGAGAACTGACAACTTTTATATCTTTGTATGTGAGAAACATTACGATTCAAATACAAGCCAGACCTTGGTCTGAGTGGTATTCAATCCAAAGTACTATCCATCAATTAGGCCAGTTACAGGTTAATACCCTAAGTGAGAAATATAAGATGCATGTTTAAAGTTGTATTGCTTGTTCCTATGCCGCGGGCCTAAAATTTGTGTTCCTTAGATTTAAATTGGGAAGGCATTGTATGTTGACTGCACTAAGATGCACAGGACACTGATCCTATTCTCTGCAAGCGTGTCTAGTAAATTTCCATTTCATTGTCCATTCATTTTCCTTATGCTTTATGTGGCTCATTTCCTGTTTATCAACATATGTTATAGATACCAACAACACGTGCAAAATCCCCCAAGCTTGGAAGGAACAAGAGCTCCGTTGCTGCAACAGAAAGCTCTTTGGAAAATGACGGATCTTGTCTTAGCCCACGTGTGAGCCAGGAATCAAGCAACTCAACTAAGGAAATTCAGATGCATTTAAATAAAGACTTAGCTACTCCAAAGACCCACGTTAGAAAGTCACAACCTAAACTTCAGTCTCAGGACTCCATGCGCAGAAAAACTGAAGCAAAGCCTATAAAGTCGAAACCAAAGACTGCGGTTGTCGGGACCCAAAACCTGGAAACATGCACTGAAAAACCCAAAGAAAGCCAAAACCAACCTTCGGCTCCTGAATGTGAGGATGCAAAAGACCTGGAATCCAAAATGAAGCCTGATCAGAGTGATGGACCCATGCTGAGTTTGGCCAACCCCGAGATCATGCCTCGTGGAGTCGCAGTTGGAGGTTAAACACATGGTTCTCTGCGCTCGTAATCATATGTTTTCATGTTCTAGTTAAATTCCATTCCATTCCATTTGTTAATAGTGTTATTATAAGTTGCTTGTGACATTGTTTATTTTTTCTTTCTTTTTGGAGTTACTATACTTATGAAAGTTGATATGTAGTTTCTACAGGTTAAAAGTAATATCATGCATTCCTTTTATAATTTATATTCAAAATGTTTAAGAATACTATATGAGCTCCATCGCTGTTATGGTATATTTATTCATGCATTATGTGCCAGAGTGCATACCCTTTTGATAATGATCATGATAAAGCATAAAGCATCTTCAATTTGTTTTGCTTGGCAAGCAAGTTATGTTGCTCTCATTTTAAGCTAAACCTTGCTTAAATCTTTTATACCTAACACACTAGTAGTATCTTTCTGATGAGGACATGTTTGTATTCAAATCTAAACTTGATGAAGCTGCCTGCTTGCTACTTCATTTTGACAGTAAGCTGGGTGGTCAATACTCATAAAGCAACACATTACTGTGAAGACGGTGTTACATTACATCGCTTGCGAAATGCTAGGTGGGTAAACTTCACTCATCCTTCTGTGTTTAGAGATTCAAATTTCGTAACTTAAAATCTATTTAGTTTAGAAAATAGACATATATCTTTGTCACAAGGAAGATTTATTAAGATTTTAATGAAAGTTACAGATGATGATGTTTAGAAAAGGTTTATCACAATTTTCAAAGTTTTAAAAAGAGTATTCTAATCATTAAACATAATGGGAAGGGCAGGTTGATTAGCAATTGTGGATGAAAACATTGTCAAAACTTGTGATGCTCATATCAAATTTATATTTAGTAAATGGTTGTACAAAGTAATGCAATATGAACCAGACCACACAGATAGAGAGAGACAGTAATATACTCCATTAACTCCAACCCTATTCTTGCAACTCCTTTAATGGCAGAGGAGATTTTGAAAGTGAGCTTCCTTCAATAATTAATACCTTAAATATCTTTCACCCATATCTGTATTTGCTGCCTGCTTCCAATGAAATATCAAAACATTTAAATTAGTTTTGCCTCAATTTTCTACCAAGTTAAAATTATGAATTTTATGTCCCTACGATTGAGGAATTCATAAATCATCTTAGTTTTACTTAAAAAATAAAATGCTATACTTATGGATTCCGATTAGGGATGCACGTTTGGGGAATGGGGATGGATATAAGTCACCCCCCCATTTCCCCATGTGGGGAAAATGGGGATGTTTGGGGGGAGGTCCCCCCATCCCCATCCCCAATTCCCCATTTTCCTCGTTTTTTTTTATGTTTTCTTGTATCACCCGTTCCCCATTTTCTCATTTCCCTATTTAACTAAAAATTATAAATTAAATTAAAAAAAAAAACAAATCTTTCATTACAAATAAAAAATATCAATGCATTACAAATTCAATTTAAAATGTTTTAAATAATTCAAATATATATTATAATTATATTTATATACGTTTAGGGGAAATGAGAAAATGGGGATCTTCATCCCCATCCCCATTTTAATTTAATCCAAAAAAATAATCCCCAAATAAGGATGGGGTGCGGGAATTTAGGATCCTGGGGATAAATGTGCATCTCTAATTCCGCTTCTAAAGCCTCCTTGCTTTGGAAGCCGAAGAAGACTTCACGATCTTCATTGACTTATTAAATTATGGAAGTGGATATCTGGATCTCTATAATAAATTATTTAGGGCCGCCATGAGATTTGACAACCTTTAACAGAGTTAATTCTCTTACCTAACACCTAAATTTATAGGGGTCATAACTGATGATAAGAGACCTTTTAACATCTCATATGTTAACTCTCAACCTATTGTTTAATTATAAATAAAAGGAGTTGTTAAGGGTCTTTATACACACATTCACCTTCTAGTTATTTCTAGATGATAACAACTATAACAATTCTAAAACCCCATTTAACATTTGATGGAAACTATCAAAAATGTTCATATGCTATGCAGGTGTCATCCATTTTCACCGCACCGTTCACGAGTGAGGCAAGCTTGCCTCAGCAATCTTGAATGGGATGCTTTTGATTAAATAAATATTCAATATTGGCTCTGCTATACTTATACTGCTGCGTGTTTGATCTGTGTCAGTTTTGGAATTCCAGAATCTGCTAGCTGTATCCAGCCCCAACAATGGCCTATTTTTTGCTCCACCACCACAATAAATTGAACTCAAAAGTCAATAAATTTCAAAGATGCCCAAATCGATTAGCCGAGCCGAGCCGAGCCGAAATTGACAGAGCCTTAGCTAAAAGTCCCCATTCCCTTTAACACCATTATCAACCCAATAATTAACAAATTATCTGCCATCTGTAATGTTTCATTTTTCTAAATGGCGACAAGAAGCACCAGCCATTACACAAAAGAAAGACCACCATATATGCTCACGAGCATGAGTTGTTATGTCTCAATCACCAACCAACATTAATCGTACAACCACCACCACCCCTTCCCTGTCACCGCCACAATTTACATGTTTCGACATTAAATAATATATACACCACCAAACCAAATTCAATGGCCACCTTCTCACACAGACCACAGACCACAGATCACAGACCACAGAGGCGCAGACACACTAACAACATTAATTAACAAAGCAACTCAAAGTTTTCTCATCTTTGATTCACAAGCAGGCCAAAAAAAGAAACAACATAACCAACCCAGTTTTTACCCAAGATTTTTCATGCATATAGCAGTGGCATTGATTCTTACATAGAACAAAAATAATTAAAAAAATGATATGTAATTACAGTATTTATGACAAAATAACAAACAAGCTCAGATCTCTTTTTTGTGGGATTATTTGGAAAATAATGCAGCAACCACCCGATCGATCCCTTCTTTTCTTTTCTTTTTTTCTGTTTACAGTCTTCCTACTACTGCAAAAGATCATAATAAAAACTTATTAGTCGAATCGAATCAAGTTATTATAAAGATGATACGAGACGAGGGGGGTATCGATAATTACCGGTTTTCGATTGTTTACATGGTTGGGTTTTATCTTGTTTAGGAATGTAATTGTAATGGTTTATTGACATGTAGAGAAATGTGTTCCAAGCATCCTACATGCTACCTCCATCAATTTCCCTGCAATTTGCAAATATATATTATTATACAAGTCAACCCGTGAATTTTTCAACATCACATGGAGTATAATTTTAATTAAAACAAAGTAAAACCACAGCTAACAAATTGGTGTATAAAAATTAATTAAAGAAAAACAAATCATGCCAGCTGATTGCAACTACATTATAGATATATGAAAAATAATTAAAAGACAAGAGAATAAGATTGTTTTGGAATCCAAGTTATGATGGGTGGGGGTGGGGTGGGGTGGGGTATAACCACAATGTGACTCACGACTTTGGCAATTCTACAATTTCTGGTTTTCTCTATTTGGGTGATTGAATGATCACATGGTCTTGTGCCCCATTTGTCAAGAAACCTGTCCTTCACAGTAATGAAACCATTCCTCACCATCTCAAAAGGTTTTGATGCTTCTTCTACACGTAATTCTAACAATACACGTAGTAATAGATTTGTAAAGTGAAATTCAAATTTCCAACGAATTAACAAACTTGAACTAGTATTTATTAGTTATAATATCACTATGCAGTGCAATTAGTACCGGTCTCGTCCAAGCAAAGCTTTAACTTAATTATGGCATTAGTTCTGATATGGTGGCACCACAGTTAATGAAAAAATTATTATTAAAAATAAAAAAGAAAAAAGGAAAAGGAAAGCATACCTCTTCTGGGTTTGGTGACGACCTTCTTGACGGCCGATGCGGGTCTGGTGACAGTAGTTTCAGTCTCTTCTTGAGGAAACAGAACCCCATCAATTCCCTGGACTGAAATCCGACCATCGGTGTAAATATCTGGGTCGAACAAATAAGCCGACCCGTCACTGGATCCGAATTTAACCGACCCATCAGCCTCTTGTGCAGTGACTTTATGGGGCAACCGGAGGGTATCGTAGTTGACTTTTCCGAATCTACGGACGGCATTGTACATGCTCTCTTCGGTCTGGTATTCGGGTATTATGTGATAGTACACAATCTGTTCCGGGGCACCCGGTTCGCTTAACTGGTCGGTGGTCAACTTGGCCATGGCTTCGTCGTTTGGAGCTAGAACTGTCAAAACGTACCCTTCCGATACCAATCGACCCATTTCGGTGGCTAAAGAAGTCAAGTTCACTAGAATATCTGCCATTTCGTTGTATCCACCGTAGTGTAACAATGTGTGGATAAAGTCTTTCACTTGGCTTTCGCCGTCGAAGTGGTGTTTAGGCCCACCCGGACCCGGTGCGGGTGCCGGAGCTAGAGAAGGACCCGGAGCCATTGCGTCGTATATTGGAAGAACCGGTGGAGACCCGGCTGGAACCGGTGCGGCCGGTTTCTTCAAGCGGTTGGTTCTCGGGTCGACCTCCGGTGCTCCCTGGGGAATCACGGCGGAGATAGAGCGGAGGCTTCGGCGACGGTTGAAGTCCTCTTGGACTGAGCGAGGGATGAGAAGGCGTTCGATTCCGTGGATGAGACCGTCGGGTCGGATGACGTCATCGGGTCGGGTGATCTCAGCAGCATCGATGGTTTTCTTGCCGGATTTCTTGGTGGTCAAATGCACGGAATCGTTGGTCAAAGTGTTGTGCTTTGTAGAGGGTGATTTATGTTGAGGCCAGTGATGGGATTGGATTCGTCTGGGCAAAATGTGGAACATCAAAAGGGTTTGAAGAGACTTGAGATTTCTGGGTTCGAGCAAGAAGCGTTTGAATTCAGGGTCTAGGTCACGCTCCAAAGCTTCATTTCTAGGAGCAAAAATGGTGATATTGTGTTTGCCGACAGCTTCTTCTAGGGTTTGTAAAAGAAGAGCCTTTTCAACGAGTTCGGCTAACTCAGTGTAATGGGAATCGAGAAGGGCGACGAGAACAGAGTTGGAATTAATCTGAGAGGATGAGTTCTGAGACAATGTAGCGGCGGCAATGGAGAAGAAGAGAGCAAAGAAGAAAAGCTTGGAGACACCACAGATGTGACAATCCATGGCGCCAAAAGACAGGGGAGATGGCAATGCTTTTGGGT